>JARBWK010000016.1:22364343-22964343 GCA_030556195.1 Anolis apletophallus | reverse complement strand
CTAGTTTGAAAGTGTGTGTTCCTGTTCCATTGTGTAGTGTTGACTTGGACAGAAGTAGTCCTACCCTGAAAACTTTATTTGTGTGGCAGATACTTTATGAAAAATGTGGAGGGCACAAGTTTTCTGGCCTGCACTTTTGCAGATATGTGGATATCCGCATATCCACACAGCCGTACCTTACCAGGTTATTATTTTTTTTAAAAAAAAAACCTGCCAGTTTCCAATGGAAATCCTTCGGTGGCCATCTTGGGAACCTCTAAATTTTGAAGTCTGGACAACGGAGGCAGCAATCCTGGGACCAACAAGTCTGTATGTGGATCTCTCCTGAAGTCCCTGGATTTTTTGCCCCTCACTAAAACATGTGATTAAGTGTTGTGCAGAAGCGCCCTCAGATGGCTAAATGAGAAACGCTTCAAAACCTGTTAATGCTATCACCTGGCATCTCTGCATTTCTGCAGAGGTCATTTTACTGCCATTACATTAGATCACATCCATTTTATTTTGTTTAGCTACTGTAGGATTTTTAAAGATCCCTCATTTATGATTTCTCCCAAGGCACTTCTGAACAGTTGTGAATTTGCAAGGTTTAGAGTTCAAGATATCACTAGTTGCTACAATTGTCTCCTAGTCCACTTGCAAACTTTTCTATCTTGAATTCAGAAGTGAAACTGCATCAATATATTTTTGACCACAGTGTTCAACTGAATAGACAGGCTATTTCTTGTAATTTCTCAAAAAATTAGAGCTGTTTACCTGGCAAGGCTTACATTCCCCAAACCTTTTCAACCCCTTGCTTTCAAACCATGCCTACAACCCTGATCAATGATAGATACTCTCATACCTCTCCAGACTTCTTTTTGTGCATTGCAAAGGCTTCGTTATTTCTTTTTCTTCTGTTCATTATATTCTGAACCAAGAACTAATTTTTGGCGATGTAGTGAATCTTATCTAGTCACATCTTGTTACAGAAAAGATTTTCTATCTCTCATCTCATACTGAGTTGTAAAGTTTCTCTTTTACCCCCAGCAGCAACAAAGAATCAGAAAAGACATATCACTGATAATCCAATTGATTGCTCTGGGGATGCTCTTATTTCATCATAGCAGCAATGTTTGCATTCTATGTTGCTTTAGTTGTATTGATTTTTTAAAAAATTAGAAGAAGATGCTATGCATTTTAAGCAGTGCTTTTACATGACTGTAATTTTATATTGTACTTATTTATTTTGAATGTGAATGGCATGTCGTTAATAATTTACCTACCCTTTTTTAACAGCTGTGTTCTGTTATGCTCTTTCTGTTGGGGGAAATTCAAATATATACTGTATGTGCAATAATAATGGTTATTTCCATTTCCATTCACCTCTGTTACTGCTTTCAACCTTGGTAAGTGTGCTTTCAATTGGGGAAAATCTGGTTTAGCATAACACTCACCGGGCAGGACCCTCCATAACCACGGTCCTTACTTTAAATTTGGCAACATAATTGCATGCCCTAGTCTTCAGTGCAGCAGAAAACAAGCTTGCTCTCTCTTCAATATGATACAATCGCAAATATTTTAATATTGATATCATGTTACATCTCTTAATCTTCTTTTTTTCCAGGCTAAACATAGTACCTTAACTGCTCTTCGTAGGGATAGTTTCTGAAAAAGCTTTTTTTTCCAGTTATGTCTTGTTGTTACCCTTTTGAAATAGCTTGTTTCATGAGTAGTTTTATGTAATAGACTCTTATCCAGATTGTTCTATGAGTGAATTTGAAAGAATCCCGGAAGTATCATCATAAATAAGAATTATATTGTATATGCATTGCCTACCCATTAAACAGAATAAGAATTTCTTTCTTTTCTTTTTTAAAATGAATATTTATAAAAGGTATGTAAGCTCATCATTTTGGATTTTTTATATGAAGGCATGCAATCTTGAACTAGACTAAAATAGTTGTCTGAAAAGCCTTTGGCTACCATTCTCTGGGCATGCTCCAGCTTGTTAATATCCTTCTTATTTATTTTATTTATTTTTATTTATTATTTGATCTTATATTCCGCTCCTCCCTGCAGGCTCGGTGCGGATTACAACATACAATAAAGACGTGCTGCACGCAACAGGGCAGCCAGCCATACAATACAATAAAAACAAAAAAGCAAAACATATACACTAAAAGTCAGAGGAGTTTCAATTTTCTTAAAACTCAAGGCACAAGACATCCCAGTACAGACCAATTTAATTAAAAGCCAGTCTGAAGAGGGCAGTTTTACAAGCCCTTCGGAACGGGGCGAGCTCTGGGATCGCTCGGGTGTCCTCCGGAAGGGAGTTCCACCACACCGGGGCCACCACAGAGAAAGTTCTCTGCCTGGTTGTGGATAGATGGCAGGAGTGGATCGATGGGACAAGTAACAGATTCTGTTCTTCGGAACGTAGTGATCTCGGGGGAACATACGGGGTAAGGCGGTCCCTCAAATACGCAGGCCCTAGACCGTGTAAGGCCTTAAAGGTTAAAACCAACACCTTGAAGGCAATTCGGTACTCTATAGGAAGCCAGTGAAGTTGCCAGAGGATGGGGGTGATGTGCTCCCTCACTGGTGCTCCCACCAGCAAGCGAGCAGTGGCATTCTGCACCAGCTTGAGTTTCCGAATTGTCGACAAGGGAAGGCCAACGTAGAGGGCGTTACAGTAGTCCAGTCTCGAGATGACTGTTGCTTGGATCACTGTGGCCAGGTCGTCCCTGGACAGGTAGGGTGCCAGTCACCTAGCCTGTCGCAGATGGTAGAACGCAGTTTTGCTGACCATAGAGACCTGAGTCTCCATGGACAGCAAAGGGTCCAATTGGATGCCCAAGCTCTTAACAAGGGATGACGGGCTAAGTTGCTCGCCATCCAGGGTAGGCAACCAGCACTCATCCAGCCCAAGGCGACCAGGCCACAAGATCTCCGTCTTCGGCAGGTTCACCTTCAGCCGGCTGGTACGCAGCCAACCAGTCACGGCTTCGAGGCATCGATGGAAACAATCGGGTATGGTGTCCGGCCTGCCGTCCATTCTCAGCAATAGCTGGGTGTCGTCAGTGTTCTGATAACACTCCAGACCAAAGTCGCGGGCCAGCTGGGCCAGGGGGCGCATGTAAATGTTGAATAATAAGGGGTGAGGATGGCCCCCTGGGGGACCCCATAACTTAATGGGAGTCTCCCGGAGGCCCCCTCACCCCCCTCCACACGTTGTCCTCGATCTTGAAGGAAGGAGGCCACCCATTCTTGAATGGTGATGCACAGAATTAGATACAGTAGCATTCCAGTTGAGCAGAACAGTGGGAATATTTCTTTCCTTGATCTAGATACCATACTCCTATTGATGCAGCCTATGACTTCATCTCATGTGGAAAAAAATATGTGTTACTCAGAGAGACCTATGCTACCCATCAGATGATGTAGGCTGTCTTCTGGCAGAGCTTTGTTTTACTGCCATTACATTAGATCACATGAACATGGTAAGCAGCTGCACCACCAACACATGACCCTCCCTGTGTTCTGTAAGAAACAATAAAGTTTCCAGAAGCTCAAGCCGCACAGCAATGCCTCCATATTTGTGACGAGGAAGCATCAGCTGCTGGCCAGGGTGCCAAGTTTGCCCTATTACCACCCCAATTACCCACAAAAGCTGGCGAATCGCAACGCTGGACCTCATCCATGTGATGAGGTCCCTAGAATTGCATTGTCTTCTTTAGTTGCTGCATCACAATGTTGATTCAAGTTCTACTTGTGGTCTACTAAGACTCCTAGATCTCTCTCATATGTCCCGCTCATATGGTCACTCTGACATCAATTTCAGGAAAGATTTTAGAGCAGATAATCAAATAGACAGTCTTTAAGCACTTAGAAGGGAATGGTGTGATCACTAAAAATCAACCAAGAGACATAGAAGCCATTGGGAATTTTACTAAAAATGCCCCCAAATTTAATGAACCACATGAAGTATGAGCATATAACTTAATGTTCAGTGAAATACAAATAGAGGTAGGGAGAAAGTTGTCAAAGTCTCTGAGAGATGACATGTTTATCTCCCTGAGGAAGAAGGAGACAATTAGGTGTTACATCTAAAACAGACAAATATAACAGAGAGTAATGGCAAAGCGAAGAGAAGGGCCCCTTAAGCCCATGTTAGATCTCTGCTTTTCAATCAGTGCAGCAACAAATACATCAGTCAAGGCTTGGGCATCCATGCGCCTTAGCTCTGCCTGCAAAAATGGTAATGGAAATTCATGGAGCTTCAGTAAAATAATATTATCCTTTCTTACTTAGGCAATCCCTCATACTCAGATAATGATGGTCCTCCAAGTGATGTGTCTTGGCAGTAGATATGTAGGTGGCTGTGGAGCCATATTCTTGACCCACATGTTCTCCCGCAGTGAGGGCATTGGTTTCCAAGTGGAAGGCAGTCCTGTTTGGAGTTGGCTTGACACGCCTTCCTCTTGGCACATTTCTCTCTTTTGCCCTCCATTCGTGACTCTTTAAATTCTACAGTACTGCTGATTATAGCTGACCTCCAGCTAGAGTCCTCAAGGGTCAGTGCTTCCCAGTTCTCAGTGTCTATGCCACAGTTTTTAAGGTTGGCTTTGAGCCCATATTTGAATCACTTTTCCTGCCCACCAACATTCTGCTTCCTGTTCTTGAGTTTGGAGTAGAGTAGCTGCTTTGGGAGATGGTGTGATCAGGCATTTGGACAACGTGGCTGGTCCAGCAGAGTTGATGGCCTGCAAAATGGTAATGGAAATTCATGGAGCTTCAGCAAAATATTATTACATCACTCCCTTACATTTTAAAACTAAACCTTTTTAGTAATTGAAAGCACTGCACCCTTCTCCCTACTAGCTTGGTGTCACTTTGTATTTTTTTCATAGTTAAAATACCAGTATCTTTGAAGCCCTGGCGCTGTCTGAGGTCACACGAGAGCATTATTGTTTACAATTATTGTGAAAAGACTTCTTATGCATGCTGTAACTTGACTATGTCAAAGGAGCCAGCTTTAAATCATTTCCAGCTTCCTCTTTTTCTTAATTGGTGTTTTCTCTCCCTCACCACCATCATCTCACATTAATCATTTGACATGTTGAGACCTTCACCCCAAATCTATACCATTTATTTATCAGCCAGCACTTTTATCTTTCTCTCTGAATGTAATTCAAAAGAACTTTTAAAGCCATTTCTCTGTGTGTTAGTTTGCCAGAGAGAAGCTAAAATATATACCACAATGCTCTCAGCAAGACTATAATATAACAGTCATCCATGGTATTTATTATTCCAAAAGTTCACATAATAATGTGAGATATCTCGCTATTGCTGAAATTATAAAATAACAAAACAAGAAAAACTAGTTAGGAGGAGGCAAACACAAAAGGGTTTTTTCCACACCAATACACCTCCCAGGTGTTATTTCCTATGTGACAAAAAGGGATGGCTTATTACTTCCTGTTTTCTTTTGGGGTCTGATTTGATTTTTTGTTTGTTGACTATGCAAGTTTGTTTCTCCTGGTAATGTGGGCAATCTTCGGGGTAGTCAGTTTCTAATGGCTGCATTTTGTAGCATTTTGAAATAGTTAATTTTAAGTTTCACCCATTTGTTTACATTATGGTGAGGAATATTAAAATGAGACTGTGTGGCCAAGGACTGCATTTTACATATCCTTGGTCCAAATCACAGCCAGGATTCATATAACAGGGTATAGCCCAGCTGTATGCGGCAAATCCATTTTTGGGATCCTTCTTAAAGACCCTTCACCCTCACATAATCTCTTTTCTGATGGAAACAATAAAAGAAGAAGGAGAAGGAGAGGTGGAAAAGGAGGAAGAGGAGGAAGGAATTTTAGATCACTTTGTAAGAAAGTCCTAGATTGAATGTGGTATGTGTGTGTGTGTGTATATGTGTGTAAGATCAATCTTTTTTCATGCCTGGAGCAACTTGGAAAACTGCAAGTCGCTTCTGGTGTGAGAGAATTGACCGTCCACAACAATGTTGCCCAGGATGTTTTACCATCCTGTGGGAGGTTTCTATCATGTTCCTGCATGAGAAGCTGGAGCTGACAGACAGGGGCTCACCCAGCTCACTGGTTTCGAACCACCGACCTGTTGGTCAGCAATCCTGCCAGCACAAGGGTTTAACCGGGGGTGCCACTGGAATCAATTATGTCATGTGTGTTTTTCAAATCAAGAAGTGAACTTCTGATATCTTCCAGTCTCCAAAAATGTGAAAAGTACGTCTAGCCTAAAGTTGTCTGAGAGGTCAACATTGGCTATTGGTTCCCCAGGCACTGTGCCTCCAAGACCCAGATTATGTAGACCCTCCTCTCAAATGCTGCAGGAAGTTCAGATGACATATGGCTGGAGTTGCAGCAGAAATGCAATATTGTGGTTCAAACTCAAATGGGGTTTTCTTCCGACCTTCCAAGAAGCTGAAGAGTGATGGATGGATGACTCATTGGGCAAGATCCAACCCCACATAATGTTCACCCTTCCAACAGATTCACCACTGCATTATAGGCCACTGGCAGAGGTTTTCAGGTGATGGCACCAAGGAAAATTGAAGGCACCGAGTCACACAACCATAAATGCAACATTGTTAGTAAATCTATGGCATCTAATTGCTTGAGGCTGATAATAAGGCAGCAGTGGCAGCTCCAATGCACCCTTGGTACAGCAAGCCATGCAAATGGCCAAAGGGCTCGAGGGACACTCCAGAATTGAATCAACACAACCTAAGTTATGGGTCAAATTTTGCTTCATTAATTGGGCAGTCAGTTAAATATATGTTAACTCCATCACACCTGCAGATGTTGGGATCCATATGGATTCCTATGAATGCTTCCAACATCTTTGTTCACTAGATTAAGGGAAGGAGTTAGAATCCTTGAGGAGGTCACTTGAGGACCATTGAGTCTTTCGATGGATGCTGTCTGGCCTGTTTCCTTCCTTAATATTGTTTGTTGAAATGTCTGTTTGCCCCTATAGAATCACCTAGAGATCTGCCAGTTTCTAATTATCTCTCGCACACAGACACTGAACCCACATCGCAACCACTCTGCTACTGCTCTTAATGCTTTAGAAAACCACAGAAAATTCTGTTCACGGATCTTCCTCGCCACATCTGCTTGGCTCATGGATATATAGCAAATATAATTAAAAAGCATTCAGTGCTCGAAAAAAATTGTGTCTCTGTGAGAAAAAGAGATTGAAAACAAGACTCAGCTTCTATTACAATCCCGATGCTCATTCTCTACAATATCTGTGTCTGTAAATGACATGTAACTATGAATAAGGGATTTGTTTTTACAAAATGTGGCAAGGATGTGTTTAGCAGGAATGCATCTATATTCATTCAGGTTTGCCCCAAATGCAAAATTTTCTCCTGAATTATATTCATCAAAGCAGATGATTGAAGCTAGATGATTAACTTCCCAACAGATATGAATTAGCATATAATGCATAAGCATTCTACATGAAGTAGCTAATATTTAGCAAGTTACTCACCTATGCATGCCCAAGAATTATAAAGCTAATGAAAGATGGCAGAACACAGAAGCAGAATTAATTCAGTAAGACATTACAAATCTTAGAGATACTTGACTGGTGGAGTTTAGCTTTGAACTATGGATGAGGGGAATATCTGAATTGGAGGAACTCAAAAATAAGTTAGCACCTTTTCAAGTTGGAACTGCCTTCCCCTCAATAAGCTTTTTGGCCCTTGCTCCAACTTCTCCCTCTTCCTGCCAGTCAACCTCTCCTTCCAGAAGTAAGTCTTTACAAGAGAAGGAAAAGACGGGTTAGAGCAGTGTTTCCCAACCAGTGTGCCGTGAGCAATCATCAGGTGTGCCATGGGAAATTGGAACCTCTTGAAGATGTGTTCTGTTGCTTCAGAGATTAGGACCTAAATCAGTGGTCCGGGGACCACCAGTGGTCCACAAGAACGAAAATATAATCTGTGGCCTCACCATTAGTAGGCTGTTGCCTCAAAACCTCACGGCAACGAGAGCAACTAGTCTCATGAAACTGAGGCAACCGGGATGTTTCTCCTATCGAAAACTTTTTCTTTTCCACTTGGGCTCCCTTCTTCCCAGCCTCGCTCTGCTCGCTTTGCCTCGCTTTGCTCACGCTGCCGTGAGCGTGTTCAGGAGGGGAGGGGGGGGGAGGAAGACGTGGGGCGAGTCTGCACAGTAGTGCCCGCATGGGTCATGTCTTTCTCCCTCCCCCTCTCCTGGACACGCTCACGCTGCCCCCTCGGATCAAAATGGTGGCACAAGCGGCAGCATGAGCAAAGCGAGGCAAAGCGAGCAGAGCGAGGCTGGGAAGAAGGGAGCCTGAGTGGAGAAGAGAAAGTAAGTGTTCGGCAAGAGGGGGAAGAAAGGGCATGAAGGGTGAGGAAGAGATCTCCTGTCGAAAGCTGGCATGGGCAAACTTGGACCTTCCAGGTGTTTTGGACTCCAATTCCCACTCCAATTCCCACCATTCCTAGCAGCCTCAGGCCCTTTTCCTTTCTCCCCCTCAGCCACTTAAGCAGGAAAGGGCCTCAGGCTGTTAGGAATGGTGGGAGTTGAAGTCCAAAGCACCCAGAGGGCCGTGGTTTTGCCATGCCTGTTTTAGGGACCTCAACATTGTGATTCTGGATAGAAAACAAACAACAATATAACATAACATTGTTTGAGTCCACAGTGCTCTCTGGGTGTAGGTGAACTACAACTTTTAAACTCAAGGTCAATTCCCAAGCAAACCCTTCCAGTACTTTCTGTTGGTAATGAGAGTTCAATTGAACCCAGTTTGGTTCAATTCCATTGTCGCAAGAGTTCAGGATGCTCTTTGATTGTGTGTTAACTATAAATTGAGCAAGACCTTCGTGTGTGTCTTTCTGCCATCCCTGCCAGGATATCTATGTTGTGTTCATCAAAACAGGCCCAGGTTTCACACTGACTGTATAAATACATTAAAAAACATATTAACTATATGCATTACTGTGTTAGAGTGTCATTTTGTGTCATTTTGGTTGGTGGTGTGCCCCAGGATTTTGTAAATGTAAAAAATGTGCTGCGGCAAAAAAAAAAGATTGAAAAACGCTGGGGTAGAGGACAGGCAACAGGATAGCAGCAAATGGCAAACCCCAAGGACTTTATCACACGAGACTGAAAAATTGCAATTGCAGCAGGGTAATAGTGTCTATATTCATCACTTACGACATGATGCCATGTCTCTCCCGTTGCCCTTTGGAATTTAAATCATTGTTGGAGTACACTTTTTCATGTGTGTGTGGGGGGGGGCATCGATGTCTGGCAAAAGCACTGCTTGAATGAGTGATCATAATTTTCTTCTTATCTCCCTGCTTTCCCCCCCAAAAAAACTCATAGCAACCCAGTGTTTCTGGTCATGAAAGCTTTCAACAACACAATGGAGGAAGCATAAAGAAAGAACTAGATATGTAATCAAGCTTGCTGTCTGTTATCTGTCCCAGTTAGGACAAGTGTGACAGGTAAACCTGGAGAACATCAACAAGGTTGAATTTTGCTAGCTATTTAAGACACGGCTCTTATGGACAAGACAGGCTAGCCATAGGATACTTATTTCTGGAGACCTTTCACTCTTCCGTTTACAAGCAGCTTAACTATTATGCTATACAACTTAGGTTATTTAACACTGTTTCAGTTGTCTTTACTACTATATATTATTTTAACAAGGTGAGTCTTTTTTTTAAAGTTCAGGAGGAAGCTTAGTTTATGAGGAAGATGATGAAATAAACCTCCAAATACTCTTTCACCATAAGAAGAGGGGCTATCGAGTTGTAAAAGGTTTGTATAAAAGAAAGGGCTGATTTATTTGCACTATAACTTTCCTAGTCTGTAAGGATCTGGGGATAAAACAGCTAAAAGATCATTCTGTAGACACTGACGTATAAATATGGTAAAACTCTGGGCCTCTGCTGTAACTCTTCTTTTTTAATAGGTTTCCCACTTTGAGATGAAATTGTTGTTTTATCTTCCTTCATAAAAACGTGATAAAATATCTATCACTCCAGAAGGGAGCTCCGCTGCATCTGATATTTCATCTGGGCAAACCACATCAAAGAGACAGAAATTATGGTCAACAAACAAAACATTTCTGGCACAAGGGACTTGTTGGTGCAGCACACAGCAGAAAAATGTAATAGGCATTAGAAAAGAGAGAAGGCGGGATAAGTATCAGTAGATTTGGCTGGTGTATGCATTTTAGCTTTTCTTGTTCAAAACATATATCATGTTTCTCCATGGCTGATTCAATTGGTCCTCTGAAGCCCAAATTAATATAAAGAGAGACAGGGCCTTCTCGGTGGTGGCTCCCCACCTATGGAACACACTCCCAACTAAGATAAGATCGGCCACCTCCCTCCTGGCTTTTCGAAAGAAATTAAAGGCATCGTTCTGGGACCAGGCTTTCGGTCAATAGATGTAATGCAGAACTTTAAAGGGACGAATTGCAATCACAATACAACTAACGAGACTGGTTTACTGTATTAATGTTGGCTTGTGTATGGTTTTTAATTATGCATTGTTTTAATTATGATATGTTAATTTGTGATTTTATTATTGTAATTGCTTGTAATAGCTTCTTAACGGGGCACGATGTAAGCCGTCCTGAGTCCCCCTTCGGGGGTTGAGAAGTGACGGGATAGAAATGTGGTAAATAAATAAATAATACATAAATAAAGTGTCTACATATAGTAAGGTAAGGGTAAAGGTAAGGCTTTTCCCTGATATTAAATCTAATAATGTCGGACTCTGGGGCTTGGTACTCATCTCTATTTCTAAGCCGAAGAGCTGGCGTTGTCCATAGTCACCTCCAAGGTCATGTAGCTGGCATGATTGCATGGAGTACATGGAGAACCACCAACCTTTTGGTAACCCACTGCACCACCTGTACATATAATAGGGTTGTGCATTCATGTAGAATCGCTATTTGTTTCTGCTTGTTTGAACTGGAAGCCCCCATATCCGTTTTCCAGCATCTCCCAAAAATGAGAGCGCTGCCAAATGGGTTTTTTTTTAGCATCCGAAAAAATTGTTATTTCAGCCCATTGGCAGCAACAGGGGTAAGAAAGCACCCATTATGGGTGGGAGGGGGACTTCTCACAGGCTCCCCTTCCATATCCTTCATTAAGACCAGGATTTACAGAAGCATCAGTTACCACTCTTTCTGGATCCTTTCCCTTTGTAGAGGAGGAGACTGTGTTTAAATCTTCTTAAAGCTCTTCTACTCTAGAGGAGAGGCAGTATACAGCTTGGCTTTGAGGCTTTTGTGGCGCAGAGTCCATCTCCCAAGAGAGAGGCTGAGGGACAGAGGGGGGGGGGAGCTCCTTGGCCTTGGTTATGTGCGCCTTCCACCAACATGAGCTGGAATCCTGACGGTTGTTTCTGCTAAAGTTTTCCATGTTGTTGCTGGAGGAGGGACCTAGAAGGGTTAAAGATACCCCTATTTCTGGGATTGTTTGTCCTTATCCAGACTCCTGCAGTGCCAGATCCACCTCCCTGAGAGAGAGGCTGAGGGAGGAAGGGAGGAAAGTGGGAGCTCCATGGTCCTTGGCTGCAAATTTCAAGGAGGCCCAGGAAAGGAAGAGCTGATGACCTGGAGCTCAGTTGAGCTAGGAGTGCCACGTGGTCATGAAAGCAGAGAAGGAGTGGGATATCAGCTTACACTTGCTTTTGAATCGAGTTAACTTCCTGTTACATGCTCCCAAAGGGAACAAAAGGAACGAGAGAATGGATGAAACAGAAAAAACAAATTTTGTGCACAACTCTAACATATAGAACTTTTTGACAGTCAAGGAAAGCCTGCCTTCAATTTCATGTAAAGAACAAATTGGCCCTTGAGAGAAAAAGGCTCTATTCTGTCATTGTTACCATATTTCGGAGTACAGGTAAGAATGGAAGACAATTATTTTTCGTTCTGATGCAAATGGAGGTCAGCTGTATTTCCTGAAACAAGGAGCAAACTTGAACATAGTTGTCCATCAGTTTTAACACTTTCTTATAAACTTCTCTGTTGAAAAAGTAGAATTAGGGGGATTTACTTTGATGTAAAGATATATTTAGTTAAGATATATTTAGAAATATGAATTCAGAGAGTGTGTACACGCAATTTTAACGCAATAACTTGATATGCAATTTTCTGGCTATTTTCTAAAGTCACAGATTAATGCAAGAATGAACTTAGACATGAAAATATGCAGAAATAATAAGAGAACATTAAAATAGGCTGATCCAACAATTTCTATATGAATAAACCTTCATTTGAAATAACTGTCGCAGCGTCTTTTGTGCTACACTTTTTTAAAATGCAGTTCAATTATTGGAAATTCCAATGAGGTTTAGGACTTATTTATTTGATTAATTGAATTGTTGTTGTTCACTGAAATACTGGGCTTCATTTGAATGGTTTCAATTTGATTTTTAAGATTTTTTAAAAAGTTTTTTTAAAGTGATACAGGAAATGGTAGAATAAATAAATCCTCCACAGCCCAATATGACATTGCCAGGGTGTCATTGTTTTCTATCCCTGTCAAGTGCATAGTTCAGTTTGGCAAGGCCGAATGGATATTATCATTCTGAAAGAAATGACACTTCCCACCTTCCCGTTAACATGCTTCATAGGAACAACAGATTCCTGGACTGAGTCCACAGAGATAATGCCTCTTCCACAATTTCAAATAAAGAGACAAGGAACATTGGTGGGATTTGCTGAGGCCACAACCTCATTTAATGATAAACCATGTGGCTTTTCCTTGAGAACATCAGGCAGATGTTACTCCAAGACTATGTATTTTGTCTATGGAGGTTACTGTCGTTTGATGCCTACAGGTAGACACCAGCAATCCTATCTTCCATGTTGCCATATCTGGGACACATCACCCTTTAAGTCCCATGGTTTCAAGGAAAAGCAATAAAGCATGCTGTATGCCTGCACTCAAATCTAACCTCTGAGTACCAGGAGTTGCTATTAGGCATGTGCAATCCATGGTTCTAAGTACTTACAATACTAGGGATCACTGTTGCTTTGTTTCTAAGGCGTTTCTAAAGTTTTGGTGGTGAAAATTTAAGAACTCTAACAAAACCTTCTAAATAATTGTCTTTATTATTAAAAAATGTCTTATAAAAACTTTGAAAATTCATGAAAAATCACTGGATAAGTCAAACATTCTGAAATTTGGTGAGCTTACAATGGAAAATTTTTTGAAAGTTCTCTTAGAATTCTGAAATTTTTACCACCAAAACTTTAGAAACACTTTAGAAACAAACCACTAGTGCCCCTTAGTTTTCTAAGTGTGGTGTTTCAGCCTGGTGTTCATGTGCATGATGGGAATGATGGGAATGATGGGATTGGTGTTCCTGTGCTTGATGGGGATGCTGAGATTGACAGTGAGCATACTGATGTGCAAAGTGCAGTTTCAAATGAGGCCCCAGGAGAGAACAGTTTAGTTCCCAGGGCATTGTTAGAAAAACAGTCCTTTGTTAAGGATGCAGAACGCTCTGATAGAGATAACACTGCAGCTGAGAATTTTAATGACCAAAGTGAAACAGGAGTGCCATTTGATCGTAGGGCCAGCATTAGAGAGCGAAGGTGAGCTTCTCAGGATGTTAGGCGCAGCTGCAGATTGCAGCACAGGGATACAAAGTGAAAGTATTTTCCCCTTAAGTTTGTAAGAAAGATTCACACCTTCATTTCCAGGCTTCGTTTTAAAAAGGCATCACGTCTGATTCTCTTGTCTCTAGTTCCTGTCTGCCTTGGCCTTGTTTTTCATGGAATGTTCTACTGCTGCATTGAACTGTTCTAGAATCTAGTATCAAGCTTTTAACCATTAGCTTTTGGATCTTTGAATTTTGAACTGAATGTTTACCTTGGATTTATCTTATATTTTGTCCTTTTACCTTTTGTTGGACACTATACTTTGTCTATTATTCAAAGACTGTCTGGTGGTTGTGTGAACTAGGGGGGTACTTCTGTCTGAAGTGCAACAGCAAGTACTTTAGAACCATTTAGAACCGTGGATCGCACATGCCTAGATGCTAGGCATGAGAAAAATGAAACGGAAATTAAAAGGATTCGTAAGAGATTCGTATGTAATGGGACTTTTGAGCTTTTACGGATCGCTGCCGCGAACCCGGAAGTAGACTTCCTTTTACGGTCCTTGAGGCCAACAATTTGCGTTATGATCGTAATAAATTATTAATTATTAATTAATTAATTATTGTACTACGTACTCACTTCTCCCTGTCTTCTCCCCCTCATTTCCTTCCCGCCTTCATTCAGCTTCTTCTTTTTCCCGCATTTCTATGGGGAACTGGAAGTGACTCTGCTGCTAGGTAGGCAATGCATTCTGGAAAGTGTAGTCCCCCTCCTTCTCTTCCCTGTTGCTCTGCTGCCATGCCCCATCGCAGGGGCCAGCTTCACACACACACGCGCGCGCACTTCTCCTCCTCTCCCTCCCTGCGCTCTCTCAGATGCTTCTCTTCCCCGTTGCTCTGCTGCCATGCCCCATCGCAGGGGCCAACTTCAGCCCTCCAGGTACGTGTTTTGGACTTCAACTCCCACCATTCCTCACAGCCTCAGGCCTCTTCCTTTTCCTCTCAGCCTGAGCAAACTTGGGCCCTCGCTCCCTCAGGATCGGGGTGAGAGAGAGGCAGCGAGGAGCGAGGGGGGGCTCCTCCTCCTTTTTTTTTTTGCTGCTTCCAAGAATAGAATACCCCCTCCCTCCCTCCCTCCCTCCCTCCTTCCTATTTGGAGAGTCCCATCTAGAATTCAGTGTGGTTTATTCAAGTTTTTGGCCTACAACTCCCAGAAATCCCAGCCAATTTACCAGCTGTTAGGATTTCTGGGAGTTGTAGGCCAAAACCATCTGGAATGCGCATGCTCTGGCATACGAATTACTAACGAATTTCGTTAGTACTTAAGTTACATTTTAGAAATTTTGGGAAATTTTTTTGTAAGTCTTTCTTTTACTAATCAAAAAAATCCCCCCCCCCATTTGATTTTAGAATCGCCATTTTTGTATTCGAAACCATGCCTACTAGATGCTATAGCAGAAGTTGGCAAATGGAATACACCAAGATGTTTTTTTTAGCAGAGCTTGGAATATTCCATACTATTGGCTGTTCTGGTTAAGCCTGATGTAGTAATCTGGCAACACGAGGAAGCATACAATTTTCCCAGAGGAAGATTCCTCTGACACATATTTGTCCCTTGGATGTCCACCAATCATGCAGCATATTTGTATGCCTTCCACTCTATCCTGCCTTATGAGGCTTCGGTGGAGAGTAGACCAAAATGCCTGGTTGTATATCGAACTTTGTCATATTAAATATTCATATCAAGGTCTCAAGCCACCAAGCCAAGCTTGCATTCTCAACTACAGAGACAGATGGGTGACAGAATGAGCTCCAATTCAAGAAATCAACATTATGGAAGATTGTTGTGTGTAAATTGTCGAAACTATGTGTGTGGATGCTTTGACTTGTCAGTGTCACGCTAGATGTGAAATCTCTCAAGTAGGATGGAAAGTCCTTGAGGGGCTGTCTTGCTGTGTCTCATTTAGAATCTCTCCAACAATGACATTTTGCCACATTCCCAGTGGCCATCTTTTTTCCCCCAGTTCTCTCGGAGCTTAGCTGTAATCTTCACAGTCATGGGGAGAGGGGAGGATGTATTTCCTCAAAACAATATTTTGTTCTGAGCTCTACGCAGGGGCAGATTAAAAATGGTTCAATTGCTGCAATTGTTGCAGACCCCTCACTTGCTGGGAGCCTAGTCTTGATGAAAAACGATGTCGCTTGCTCCATCTTCTTGTGCAGTCCCTATCTAAACCTCCCGATGTTTCCATTTTCAACAAAATTGAGTGAGTTACTTGTGTAATTGCATAAAAACACGAGGCATCTGGTGGCAAGTTTCACTGATGTTACATCTTAAAATGGGTTTTACCTATGGAGTTATTTGTGCTGTTGTCTTTTGTGTGTTGAGTTTTATGTGTTTATTTAATTCTTATGCCACCACTGCTCAAATAGTGCAACTATGTACAGAAAGAGGGTCCTATTTTGGAACTGTTCCAGGTCCTATTTTGGAACTGTTCCTAAATACCGTAATCTGTTCTGTTCAGTGCTGCATTTATTCCTGAACTCTCTGTTGGTCATGCTTCTAGAGACATTCATGAAAAACGCCTGCATTTCATATTTTGCCACAATTGTCACTTTACTAAAGGAAAGCCCTCTACTGTAGTGGTAAAGTCATAACCACTGCCAATTTGCTACTATCAAAATATTCCAGTGACCTTCATGGCTGAGAAATGGTAGTGGTGCTAGGTTTTATACAAAGGCATCATCCATCTCTGGTAGTATTTTGGCAACAGGAAACTTGCCATTAAAAAGAATTTCTGACATGGTATATTCAATCCACAAACCAGCAACTGTGTAAAACAGGGCAGCCAGTGATGGGCTTTGAAGTGACAATGAAGGTCTGATAGAGAACAGTGAAACAGTGAAAAGTGAGCAATTGAGGCAGTCATCTAATAATAGGTAAAGGTAAAGGATTTTCCCTGACATGGACTTACCTTTACCAACTCTGGGGGTTGGTGCTCATCTCCATTTCTAGGCTGAAGAGCTGCCATTGTCCATAGACCCCTCCAAGGTCATGTGGCCGGTGCTCATCTCTATTTCTAACCTGAAGAGCTGGCATTGTCCATAGACACTTTCATGTGACCGGCATGACTGCAAGGAGTGCCATTACCTTCCCGGCAGAGCAGTACCTATTGATCTACTCACATTTGCTTGTTTTCAAACTGCTTATGTGGACAGAAGCTGGGGCTAACGGTGGACGCTCACCCCTCCCTGGATTTGAACTGCTGACCTTTTGGTCAACAAATTCAGCATCTCAGCCGTTTAACCCACTGTGCCACCGGGGAGGCCTTCAGTGACGATGACTGAATTTGCTGCTTGCAAACTAAGAGGAGTGCTTGCTAAATCACATGCTTCCTCCTTGGATTCTGTATACAAACATCCCAACCCACAGAAATTGCACAGATTCCATCAGAGTCAGGCAGCATTTTTTCTTACAACTAGTCCCATCTCTTGAGAACAGAAGCACTTGATGCCAATGTTAACTTAGCAGCCTTGTCCACTTGAGGATGAATATTTACCAAGAAAGTAAAAAAGAAAGAAATATAGAGGGATAATGTATAACAATTGTGTTTCACAAATCACCCAGGCAAATAATAATAATTATTATTATTTATTTATATCCCACTTTTCTCCATAATGGGATCCAAAGCTACTTACAACATTATATAAAAGACCATACAAAACAATATCCATTGTTAAACAATAACCTATAAAAACATTTTTACAATAAGAAAAAATAAACATATTTAAAAACCTTTGTCTGACACAATTATTGCAGGCAACTCAAAAAGACGGATGATAAACATTAGCACGACTCAAATAAAAGTTAGCCTTCCTGTCATTACAGCTAAGTGTCTTCGTGAAAAGCTTGTGCAGATAGGAAAGCCTTTAACTCCTTTTTAAAAGATGTCAGGAAAGGGGCTGTTTTAATCTCCTTGGGGAGGAAGTTCCAAAGATTTGGAGCAGCCATCGAGAAGACCTTCTCTCTTGTAGCCACCAACCACATTTGTGATGATAGCAGCAATGAGAAGAGGGCCTCGCTGGAAGATCTTAACATTCGGGCAGGTTGGTATGAAGAGACGCTGTCAGATAGGGAAGTAGGACCTGAACCTAAAAGTTATAACCTCAAATTCAAAGATATAAGACTTAGCACAATGTGCCAACATCAAGCTCTTCATAATAATTCAGGCCCTCCTAAAAATAATACCAGCAAAAACAAAGAATAAATATGGTGCATCAGAACACTTTATGTCAAAACTTTGGTGACTACTGACTCTTTAGCTTCATTTTTAGGCAGGATGTCCTTGGGCAGGGACAACCATCTAACAAGTTTAAAAAAGGAGAACAAAAGTCATATACTGTGTGTGTGTGTGTTTATATATATATATATATATATATATATATATATGTGTGTATTCCCTAAGTACTGTCTGGAGGGCAAACGGAAACCTCAGAACACCAACACAAGCAGTCCCAAAGGAGGGGACTATCAGAAAGTTCCCCTTGCATTGAAAGTTGACATCTGAGATTGAGCTTTCAATTGAAAATTGAATTGAAGGCAATGCTACGATAACTTTTCTGAATATCTCAAGTATTTTTCAAACATTCTCTCTCCCTGCTTCCTCTCTCTTCCTCCTGACCCTCAATGCTCCAAAGGCGGTTTTGTAGTTTTATTTTTAGGGACTTCTTCATTTGATGTTTTGCATCCTCTTTGAAGAAGTACCATCAACAGAGATGCAGGTAAGCCACCAAGGCAGAGTCTGAATCTTACACTTGCCTGTAATAACAGAAAAAAGAATCCAACATTGAGGTTGCACAAGTGCTTTAAGTAAAGTTCAAATAGTGTGATAAACTTCAGAAAACTTCAGAGATAAAAAAGAAGGAATGGGAATTCTGATAAATTTGGCTTTGCATGGTACTACTCATGCAACCCCCCCTCCCAAAAAAATGAGGTGGCAAGATTGCCTTTTACCCCCCAACTCTTAGTATTTTCACAACCTGAGTGGCAAGAAAGAATACACTTACAACCAAAATCACACAGAATAGTTGTCATAAAATGGTCACATTTTTATAAGTTACAGCAAAAAAAGTCTTGGTCAAGAATGGATCAAGAGTAACAAAACATACAGATTACTAGAAGTGTGCAAAACTCTGTGGGTCTATTTTGGCGATTTGGCAGCCAAACAGCCAAATATGAACTGGGAAGGACCCCTCCAAAGCCACACTGAGACGAAACACAAACCACTGATTTTTTAAAGGATAAATTCAGAAATGATTAGTTAATTCTGGCTTACTTTTCATGATTAGTATTCAATGAGCCCACGGTGGCACAGTGGGTTAAAGCACTGAGCTGCTGAACTTGCTGGCCAAAAGGTTGCCAGTTCGAATCCGGAGGATGGCGTGAGCTTCTGCTGTCAGCTCCAGCTTCTGCCAACCTAGCAATTTGAAAATATGCAAATGTGAGTAGATCAATAGGTGCCACTTCAGTGGAAAGGTAACAGTGCTCCATGCAGTCATGCCAGTGGCCACATGACCTTGGTGGAGTCTACAGACAACACCGGCTCTTTGGCTTAGAAATTGAGATGAGCACCAACCCCTAGAGTCGGACATGACTGGATTTAATGTCAGGGGAAACGGTTACCTTTACTATTCTTAAAAAATATCAGTGGATTAGTGAAATGATTTGAAACTTGGCAGGTTTGCAGTCATAAATGTGACCTACAAGTGTGGCAAGTTCCATCTTGATAGCCATAAAAATGATGGAAAGATGAGTCTCGCAATTTCCCCCATTATTGCCAGTGGACCGAATTTTATGAAAACAGAACTCAAGCTTCCAAATTATGAATCCAAAAGGGCCCCCTCCTAGTCTCCCAAAATATTCCCAAAAACAAAACTGAAAATGGAACAGATGTTTGCCATTTCTCACACCCCTTACTGGTTATGCATTTTGACATGAAATGGTGACAATGATGTTATTGATTACAAGAAGAACATGAAATGGAAACCCACATGGTAAGGAGCCATTGCATAGTACTTTTACCACCTGAGAACATTAAGAAGTCACCTGGCCCAGAGCTAGGTATGTCCTATTCAATTGTCCCTTGGGGGCAATTAAACTTGATATTTGGGGCACATGGGTTGGTCAATCAAGAAATAAAAGCAGGCAGGAAGAAGGCAATGGTAGAATCAAGCTCTAACAGCAACAACGGTAAAATCTTTGCTTGGCTTCATCTAAACATGACTATCAATCAAAACGTTATTACGGTCACAGACCAGCACAAAGCGGGCACAAGCGCCCTAAGAGGAGAAGGACAACTCCCCAGTAAACAGTTATTTAAAATCAGACTAGAAATCAGTATAAAATATATTTTAAAAGACAGGATATTGTTGCCTTATGGTGTCAATCATCACCCGTCTGATATTAAGAGCAGCAGCACAGAACTTAGCAACACTGTAAGTCATTGCAGTGCTAGAGTCCAAAAGCAGCAGGGTGGAATAACATCTTTCACTGCGCCCCGGGTACTTTAAAAGCCATGGTCCAATGAGATTGGATCTAAAATCTCTGTAGAACATGCATTGAAGAAGCACGTGATCAGTTGTTTCCACATCACCAGACCCACAGGGGCATAGTCTCTGCTTGAAGGGGGTCTTCTGATACCTCCCCTCCAATACAGCCGATGGGAGGGCATGGCATCTTGCCAGGGTAAAAGCCCTTCGGTGTTTGGGCACCTCCAGGTCTGTTAGGTATGCTACAGGCATGTTTTAGAACCCAAAAATAGGGAATTGAAAATCTAATGGGGGGGGGGGGGGATTTTTTTAAAATTAGTAATAGATAGAATTACAAAAAAATTCCAAAAATTTCTAAAATGTAACGTAATTACTAACGAAATTCATTAGTAGTTCGTATGCCAGCGCATGCGCATTCCAGATGGTTTTGGCCTACAACTCCCAGAAATCCTAACAGCTGGTAAATTGGCTGGGATTTCTGGGAGTTGTAGGCCAAAACTTGAATAAATCATACTGAATTCTAGATGGGACTCTCCAAATAGGAAGGAGGGAGGGAGGGAGGGAAGGAGGGAGGGAGGGAGGGGGGTATTCTATTCTTGGAAGCAGCAAAAAAAGGAGGTGGAGCCCCCCCCTCGCACCTCGCTGCCTCTCTCTCACCCCGATCCTGAGGGAGCGAGGGCCCAAGTTTGCCCAGGCTGAGAGGAAAAGGAAGAGGCCTGAGGCTGTGGGGAATGGTGGGAGTTGAAGTCCAAAACACCTGGAGGGCTGAAGTTGGCCCGTCGTGAAGCCTCTTCAAGGCTTTAGATCCTGGCAGGCAGAAGGGGCAGGGAGGGCCCGTCCACTCCTCCTCCCCTGCCAGGATCTAAAGCACATCAAGGCTTGGCACACTTTAGATCCTGTGAGAAACCAACCTAATGTATAATAGAATGAATGCTAACTTATAGAGTAAGTGCCTAAATATTATAAGTACTCCAACTGGTCATATACCTACATTCCATGCACATGCAATAATACAGCAGTAATAACAATGGGTATAAGAAGAGGTAAAATTCAAACCGGAATTGTTTTAATGTAATTTAATGTATTTTAATGTATTTATGTGTTTTATGTTTTTATTTTGCCATTCTTGTGAACCGCTCTGGGCTCCAGAGAGAGCGGTATATCAAATCGAACTTAATAAATAATAAATAAATAAAATAAGTATTCTGACTGGTCCCTCCTCAAGCGGTGCAAACGGGCTCTTCTCTATGAGCCCGGGATTCTGCAGCAAGCAAACGCTGTGCCCGGGCTTTTGGCTTTTCCCGGGAAAGGCTGCCTCCCGGGCTCATAGAGAAGAGCTGTTTGCACCGCTTGAGGAGGGACCACAGTCAGAATACTTCGATTTGAATTTTACCTCTTGTTATACCCATTGTTATTACTGCTGTATTATTGCATGTGCATGGAATGTAGGTATATGACCAGTTGGATTACTTATACATGTTGTGTGCAACTACCCCAATACTCTTTGATGCTTTAGATCCTGGCAGGCAGGAGGGGCAGGGAAGCCTGGAAAATGTAAACAGAGATGTTTTCAGAAGTAAATCCACAAAGGAGGGCACTTCATCCAAAGTGCCCTCCTTTGCGGATTTACTCATGAGTAAACCTCTCTGTTTACTTCCTTTGCAGATTTACTTCTGAGTAAACCTCTCTGTTTACATTTTTCCAGGCTTCCAGCCAAAAGAAGGAGCGAGTTTAGGGCTTGCCTTGCCATAATACTTATTGGCAAGGGAGGCGGGAGGGTGGTGAGAGAGAAGGAGGGTGCCCCCCCCCCCTTACGACCTAATAACGATACTTAAGAAAATCCTGGCCCCCGAAGTTCTATAAAGAAAGTTCCACTTCCTGGTTGGCGTTCCAGATGCGGAAATACTCAAAAGTAGCATTTTTTACGAATTTCTTCCGAATCATTTAATTTTCATAACTTTTTTCTCATGCCTAGTATGCCATGGGGGCAGTGAGGTATCTAGTGGCTTCACTAACAATGAAGGCTGGGGAACAGGCTAGGTCGGATTGGCGCTTTATGTCCAGGATCCGTTGCTTAATAAGATCCTTGGCTTGGTCCCATCTCATGCTTAGCAATTGTCCTTGGGAGAAACCTAGCGTTGCGTAAACATTACTATCAGGAGCCTGGATATATTTTGCATATGCTGAAGCTCACTTTATTTTCATGTGTTGTATCAAGTTTTCACGCTAATTTCCTACACTTCTGATTTACTATAATCTAAAACAGCAGCATATTCTTACTTTCAGCCTTCAGGGATTTTGTCCAAATTGCATTCATAATTTGCAAAAAATAACAGGGGGAAGTATGGAATGAAAACAATTCTTAGTTTTAGGCAGGATCTCTCTGCATTAACTGAACTGCTTTATAGGAGTTTACACTAACCAACCATACCATACCATTTGAAACTGCTTTATATGGCAGTGTAGATGAGGCCAAAAGCTAATACGATGGCATTGTCAAACTGTATCCCATAGCTGTACAACAGATTGTTCACTGGATTGCATGAATTTAAACATACAATAGCCCATTTGCTCCATTCTATCAATTCAAAATGGTAAGAGAGGGTTCAGTGCTCACAGAACTGTACACTTATGCAAGCACTGTGAAAATGGAAGTATTTGCACAATTATTTTAATTCCAATGTAGTGACTTGGCAGGAAATTTTCCCACTTTTTCCACCCATTCTCATTTTCTGAACCTGACACCAAACAATTCTATTTAAAAGTAGAGCCTGCAGATAATTAAGATCTTTGCACAGCAAGCACCGAAGGACAGCCAATGGATTACGAGCGCAAAAACAACCCATTGTAATATGTTTACTAGTGCATGCAACAAGGAAACAGTTATCCTTTTTAATGATGTTCTTTTCACTGAAATGAGCAAAGAGAAAAGTCTTCACAATGACCCCCCCCCCCTCTCCAAATCCCAAAACCATGTTGTCTAATATACTGCACAAAGATGAATCAAATCAGTATGAACCAAACGAGGATTTACATTTATGGAATCTGCTCATTGATATGATATATAATATACATTTAGATTGGGATAAGACCCAGCAATTCTACCAGAACGACAGCCATTTTTGTCCCCGGCTCTTATACATTTCTGGGTGACCTAATATTTCAAGTATGTTTGTTCTGGGTCTTCATTTATAATAGTAATAATATTAACTTTATTTTTATACCCGGCCTCTATCTCTCCGAAGGGACTCAGGGTGGCTTACAAATAAAAACAGAACAGAATCAAATAGAAACATATCACAATAAAACATGACATCATGAAAACAGTGTCATGGGAGCAATAAAAGTGCTGAGTTCAGAGGGCTCTGAGTTTATGCAAAATTCCTAGATAGTGCTAAGGGAAAGTGCAAAATTCAGTGGCAGGGATGGGAGAGTAATGTCCTTGGGCTTTATAATGTCAGGATTGTAGTTGGCCTATGTTCTGCATCTCAAAAACTAGAGCTGATAGGGGAAAACTGGTGCCATTTTTGAATCAGCTCCTCAAATATACCCAGAAACAGGTCTAACATTTGGAGGCACCAAAATATGCTGGCCAGTGTAATAGTTCTTGCTCTAGTATACTACAATCAATTGCTAAACAATTACGTAAAGTTAGTATAGTGCAGAATAATTTTTGCTTGCAGAAATATGATCCTTTTCCATTACATTCTGTAAAACATAAGTTCTTTTAGCTGAAGCAAAAAATCCACAGTAACTTATACTTTTTTGTGTTCCTGAGAGCAAATGAAGTCACAATGTGTTTGTTGTCATGTTTTTGACACAATTTGGCAGCCATTTGGGCAATGTTTTGTCCTTTGCAAATTCCATAAGTGTTTGTTATGGGAATCCTGGATGATTTGGACAGGTTGGGGCTGTGCATGATTGACAAACAGTGCTTTCCCTGTCCTTATTCAGATGTAAAAATGAGATACTGCAGACTTACGGAAAGCCACAGCCATTGCTAGGGAGTTGACCACAAAAGTGGAAAGAGGGGGATTGTTTGAAGGGAAAATCTCACTGCTTTTAAAGTTTGATAGACCTTTAAGTCTTGAACGGATTCTGTCATAAGGTGCATCTCTATTACAATAGTGCAGTTTGCTACTACTTTCCATTTAATGACACAATGCTGTCGAATCCCGAGAGGTCTACTTTTGTGAGGCATCAGCATCCTTTGGCAAAGAAAGCTGAAGAAATTGTGAAACTACAACTCCCAGGATTCTTTATCTGGGTTCATGGCTGTTAAATGCATGGAGCATTTGTTTAACGATGCTCCATGCAGTCATGCCGGCCACATGACCTTGGAGGTGTCTATGGATAATGCTGGCTCTTTGGCTTAGTAACGGAGATGAGCACCAACCCCCAGAGTCGGACACAACTTGACCTAATGTCAAGGGTGAAACCATTACCTTTAACTTATGATAAATAAATAAAATTGTGTCAAACTGCATTAATATTACAGTTGCAATGCACTCTTGGTTTTCACTGATCCATCCCTTTTCTTAATTCCTAACTTGTAAATTGTTGCCTTTTTGGAGGGAAAAAAATAAGATGACAGCATAGATTGCCAGTTTTCTCCACCAAAAGAAATTGACCACAAAAGTTATCCCCTGAACTTTGTTTAACTGTTGAGGAAGTGGAACTGAAATTTCATACAATTGTATTGATTGCCCTGTGGAAAAGCAGGTAAACATCAAGGTATCCGAATTCTACAGAAGTGTGTCAAGGGTCATACTGCAGGACCACTTTGAAAGTAAAAAGGAAAGAAAGACATTATTTTTCTCCTACGTATTCTCCTCCCTTCAATATCCTTGAAGGCACTCTTGCAAAGGTGAAACAAAAAGTACAGTGTGGCTTAATTCCATTTCTAAATAATAGACTTAATTCTAAGGTTCAGGTACAAGATCACCAAAGTTCTTCGCAGCTGACCTCAGCGTCGGGAATGTAATCTTGAGCAGTGTGGCTTGATTTAATCCATATCTTCTCTACTATAGCCTACAATGTTAGGTTTTTTGTCTTAGTCTTTAAAGGCCACCAAGGAGGAGGAACGCAATTTCGTTCACTCGACAAGACATTGATCTGTGTTAGACACTAGTAACTATTCTGTATTAATCATCCCTACATAGTCATGATTGGGACACTGTTGCTATGATGGTCACTTCCTCGCCTCAACTACATTTCCAGACATTAGCAGTATGAGGAGAAGGATGGCCCTTGTGCCTCCAATCAGAACATTTGTGAATAATGCTGCCATCAGAGTTCAGGTCAAGAAAGGAAAGTTAACTGAGGGTGCATTTGCACTGCAGAAGTAGTGTAGATTGAAACCACTTGAACTGCCATGGCTCAATACAATGGAATCCTGGGATTTGCAAGAAACCAGAATTCTTTGGCAGAGAGATCTAAACACATTGTAAAACTCGTGTTATGCCAGAGCATTGAGCTATGATGGTTCAAGAGCTGTCACATTCTGAATGCTGGCCAAAAATATACAGATTTTTCTATGTAACCTAATGTTAAAAAGCATGTCAAAATGCATTTCAAAAGCCCATTTAAGTCTCTTATGAAAATGATTATTTTATGTCAGTAAAACTACTTCACTCTCACTTCCTGTGTATGTAACTTTTGAAATGTAACTTCATTCCCATTTGCAGTTTATCACAACTATAAATTCCAGTAGTAATATCTATGCTGTCCTGTACAACAACAACAACAATTTTATTGATTAGCCAGAAGCCATATCAAATACACACAGAGCTGTCCTGTAGGTTTTATTGTATAGATTAAAGCAAAAGAGAATTGATTGCCACACTGTCATGTCCCATGAAGACCCTCACTGTGTACCACTAGGTAAGCCCTCTGTAGTTAGAAGGATTAATATGTTATGTACAGTTTAGGCGGGGTGTCAGTCTAAAGTGCTAGCTATGCCACCACTGGCTTGGCACTGCCATCCTCAAGCCTGGAGAAGCTGCTGGTAGAGCAGAAGCCAGAGGGGGGCAGAGCCAGGCCGCACCAAGCCCCGCCCCTCCCTGCTGGCTTTGGAGCTCCCAACAGCTTCTCCAGGCTTGAGGATGGCAATACCAAGCCAGTGGTGGCATAGCTAGCACAAGGCTGGCTTGGCACTGCCATCCTCAAGCCTGGAGAAGCTGCTGGTAGAGCTGATGCCAGATGGGGGTGGAGCCAGGCTGCGCCAAGCCCCTCCCTGCTGGCTTTGGAGATCCCAGCAGCTTCTCCAGCCTTGAGGAGGGCAGGGCCAAGCCAGTGGTGGCATAGCTAGCACAAGGCTGGCTTGGCCCTGCACTCCTCAAGCCTGGAGAAGCTGCTGGGAGTGCCGAAGCTGGGGGCAGGGGCGGGGCTTGGCGCGGCCTGGCTCCTCCCCCTCTGAGAAGTGCCCCATCTGGCTGGGATCGACCTCCTTCGGTCCCAGGATCGACTGGTTGATTGTGATCAACTTCCTGGGCAGCCCTGGTCTAAGCAATCTCTTTGCAAGTGAAGCCTCAATTGCCCTGCCCCTTTATTATTTATTTATTTATTTATTTGTTCCATCTTGTATTCCGCCCCTCCCTGCAGGCTCGGGGCGGATAACATCATAAAATTCGGCAGGCATGTACATCCATGTCGCCATACAATAAAATGCAACATAAAACATACAATAAAACAAAATACAATAGGTCCCGAGATTAAAATTATGTGCATGCCATGGCATTCCCTGAACCAGGGTGCTGATTAGGAAGATGAGTACATTCGGCTTACTCGCCTAGCCGAAGGCCAGTCTGAACAGGGCGGTCTTACAAGCCCTGCGGAACGGGATGAGCTCCGTGGCAGCTCGGACGTCGCCCGGGAGAGAGTTCCAGAGTACCGGAGCCGCCACAGAGAAAGCCCTTTGCCTGGTAGCAGACAGGTGACAGGCGCGGACCGATGGAATCAGGAGCAAATTCCCCGTCAGCAAGCGAGCAGCGGCATTCTGCACTAGCTTGAGTTTCCAAACTGTCGCCAAGGGAAGGCCAACGTAGAGGGCGTTACAGTAGTCTAATCTCGAGATGACCGTCGCTTGGATCACCGTGGCCAGGTCGTCCCTGGAAAGGTAGGGTGCCAGTCGCCTAGCCTGTCGTAGGTGGAAAAATGACGCCCTGCTGGCCGCGGAGACCTGGGTCTCCATGGTCAGCAGGGGGTCCAGCTGGACACCCTAGGCTCTTAACAACAGGCGACGGGCTGGCAGTTCGCCGTCCAGGGTAGGCAACCGGCACTCATCCCGCCCAGGTCGACCAGGCCACAAGATCTCCGTCTTCGACGGGTTCACCTTCAGCCGGCTAGCCCGCAGCCAACCAGTCACGGCCTCTAGGCACTGATGGAAACAATCCCCTTTAAGAATCCCCTCAGGGGCAGAGCCTTTGGCAAGGCCCTTCTGGTTCTTGGAAGAGTCAGCCTTTTGGTGACTGGAAGGTGAAGAGAGAGGATGGCTGGAAGGTCTACAAAATAGCACGTCCAGTTGGAGCTGTATGAGCTGTATTCAAGTCCAGTCGGACCTGTGTGAGTTGAATTTGTCCAGTGAGAGTTAAATATTGAGAGCCATCTTAGAGACAGTTGAATACCATACAAGAAAGAGACAATAAGAAGAAATAAAGATTCAAGAGCCTCAGTTTGGCCAGAATTGTGTCTATTTATTTATTATTTATTTATTTACAGTATTTATATTCTGCCCTTCTCACCCCACAGGGGACTCAGGGCAGATTACAATGTACACATACATGGCAAACATTCAATGCCATAGACACACAACACATATAGACAGACAGTCAGAGGCTATTTAACTTGTTTCTGGCCACCAAGGGGGCTGTCATTTTACTGTCCATCTGCAACACTTTCTGCATTCCCCCCATGCTTTTTGCTGGAGATTTTTTATGGCCTCATAAATTTGTTAGGTTAGCCTCCCCACATATAGTGGTACCTAAATTTCCTACTTGACAGATGCAACTGTCTTTCGGGCTGCAAAGGTCAACAACAAGCTACACAAAATTGGCTGGAAGCTCACTCTGACCCAGGCTGGCTTCGAACTCATGACCTTTAGGTCAGTAGTGATCTTAATGCAGCTGATACCCAGCCAGCTGCGCCACAGTCCTGGTGTCACATCTATCTTCCTCACCTTGTAAAACTAGAACTCCTTTCCTCATAAAGACTTTGTAGTGAGACTCAGGAGGAGAGAAAGTCTAAAATTCTTTTCGGTTAATAAATTCTTGTTTGATTCAGCTAACTATATAGTCTCTGATCTGTTCCCTGCACAGCCAAGTAGTTAACAGTATGGGGGCAGAACAGTGCTACCTTGTAGACCAGGGGTGCTCACACTTTTTCAGCATGGGACCTACTGATTAAAAAACCAAGTCCCAAAGAGCACCTACCCAGAAATGTAAAACGTATAACTATTTTCTTATTTATTTATTTATATTTATTATTCATTTTTATGTACCGCTCCTTCCAGCAGGCTCGGGGCAGTTTACATAAAATGAAGTTATAAAACATCAACATTTCAATTTAATAACAACAATATAAAACAGAGCATAAAAATACATTCAACCACCCCATTTCTCCCGCACTGCCATATTACCACACATATCATCAGCCAGAAAGTAAGAAGAGAGGCTTTTGAACTGCAAGGCCATTTAATACTCAGCAAGGTAAACAAAGGGACATGCAAAAA
The DNA here is from genome assembly GCA_030556195.1 of Anolis apletophallus. Lineage (NCBI taxonomy): Eukaryota > Metazoa > Chordata > Lepidosauria > Squamata > Anolidae > Anolis > Anolis apletophallus. Next base: position 22,935,444 of record JARBWK010000016.1, on the reverse strand, counting down.
TACATCCAACCACCCCATTTCTCCCACATTTCCATATTCCCCAACATCTATTTCTCAAGGAACAAAGCAAGCAGAGAGGCTTTGGAGCTAAAGGGCCATTTTTAAACATTAAAAATAAACAAAGAGACATGCCACAGAACAATCAAGCACCCACCCCAAAGTAAAAAGACCGACCTTTGAGATGCGGTAAGGAAATGACCCCAAAGCGTCCTTCTTCTTCTCCTCCGTCGTTGCTCCTATTTCCACGCTGCCAGCATGCGTGCTGCCTCCAAGAGCTCACGAGAAGTCCGAGAGGCAGAATGGGCGCTTCTGCGCATGTGCGCGGGGCCAGCCATGCATTGCATCATCCAGGCCCGCCCCCCTTTGGTCTCCTACGACTCTGAGTGGCTGGAGAAGGATGGAGGGAGGAGGAGGAATCCAAAAGGGGGGGGGCCCATTCTGCCTCTTGGACTCTGGCGCTTTTGGAGGCGGCGCGCGAGCAGGGAACGGGGAGGGGCAACGACGGAGGACTTCTTTGCAGCATGCAGGGGCACGTGAAGAGGACCAACAGCAAAAAAAAACCTTGTCAGGGGCCTGAAGATCACCAGGATGAAGCCTGAAGATCACCCTGGTGATCGCGATCACCGTTCTGAGCACCCCTGTTGTAGACCCTCCGCTTCCTCTCGTTCCACCTTCCAGTCACAAAAAGGATGACTCTTGCGAGAATCAGAAGTGCCTTGCCAGCACACACACTTTAAGCTCCATGCAAGAAAGGTGTGAAATGTTTTAACAAGTAAACTCATCATCATCCTCAATGAAGTAACATTCCTTTTCTTCTTTTTCTGATACCTCCCCACTTTCTCTCCAATTTGAGCACAAATTTCCAACAATCAGAAGTCCAGCTTTTGATCTTTCAAGGAGTAAGTGCACATTTTCAATTTGTATGAGAAAATTAAATTGTGGTCAAGTTTCTTGGCCATGTAGCTCCATCTGAAGTGACATGCAAAACCCCAAGGGATGCAATTCTGTCTCATAAATGGCTGCAGAAGAAGTTGGGTAACTGAATACTGTGAACTGCTTCAAATTTCTACTGCAGTTGTTCAGGCAAATTGGAATGAAGTCATGGCTGCAGTACTCTCCCTGGAGTATTGCAAAAAGCATGGGGAGCAGTTCCTGCAGCCTATTTACTCCCCAGCTCCATTCACGCTACATTATATGGCAGTATAGATGGGTCCCCCTCACTTCCAATTCAGAGCCACTTAACTGTGCCCGATGGGGTTTGGCAGCTGCTTGGAAGTGGTTTTGAATAGAGCCCAATGGGCTAATGAAGAATAGCCTCTTGTGTGTCATCCAATATATGCATACCTGCAACTCTGAGTTATACACACATACATCATGATTATTATGAGTGTGACCTGCATCTCCTTCTTGGGTAAAACATAAACTACAGTAGAGATGCACTTAACCCAAATCATCGCCTAACACCTTCATGATTTGCCCTTTCCATTTAACCATGACATTCCAGACACTCCATCTTACACTTTAAAATATTATAATGCCATAAAATGTAATGCTTGTGCATATAGGTGTATGTGTTCTATGTCTATTGATATATAGATATACATTTTTTTACTTTCAAGTAAAAGCCTTTCCTCCTTATTTCTACACCACTTTCTGAGCGTCTCTCCTTTCGGCTAAGAGCCACGCTTATTGCAAACTACTCTCCAGAGAGCTACAGTTAGAGGCAATGTGACAAAAGGAAAACCACACGTGTATGTATAGCCTTAGTGCCTCAGAGGGCAAAAGTGAATGGAATCTATCAAGGAATGTTTCCATTTATTGTGTTGGGTTTACATTTAGATGCATGCAGAGTGGTTGGTTGGAAAATATTGCTCACTCGCTCCGTAGCCGCTGAATAGAACTGTTTTCTATATACAAGTAAGGAAATCAGCACCGAAAATTCACCTCCAGTTTTGTTTTGTTGGGGTTTTTTTGCTGGAAACTATGGGTTTTGTTTTTAAAATATTATTTCTCATATGTGCTACTGTATATTTTTATGCAAAATACACTGGATCCTGTGCAAAAGTATTTCTTTCTGCCCACACAACACATTTTCTGCTTATGGAAGCCATGAATATTTTTGTGCAAACAAATTTCCCTAAACAATGTTCTGAAATGCGAATATTCTCCCACAAACATGAAAAGCTAGCCTGGTACTCTGATAGAACAGGGAGAGAAATTCTGAGCTTGTTTTCTGGCATACAGGAATGAAATAAATGAAGAATTACATCCCTGGTAGTGCGCAAAACCTTTTGGAATTACACAGGGAGCAAAACTGCAGATCTGTTCCTAAGGAGCGGACAATCAAAATGAGAGGAAAATAGCAGAAGGCATCAGAGAAGAGAACAGAGTGGAAGGCACATGGACAACAACCAAGCTTATAATGGAAGATAAAATAATGAGCTGACATTAAAATATTGTAGTAAGAAGGCTTAAGTTGTTCGAAGGGGATCCTGCCTCAGAAATGTAATATACAGAATGCAAATAGCAGTGTTCCTCAAAGGGTCATGTTCCGTCCTCTAGACGTTTCCTATGCATAGCCCCATAGTTTTGTTTTAAAAGGCAGCATTTTTCCTTTTGCATCTTTCCTGGGACTGTTCCAGACACACTGGCACCTTGCCTGTTAATTATTAGCAAGGTTGCAGCCTGGTGCAGAATTTGCCACCTAAAGCTCTGCAAATGTATCTTTTTAGTTGGTGTCCGCCCCTTTTTCTTCCTGGGGATTGGCCTCCATTTTAGAAAGTGTTTTTAGTTCCTTTCAGAGAGGGAAGGAAGCCAGATGTGGGTTTTTTGGCCAGCCAGGATTGGCTCCGAAAGGGTCACCGTAAGTACTGGGTGCTTACTGGGTGCCACTGGGTGCTTACTGGGTGCTTACTGGGTGCTTACTGGGTGCTAACCTGCGTGCTAACCTGCATGCTGACCTGCTGATTGCTATTTGCTTGACCATTAGCTGGGGGACTGCTGGAGCCAGATGAGTTTATGGTACCTTGCAGAGACTGGCTTTGCATGCTGTATAGGATAGACATCTGGTTACCAGCCCAGCTTTAGGTCACCTTTTGGACTGAGCTTAGGTTTAGAGGGGGGAAGGAGTGGTTCCTTCTACCAAACACCTAGGACCAGGGTGGGAAATATCGGGTTTCCTGCCATCCAAAGGGAAGCAGTAGGAATCTTTTGAGCATCAACCCAAGGCATTTCCACTCTGTTTTTTTTTGCAACCATTAAGAAGCTGTGCCAAGTCCTGCAAAGACTTTGTTACTAAATAAACTGTTTGATTTTCAACTTTATTTTGGAGTGTTTTTTGGGTTGTCAGACCACCTAGCTTTTTCAGCAAGCGCTCTGCAGTCCACCAGGTAAAAAGGACAACACATCTGCCAGTTTTAATTTTAAACAGACCTGGTGTGACGGCATAGGTCATCATGAAGTGTTTGGGAAATTTACACAGCTGGATCCTTGGTGTATAAAATTATAGTGGTTGTGATTGTGGTGGTGGAAGGCAGGCAAAGAATGGGGACCTTTTAGACAGTTCAGTACAACACAAGGTGTTTGCAAAATAACAAGTATGACAGATACCCGCTCCAAAGCTTCCTTTCGAAAATAGAGATGGAAACACAACAGGAAAAAGAACAAAGAGAGACATGGTCTGCCAGGGTCAGGACTACATAGCTAAGGTTATATATATTTTGATCTAAAGGCTTTCTGAAAAAAAGGCAAGATTCAGGGAGGGATATCGATGAAACAAAAAAGTATTTGCATGGAGACAGTTAGATTCTGTTCTCAGCATCAAAGAGCCGCAATGCATTTTCGCAGAACCACAGTCCTGTGGAAGGCTGAGGTCTTGGATCACGATGTCCAAAGTGTTCTGCTGGCAAACGTGCAAAGAAAGACAAGATGGAGAATGGCCATGAAGTCATGAAGGGATTTTTAAAGAAGAAGATCTGAAGCTTCCCATGCCGGACAGCATTAAGAAAAAGCCCTTGGGACTAAACCAGAAGATGTAGATCAGTGGTCTTCAACCTTTGGTCCTCCAGTTGCTTTGGACTTCAGTTCTAAGAATTCCTGAACGTTGGGCAAGCTGGTTGAAGTCCCTTGAAGTCCTAAACGCCATGAGGTACTGTATTAAAGGGTTGTGGCATTAGGTAGGTTGAGAACCACTGGTCAATTTGGATAGGGAAACTGAACAATGGATTATTTTTAAGCAAGGTGTTTTCTTCTTCAAATAAAATTGGGCTGTGAGAGCGCAATATCATAAGCATTATTCTGTTTCAGGGAAGGTTGGGTTGCTGTAAGTTTTCCAGGCTGTCTGGCCATGTTCCAGAAGCATTTCACCCACATCTATAGCAGGCATTCTCAGGGGTTGTGAGGTCTGTTGGAAACTAGGCAAGTGGGCTTTACATGTCTGTGGAATGACCAGGGTGAGAGAAAGAACTCTTGTCTGTTGGAGGCAAGTGTGAATGTTTCAATTGGCCATCTTGATTAGCATTAAATGGCTTAGCAATTTTCACAGTGTGTGGTTTCTTACTGCCTGGGGGAATCCTTTGTTGAGAGGTGGTTAGCCGTCCCTGATTGTTTTTTGTCTGGAATTCCCCTGTTATTTGAATGTTGTTTTTTTATTTACTGTTATGATTCTAGTGTTTTGTAATACTGGTAGCCAGATTTTGTTCATTTTCCTAGTTTCCTCTTTTCTGTCAAAATTGTCCACGTGCTTATGGATTTCAATGGCTTCTCTGTGTAGTCTGACATGATGCTTGTTAGAGTGGTCCAGTATGTCTGTGTTCTCCAATAATACGCTGTGCCCAGGTTGGTTAATCAGATGCTCTGTTATGGCTGACTTCTCTGATTGAATCAGTCTTCAATGCCTTTCATGTGCCTTGATTCATATTTGGTCAATGCTGCATTTGGTGTTCCCAATGTAGACTTGTCCACAGCTGCATGGTATACAGTAGAGTCCTGCAGAGGTGAGAGAATTCCTCTTGTCCTTTGCTGAATGTAGCATTTGTTGGATTTCCTTAGTGGGTCTGTAGATTGTTTATATATTCTGTTTCCTTATCAGCTTCCCTATGTTGTACTGGGGATGGGCTGGGTAGGAAATGTGATTGTTGGCCAATAATTTTGGAGTAGAACCTGTTCAGTTGCGATAAGAGCATTTTGGATATGGGTTGGTTCTTCATCAGAGTGGCTCCAACATAGAGAGACCCAACTCACCTGGACCTCAAGTAGGCACAGCCCCTGGGAGCAGTGGGGAATTCTGGGAAATAACTAAGCAGACGTTCCTGAATACGCACACACAGCACCAGTGCTTCAGGCAGTCCTCCTACCAAGAGGGCGAGGGACCCAGAGAGGTTTGCAGCCACCTCCATGATCTCTGCTGCCAATGGCTGAAGCCAGAGCATCACATTAAGGTGGAGATGCTGGACCTGGTGATCCTGCTGCAGTTCCTGAGCATCCTGCCCCCAGAGATGGCTAGCTGGGTCCAAGAGTGTGGGGCAGAGACCTGTTCCCAGGCAGTGACCATGGCAGAAGGCTTCCTTCTAAGCCAGGCAGAGGACAAGAAGCAGGAAGAACAGGTGAGAGCATTTCCTCTTGGCTTCACTCACCTTGGGACTGATGGACAGAGTAAACCTTAGTGTCCTTAGAGTACACCTGTGTGAAAACCCTTCTCGACTCCACTCCTGAAGAGTTTCTCCCTCACAAATAATCTGCTCCATCCCCATCTCACCCCATGTTCTTAGCTCTTAGTTTTAATATTTTATTCTGTACATGTGGCCTGCTCACTGTGTTATGAATAATTTTATTTTAATTTTATATTATTTGCTGTATTTTTATGTTTTATGTAATTTATTATGCTATTGTTTTTGATTTCTTTTATTGTATTGTGTTGTAGGGCTCGGCCTCATGTAAGCTGCCCTGAGTCCCCATCAGGGAGATGGTGGCAGGGTATAAATAAAGATGATGATGATGATGATGATTATTATTATTATTATGTGGTCAGTGGTTCCTTTGATGGAAGGTTGCACATCTGAGTTAGGTATGCATTATTTTCTCTTTCACATACAGTGTTCCCTTGCTACTTCACGGTTCGCTTATTGCGGACTTGCTGTTTTGCAGATTTAAAAAATATTAATTTAAAATATATATCATGATATTTTTGCTGTTTTGTGGGGTTTTGCTGCTGCCGCTCTCCAAGGTGCTTTCCCTCCTCCGTCCGCCCTCCCTCCCTCCAGCCTTGAAGGGCCTTTCCTTTCCTTCCCTTCCTTCACTTTATTTTAAGTGTATAAATACTAAAATAGTGTATAACTACTAAAATAATGTATAAATATTAAATAGAGCATCCCTACAACACGGTTTTTCACTTATTGCAGGAGGTCCTGGAACGTAACCCCAGCAATAAGTGAGGGAACACTGTATATATTTTGTCTGACATCCTTTAGAAGCCGCTCCCGATTTGTCTAGATTTTGTTTCCCTCTTTGGTTTCTGTCGGTCACTGGACTGATTGTCTTATTTCCAGAACCATCCGGAATAATAGAAGACTTTGACGAAAATATCAAAATTTCAGACAGGATTTTGGAGCAGGAAGAATAAGCACCTATGAAACATGACAGATAGACAAGGTAAGCTAATGCTGTGTGGAATCAGAAGAATAGTCTAAACTGGTGTAAAGTTCAGCTTTTGTGCTGAGCCTTTCCTCCACACTGTGGTACAGTTCATATCTCCAATGCAGATGTCTATGGTGCTTGGGATTCCTAGCCCCAAATAACACAAAGCATGACTAGAATTGTTAAAAAGAGTCTGGTTCATCATTGCAACACTTTATATTCGGGCTAATCAGCTGATAAAAATCAATGCAGCCAGTCATTTGATTAGCTGAACCAAATTGTAATTAGTTTGTAATTAAGATCATTTGTAAGCATACCTCATGTGTGTAATTCTTAAATTGGTTTTATATAATGGGGAGCAACAATGGAGTGATTTGACTGGGCCCTATTGTGCTCACTCTGAGTTTTGTTGAATTTTAAAATCTGCTTCATGCATTCCATTGTTTCCTTCTCCTTTCCAAACCTTATAATGAGATACTCGGTTGATGATACAAGTGATAAACTTTCACCATCCCATACTAATTTCTGCATAGTTGGCAACATTCGGACAGGTAGACACTCACATAGCTGAGTTTCTCTATCGTTTTTCTTTCACTGCTTCATTAGTCATGACCTACTGGTGTTGTTGTTTTTGTTGTTTGTCTGCTGACATATGACTAAGAATAGAACACCCAAAGACCTATGCAAATTGAACATGCAGAAGTTGTATTATTAGTTCCTTCAAAAATTGACCCATAAAACCATATAGTTTGCTTGGTATGTCAACAGCCATGTAAGTGTTGTCGAAGGCTTTCATGGCTGAAATCACTGGCTTGCTGTAAGTTTTCCAGGCTGTATGGCCAAGTTCCAGAATAATTTTCTCCTGACGTTTTGCCCACATCTATGGCAGGCATCCTCAGAGGCTGTGAGATCTCTAGGAAACTATGCAAGTGAGGTTTATATATCTGTGGAAAGATGTCCAGGGTGGGAGAAAAAACTCTTGTCTGTTGGAGGCAAGTGTGAATACTGGAATTGGCCACCTTGATTAACCTTTAATGGCCTTGCAGCTTCAAACCTGGCTGCTTGCTGCCTGGGGATCCTTTGTTGGGAGGTGTTAGCTGACCCTGATTGTTTCTTGTCTGGATTTCCTATGATTTCTGAGTGTTGCTCTTTATTTACTGTCCTGATTTTAGAACAAACTGCCAGGCTTTGAAGCTGCAAGGCCATTAAATGCTAATCAAGGTGGCCAATTGCAACATTCACTCTTGCCTCCAATAGACAAGAGTTCTTTCTTCCACCCTGGACATTATTCCATCCATATACTTACCGACCTTATTTGCATAGTTTCCAACAGACCTCACAACCTCCGAGGATGCCTGCCATAGATGTGGGCGAAATATCAGGAGAGAATGCTTCTGGAACATGGTCAGACAGCATAGAAATCTCACAGCAAGCCAGCCATGTAAGTAATTGATTCAAAAAGTCCTTTCTAGTGGAACTAATAGAATTCTGTCCACACTCACCAAAGTCATCGCAGTTTAAAAAATGAGGCAGACTGTTGTATAGGGAAGTAAAATATGAATACCAAGTTGGGCCTGAAGAAGCTTCTTCTGGCAAAGAGTTTAATCTTATAAGCAGACTACAAAGATTAAACAAAATGATGTACAACCATGTCCCATTTTTAACTCTAGGAGAAAACCATTTTCTTTTGACAAAGTATAATAATAACATACTTTATTTATATTCCGCTCTATCTCCCTGAGGAGAGTCAGGGCGGATTACAGAACACATATATGGTAAGCATTCAATGGCTTTATACATTTAACATGGACAGACAATACATAAACAGAGGTATAGGCTTTCCCTGTCTTTATCCATCTCCAGCATCTAGAAGCTGTGTTCAACTTTGGTCACTGGGGGAAGGGTGTGCTGTCACTCCATCTTCCATGCTGAGGAACTTTTTGTTGTCCATAGATGACCTCTGGATCAAATCGTTGAATGACTTTATAATAATAACATAATAATAATGGCACTTTATTTATATCCAACCCTATCTCCCCAAGGGGTCTCAGGGCAGATCACAGTACACATACGCGGCAAACATTCAATGGTTTGGATAGACAATATAGAGACAGACAGAACAGAAAGGAGGTATCTTGTGTCAAGGTCAACATCCAGCTTTTTGGCACCTTGAAAGGTTTCTCTATTTACAGCACTATTATTTATTTCATTTATTTACGGCATTTGTAGCCCAACTTTCTCAGCCTTATGGTGACTCAAGACGGCTTACAGAAATTGGCAGAATTTGATGCCATATATTCATAAAGTACAATTAAAAATATTCTACCCAATATTATAAAAACCATTTAAAAAACGCATTAAAACATATCATCACCAGTGTCGTCCTGATAAAATAATTGTTCAGCAGCATATAGTTCATTCTTCCTATTTCATAATTATTTATTCTGCTGCATTTCCAAATGCTTGTTCAAAAAGCCAAGTTTTTACTTTCTTTCTGAAGGTCAGGAGGGAGGGGGTCAATCTAATATCCCTAGGGAGGGAGTTCCACAGCTGAGGGGCCACCACTGAGAAGGTCATGTCTCTCGTCCCCACCAGGCATGCTTGCAAGGAAGGTGGTATTGAGAGCAGGGCCTCCCCAGTCGATCTTAAATTTCTAGATGGTTCATAAGGAGAGATAAGTTTGGACAGGTAAGCTAGCTGTTTTCGAACTGCTTAGGTCAACAGTAAGCTGAGCTTGATAGTCGGAAGCTCATGCTGACCTGGGACTTCGAACTGCCAACCTTTCAGTTTGCAGATCTTATCATTGCAGGTGATTTACTAGCTGTGCTAAACTTCGGCTCTTATGGGTGCCTTTCATTATCTCTCAATTAAAACAGTACCTATTTATCTACTCACATGGCTGTTTTCGATCTGCTAGGTGAGCAGAAGCTCGGCTGATGACCAGAAGCTCATCGCAACCCAGGCTTAAAGAGCTAAAGCCCACTTATCATAAACAAACAAACATGGCATCACCTCCTCACCAAGGTCTTGGCTCTATCCTGATATCATTTCATCCATAATGAGTTGTGGAAAATTAGGATAATCCTGCCCCCTAATTATATGTGCTATACAAAATATTTTGTGTCATTAAAACTTTCAATTGTAGAATTTTTTATCCAGTTTTTTGCTCTCAAACTTACCTTTCGGATGGATCCCATTGCAGCTGAAATAAATTCCAAAAGGGAGGCTGAATAAATCTTTGCTGGATTCTATCCAGCTGACATAAGCAAAGAGGACAAACCATTACATGTTTCCTCCAGAAAATACGTTCCACTTTGCTGTAATAACTCTATCCCTGAAAGGTTCAACTTGAAATTCCTATAAATCATATGACAACTGAATAGATTCCATACCACATTCGAAAATAACAACAGTGGGTAAGAGAGAGGGGATTGAATTCAAATATCATTAGGATGTGATAGCAAATAAGTCTCCCCAGCACACATCCTTTATTGAAAATTCAAATGATGGTGGAAGTCAGGTTTTCAATAAAATACTCAGCAATGCTGAGTGAAAAATCAATAGTGGTCTTATTATGGATTTCTTCTTTTTAGTAGCAGGCAAACACTCATTTCCCCCATCATAAGGTTTTTATATCCTTAACTCTAATGGTGAATCAGCTCTCCTGCCTTGAAGCTATTGGGCACAATAGGGATATGATGAATGATGTGAGTCTGGGACCATTTGGAGGACTTATAAGTGTTGCTTGATGATATCCCTGAAGACAGGATCTCACACTCCAAGTTGATCTTCAGTCCATGGTGCATTTAAGGGTTTCTTAAAAAAGAAAACAAGATACACAACCAATAGGCTAGTAACATATAATTGAAAACAGGTCACAATAATGACAAAAGCAGACACTAGATCAGTGGTTCTCAACCCTTTCAATGCTGCAACCCTTTAGCACAGTTCCTCATGTTGTGGTGACCCCAACCATAACATTATTTTCATTGCTACTTCACAACTGTAATTTTGCTACTGTTGTGAATTGTAACGTAAATACCTGATATGCAGGACGTATTTTATTCACTGAACCAAATATCTGATACGCCCACAACTAAATAGTGGGAGAATTGATTTTGTCATTTGGGAGTTGTACTTGCTGGGATTTATAGTTCACCTACAATCAAACAGCATTCTGAACTCCATCAGCAATTGAAGCAAACTTGTCACACAGAACTCTCAAGACCAGCAGAAAATACTGGAAGGGTTTGGTGGGCATTGGCCATGAGTTTTGGCGTTGTAGTTCACCTACAACCAGTGGACTCAAACAATGATGGATATGGACCAAACTTGGCACGAATACTCACTATGCCCAAATGTGAACACTGGTGGAGTTTGGGGAAAATAGACCTTGATGTTCGAAGTTGTATTTGCTGGGATTTATAGTTCACCTACAATCAAAGAACTCCACCAATGATGGAATTGAATTAAACTTGGGACGTGGAACTCCCACAACTAACAGAAAATACTGGAAGAGTATTTGTGCCTTGCATTTTGGAGTTGTAGTTCACCTACTGTATATCCAGAGAGCACTGTGGACTCAAACAATGATGGATCCAGACTAAACTTGGCACGAATACTCATTATGCCTAAATGTGAACACTGGTGGAGTTTGGGGAACATAGAACTTGATGTTTGGGAGTTGCATTTGCTTGGATTTATAGTTCACCTACAATCAAAAAGCATTCTGAACCCCACCAATGATAGAATTGGGCCAAACTTGCCACATAGGACTTCCATGACCAACAGAAAATACTGTGTTTTCTGATGGTCTTTGGTGACCCCTCAGACACCCCCTCACGACCCTCCCAGGGCTCCCAATCCCCAGGTTGAGAAACACTGCACTAGATAGTTCCCTTTTAAATTTAATTGGTTCCTGTTACTAGTTTGAGTGTTTTAAAAAATTATTTCTAGTTCTTGATGTGATATCTTAAGGGTGGATAAGCCTGCTTTTTTTGCTTTGTTGTTATTTTTTCCCTTACTTTTTGGCATTGAAGACAGGAATAACATGAAAATGGCTCAAACCTGAAAAAAAATCCACTCAAAATGTCTGTAGAAATACCGTGAAAAGAAATGGAAAATGTTACAAGCTGTTGCCTCTACCCTCCAAAAAGCAATAGTCATCTGATGGCTACCATATCAATTGGGGAATTAATCTCATCTAGGCTTTAGTTCAGACTTTAAAGGACTTTTCTACTATGGTGTTCAGGAGACGGAGCTCCATACCTTTTTTTAAAAAAATCCCCACTGCCAATGAGTTACTTTTAATTATTGTCCAACTTTGTAGAAACAAATTAATAAACTCTGTGCTAGTAAGAAATTATGGCAATGCAACAGAACATTTGCAAACCTAGTCAGTGCAGCAGTCCATGTTAGCAAATGAAAAACCATCATTTGCATGCCATCAGCTCAATGGAATCGATTTCAATTATACATTAATATTGCACATTGTAATTTGGCCATATAGTTTTCTGTTTAGTTTTGGCTTCAGAACAGCCTAACTTATACAGCTGTAGCAGATATATGAACTGAGTATTCAATTTTCGGGAACAATCTGGGAGATTGTTATTTCTGGTGTAACACAACATGATCAGGATCTTATTGCTCAGTGGTTGCTATGGATCATATTTGTTGCTTCTCAAATGACCATTTCCATATGGGGAATACAGGAGTCAGTGGTTACAACATTAAAAAGATGTGGGAATGACTTCCAAGAATTTGTTTTGTTTTTCGGGTAAAATACAACAACAAGAAAATAAAAAAAATCCAAATGTGATATATAATCTGACATGTATACATGTGATATATAATCTGACATGTATAAATTATATCTCTCCCGTTGCAACCTGGCCACGGTGATCCAAGCCACGGTCATCTCGAGGCTCGATTACTGTACATTGGCCTACCTTTGTCGGCGATCCGGAAACTCAAACTGGTGCAGAACGCGGCAGCCCGCCTGCTGCTGGGAGCCACTAAAACATCCCATATAACACCTCTCCTGCACGAGCTGCACTGGTTGCCAATTGAATTCCGGGTCTCCTTCAAAGTGTTAGTTTTGACTTTCAAGGCCTTACATGGTTTGGGGCCAGTGTACTTGAGGGAGCGACTTACCCCATATGTGCCCAGAAGATCACTGCGTTCAGAGGGTCTTAACATGCTTGAGGTCCCAGGACTGAAAACCTACAGGCTGTCCAGCAAACGGCAGAGGGCGTTCTCGGTGGCTGCCCCGGTTCTGTGGAACTCACTGCCGGCCGAGATGTGGGGCCTGAGCGACCTGATGGCCTTCCGTAGGTCGTGAAAGACCTGGGTATTCAGGCAAGCATTTGGCCTGACCAGTGCTTGAACTGCCAATCCCTCGCCTAGCCATGCTGTCTTGTTCTGATTAGTGTGTTTTTATCCGATTTTATGTGTCTGTAATTGACCATGATTCTTTATGGTATTTTAGAGTGTTTTTAGGATGTTTTATCTTGATGTGTTTTATATGCTTGGAAACCGCCCTGAGCCTCGGGAAGGACGGTTTAGCAAATAAATAAATAAATAAATAAAGGCTGGCAGTTTAAATCCACGAGATGGGGTGAGTACCCATCTGTCAGCCCAAGTTCCTGCCAACCTAGCAGTTCAAAGCATGCAAATGTGAGTAGATAAATAGGTACTGCTTCGGTGGGAAAAGGCAAAGAGACAAGATTGCTTAGAAGCAATCTTGTCAGCCACATGACCAGGAGGTGAAAACACAGGCTCCTCTGTTTGAAAATGGAGAAAATCACCTCCCCAAAGCCAGAAAGTGAGCACCACCTCCAGAAGCCGAAAATGAAAGGAGAAGCCTTTGCCTTTTTTTTGTTTGTTTGTGTGTCTCATTTTATATGATAGCAAAGCCATTTAATGTTTGCCTATGTATGCAAATTATTATTATTATTCGAAACACAACAAGATAAGTCCACAACAAACAAGTTCTCTCTGCTGACTATTGTATTGGATCACACGTCGGACACTTCCCAAGTGTCTAGGACTGTGTGATGTATCAGCAAATAATGTGTGCAGATCCCAGTAAGGTGGCCTTTTGTAGCTGACAGATGGTAACAGAGTTTTGGAGTTCCAATGAATCATCTGAGCAATGGTATTACCGTATTTTTCGCACCATAAGGCGCACCTGCTGATAAGACGCACCCTGTTTTTGGAGGAGGAAAATAGGAAAAAAGGGAGCCCTGCGGAGGCGCTGCGGCCTCTTCCTCCTTCCTTCCTTCCCTCCCTCCCTCCCTCCGGCCTCTTTTCTAGGTGTACTAACAGCACGCGGCCGGCGAGGCCGTCCTCCCCGTCCTCCTCGGCAGAGGCGCATCTTCCTGACGTCAAGAAGATGCGCCTCTGTCTTCGGGTCTCCGTGGGGGCCGCCCTCATGCTGTAAGTACGCACGGAAGGAGAGAAGCTGGAGGGAGGGAAGGAAGGATCGCTCCATAAGACGCAGCTGATTTTTCATCCCACTTTGGGAGGAAAAAAACCTGCGTCTTATGGTGCGAAAAATACGGGTATGCCTCTGCTTGTAGTCTGTCTGCGTGATCTTCTTGCAGCAGCTGAGGATATGATTTATTATTATTATTATTTTGTGGCAGGAAGTTAGTGTAAGAATGAAATAATTAAAGATTGTGTGCCTAGTGGAAACAGATCTAGCAAGAAGAGTTTAACATTTTGGATCAGGAAGATGAGGAAACTCCTAACTTTCAGAAACTGAACTATAACTCCCAAAACATTTCACTTTCAGTCAAGGTGACTGAGCATGATTGGGAACTAGAGCGCCACATTCACAGCTTCATCTGCCTTGGAGTGATGTGTCTCTTAAATCTCATGATATCCATAGTTATTAAAATGGGATTTATGTCTAAAGGAGATCAGATCTATTCATTCCCTTTTATTTGCCAAGATTTTCCTCTTCTCTTCATTCCAGGGGGCAGTTCTATGCACATAAACTATTGCACAGGGAGAATAAGTCATCTTCCCCAATGCTCTTTGCAAAAGAAAATCCATCTTGTAAAACTAGGCAAAAATCTGTTATAGATGAAGGACAAGCAGAAGAGGGAGCATAAGAGAATGACACAAAATATGTTTATGCTGCTGGAAGGATTCCAGAACTTGATATCTCAGTGTGTGTTTACCAATCATGTTTAATTTGTGAGCACAAGGCATAAATGAAGAATGGTATAGATGTAAAAACAAAAAAAAGGATGTCATTGTGCCCATATGCAATTCCTTTGTATTTCTTTTACAGTGTAATAGCCCTGTTACAAAACAAAACAGCAATATTCTTCTGGAGTAGATGAAGCAATATCTACTTTTAGGCCAGCTCAGTGCTTTAAATCAGTGATTTAAACATTCATAAACTGCACGTCTCTTTCTCCCCTCTCTCAATCCCTCATTCTCTCTCTGGAAATGTGTATGCAGTTGCTTGCTGAAGTCACAGGGCATTCATGTATTTCCAGAATGTCTCACATGTTGGGGCGTGCTCCAGGGAGCTTCAATAGGAGGAAGGGGCTTGCTGGACATTCTCCATCCCAGTAATGTATGCCCTTGGACCAACCCTACGTCAAGTGCAAACCTGAAAGGAAAGATTTCTGGTTAAGAAACTCTGCTCTGAAGTGTAGCATAAAATGGACTGGAAGAGAGACAACAAGAGGACCATGGAAGTGTTTTCCTTCCAATGAATTCAGCCTAAAATCAAGTTCTGGAGAAGA
Organism: Anolis apletophallus; assembly: GCA_030556195.1. Lineage (NCBI taxonomy): Eukaryota > Metazoa > Chordata > Lepidosauria > Squamata > Anolidae > Anolis > Anolis apletophallus. The sequence continues at coordinate 22,920,049 of JARBWK010000016.1, read as the reverse complement.
TGAGACCTGCAAATCAACGAATGAAGGAGTCCTTTTGAATGCTGGGAAACATAGTATTAGAAATTAACTGGATCAACCAGCATTTGGTTCCTTTGGTCAGATGATACAGTTTATTTATTTATTTATTTATTTGTTCCATCTTGTATTCCGCTCCTCCCTGCAGGCTCGGGGCGGATAACAGCATAAAAATTCGGCAACAAGTAGCGTCCCTGTTGCCGTACAATAAAATAAACATAAAACACATAGTAAAACAGTATACAATCGATCCCGTATTAAAATTACAGACATGCCATGGCATTCCCTGAACCAGGGTGCTAATTAGGAAGATGGGTATGTTCGGCAGATTCGCCTAGCTGAAGGCCATTCTAAACAGGGCAGTCTTACAAGCCCTGCGAAACGGGAGTAGCTCCATGGCGGCTCGGACATCGTCCGGGAGAGAGTTCCAGAGTACCGGAGCCGCCACAGAGAAAGCCCTCTGTCTGGTGGCAGACAGGTGACAGGTGCGGACCGACAGAATCAGGAGCCAGTTCGCCTCCTCCGAATGTAGTGATCTCGGGGAATGTACGGGGCAAGGCGGTCCTCAAGTACGCAGGCCCTAGGCCGTGTAGAGCCTTAAAGGTTAATACCAACACCTTGAAGGCAATTCGGTACTCAATAGGTAGCCAGTGCAGTTGCCGCAGGATGGGCGTGATGTGCTCCCTTACCGACGTTCCCGTCAGCAAGCGAGCGGCGGCATTCTGCACTAGCTTGAGTTTCCGAACTGTCGCCAAGGGAAGGCCGATGTAGAGGGCGTTACAGTAGTCTAATCTCGAGATGACCGTCGCTTGGATCACCGTGGCCAGGTCGTTCCTGGAAAGGTAGGGTGCCAGTCGCCTAGCCTGTCGTAGGTGGAAAAATGACGCCCTGCTGGCCGCAGAGACCTGGGTCTCCATGGCCAGCAGGGGGTCCAAGTAAACACCCAGGCTCTTAACAACAGGCGATGGGCTAAGCCGTTCGCCATCCAGGGTAGGCAACCGGCACTCATCCCCCCCAGGTCGACCGGGCCACAAGATCTCCGTCTTCGACGGGTTCACCTTCAGCTGGCTAGCCCGCAGCCAGCCAGTCACGGCCTCTAGGCACTGATGGAAACAATCGGGTACGGAGTCCGGCCTGCCGTCCACTCTCAGCAGAAGCTGGGTGTCATCAGCGTACTGATAACACTCCAGACCAAAGTCGCGAACCAGCTGGGCCAGGGGGCGCATGTACATGTTGAATAATAAGGGGAAAGGATGGCCCCTGGGGACCCCACAGTCAAGTGGGGATCTCCCGGAGACCTCCCCGCCCCCCTCCACACGTTGTCCCCGGTCCCGGAGGAAGGAGGCCACCCATTTCAGGGCAATCCCCCCGACCCCGGAGCCGGCTAAACGGTGGGTTAACAGTGCATGATCTACAGTGTCGAAAGCTGCCGTCAGATCTAACAAGACGAGCAGTGCCGATCCACCCTGGTCCAGCTGGCAGCGAAGTTGGTCTGTAATGGCGACAAGCACGGTCTCCGTCCCGTGCCCAATACGGAAGCCGGACTGGAAGGGATCAAGTCCAGCTGTGTCTTCCAAGAACTGCTGCAGCTGATCCGCTGCTGCCCTCTCAATCACCTTGCCTAGGAAAGGCAAGTTGGAAACTGGCCGGTAATTGGAGGGAGCCGAAGGATCTAAATTCGGCTTCTTCAGCAGCGGTCTCACCATTGCCTCTTTTAATCCCCCCGGGAAGACTCCTTGCTCAAGGGAGCTATTTATGATCGTGCCCAGGGGCCACGTAGCCCCACCCGACACGCTCTAACAAGGGAGGAGGGGCACGGGTCGAGGGAGCATGTAGTAGGTCTAGCTGCAGTTAGTAACTTGTCAACAGCTGCTGCGTCCAGCAATTGGAAACGGGTGAAGGTGGGCCCGCCGAGTGGCGGCGGAGTCTCGAGTTCACTAACTGTATCAAAAGTGGCCGGGATGTCCCGGCGGAGAGTCGAAATCTTGTCGGCAAAATAGCTCTGGAAAACCTCAGCTGTTGGTGCCAAACCCCTATCGTTTGGGACAGTTGGGATTGTTGTCAAAGACCGAATTATCCTAAACAATTGTGCTGGGCGTGAGCTAGCCGACTCTATCAAGGAAGAGTAGTAGACCTTTTTTGCATCCTTGATAGCTCGCTCATAAGCCTCTTTGAACTGCTTATAAGCCGATTTCGACGCTTCGTCACGGAGATTCCGCCACACGTCCTCTAACTGTCTCCTCCTCCGCTTCATCGCCCGCAGCTCCTCGGTAAACCAAGGCGAGCGATTTCTGCGGGGGAGGAGAGAGCGCCTGGGGGCAATCTCGTCCAGGGCCGTGGAAAGACTGATATTCCAGAATTCCACCTGCCCATCGACTGAGTCGCTGGGAAGTTCCCATTCCCTTAGAGCATTCAGGAACCTAATGGGTTCCATAAGTCTCTTCGGGCGAACCAGAATAGGTTCGGCACCCTTACCGAGAGGGGAAGCCACCCCCAACCGAACTTCCAGGACTGTGTGATCCGACCATGGAACCTCCATAGTGGAGGCTAGGGTCACGCTAATTCCGGCGGCGAAGATCAGATCCAGGGTGTGTCCGGCCTGATGCGTGGGACCGGTCTTACAAAGTGAGAGTCCTAGTGCCTCCATGGTCGACACCAGGTCCACAGCTGCCGCTGAGGGGGCATCAGCGTGGACATTGAAGTCCCCCAAGACAATAAGTTTAGGGAACCTCAATGCCCACTCCGCGACCACCTCCAGCAGCTTGGGTAGACTCCCTGCCGGTGCGTTGGGTGCACGGTACACCAGCAGGAAGGCCACGCTCTCACTAAGATCCCACACCAGGCCCGCGCACTCCATCCCCGGAATGTTCGCCGTCGGAATCGTCCTGGAATTAAAAGTGTCTCGGCTGAGGATGGCGACCCCTCCCCCCCGCCTCTCTGTCCTCATCTGGTAACTGGCCACAAACCCAGGAGATGTCACCTCGTGCATAATGACCTCATCTCCCTCCTGGAGCCATGTTTCAGTCAAACAGGCTAGATCGATCTCTCTCTCCAGGAGGAAGTCCCTGATGATCCCGGTCTTATTTCGTACGGACCTGGTGTTGGCCAGAACCAGAGTTGGAGGAGAGGTAATAGGGAACTTCGCATCTGCGTGCCTAGGGATAGCCCGTAGGTCAGAAGAGGGACGAGCCTCTCTTTGGCTCCCCCGTCTTCTCTCATCAGGCCTACGTCTACCGTCCCAATTGCCCCTTCCCGAGATCACACGTTGCCCGCCCCCCGCACCTCATCTCCCCTGAATCCCCTAGGTATCCGGCCTTCTGCCCTCCCTCTGAAAAGGGGGGGTGTGCCGGTGATGACTCTCTGTCCCCGGGGGATAACAGGTTGCAGACAAAGGCCTGAGTGTCCTCCCCTCAGAGGGGTCTTGTATTGTCCATGGTGGTAAAGATGAACCTTGTCCTATGCCCAATAGTTCGTTGGGCCCTCCAATTGGCTGGGGGTGGGGGGGTGTAGGAGTGGGGCCGGGGGGGTCTCCCCGATTCCCACCGCCAAAACCCACTCCCCAGAAGGTCCTTGTCCTAAACCGCCCCCTCTTTACGTTCGACAGAGTCTTGGTAATGGGGCCGCTGATGTCATTGCGCCCTCCGCTCTGTCTCCCCGAGGGACCCTGATCTGGCCACCGCCTCTCCAAGATGGATTCTGGGGCCGGAGGGTTGCCAGAGTTATCTTCCAGCCTCCTGCGAGAATCGCTGACCTGAGGTTGTATGGTGGCGCCAGCCGGGTCGTTAGCCTGAGGTTGCATGGTGGCGCTGGCTGGGTCCATTCGCGGCTCCCGGCCTCGGGCCACAGATGGATCCCCACAGTGTTCCAACAGTTGGGGTGCCTGCAGATGGATGGTCGATTCATCCTCTTGACACTCACCCAGCGGGATCAATGGCAGTGGAATGAATCCTCCAGCCCCAAGGTGGCGCTGGTACTTTCTGCCCTGTTGATGTTGTTCATTCCCCTGCTGGGGAGGAAGGGGTGGAAGGGGCGGGGCTTCCGCCGCACCAAGGGGCGGGCCTGCCAGGAGTGCCAGGAGTGGAGCTGGACTCACTGCATAGTGGATGCGTCGGCGCCGCTTGCGTCGCCGGCGAGACTTCCGTTTCACCCCACCTCCCTCTGCCGAGGGGGGGAGGGGCCGATGTCCCTCCAGTAGAACTTCCGGAGGAACTTCTGATGGACCGGCTGGGGGGGCGGACGCCACAGGGCTTCTCTTCCGGCGCCGTCGTTGAAGGAAGTTAAGGAAGAAAACTCCCACTGAGTCTCTTTTTCAAGCCAAACCACCCAATATCGACTAACCCAAAGTCCCTCAAAGCAGACAAGACAACAATCTCTCAAAACAGACAAGAGCACAATGCCCGGAGGCTGCTCCCTTGGAGCCCTAAAGCCCTGGATTCTGGTGCTTGCTCAAAATGCTCTTAAGTTGGGATGCTCTTAAGTCAAATGCAGCAGCATGAAGGACAACCACAGGTTTAGGGTTATGTTTTTATCAGTTTCAACTGTTTTATTGTATTTATATGTTTTATCTGCTGATTGTTTTGTGATGTTTTTATACACTATGTTTTGCAATGTGGCACTGAAGTGTCCCCTTCGGGGTGAGAAGATTGGGACAGAAGTATTTCTTGTTTATCCGTTCAGTCGCTTCTGACTCTTCATGACCTCATGGATCTGTGATAGAAGTACAATAAATAAATAAATAAATAAATAATTTTTACATACAAATACATGTATAATGCTACCAAATGATATGTATTGGGTAATAATTTCACTCTTTGAAACAAGACTTTACTGAAATTAGTAGGGCTGTGATATACCTTCTTGCCCTTTAGTTGGTAAAGATGGGGAATCTGATGGGTCTATACATGGAAGGGTGGAAATGATAATTTAGCATTAAATCATTGCACGGGTGATATAAAAATTAGGCTTGGGACCAAATCAGTGTTAATGAAAAGATTTGTCGTTTTTGGTGGGCCATTTTTGATCATATTTGAAAACAAAATGGGGAGGAGGGAGATGAAAAGCCAGAACCAGAATTTTTCTGGTTCTGGGGAAGAGAGAGTTAAGTCCGCAATATACTTGAGACAGGGGATCTGCTGCGTCTTTTTCCATCCTAGCAACCTCTGTCCATTTTGTCTTCCAGAGGGAGCCCTGGGAACTCGCTTTTCCAGCGGCCCTTGCATAGGGTGAAAATTCCTCTCAGAGCATGATGGGAGTTGAAGTTTTTCTCTCTCTCTGTTTCTCAGCCAATTAAAAAAATCTGGTGATGTCCTTAAAGACTGAGGATTGAGTCTTTATAGAGTTTCCCATTGTAGCCAATGGGCAGAATCTGTGCGGAATGAAAATGGAAACACACACCCCTGTTTGAGTAACTTTCTAGTAAACAGAATGAGGGACCAACCAGTAATGGAACCAGAAATGGCAGGCTTTTTGGCTGAATTGCACACCTCTATTAAAGATTTTCTGATTTTATTCCCATATATGAGGAACATGAGAAAAAAATGAGAACTTTCTATTCTGTCCATCTCAACCCAATGCTACAACACAGAGGGACTGAAACCAACAGTAAAGGGATCCAAGCCCAGAAATTTAAGAGCTAACAGGCACATAAAACCCAGCACCTGGATAAACACATTTGTCAGTTTCATTTCCCCCATATTTTCTCTTTCTGAAATGTCTAGATCTCTCCACACACAAAAATGTGAAAATTGTAAATTTCTATACATTCTAATCGAAAGAAAGACTTGAAATAATGATCACCCATACTACCTCCATATAAACAAGAAGACGAACAAGCAGTTAATCTCCAACCCTGACATTCTACATCAATCAAAGAGATTTAGGTCCCCATATCCATGTGTTGGCGAGCAAATTAATCTGAACACATTTTAATGCTGTTTTCCCTTTAATCTGGCTTGAGAAAAAGCTTCAGCTTGATGAAGTATATATTAGAAGTAAGAAGACATACATACAGGCATGCAGCCATAATAAGATTGTAATTATACCCAGACAATCCCTCTGAAGGCAGTTGAATAGGGCACACTTAAAAACAAAAGAAAGAAAAGACGGAAAATTTGGCCCACTGAATCCAAAGCACTAAATTCTGATGTTGTCCAAGGAAAATATAATACAAAGGCCCTGTAAGTCTCTCTGTCACATGCAAAACACTGTGTCCCAGTGCCAACTGGATCAAATGAGAATTTGGAAAGGTGTACTCTGAAAGTAGCCAAATGCCATTCTCCCTTAATTATGAGGCCTGCATGTTAGGATATGGTACTAAATCATTCTTGCCCAGATGTACTATAATTATACTGCTGAATTAGCCTTATGCCGAGTAACATCATGTACCACAGGTAATAATGGCTCCCATACGCTCCCGCTTTCCAACTGTATGCTTTCCTGTGTTCATGATAAATAATTATCTCTGGATTATTAGTTCCATGTATTGTTTTCCAGAAAATTAAAATTAAATGCAAGCAAAATCATGTCTCGTCAGAATTGTGGCAGCTGGCAGATTTCATATCGGAGGGCTGTAAATTTGGTCCAAGCTTTGTGTAAACATTAAGCATCCAAAGGGACTGACCTCTCTCTAAAATGTATTTGACTCATTTAAGGCTTGTACTAAAGCCCATAGGGGGTTCACTACCCCACTGATGCAGAAGCCAATAGCTGCCATAGTCAATGTTAGTTGGGTAACCAAGCCTTGGTCCCAGGGTTTTGGCACTGAGGAATGTGGATGAGCAGCAACAGAGGTATTATCCATCATCACATCAAGGTGTTATCCATCACCACATCTTTTCCCTCAGAGTTTTAATGCTACTCCCACAGCAATAGAGAAAAAAATCCCACCTATACATTGTTATGGACAGACAATGGCTGATTCTAATAAACTGTTTCAAGCATTTTCAACACCAATAAGAGCATGTCTTTGGTAATAACTTAATTCCAACTATGGACCAAGTGTTCCTCCAAATATCTGGCATATTGGTATCATCGATAACTCATAGCATTACTTTAGAGCAGTGATTCTCAACCTTTCTAATGCTGTGACCCTGAAATACAGTTCCTCATGTTATGGTGATCCCCAACCATAAACTATTTTCGTTGCTACTTTATAACTAATTTTGCTACAGTTATGAATCGTAATGTAAATATCTGATATGCAGGATGCATTTTCATTGTTACAAATTGAACATCATTAAACATCGTGATTAATCACAAAAACAATATGTTTGGGGGAGTATGGACAACAAATGATGGGATCTGCAGTACCTTCAAACAATTCAGCTCTGACTTCCACAGACCACTGAGACCCCCACAAATTACAAATTACACACCTGTATCAAACTTGTCACAGAGAACCCCCATGACCAACAGAAAATACTGGAGAGGTTTGGGAGGAATTGACAGTGATTTAGGGGAGATGTAGCTCCCCTACATCAAGAGAGCATTGTGAACCAAAACAACCATGGATCTGGACCAAACTTGCACAAATACTCAATATGCCCAAATTTGTACACTGGTGGGAAAAACAGACCCTGACATTTGAGAGTTCAATTGGCTTGGAGTTACAGTTGAACATGCCATAAAAGAGCATTCTGAACTCCACCAAAAATGGAATTGAACCAAACTTGGCACAGAGAACTCCCGTGAACAACAGAAAATACTGGAGAGCTTTTGGGAAAACTTGGCACCTACCTGGCAGGCAGCCCAGTTCCTGGAGATTAGGACGCAATGGAACAATGGCTTCAAACTACAAGAAAGGAGATTCCACCTGAACATTAGGAAGAACTTCCAGACTGAGAGAGCTGTTCAGCAGTGGAACTCTCTGCCCCAGAGTGTGGTGGAGGCACCTTCTTTGGAGGCTTTTAAACAGAGACTGGATGGCTATCTGTTGGGGATGGTTTGAAGGCTATTTTCCTGCTTCTTGTCAGAATGGGGTTGGACTGGATGGCACATGAGGTCTCTTCCAACTTGATGATTCTATTATTCTATAGGTATATTAGAGAGATATGTCCCTTCCATTAAAATAATGTAGAAAGCCTGCATATACTATAACAGCATATCTATGGTAAGACAAAATATCTGCAGAAAAATCTGATTTATAAGTTTGCATCTCTAACGATAAGATTTTTTGAAATCATTTAAAAGAATATAGATTCATTCCCAGTATAGAGAAGATACAGACATAAATTAATCCATTTTAAGCTTTCACAATTTTTCAGGTTTTTGACTTCGCATCTGCCAGAATATAAATACAAACACTTGCAATGCTCAAAATGTACTGTTTTCTTTAACAGAGTATTAACAATACATCATAATGGCAGATTCCTATTCCCATACACTTTCGCAATCAGGTATGGTATTCTGTTCTGCCTCTTTTCTCCATTAAGCTCCTGGAAACAGATGAGCCTTTCTTATGGGACAATTTATAATGAATATAAATAAAGGACAGCAACATTTTGACATAAAACTACTAAAATTCCACTAAACCTAATCTTCTTTTGAAGATTTTCTTTATTTGAGCCTTCTGCTCTCCACAGTCTTTGGAGAGAAGGTATTGGTGTTGGTGGTGGTGGTGGAGGAGAGGAAGAGAAAAAAGGAAGAAGGAGAGGGCTTTCCATCCTCCTCAATTCAGAGTTTCTTCTTTAGTATGAGATTTGTGTGAGTGTGTTTGCAAAAACATCTGGCTTGAAAACAGTCCATATGAAAGGGATCCAAGAATCCTAATAGACCACAAGTTGGACATGAATCAACAGTGTGATGCTAATGCAATTCTAGGGAAATAATAGTATCATTCTATTCCACTATGATCAGAAAATACGAGGGTTGAATGAAAAGTAATGCCTCCACCTTCGTAACTCCTCAAAAGCTGGCAGTACTGGTGCATGGAAAGTACTGGCTTGTTCAGTAGATTCTCCTCTACAGTTCCATTTTGGCAGGAAGCCTTAGCATTGAATGGTTGTGTTGTTAAAGTGCAAAGTATGGAAACCTGCGCAAATGGTCGGTCAATGCGACTTAAGCAATGTGCAGTCATTGAATTCTTGACAGCAGAAGAGAATGCAAGCTGTTTATGGTTATTGAGTTGATGTGAGGACTGTGCGTCATTGGGCAGGTAAGTTTAAAGATGTTGAGGTGGAAACATCTGACTTGCGTGACAAAGAGTTGGACATCCTGTGACAGCAACCACCGAGTTTCACAAGCAAAAGGTTGACATATGGATTCAGGACGATTGTCGTATGACTCAGAGAGAAATTTCAAGCATAATCAGAATTTTACAAGAACATGTGGGTCACATTATTGCTTTGCTTGGCTATCGGAAGATCTGTGCATGATGGATACCCAGGATGCTGATGCCTGAAATGAAAGCGCACAGGGGGGGGGGCTGAGACTGGGTGGAAGAGGGTTTACCCTAGGAAATCTTTTGTATTGTTATCCCAATAACCCCATGAAGGTGGGATATAATGAGCATGGTGATCAGATCATGATATGAATAAACATAACAGTTTAAATAATGTACCAGTAAGGCCTTCTCGCGGACCACCCTGAGAATTTCGGGGGGCTGAGCCCCTTAGCCCCCAGATACATGCCTGGTTGTAGTTAAAGAGCACATTCTAAGGATTATTTCTGTGTTTGATTTATTAAAATATTCCCATCCAAACCCAAGTAATGAAGGTGGAGGCATTACTTTTCATTCAACCTTCGTAATTTTACCACTCTATTCTACTGTGATTCCAGTTCTGGGCATTGAATTCAACTGGAATGCATGGAAGGGTGACTAACAGTTCTGAAAGACAAACCCTATGAAAACATTGAATGAAGGGATAACAAGCTGGAATTTGCATGCAGAGGAGTTTGGGTGACTATAACATAGTAAAAGTTCTGAAAAGACAGTCCAACCCCATTCTGAAAAGCAGTTAGGGCCATCCAGCTCCAAAGAAGGAGGGGAGAGTTCTGGTTTGGAAATTTTCAGGTAGAATCTCCTTTCCTGTAGAGCCATTGGATGAGTCTCCAGGGGGCAAGCTATGACTTCCTCTCAAATCTTTATACATGGCTCTCTTCATGTCTCCTCTTCAGCCTTCTCTTCTGCAGGCTAAACATGAACAGCTTTTTAAGCCGCTCCCCATAGGACTGTTCTTTTGACCCTTGATCATTTTAGTTGCCCTCCTCTGGACACATTCCATCTTAGAGTCAACATCTCCCTTAAGTTGCGGTGCTCAGAATTGGACACAGTATTCCAGATGTAAACATTACTGATTTTCAAATTATTGCATTTAAATTAGCATTCATGAGGAGCAGACTGCAAGGCAGAACAAACCAAATGAGCAATAAAGAGGAAAGGATAGAGCAGATCCACTCATCCCATTAAATGTGAAATGTCGTGTGTCAGATGCAGAAAGCAAACTTGCCACAAAACTGTCAGTGATGAGCACATCATCCAGGTTACTACTGTGACATTGATCTTCCAGCATCATCTTGAATATAAAGGTGATGACCTAACTTCAATGTACCAGCATTTCTTTCTGGAAGAGATAGAATCAGATTTATCCTCCAGTAACAAGAAATCTGCCCCATAAGCCTCTAAACTCTACATCAGCTCTTTTCGCCAACAGCAGGAATCGTAAATCCATAGCGATAATCTCTACCATCAACCAATCAAATGTGAACAAATGTCATATATGATAGAACTGTGAATTTTCAATGAATCTCTTGGCTGCCAGCAATATTCACTGGAGTAAGTAGCTGACATTGGTATCATTTTGCCTTGAAGGTCAACACAGCAGGCCGGCCTTCACGATTCAATACTGTCTTCTGTCAGAAGCAGATACTATGGATTTTGTCTCTAATAAAGAGGAAATCTACCCAGAATGTCCATATAAGCCTACAAAAACTGTGTAAACTCTTTTAATTTGGAATAAGGCATGATATAAATCCATTGGATGCAATTTTATTACAGTAGGTAAAGGTTTTCCCCTGACATTAAGTCCAGTTGTGCCCAACTCTGGTTGGTGCTTATCTCCATTTCTAAGACGAAGAGCCAGCATTATCCATAGACACCTCCAAGGTCATGTGGCCAGCATGACTGTATGGAGCACTGTTACCTTCCTGCCATAGCGGTACGTATTGATCTATTCATATTTGCATGCTTTTGAACTGCTAGGTTGTCAGCTGGGGCTGACAGCGGGAGCTCATGCCACTCCCCAGATTTGAACCGTTAACCTTTTGGTCAACAAATTCAGCAGCTCAGTGGTTGAACCCACTGCGCCACTGGAGGTTCCCTATTTATTATGGGCTGGTACACATTTGTTGGTCTCATGGGACAGATCAGTCAGGGATTCGTTCTGCAATAATGATTGGAATGTGCTACTCAGGCAAGGAGGAAGACACCTGGGAAATTACCTGGAGTAAGAAACCAGAATCCTTAAGCTCAATGCAGATGGAGCATTTCATAACAATGTGAAAGAGATAGCCATGCCTGGAATGTGGAGATCAAACTATCTTAATGCTTCAATGGCAGAATGATGTCTCCCTTCCTCATCTAAATTATGTTTGGTTGAAAGCAAGGAGGAGCTGAGAAGTCTTCGAACCAAGGTGACAGAAGAAGAAGCAAAAACTGCGTTGCAATTAAGTTTTGGTCCATTTAGTTTCAGTACAACAATGTATAGTAAGTTGTCTTTTATTTTTAAAAAAATTAGAAAAGGCAGAGGAATGAGAGACCAATTTGCCAATATCTGTGGATAATGGAGAAAGCCAGGGAGCTTCAGAAAAATACCTATTTCTGTTTTATTGACTATTCTAAAGCCTTTGACTATGTGGATCATAATAAATTGTGGCAAGTTCTTGGAGGTCAGAAGAGTCCAAGTCACCTTGTCTGTCTCCTGAGGATTCTGTATAACGACCAAGTAGCAACAGTCAGAACAGACCACAGAACAACTGACTGGCTCAAGATTGGGAAAGGAGTATGGCAGAGCTGTCTCACCTAACTATTCAACTTATACGCAGAACACATCATGTGATGTGCAGCACTTGATTAATCCAAGGCTGGAGTCAAAACTTTGGTAAGAAACATTCACAAACTTAGATATGCAGATGATACCACTTTGATGGCCGAAAGTGAGGAGGAGTTGAGGAGCCTTCTAACCAAGGTGAAAGAAGAAGGTGCAAAAAGCTAGATTGCAGTTAAACATCAAAAAACCCAAGATGATGATAACCAGACTGATTGATAAATGGTAAATAGAGGGAGAAAATGTGGAGGCAGTGACAGACTTTGTATTTCTAGGTGCAAAGATGAGTGCAGAGTGCAGCCAGGAAATCAGAAGACGTTTCCTTCTTGGGAGGAGAGCAATGACAATTCTCAATAAAATAGTGAAGAGTAGAGACATCACACTGGCAACGAAGATCAGCATCGTTAAAGCAATGGTATTTGTCAGTATCTGTTTTTATATGATGTGAAAATTGCTTATGGTTTAAACTGTATGGTTTCAGTAATGCATCTTATACTTAGAGTTCTGATGTATTGCTAGACTGTAACTTTAGGAGGTCCTATGCTGGCCAGATGAAGGAGGGTAGATAAGAAAGGAATGTACTTCTTGCAGTGTGTCGAGATGTGAACGGACGTGATTGAAAGTTCTCTTATGTATATAGTGTATTTTTACCAATAAGGATAAGGGCCGATTTAGGCTGCAAGCTGAATTAAGAAGTCCGCAGTTATTCATTCCTTCAAGCAAATGCTTGAAAGATCAAAGGAGATTGAGAAAAGAAAGGTAAGTTATCTCAATTAACCAACAGTATTCCCTGTAGTAACCTATGGATGCGAGAGGTGGACCATAACAAAGGCTGAGCAAAGGAAAAGAGATGCTTTTGAACTGTGGTGCTAGAGGAAAATTCTGAAAGTGCCTTGGACTGCAAAAAGATCCAACCAGTCCATACTTCAGAAAATAAAGCCCAACTGCTCACTAGAGGGAAGGACATGAGAGGCAAAGAGGAAGTACTTTGGCCACATCATGAGAAGACAGGAAAGGTTAGAGAAGAGAATGATGCTGGGGAAAATGGAAGGAAAAAGCAAGAGGGGCCGACTGTCATGATGCCAGGGCTCTGCCGATACAGAGGCAGAGATCAACCAAACAAAATCCCATTTTGTGCTAAACAATTTAATTAAAACAGCACTTACTGTCTGGCTGTCAGTCCAAAACATAAAACATAACAATAGCACTCAGCCACAGAATATAAAACAAAAAGTGGCAACAAACACTGTTGTAGGTTCAAGATAACACTGTAGTCAAAAGGTCCAGTCCAGTGGTCAAACATTGAGAGTTCAATGAGCAAAGTCCAAGGATCAAGAGTCTATACCGTAGTCAAAAGCCAGTCCAGAGATTCAAGATTCCAGGGTTCCAAGAGAACAGAAGACAGGTCAGGATACCAAATATCCACATACCTAGGGGAAACCAACAGCATCTACCACCAAAATTAAACAAATACTTTTCTCTCAAAGATCAGTCCTAAGGCTAGCTCATTATATCCAGAAACACCCAGCTGCAACCTATCTCTTGCATACCTCCATCCTTAATGGCTTTCACCCATGAACACTTACTTACAGATTACGCAACCCTTTAGAACTAAGAACTGCTAGGCCTGCACCACCAATCACTATCAACTGCAAAACATGATACATGACACCGGCCAGGGCCAACAGGAAGCTCTGGCGTGGGCTGGTCCAGGAGGTCACCAAGTGTCAGAAGCAACTGAATGAATATACAACAACAAATGCTTAAGCTGATACAACACTCTGTTTGGAGGAGGTTAATATTTTTAGAGACCGGAGGAAAACTTGGGACCATGATAATGACTTTACCTCAAACTCTTCACTAATAAATAAAATAAATACTGTTGCAAGCTCTGGGTGCCCTGGCAACGGATTTGCAGAGAACGTTTTGATTTACAGTTTAAATAGACATAGTACCTCACCCTGGAAGGCCTGTTCTGTGGGATTCAAAAAGAGATTCTCAATTATTGGTCTACAAAGAACACTGTCTCAACTCTGTTCTGCTGACATAATAAGGCTCCTTTGGCTATTACTCATTATATCCAACTCCTTGAACCAGCAGGGTATAAGCATCGTGGCTGAGACGCCAGGCCAGTGATATCATCCACTAATTCTCCTTCAGGGTATACAAAAAGAGACAGGGGTCACCAGGGACCTGTTAAAGGTACAGCCCACTCTATGTAAGGAACTCTGTGTTTGAGACTGTAAAATTGATCTATGAATCACTCAGGTTCATATCTTTTTAGAGCATTCCTCAGCAATACCTCTGAAGTGCCTGACTTCAAAAACTGAAGAGTCTTATCCCACAAAGGAGTTTTTATATAAAATGTGTAATGTCAAGAAAACAATGCAAACTACAATTATTTCAGCTAGAGAATCCATAATGACAAGAGCTGAGAAATAAATAGCTTGCAAATGACTAATAGTCTATTAACGAAGGTCAGGGACTTATTTATTTATTTTGTGTCAAAAGCATTGCATAAAATAGTTTGTCTAAAACTACTAAAATAATTTATTTAAAACTGATAAAATAAAGGGATCACAAGCTGCTAGATAGTTTTAGACCAAAAATGGGCAACAGCATCTGCATTGTCCATAGCTTTAAACAATTCTTCCTTTGTGCATGAGGCAGGATATTGTGGGCAAGTAGGCCTGGGTAGGTTTGTTCAGAATCTTCTTAATTCGGAATAAATTTGGATCAAATTCCTTTTTGAAGCGATTTTGAATCGATTTGGGAACCGGGAAGTATTCTTGCCATTTTGAAGCTTTTTCCTCATTTTTCTTACAAAGAGTTGGAAACGATTCCGTTTTTCAAACCAGTGTGGATGGATTATCTTTATTTCCTTTCCCTCCCCCATCAGACCGGGGGCGAGAGGCACATCCAAACTGGGTTAAACTTGGCTCTCGCCCCAGGTCTGACATGAGAGCTGTGTTTAACCCAGTTTGAATGTGGATCTCTTCCCTTTGCTCCCCCCCTTTCTGGAATAAAACAACTTTACTTTACTTTAATTATTTATTTATTTATTATTCAGTTTTATATTCCGCTCCTCCCTGCAGGCTCGGGGCGGATCACAATAATGATTGATAAAAACTTCAAACAACAGTATTAAAAACCACAGTGGTTACAAATTCTTAGGACTCATGGACATGGTCATACAATACAATACGACTTAACCAAAAGCGAGTTTTAAAAGGGCAGTCTTGCACGCTCTCCGGAAAGGAACAAGCTCTCGGATTGCGTGGGTCTCAAGCGGAAGAGCATTCCACAGCACAGGGGCTGCAACAGTACTTTACTTTCAAAGTAAAGACCACCCAATGAAACAGGAAATAACACTTTGAAATCATTAACGAAGATTCGGAAGTCTCGGAAGTTTTGTACAGTTTTGAACTTTTTTTCTGTGAAAATCAGAATTGACTTTAGATCCGAACCACCAGCACCTCCTACATCTGAAACGAGTTTTGAACCTTTTTATGTGTGGATCAAACAGGCCTATGGGCAAGTGTACAGATGCAGAGTTGTTTGTTCTGCTCCACAGTTGCACAAGGTGCCAGGTTGTCTTTTGATCTAACCGTTCCACTTCTGAGTCTGTTCAGGGACTTCCAAGCTGCCCATTCTTGGTTTGCCCCTGGAGGTAGACTCTCGTGGGGGGGGGGGGGATCCAGTTGGAATTGCCTGATTTTGCTTCGATCAAGGATTGGAAGTAGGTGAGAGAGGGAAAGGTGGATTAAAATGTTTTGTTATAGCTAGTAGTTAAAATGAATATACAATGAGGAGAGGTTTCTTTTTTTTAAGTAACAGTTGCAAGCTTCCATGCTATGGAATCTGCACAAGAATTTGGAGTGAATTTCAAAGGACCTGTCCAAGATGGTGGACATATTTTGGGGTAGAGTTTAGCACCTTGAACAGCTCTTTTAAAGATTAGACTAAAACCCAGCTGAGTTTCATCACTCCAATTGCAGTTGCCCATTTGGAAGGAAAACACTAGATACTGTTGTTTACAGGGTAATACTGTAGAGTGGAGAAAGAATAGCACTTCAGCTTTGGATGTAAACTGCCTTAGATGTGAAAATCTTGCTGAAAAGCTATGTCAGCCCAACAATATGCCTTGTTGTAGGCATTAGGGTTTGTTCGAAAGAGCCTGAAAGTCAGAAAAATCTTCTGAATTTTGACTTCCGAAGCAGTTTTGAACCATGCAAGGTGGGGCATAAATCCAAATTTGAACCACTTACCATTTTTTTTCGGAAATCTTCCATAATGTTTGTATATCTCCCAACATTACTTTAACTTTCACAACTTTGGTAAAGTCTAAAAAGTTTTAAAATCTCATGCTTTCTCTCCCCTGGCGATGCAAGGGAGGGATGAGATGGGCATGGCTAAGCACATTCATTGTTGTAGTTTGTGAAGACCCCCAATGGTAGAGATTGAAAAAGGCCCTGCTGTTAAACTACATTTCTCACATTGCTCGGCTGCTCATTAGCCAAAATGGCTGAAGAATCCAAAAATACTATAACTGTGTCTGTAGTAGTCTTTGTCTAAATATAAAATAAACTGATTGAATCTACAAAGGTGTCTAAAGAAGGCAGCAAAGCAATAATCTACTTTTACAAAGCCAAGAGAACATAAACTGCTTAAAAACCAATCATTTCACTTTGGCCTAATTGCCATGAACAAGGCACCGGGGAAGACAGCCACAGCCAGCCAGCCCTTTACATCAGTAAAAAATGATGAAATAAAATGATTGATTGCATCTGCAAAAAGGCATAAACAGATGAATGTGTCTTGAGGGTCCCTACCAACTCAGTAGAGGAAGCAAATGGATGTCAGTAGAGTTTGGATGATGCCTTTCTGCCCAGAAGAGGGGGGGGGGGGTCAGTCTAGATGTCCCTTGATGGAGTCTGTATTATGATTTCTATTCTCCACTAATTTAACACAGCTTGTGCCACACAAAGTTTCTGGAGTAGAACAACTACTTTCAAACTAAAGACCACCCAATGAAACAAAAAATAACACTTTCAAACCAGGAACAGATTTTTATTATTATTATTAAAATATGTTTTTATAAAAACTGAAAATTTGCCAAAAATCCATGGATAAGTCAAAGCTTATGAAATTTAGTGAGCTAACAGCAATCCATGTGTTCTACTACTGTAGCAAATTTCATCCGGATAGATCTAAAATGAGGGAGGGAGAATCCCCTGAAACTTCCCCAGTGCCAGTGCTGTTTTCTTCCTACTGCGCATGTGTGTCTGCCATTAACAAAGTGATTTGAAAGTTTCAGAAAGTTTTGAAATTAAAAAAAATCAGAAGTGACTTCAGAATCGAACATCTAGTGCCCCCTACATCCAAAATGAATTTTGAAACATTATTTTGATCATCCCAGCCTAATATGCATGGCTGAGGCCCCTACTACACTGCCATATAATCCAGATTATCAAAGCAGATAATCCACATTATATGAGTCTACACTGCCATATAATCCAGTGGGGGGTGTCATTTTCAATCCTGTTTTTTGCGCTCTCTCTCTCTCTCTCTCTCTCTCTCTCTCTCTCAATATCTCTCCCCCCCCCCCCCAGTTGTGTTTACTGGGAAGTTCCCAAAATTGGATGGGGATTCTATTTTCATTCCGGTAAGATTAAGCCTGTTGGTGCCAATGGGGAGACTTGTTTCACTGTCATTTTTAGATCTATCAGCATGAAACTCACCTCACTTGTAGGTAACATTTATGACTGCAAGCCTGCCAAGTTTCAGAATGTTTTGCTAATCCACTGGGTGTTGGGAATTTTTTTATTTTTTACCATCACATTTATAAAACTACAGCAAAGGGGGATTCTGAGAATTGAAGTCCCAAGTGCATGCCACAAGAGGGGAGGGGAGTTGATACAGTCAAACAGGTTTCTGATTGGCTGAGAAAGAAAATGAGAAACAGAGAGAGAGAAAAACCTCAACTCCCACCAAAAAACCCACATATCTTGATTGTACTTTCTACACCTTGCACAGGCAGAAAATGAGTGCTTTTCTCCCATTTATGATGCTAAGCACACACAGCAAGTGAGCACAAAAGGAGAAGGTGATGGATCAAAGAGCTCAGAAAAATCATTCAGTGGTTCTTCTTAATAGCCTATGCAAACAAGTAACACCCATTGCCTTTTTGGAATGCCATGCATTTGCAAAAGTGTAGATGAGTACTCATCCTCTCCAGACCAAACGGCTATGTTGCAGAAGATTTATTCATTTTTTTTCCATTTTCTGCACAAGGATGAAGAAATTGAGGATCTGCATCCCTTGCATTGCCTTATGTTGCACTTCATGCTGTGTTGTACTGAGGTGACTATGAAGCGGATGAAAGCAGAATGCATATTTTGCCACAGGCCAGCATCTTATAACAAATAGCTACGCACCTTTTAAAATATAGATGCTTAGACTATAATAGCAATGAAGTGCCATTTAAAAATTACTTTCCAGGGTTTGGTGATAACATCACTTCAGACTGAATGCATTCTATCCTTTCATACACAGTCTGGTTCATAATACCAACAATCTTTGGGATATGTCACGAAAGCTCAGCAAAACTATAACTTTTAATGCCAACTTTTGCATCAAAGAGAAATAAGAACTTCTTTTTCCCCTTCTACACTGCCATATAAAATCCAGATTATCTGCTTTGAACTGGATTATATGGCAGTGTAGACTCATATAATCCAGTTCAAAGCATATAATGTGAATTTCAACCAATGATTAGATGGTTTCCCTAGAAAATTTTGGCTCCCAGTTATGACCCAAATTTCAGTCCTTGCACTTTCCAATTTTCAGTCCTTGCTTATATAGTGCTACACCTTATATTGCCCTTTATTCTCAATGTTTAGAAATATAGTAAATAATACTAATTATAATAATAATAATGTTTGCCATCTGCCACTTGTACTTTATTTATCAGCCCTTCCTCACAACTGATTGTATCGGGCCCGAACCCGAGCCCAGAAAACTGTGTTGCTATCTCAGGCTATTGATTGTCTGCTGATTGGTTGATTTTATATTGTGTTATTATTAGTAGTAGATTGAGAATCAATAATGATAATAAGATACTTTATTTATATTCCACCCTATCTCCCCGGAAGGACTCAGAGTGGATTACAATACACAATATACACATATGAGACAAATATTCAATGCCTTTTACACACAGTGAACAATGACATACAACACAAACAAAAGTATCTGGAGGCTGTGCTCAACTCCGGCCATGGGGAGGTGCTCTTTTCCATTTTTCCATGCCGAGGAGCCTGCTGTCCATAGACATTTACAACTGTGTTGCTGGCAGGTCTGCATATCTGCATGGGGCACCCATTTACCTTCCCACCAAGGTGGTACCTATTTATCTACTTTCATTGCATGCTCCTTGTGAGAAGCTTCTCTCATGTCCACACACAGGGAGCTGGAGCTAACAGAGGGAGTTCATATATGCTCTCCCCGGATTCGAACCTCCAACCTGTCGGTCTTCAGTCCTGCCGGCACAAGGATTTAACCCATTGGTAAAACATCAAACATCCAGGCGTCCCCTGGGCAACGTCTATGTAGATGGCCAATTCTCTCACAGAAGAAGCTACTTGCAGTTTCTCAAGTCGCTCCTGACACGAAAGAAAAAAAACCCCAATAATGTAGCATATGGACAACTTCAAGATCAGTGCAATGTTAAAATGTTTTATGTTTATGTTTGATGGTTTATCTTTTCAATGGTTTAATTTATAGTTGTATTTTATTGTTTTAGATGTGTGGTATACTGATTTTACTCTTTGTGTGGCATTGAATTTTTGCCATTTATTTGATATGAACAGCTTTGAGTCCCCGGGGGTGAGAAAAGTGGTATATAAATGCAACCAACCAACCAACCAACAAGTGTTCTTCATTATCTTTAATCTTTAAACATTTGTGGCCAATATAAATTTAGAAGCAAATGTCATTTAATCTATCTTTTATGCAAAATATTACCTTCTTTCTCTTGATTTCTTGACATTTTACATTTTACTTTTTCTAGGGTAATGGAAAAGAGAGAGAAATAGCAAAGTTTCTCATTTAAGGGCCTGAGATTGTTCGACTCTCGCCGAAATGCCTGTAACAAGCTCTTTTATTCTTTTACAAATTAGAGAATTGTTATGATACAAGGCTTTCTAGTGCTGCCTGCAAAATGTTGTCTCAGAGTTTTTCCTTCCTTGGAGGCTTTCTGTCTTTTCCCTCAATCATATCTGAATCAAGACATTCTCGTTTGCATTCATTGTTGGTGTGATTTATTATTTACTATTGTGACACCAAAGAGATTGCTCGAAAGGTGCCCATGGCAAATTGCAATCGATGTACAAAATATCACGAATAAAGAAATGGTTTACTGGGTTACTGTTCCAAGTGTGGTGATGCATATTAATATCTCCAAGATGTTTGCTACTATATGACTGTCAACAATTCAGTAATTACCTTCTAGCGAAATGGCAAAAAAGGAAAGCAAAAGTAAGATTTGGGAACTCTAAGAAAGAGCTGATTACAGGTTCAAACATATTTCCACCTCAATGCTTGTCACTTGCATTAAGTGTACAGATGGAGTCTAAGTTCCTTAATGCATCGCCTCAGAAATAAATAACAATTCATGGGCGTCCCTATGCAACTACAGAAATATAATTGGGAGTATGAGGTGTTCAGAGATAAAGTTCCAAGTTTAGTTTACTGCCTATTGCTAAATAGAGGGCTAATGGAAGTTGCTATGGAAAGAGCAGAAACATTTGTGATCGTAGAAAACAAAATATGCGAAGATGGATTTTCAAATCCTTAAGATATGTACTCATAACAGAGCTTAATGTGCTCATGTACAAAGTAGCCACAGTAACAAATTATGAAAGTTTGAAATATACACATTCCAGTCTCTTTTCCTTTCCCTTTCCCTCATTTTTCCCCTTCAGTATAAAACAATTTAACCAAAGAATAATTAAGTTTAATCTCCAACAAATGGGGTTATCTCCTTTCTTAAGTTTATTATTACTGGGTTATAATTAGCTTTGAATTCAATTTTCCTGCTTTTTGGCACAATGGGGTTGGAATTAATTGCCCAAATTCTAAGAGTCTATGATTCTATGAACTGGGAAGCCCTGGCCCTTGAGCGCTCTAACTGGAGGTCAGCTGTGACCAGCAGTGCTGTAGAAGAGGCATGAATGGAGAGCAAAGGAGAGAAACATGCCAAGAGGAAGGTGTGTCAAGCCAAACCTGACCGGGACTGCCTTCCACCTGGAAACCGTTGCCCTCACTGCGGGAGAACATGTGGGTCAAGAATAGGGTGCCACAGCCTATGTACCCATCGCCAGGACACCAAACTTGGAGGACAATCTTACTCGGTGCTGTACTCCAGGACAGGAAAAGCCCTCTGAATTTAATCACACCACATGTTGAGCAGAAAACAATCCTTTTTATTGAAGCTTACTAAAAAAAAAGCCCATTAAAATAAATGCTTTTAAGAAAATAGAGACGTTTCAAAAAGGTTAACAGTTCAGCGAAAGCCAAGTAACCCAAAGCAATGTCCAAAGAGTTTACAAAGGCAATCCAAAGGCAGATTTAATCCAAAACAGAAGTCAGCAAGAGGCAAAACAATATCCAGACTTCAGCAGTCAACACCAGAAAGACTAAAAAGTCCAAACATGAACAAAACCCCTTAACAGGAATCTTCTAAACAGGACTTCCATGGAACAAGACCTAGATTTCTAAAACAATGCTTGATCTAACAAGTTTGCCCTTGAGGCAAACCCTATATCCCAACACCCAGAAACTGATTTCTTTTTTATCACCCTTGGCTATCATCCCTGGTCCTTATCTCTCAAAGTCTGAAAAGAGCCTTGCGTGTGCTCAGGCGCCTGTAAAACTCTTGAGTAAATTGCCAATCCTGGCTGAACTCTAGCTGCTTCTCCCTGGGCTTACTATTTGGCTACTCATTAAAATTTCCAGGTGTCAGATTGTTTTCAAACCCCAAATCTTGAGAGCTCACAGAGTCATCTTCCCTATGTCCTGCAGGAACATTCTCATGAGAAACTGCCCTTTGAACTGGTGCCTCTCTGTCACTATAATAATATAATAAACTTTATTTGTAATCCGCTCCCCCTCCCCAATGGGGACTTGGGGTGGCTCTCATGAGACCAAGCCTAAACAAACAACAAATTACAATTTAAAAAACAGTAAATCATAACAGTAAATGCAATAAAAATACATACATATAAATAAAATTATAATTATAATTATACAACTGAATATCTAAAATCACAGGTGCTACAAGCTCCCTTTGATAACTGATCCCGGCTTCACCTTCTTCTCCTTCCATGCCGCATTTTATCGATTCACAGAATCTTACTTTATTTACTCACTTAAGCGATCCCTCATTGCCCAAGTGTTAGAAATCAGCCTGTGTTTGTGTTCCAGGATCATGGTGCTTCTGATGTGGGAAATGATGTGGGAAACAATGTGGGGAATGAAAGTAGATCAATAGGTACCACAGACAGGGCGGGCCGCAGCTACACAGAGAAAATGTTAAAAACTCGCAATGAGGTAAGTGGGGTAGCATCCTTTGGGGGGGGGGGGGATGATTGCACTGAGGTGCAAGATGGAGATGATTTGGTCAATGATTTTCATAAAGAGAATCCATGCCCCAATACTTTGGAAACTCAAAATGTATCAATTCTGAAAAGTGTGTTACGCCTATCCAAAAATGTATAGAATACAAAGTTGAGGGAATGTTTGATTTAAGATGAAGTCTGCAACATGTCCAAAGCATAAGGCCTAATCGCTGCTGGGTATGTAACTTTACAGGACCATATGCTATGAGACCAGTTGAGTGCCTGAAAAATAAAAAAGCCAAGAAGATAAAGCTGTCCTTGATCACCATACTCTTTCAAAGCTCGAACAGACTGTTAGCAAATCTACTGATGAGGTCACATAACTCCAAAGTGCGGTAAGATACTATTTCATGCAGAGTTATATTCCAGGTTTTACTGATTCATTTGCATGTGCTTCATGCACACAAATGTGCCAGCAATGTTAATTGATTCAGCAGCTTGACCACAGATATTGTAAATCAAGAAAATGGGAAGACATATGTACTCGGATGAGTTTGTCATAATTTTTTGTGCTCAGTGGATGTCATCTCCCTCAGTGCCAGATGGAAGACTAGGCTCAATTTAGAAGCTCCGTTAGCTTCCAGATACTTTCTGTAGGTTTTTTTAAAAGCCACTATGCTGTAGTTTAAATGAGGAATACAGAATTTTTATTTGTATTTTACTTTACTTTGAAAAGTTTTCAATGAATGATGAAGCACTGAAAGTGCCTAGCAGGTCACAAATGCCCTTCTCTATCCCAAATTAAAGACTAGGTTGATTTTGTCCCAATTCTGTCCAGATCAATCAATTGCAGGATCCCTATATTTAAATAATAGGGATGTGTGCACCATTATTTCTCATTTATTATATTTCTCTGAATCTGTTTTGTCCTTGGTTCACAGAATGTTCCATTGGCTTTATCCAATACTAGCTATAACCAACAATCATTGCTGTGGCCAACTTTCCTCTTTCTCTCATTCTTTCTTTCTCTTGTTCCTTCCTTCCTCTGTTCCTTCCCTTTTTCTTTCTCTCTCTCCTTCCTTCCTTCCTTCTCTTCCTCTTCCCTTACTCCCCCAACCCTTTTCTTTCCCTTCCCTTTTCTCCCCTTTCTCCCTTCTCTACCTATTCTTGGACTGCAACTCCCAGCAATCCTCCTGATTGATCTACTTACCTATATATCTCCATCTAATCTATCTATCTGGAAGATTGCTGGGATTTGCAGTCCAGGAATTGAAAATTGGAAATATGCAGGAATTTGGGTTCTCTCAAAGAAATCCAAGAAGCAGTGCATATGGATCATCCTCTTCTCCTAAAGGGCCTGGCCTAGGGGATGCTGGGAGCTGTATTCCGGAAGAGAGTGTAGATATGCTATTGTGTGTTTTTGCTTGCTGGGGGAGTCGTTTTTGCACATGTGCTGTAGCATCTTTTTGCTTTTTTGGCTTTTTAAGTCCCGCTGTTTTTCAGTGATTTTATGAGCGATGGTCACTCAATGGCCAGATAGGTGTATTGTGTCCAAATTTGGTGTCAATTAATCCAGTGGTTTTTGAGTTATGTTAATCCCACAAACAAACATTACAGTTTTGTTTATATGAATGAATAAGTTTTATTGTTCTAGCCATAGGCCATGTTTATATAGATTCACAACTTCAATGTTAGTGATATGGACTCAACCTGATTTTTTTGGATGTCCTTAGGAGTAGTTTTTTTGCCAGCTGTAATGAACATTGCCAAGGAAGTGGTGCCTTGTAGGAAATGCTTTGGGATGATGTAGCTTAATTTCCCCAAGGAAAGTTTACAGCTATCCAGGCAACTGATTCTTGATGCACTAAGATTTAATCTTCAGTTTCATAGCTACCCATCAATTCCTAACACAGAGTTTAGATTTTGTCTGCCCATCTTTCCTCTCTACAGTATATTTATGATACCCCTATATTTAACCTATCCTGTCCTGAGGTTCAGATAAGATAGTAACATTTAAAATCTTTTCTTACAGTCCAGAATACCTTCCAAACAACAAAGAACATGACATTAAGTGCTTTAGAGAGAGAAGAAAAAGTCAAGTAACAGGGAGCTATTACACAGCTGCTGATTGCAGTCCAAGTTGGATTATCCACAGTTCAATTGATGTGTGTGTGCATGGGGAGGGAATAATGGTGGTCCAAGTTTAGCAAAATGGAACCAGCACACTAGTTTGCAATGAACACCAGATGGATCTTCCCAAGAGTGCTCCTCTGTCCTTATCCAGCCCAGTCAATGAGGTGCTCCGGTTGATCATGACACTTTTGACAGTACAGTTCCCTCACTTATCACAGGTGTTATGGTCCAGGACCACCCGCGATAAGTGAAAATCCACAATGTAGGGATGTTCCTCTTTCCCCCTCCCTCCCTCTCTCCCTCCCTTCCTCCCTTCCCTCTCCTTGCTCACGAATCAGAAAGTCAGGAATCAGTTGCATCACTATGGGATAGGGACCTATGACGCAGTCATCCATCTTCCAACAATGCCAAAAGCATGAACAATGGCAAATGGAGAGCTAGACTTTTATTTTTATTGCAAGGTGCCATGAACATAAAATGGCACTATATAAATAAACAATAAAATTATGACAGGGTATGGTGCTGATGGGAGAAATAGTGCAGTTTGAGTTCTCTCCATCTACTGTAACTTCTTAAATTTTCTGAAGCTTCTGTTATCATCAACAGTTTGTGTGTTGCTTGAGTAAATCAGTAAAAATGAATGGGATCCTATTGTTTGTTTCACAGAAGTTGCAAGATTCAAAGAAGAGTTTTGTGCGGATGCCTATTGTGCTACTTTGGATGTAGTTCTTTTTTTATTTGCCCATTGAATTAATAATTTTATGTGCCACCTCTCTATTAGAGGTCACACATGTGCAGCATGGGGTCATGTTTTTGAAACTGCTCCAGGGCATCCAACACCTTAGTCCAGGTAGTCTTGCCATAGCTCAAGGCCAAGCCAAGTTATTTTGCTACTGGCAATAAATAGTGCCTCTCCTTCAGATGTCAAGGATATCCAATGCTGGTCAATTTATTTTGGCACCTGAGGCAGAAAACACCAAAGCAGTAGCAAGAAAAAGTCAACAATATAGCACTTTGCTGCTTTTTTATGACACTCGGAATCAACTTCCTATAGCAACTACCTTGGTTATTGTTAACTGCTGCCAAGTTGACTTCAACTTATGACAACCCCATGAATGAAAGACCTCCAAGTCACCCTATCATCAGCAATGCAGTCCTTACAGACTCAGGGCCATTGCTTCCTTGATTGAGGCTACCCATCTGTAATGAGATCTTCCTCTTTCTAAGTGCCTTCTACCTTATGAAGTATTATTGTCTCTTGTAGTGAGACATATCTTCTCACGATGAGGCCAAGAATGAGAGTCTCAGTTCAGTCATCTTCTAGAAAAAGTTAAGTAACTCTAGTACTCAAGATAATCAATTCCCCTTCCTGCTTTAAAATGTATCTTGCTAACAAACAAACAAACAAATCAAATCTATAATCCTCACAACCTCACAACCTCTGAGGATGCTCACCACAGATGCAGGCAAAATGTCAGGAGATGCAGGCAAAATGTCAGCCCGAAAAACCTACAACAACCCAAATCT
The DNA here is from genome assembly GCA_030556195.1 of Anolis apletophallus. NCBI lineage: Eukaryota > Metazoa > Chordata > Lepidosauria > Squamata > Anolidae > Anolis > Anolis apletophallus. The sequence continues at coordinate 22,893,714 of JARBWK010000016.1, read as the reverse complement.
ATGATCCTCCCACTCACTATCTGATGATTTTGTCCCTTATTCATCTACTCCCTTAAAATTATATTATACTGTCACACTTCTATTTTTCATGGCACTCTACTAATACATAAATTCTATAGTTGACAAATGTACTCTTAATAGTTAAGAAAAGGTAATAAATAAATCTCAACCTTTCTTAAAATTGACCAAAGATGTCTCCTAATTCCATGTGGATTCTGAAATAAAATGGGAGTAAAATGTTCCCTCCTATTTCATTAGGGTTTATGCTATGTCTACTCAGAAGTAAATCCCATAGAGTTCAGGAAGGCATCCAATTAAGTATGTCAACATACTTCAACATTCTGAGGTTCAACTTTGTGTGACCGATGGACTGAGAAGAAACCAGGGATATGTAAATCATTTTGGCCCAGGAGCATTTCCTAGCAGGGGCATAGCCAAAAGTTGAGGTGAATGGCAGATAATGCAGGGCCAAAGCAAGAAGGGCATGGGAGATGGAATTCATATTGAAGGTTCTAGAGTAGTGGTTCTCAACCCTTGGGTCCCCAGATGTCTTGGCCTTGAACTCCCAGAAATCCAAACAGCTGGTAAACTGGCTGGGATTTCTGGGAGTTGTAGGCCAAAACACCTAGGGACCCACAGATTGAGAATCACTGCTCTAGAGCTATAATAGTGGGAAATTACCAGTCAACGCAGAGTGTTTAGATAAGGGAAAAGTAACAAGGAGGTGCAAGAGGGTGGGACATGCAGGCAGAAGAATCAGCTGCTGAGGAAAAGCGGGTCCAGGAATACTGATGATAGCTAGCACCAGAAGGGAACAAAAGGGAGAGATGGAGACAAGGAATGAATTGGAGAAAATAGCCTGTCCACATGCTCAAGGTGTTGACCAGAAAACTGAGCTGCAGTACAGTTTTTTGTGGCACTTTGTTCACCCGGCAGGGTGATTTGATCAAACAAAGCTGTTGAACAATCTCATTGCCTTCAGTGACCCTGGAGGTTTGGACTACTGGGTAATAGAGGGATACGGCAGTGTGTCCTAACAATATTACTTTAGACATTTCCCTGCTAAGGACTTTAAAAAAATACCAATAAACTGCACAGATGAATTATATCAATATTTTTTGAAGTACATAGATAAGCTCTCTGTAGTGGTCACAGCTGAGGAATTCTGCAGGCTGTGACTCAAAAGTTCCACATCCTTGGTCTGACCTTGTCACACCCCAACCTGGTCCCCAACCTGTTTCCTTGGTCAAACCAGATCGAATCCATGTTAATTCAGTCAGGCCTGCTAAAGTAAAAGACCAGTCTCTGCCAGGCTGCTTCTGCAGTGCTAAGCAGGTCATCCCTCGTTCAAGGACACATTGGCCCCATCTCGGCTCGATAAGCGGGGAGAGAAGCACTCCCTATTGCCCAGGTGCCGGTGTTAATTGGAGCCGCATTCCAATCCCATGTGAAAGGCCGGAGTAGGCCCAGCTGCGGAGCTGTTTTGAGAACGGAGTTAAGACGCCTAGGACGTCAAACACTTCAAAGGTGCTGGGACCTAAGTTAGGCCCCAGCAATGGGATCCATCCTTCGTCAACGTTCAGAACTTCACGTCTAAGTCTCCACGGAACCTGCCTGGGCCTTGGACCTTCCAGCCTCTAAAGACTCTGCTTGCCAAGCCTTGTGCCAAGACCCATTCTTTGGATTTAGCCCGTTTGGGGCAAGAAGACTCTTATACTTTTGTTCCTGTTTGCCAAAGGACTATAGTGAATTACTGCTTCCTTTTGGACAATTTGCTGGTATCTGTTGCTGCTTTTGGGAGCATCAATAGACTATATTTCCTAGCTTCTTTCCTTTCATCATATATTCTAAATAAAGCATTTAACCATTGCCAGTGTCCAAGTGGTTTACTGAGGGGCTCCAGGTCTACGGTGCAACAGACCTGCAGAGTAACCAGGCAGAAGTACTGAGACTGGCAAATAAAAAAGACAAACTACATGGCAAGAATAGGAACCCGTAAGCTTCCAGATGTTGGATGATGACATCCATTTAACCATATAGCCAATGCAGAGACTAAGAAGTGATAGAAGTTCTCTTGTTCAAGCATCATGGACAGCCTCATTGTTTATTTATTTATTTACATTATTTAATACCCCACCCATATCAGCCTGAAGGCGACTCAGGGCGGCGAACAATAGGCACAATTCGATGCCATTTAAAAACATACATCAATAACATAAAAAACATATCATTACTATATCTAAAAACATCAAAACATCAAAAACAAAGACAATAAAGATTTAATTTTTTTTAAAAAAAACCCTATGTAATCATATTCAGTCTATTATCCATTCCGTCATCATCGTCGTTCCTAGGTCATTTCCAATTCACTTGACTAATTAAGTTGAAACTCCACGTGCTTGCTCGAAGAGCCAAGTTTTCCATTTTTTCCCCCATTGTTCCTCATCATGTTTCTAAAATTCCCCAGGTTGGCTGATCCTATTACTGAAGTGAAACTAGAATCATATTTAGTCCCATATCTGTGGATTTAATAATGGTTTCTTATGCTTCTGATCTTTTGTCATAAGCTTCAATTCCTTTTGTTTCTTTCTCCTCTCTAAATTACCAGAAACAAACATAGAACTTTAAAAGGGTGGAGTTCAGTCTATTTATGATTGCATAAACATTTCTGTATGGTGTTTAAATGCACTTGCAAATTTCTGTGCAACAATAAAACAAGGAAAATCAATGGAATTGTTTATAAGACACGTATATTTGCTCAATGCTGTTTGTTTCATTATGTAGAAATGAAGACACTAGAAATAAAGCTTTCAAAATACCATTTTAATTTGTGTTTGCTTGTATTGTTTGCATATTGATTTTAATTATTTTAACGTATACCTTATTGTTTTGTTTTCTCCTTGTAAATCGCTCTGGGGTACATATTGTGACAGACAATTTATACATGCTTAAAATTAAAACAAATTAAAATATTCTGCAGGAGTACAAGTGGAGCCCCTGGTGGTGGAATGGGTTAAACCGCTAAGATGCTGAACTTGCTGACTGAAAGGTTGGGGAGCAGGGTGAGCTCTCACTGTTAGCCCCAGCTGCTGCCAACTTAGCAGTTCAAAAAAATGCAAATGTGAGTATATCAATAGGTACCGCTCTGGAAGAAAGGTAACAGCACTCCATGCAGTTATGCTGGCCACATATCCTTGGAGGTGTCTAAGGACAATGTCAGCTCTTTGGTTTAGAAATGGAGATGAGCACCACCCTCCAGAGTTAGTCACGACTAGACTCAATGTCAAGGGGAAAACCTTTACCTCTGCCTACAAGTGTTTATTCTTCATACCCAAAATATAAAGAATCTTTAACTGTTCTTTTATTAATTACATCAAGATTAGTTAGGAAAAAACACAAGTACATCAACAAAAGGTGGAGGAGAAGGAGGAAGAGAAAGAACCCATGAATGGAAAATACAGAACACTCAATTGATGAAACGAAACTCTACTTGTTTTAAAACAAAACAAACTAAACATAGAAACCAAAAGGTGTGGAAATCCTTGAAATGCTATTGAAGTAAACAAACAGCATTAGCTTTTCTTCCTCTGTCATTGTTCTCACATGAAACGCAACTCTGTAGATAACTTTATCTTCTAATGGTTTGCAACACTGCTGTGCTCTAATTATATATATATATATATATATATATATATATATATATATATATATATATATATATATATAGAGAGAGAGAGAGAGAGAGAGAGAGAGAGAGAGCTGTCGTCCCAAATAGCCTATAGACAGCAAAACCACACAAGGCAGAAACACAAAAACAAGCCACACAACCCCCCACCGGAAGAGGTATGTTTACCAACAACCCCCCCTCTCCCAAAATTAAAAACAATGGAAAAAACCCAAAAGCAAAATCGACTACAACTCCCATGATCCCCCATGCTTCGGAAAACAACAGTGTGTGGGACAGGCACGAGCAGAGCCTCCTCTCCTCCCCCTCCCAAGATGTCAAACAGAAAAAGCCAGCCCCAATCAGGGGCTAGCAGAGGCTCCTCTCCTCCCCCTCCCACAACTACAGACTGTGCACGCGAATGACCCAGCCATTCAGAGGATTGCCGCGTGCCTTATCTTCTCGCTGTGCCTCTCTCCTCCTTCACACGTGCAAAAAATCCACTGCAAAGGTCGTGCGCGCGAATGCATGGCACACTCTCCTCCCCCCTTCCAGATGGGAAAAAACTGGCCACACAGATTGCTCGCGCAGTCTTTGAGCTCGTTTTTTCCAATCGGGGAGGGGGGAGGAGAGCGCGCCATGCGTTCGCACCCACGACCTTTGTGGCGGTTTTTTCCCATCTGGGAGGGCGGAGGAGAGCGCGCCCACCACCACCATCTGACACCTTCCCGATGCCAGGCCCGCCTCCACAACAGTGAGGGCAGCTCGGGGTCTCCGGAGAGCCATCTCAACCTTCCCGATGCCAGGGCCCACCTCCACAACAGCAGGGGCAGCTTGGAGCAGACCCCTTCCTGCCTAATCAGCTCCTGCTTGGAAAGGAAGGAAGCTCCCTCCCCGCCTCTCTCCTCGGAGCAGAAAGGGAGCTTCCTTTCTTCCTTCACGTGTAGTCCGTGGAGCCCTCCTCCTCGGGCCCTACTTCTCCTACTAAGGAAGGAAGGGAGGAAGGAAAGGACGGATGGATGGGTGGAAAGAAGGAAGGGGGAGGAGAAAGCAAGGGACAAAAGGATAGCATGCGTACGGAAAGTGGGGAGGAAGGAGAGAGAGAGAAGGAGGGAGGGAAGGAAAGAAAGAAAGAAAAAGGAAAGACTGGAAAGAGGTAAAGAAGGCAGGAAGGAGAACCTACACAATATACATATACACATATACACACAAACATAAGCACACACATACACACACATATATACTTAAAGACATGCACACATACACACATATATACGTACATGCACAGAAATATAGCACACAGACATACACATATCTCCACTTACACACAGCAACACGTATACACGCGTATACATATACAAACACACATATACATAATTACACACACACACACAATATACATATACACATATACACACAAACATAAGCACACACATATATATACACACACATATATCCTTAAAGACATACACACACATATATATGCAAAGAAATATACACATGCACACAAACATCCCACAGCAACATGTGGCTGGGTCAGCTAGTATATATATAAGAAGAGATCAAAACAACCCACAAAATGCATCCTAAATCTGATTTGAAGAACCAAAGGTCACATGGAATACTACTGTCTTGGTTATCAATTGGAAAATCAATTGGGATGGGCCCAATCAGACTTCCTTTGGGAAGGAGTTAACAAAGAAAGTAATTAACTCCAAAGAAAGTCTGACCCTTCGAACATGTTCCACCTCATATTTTGTGGGATATATAGCCCTGTAGCTATTATTGTGGCTTTTATTGTGTTTTTATCATGTTATTATCCAGTGTTTATCGTGTTTTTTACCCAATGTTTTCATTGTATCCAGTGTTTTTTATTGTTGTAAGTCGCCCTGAGCCAAATGAGAGTGGCGACTGATAAGTACAAATAAAAAAATAAAAACTTTCCTCGAGTAAAGCATTCTCTAACCCTTGAGGTCAGTTGTGATTATTGTAACTTATTAAAAAGGAAAAACCCCTTTCCTTAAGTAAAGTAGCAAAATGTGAAAGCTTAGTCCATCTTGGAAAAACCTACAAGATGTACCGATCCCCTATACTCTTTTTGCCATGACACTGCTTTTGGACTTTTTTTGGATGTCTGGGTGGGGAAATGGCTACGGGTAACTGGCCTCCTGAGTTGGCATTTTCCTCTCTGTGGAATGACCCTCGATTTATCCATAGATCATATCAAAATCCATAATTTAGGACCCAAACCTGCCCTCAACAAATATATGAGGTCAACTTATACATCAGTTATGCGGCAAAAACCCTATGATGCAGAAGTCACAGGACATTGCTGATTCCTTTTTCACATTTACTTTATCCTATGAGAATGGCCGAATATGTCTTGGCTGAACAGGAGATCTGCTCATTTGTAGTCAATCAAGGAACTCAGCAAGTCTAGGCTTTGTGGCTTGTTTGCTTGTCTGGGATGCACAGCTGCAAGAAGAAACCAGGGCTGACTGTACAATTTATGTAGAACTAGCAATTAAATCTTGCCTCTAACAACTCATGACCTTTAATCCAGAATATATTGAATTGCTTAATCTCTCAGATTGCAACTGAATGATGAAGATGTAAGAAATTTTGAAAAACAAACAGACCACAAGAAGATAATTATTTTTTTGGTGCAAATCATGATTTTCCAATTACTCATCTCGGTCGGGACAAAAAGCCACCTAATTGGCTATTGTGTTGTGATCCAAACTTTAATCATTTCACAATGGTCGCTTATTTTGATGACGGCTTTGCAATTCTCTCATTTTTATTTCCCACCTAACAATATGCTCTGATGCTATGGCAGTATGCTTTAAAAATGGTGATGATTGTTTCATTTTTCTTCAAGAGATGATCGTTTTTAAGTGAAGCACAAGGAAGGTAAAAGACAAAAATAGTTGAGATGTCCCTGGTGAAAGAGAAAGTCCAGTGACCTCAGGCTCATGTACCTACTTCAGCATACTAGAGAGCATGCTATTTTCTTCCTCAGAGAGGAGCAGGCAGGTGACATATAAAGAGAAACCGGTTCACAAACAAAGTAAATAGACCAATTTTTCTCAAGCTGGTCGGGACCCCTGGGGGTGTCATGAGGGGGTGTCAGAGGGGTCTCCAAAGACCATCAGAAAACACAATATTTCTGTTGGACATGGGGGTTCTGTGTGGGAAGTTTGACCCAATTCTATCATTGGTGGGGTTCAGAATGCTCTTTGGTTGTAGGTGAACTATAAATCCCAGCAACTACACCTCCCAAATGTCAAGGTCTATTTCCCCCAAACTCCACCAGTGTTCACATTTGGGCATATTGAGTATTCATGCCAAGTTTGGTCCAGATCCATCATTGTTTGAGTCCACAGTGTCTCTAGATATAGGTGAACTACAAATCTCAAGTTCAAAGCCCACCAAACCCTTCCAATATTTTCTTTTGGTCATGGGAGTTGTGTGTGCTAAGTTTGGTTCAATTCCATTGTTGGTGGAGTTCAGAATGTTCTTTGATTGTAGGTGAACTATAAATCCCAGCAACTACAACTTCCAAATGGCAAAATCAACCCACCCCACCCCCTCAACCCCACCAGTTTTCAAATTTGGGCGTATTGGGTATTTGTGCAAAATTTCGTCCCGTGAATGAAAATACATCCTACATATCAAATATTTGTATTACGATTCCCAACAGTAGCAAAATTACTCGTATGAAGTAGCAACTAAAATAATTTTATGGTTGGGTGTCACCACAACATGAACAACTGTGTTAAGGGGTCATGGCATTCGGAATTAGGTTGAGAACTACTGAAATAGACATTTGGAAGAATGTGGTACACAAAATCAGAAGAATCCGGGATTATTTAGTGTTGAGTCCAGATATTTAATTCAAAAATAACTGGGCCAACCTACCCACGATGTATCAGAGTTAATCTTATGGAAAATGTTATCAAATTTCCAGATGTCATCTGAAAAGCCAATCAAGTTGTGACTATTTCGAAGGCAAACCATTCAAAAATACTGTTGCACATTAAGGGGTAACACACATATTTTGAATGCCAAATTTCAGTTGGATTTGGATTGGTACATGGATTCAGCAAATAATCCAAAGAATATAATTATGCCCCAAACTAAATAAGAGATTTTTGCACAGATCACAGATATTTTACAGGAATTAGAAGAAGCATTATGGGACCTATCATGCTGAGAAAGTTCTTATATTTATAAATAATAATATCTAGGCTAACTTGAACATCTCGCAGGGACAAGGCATTCTAGGAACTCAAGCCATATGATGGCATTTGGCTCTTAAGGATCAATGCTGTTGAATCAGCAGCAGTCCTAATGTTCTTTTTGCCAGTCTAAAATAAATTGTCATCAAAAGAGATTAACCAAGCAATTGGTAAATGTTCAAGAGACTCAGTTAAAGATGGATGGAGATGAGCAATTGATTTCTCACATCGAAGCCACTATATGCTAAGCTGATTTTTTTCCTCCTTTTAGAATCTCTGCTTAAGTGCATTTGGTGTTCCACTCCTATCACTCATCTCAGGATGGTTGCTAAGCAGCAACATAAATGAGAGGGTTGAATAGAGGCAGATGTGTATTCAATTCGCCACTGTCCTTAAGAGTCTACATCAGGGGTGGGCAATTATTTTTTCCAAGGGGCCACACGAGAACAAAACGATTTTGTGGAGGGCCGCACTTGAAGGCTGAACTACATTCTACATAATATCAATTGAATTTCTTTAATAATAATAAAAAGGCACTAAATTGCATTTTGATGTATCAATAAGACTGATAAGAGTATATGTTATGAACAATGAAAAAGAGAGGTTGTCATAGGAAAAATGACATTTATTCACTAAAATTTTACAAAACAATGGTTAACAAAATGTGAACATTTGTATCATTTGTGTCTCTGTTGGTCTTTAACAAGTGCATCGAAGTCAGGTTGAATGTCAGAGGTGGAGATGCAAAGCACCCCTGACAGATGGCCATCCAGCCTCTGTTTAAAAGCCCCCAAAGAAGGAACGTCCACCACACTCTGAGGCAGAGAGTTCCACTGTTGAACGGCTCTCACGGTCAGGAAGTTCTTCCTAATGTTCAGATGGAATCTCCTTTCTTGTAGTTTCTTGTTCTGCATCCTAGTTTCCATGGCAGCAGAAAACAACCCTGTTCCCTCTTCCCTATGACTTCCCTTGACATATTTATACATGACCCTCACCATGTCTTCTCTCAGCCTTCTCTTCTGCAGGCTAAACATGCCCAGCTCTTTAAGCTGCTCCTCACAGGGCTTGTTGTCCAGACTCCTGATCATTTTAGTCTCCCTTCTCTGAACACATTCCAGGTTGTGAACATCACCCTTAATTTGCAGTGCCCAGAACGGGACACAGTATTCTAGGTGTGGTTTGACCAAGGCAGTTGGTTAGTTAAAATATAAATGCATAGTTTCTAATAATAAGTTTGAGCTGGCACAAGACTTCAGCTCACATGTTAACATTCCTTTTTGCACAAGAAGAGGGAAGTGTGTTGTTCTGAATTTTAGTATTCTACCTTATCTGAGTATTAGAAGCTCCAGCTAAGCGGAGGAAGAGTTTCCCCCCCCTCCTTTCTCCTTCGGCAGCCAGCCGGGTCTGCATGACCTTTTCGCGCTGTCGGCACTGGCGGTGCTTCCTGGAGCAGCAGCAGGAGCGAAGGCTGGAGGCGGGGGGCGAGCCACGAAGGAGTGGTGCCTGCGGAGGAAGGCTCAGCTCTTCCTCCGCAGGCTCCACCCCTCCGCGGCTCGCCCCCACCTCCAGCCTTCACTCCTGCTGCTGCTCCAGGAAGTGCCGGAGTACTGGCAGCACAAAGAGGTCATGCAGGCCTGGCTGGCTGCCGAAGGAGAAGGGAGGGGGCAGTGCGCGAGGCGGAAGGGAACTTCTTCTTCCCCTCCATTGGCCGCTCTGCTTTGCCTGTCTCCCTGCCTACCTGCCAGGGCCCTTACACATGTGGCCCGCGGGCCATGAAATGCCCAGGTCTGGTCTAATTACACTAGCTTTGTTGGAGGGGTGAAGGAAAGATCCACTTACTATTAATAAACAAATAATGTGTTTGCAAGAAGCGTCTTCCATGATATAATATACTGTAGGATGAGCTTGTGAGATGGGTTGGTGTGTCACACAGTGATGATGGTGTTGTTGCTTTACCATAAATCTTCCCATAAACATGTGTGCATGTGTCATGGAAGAGTGGGAAATGCCAGCCAAAGCACTTGAATTTCACTGGCTGGTGGGTGGGACTGGTGAAGCCTGCAGACAGATGCTGATAGTGGGTCACAATCCTTATAATAATAAACTATAATACCAAACTTTATTTATACCCTTCCACCATCTCCCCGAAGGGACTCGGGGCGGCTAACATCAGGTCAAGCCCAAGATTTACAATAAGGCAAAATAAAATACACACAACAGACAATAACATCAAATAAAATACTAAGTAATATCAAAGTAATTCAATAAAATACAAACAATAACATAATTACACAAATATAAAATGATAAAGGAATTAAACAAAGCAAGCTGGGCCAAATGCAAAGGATAAAATTATAAAACCTCTGACTGAGAGGGTGGGATGAACAATGAAGTGCATCAGAAGAACAATTTGTACTGGGACAAGAATAGCATGGGGATTTGTTGTTCATTCCGCAAAAGCACACTGGAAGAGCCACGTTTTTGAACTTTTCCTAAAGGCTGCTAGGGTAGGAGCTTGCCTAATCTCCCTGGGGAGCGAGTTCCAGAGCCGAGGGGCCACCACGGAGAATTTATTTATTTACATCATTTATATTCCACCCTTCTCACCCTGCAGGGGACTCAGGGCGGATCCCAATGCATAAGCTGTTTTGTAGTATTTTATGATGTGTTGTTGTTCTGTCTCTTGTGTATGCGGCATCAAATTGTTGCCTTTTTGTTAGCCACCCTGAGTCCCCCTTTGGGGGTAGAGAAGGGCGGGTTAGAAATAAATGAAATAAATAAATAAAAATATACAGGCAAACATTCGATGCCATTGACATACAACATATATAGACAGACATAGAGGCAATTTAATATTCCAGCTTCTGGCCACGAGGGGGAGCTGTCGCATTCCTTCATTCTTTTTGTGTACTTCCTGGAGATTTTTATGGACTCGTAAATCAGTTAAATTTAGCCTTCCCACAAAGTGGTACCTAAATTTCCTACTTGACAGATGAACTGTCTTTCGGGTTGCAAAGGTCGACAATGAGCTACACAAATTGGTCGAGAGCTCACCCCGACCCAGGCTGGCCTCGAACTCATGACCTTCTGGTCAGTAGAGATCTTATGCAGCTGACACCCAGCCAGCTGCGCCACATTCCCGGTGAGAAGGTCCTCTCCCTCATCCCCACAAGCCACACTTGTGACAGGGTGGCAGCAAGAGGAGGGCCTCCCCCAAAGATTGAAGGGATCATGCAGGTTCATAGGAGGAGATGCGGTCATGAAGGCAGGCGGGTCCCAAACCATTCAGGGCTTTGTGGGTGATAACCTGCACCTTGAATTGGGACCAGGAAATGAACGGCAAGCAATGGAGCTCCTTAAACAGGGGGGTAGACCGGAGGCCTGTTTGATTTTTTTAAAAAAGGTTCAAAACTCATTTCGGCTGTAGGGGGTACTGGCGCTTTGAATCTGAATGACTTCTGAAATTTCCCGGGAAAAAATGCGGAAATTTTACGATTTTTTCAGAAATTTTGGAATAGTTTTGTTAATGGCAGACATGCATGCCCAGTAAGAAAGAAACAGCACTGGCAGTAGGAAAGAAACAGCACTGCTTAAACACTCAGTTTGGATGCGGGAAGGCATTTTGAATTCTAGTGATTTGTCATTATACACAGTTAAAACTTGAGAAATCAGTCATTACAACATTATAGAATTTCAAGCTCTAAAAGGTATTCCAAGGTACTATCAAATTTTGGCTGATTTTAAATACAGCCTTTAAGTTTTGCATTATGCAGCTGGAAAGCACTGACAAGAAATAGAGATGTTCTGGAAGATACACACCTATCGGCATTAGACAGCAAAAAAACAAACTTTCACAGAATATGACCTTCCCTTCATTGATTTTAACAATGGGTGGATATATTTATTTCTAAAGTCATTATAGCAGAAACAACTGAGGAGCACATGAATAATATCTTAGACAGAGAATCACAACTGCATACTCGATCACACTTAAGTGTCCCCTTTTGCCAACCCATCCAATCTGCCAAAGAGAGAACATTTAATCTTGCGTAAGTAAATGTTATCTTCATCTTGATACTTGCCAAATATACCAGAGACTTTGAAAGTGACAAAAAATGGAGGAATGAAAAAAGCACAAGAAATATTAGATTGACAAATCTTAATCCCAACCATCTGGGATTTCATCTCTATATCCTCGAGCTTTGGACTAAAAGAAAAGAGGCAGAAAATCTCATATTCATGGTAGTCACCTGCATTTTTCCCTCGGCTTGGTTGGATCCATGTCGCCCAATGCTAACAAACTATGTTCCAAAACCTACTATATAATAATAATAATAATAATAATAAAAATAATGTAGTGTGGTAGAGTTCTTAAAGAGTCTGATAGAATGGTGGAGTTGGAGAGACTACAAGGGCCATTCAATCCAACTATTAAAATTAGTTTGCACAGAACTGAGTTTTAATGACTATCACATCTGAATCTCTGAGATATGGTGGGCTAACAGCAGTAGCAGGTTTCACTGCAATAGCTTTGTTGACAATAGCAGAGCCCCTGAAGTTTCCCCAATTATAGTAATCAATATAGTAATTAAAATATATTTTATACTGATTTCTAATCTAATTTTAAATAACTGCTTACTGGGGAGTTGTCCTTCCCTTCTCAGGGCACTTGCGCCCGCTTTGTGTTGGTCAGTGACCTTAATAAAGTTTTGTTGTTGTAGTAATTAATGTTCAAGTACTATAACGAAATAGTAATCAAACTCTTGTTATAGTAACAGTTTTTTCTCTAACTATACTTTAGAAACACTTTAGAAATGACATGCCAGTACCCCCAGTTTTGTAATGTCTTTTGAACCATTTTTTATGGATCACACATCCCTAGTATTATTTACCAGTAGTGTGGTTCAGCACGAAGCGGTTTTTCTAGGGTTGATCAAACTGGACATAACCCAGCCTATTTAGAGAATAGATCTCCTCTGAATTGATCTCCCCTGATACATTTGTCTAATTGGCCCATAGACCCTCATTTTCCCTAATTAATATTTTGTATGTTTTGTACACTTCATAGAGGATCTTACAAAGAATCACTTCTGCAACAAGACCTTATTGCTTTTGCCATCTGCTTTTTCAGTTTCCTGCAGTCTTCCTCAAATTTGATAGGTCTTTAGCAGGGGTACTCTATCAACTATCTATCTATCTATCTATCTATCTATCTATACATATACTGTATATATACTGTATATATATATAGAGAGAGGGGGGGGTCTAAGAAAATCTATTAGTTGCTCATATAATTGCCTCACTAATTCAGTAGTGGGCACTTGGGCTAGATGATTCCTTAGTTGTAAAAGTTCTTGTAACTGGCGCTTCTGTTTCAGATTGGATTGTAGTAAAATATTCTTTGTAATCTTCCTATCCGATGTTAATAGTCTCTGATTAAAATATAAGTAAGCACCTGAATATGTTTTTTTTAATAAGAAAGGTCATAGCAAATGGAGAGGCCTCTATTAAAATAGATATTAATGCGTCTAGCTCCCCTACTAGCTTTACCATCTGCAGGAAACTGCATAAACTGAATAACCCACCAAAAAGCAAGCAAATTTCCTGAATTAACCATGTTGTTGACACAGTCCTTTTTTTGTGTCCAGAGCGAATTCAAGTTCCTTCTGGTGTGAGAAAATTGGCCATCTGCAAGGATGTTGCCCAGGGGATGCACGGGTGTTTTACCATCCTGTGGGAGGCTTTTCTCATGTCCTTGCATGAGAAGCTGGAGCTGACAGACGGGAGCTCACCCTGCTCCCCAGATTTGAACCGCCAACTTTTCCTGCTGGCGCAAGGGTTTAACCCATTGCACCACCGGGGGCTCCGTTGACATAGAGATTTATGTGGTTTTAAGCCCTCCTAAAAGTAGTCTCTAAGGGTTTGTTACCCTCCAAATGAGGTTTTATTGGAGCAGAGGCTGGGACCACTATTGGAAAATGCAATTATCCCTTCCAACTTCCATTGCCTTTCGTTGTTCTATCAGTAGAAACTCCATGTTGGATTCTATCCACAATTTTAGAAGGAATCTTGGAGGTCATCTGTTCCAACTTATTATTTACTGATGGAACTGTAATGCTAAGTGCAGCTACAACAGTTCTAGCAGATAAATGCTGAGGTATAATGGATTAACTCCTTGTGATGACTGCTGCTGAAGTATCGGAGATTAGATGAGACATTGAACAAAGAAAAGATTGCCAGAGTCTCTTAGCCTTAATGAGCAGCAGAATGCTGAAACAGGCTGTCTAATTTACTATTATATATATACTGTTGTTTTGGTTAATGTAGCTGCTATTTAAATTCCTATAAAAACTTTTTGTTTGACTGCTGTGTGAACTGCTGTTTTATTGTGTTTCGCTGTTTTAGAAACCTTGTCACTTGGTACTGTTATTTATTTATAGTCTTTTAAATCTGAATGTTCTCCTGTTAATTTGGATAAGCCTTTGGGCGTCTACCATGAAAACCTACATTTTTCCATATTTAATAATAATAATAACAATAATGTATTTTATTTTTTATTGTATTTACTTTATTGACTGTATTTATACTCCACCCTTCTCTACCCTGTAGAGGATTCAATTCGGCTTACTTATACAGGCAACAATTAGATGCCAAAAACACACATAATAAAAACCTAAGCATTAAAACAATAATTAAAACATAAACATTGAAAATAATTAAAACATATAAAATATTAAAAACAATTATTTCAAATCATGCAATCCAATATCGTAGTCCGCGGCCATTAAAATTTGTTGTTGTACTATTTCATCTTTTCTTATTACACTGATAGATTACTCATTGAATTGTCTAATATTTCCAGCCTTTTCCTAAAGGTCAGGAGAGAAGGTGCTGATCTAATTTCACTCCAGCCAAGGGGCCAACACTGAGAAGGTCCTGTCCTGTATACCCGCCAACCGTGCCTGTGAAGGAGGTGGGATCGAGAGCATGGCCTCCCCAGAAGATCTTAATCACCTGTTGGCTCATAGAGGAAGATACGTTCGGATAGGTAAACTGCGCTAGAACCATTTAGGGCTTTATAGGCTAAAGCCAGCTCTTTGACTTGTGCTCAGTAGCAGACTGGCAGCCAGTGGAGATAACACAACAGGAGGGATGTCCTCTCTCTGTATGCCACTCCCATGAGCAGACTGGCTGCTGCCCATTGGACTACTTGAAGCTCTCAAACAGTCTTCAAAGGCAACCCCATGTAGAGCACATTGCAGTAGTCTATTCAGGATATAACAAGAGTGTGGACCACCATGGTGAAGTCTGGCTTCCCAAGGTATGGGCACAACTGGCGCGCAAGTTTTAATTGTTCAAAAGCTTCTCTGGACACCACTGAGACCTGCGTCTTCAGGGGGAGTGTAACCCCATCTACCACAGGCTGTAACCCTATATGCTGTATATGTGTGTGTGTGTGCGCGTGCGATGTAATGTTCGTTTGTGGGATTAACATAACTCAAAAACAACTGGATGATTTGACACCAAATTTAGACACTACACCCCAACAGACCAACGAGTGACCATCACTCTTTTTAAAAAAAAAAAACAATGGAAAGGACTTTAAAACACAAAAAAGCAAAATGACACTACAGCACATGCATGAAAATGACCCCCTCCCCCCGATGCAAGGGAAGAGGAAACAAACAGCCACCCCATTTCTCCTTTGCCCATTCCTGTGCTTCAGTCACATTAGAAGGTTGGGGCCCTCAAGGACGACGGCAATTGGGAGGAGCAACGAGGAGATCTGAGGGCAACATGAGGGCACTAATCATGGAGCCCTTGCTCTGCAGAGAGCAGAGATGCATCTCTCTCCAGTGCTGTCTTCGAGCCCAACTCTTTTCCAACCTATGCCTAGAGGGAAGGAATGAAGGTGGGAAAGGGGGAAGAAAGGAAAGATGGAGAGAAAGAGGGAAAGAAGAAAGGAGGAAAGGAAGCAGAGAAGAAAAGAAGCAGAGAAAGGAGAAGGGAAAGAAACACAGGAAAGAGGTAGAGAAGGAAGGAAGGAAGGAGAGAAGGAAAGAAGCAGAGAAAGTGGGAGGGAACGAAGGAAACAGAGAAGGATGGAACCAAAGAGCAAAGGAAGGAAGGAAGGAAGGAAGGAAGGAAGGAGGAAGGAAGGAAGGAAGGAAGGAAGGAAGGAAGGAAGGAAGGAAGGAAGGAAGGCTGGCTAGAGGTAGAACAGGAAGAAAGGAGAGAAGGGAAAGAAAGTGGAAGGAAGGAGAGAAAGAAAGGAGAGACAGAGGGAAGGTTGGTCACAGCAATGCATGGCGGGTACAGCGTGCACGCGCACGTTTGTGTGTGTGTGTGTAAATATCAATAATATTTATATGTTCATATTTAAAATTATGCTTGTTCAATTTGCCTTCATGCTTTGATTGACATTCAAACAGATGGTATTTCTGAGTTCCATTGTTTTAGAATCGGACCACCGATCATACCCGTGAAATGGAAAGAGAACCAAACGGCTCCAATCCCTGCTGAACCAGAGTCAAACCAATATTGAATGGGCTGGCTCCCTTTTGCACAAGTGTTGGAATGAGCCATCTGGATGCGCCCTTGTAAGAGCAGATGGCAGCAGAAGCAGAGTTCACAAATACTAAGCAAGGGCATTTATCTTCAGTGTCGCTTAAATGAAAATCCATTTCCACATATATGCCCATTCAAGGATTTGGGTCTCTAAGCACTCGAGGTATGTTTAAGCTTCTAAAGTGGTGCTCGGCACATTTATATTAGTAAATTAATCCCCCGAGAAAGCACTTGTTCAGCACCCCCAGCCAGGGACTGAACGTGGGTGACTCTGCCATTGTCAACAAACTGGCTTAACTGCCCCCTTCCTCTAAAAGCCTAAAGGTCTGTCACAATTGCCCTTTCGCTACTTGTACAATCAGTCGAACGTCCCAAGGTATTCAACTGGTTAATTAAATATCAAGTAATTGCTAACGCTACTAAGTGACATTTAATTAGTATGTTAATTGATATCAAATTTGCTCACGCTATCTTGTTTTATGTTAATAAAATCCCTAAACATTTATCCCAAGTAGATTAGGAAACAATATGCTCCAACCGCATTAGCACTGACTTGCCTTAAGCAGTGGAGGATGCCTCCAGCATAGGCTTAGAGCTTACATTAATCCTTTCTCAACTCCTCATACTTCCCAGCCTTGGTAATGCAAGAGGGGAGGGGGCGGCTTTTTTGAAATCCAAAGCAGTTTCCGATAGAGCACTGGCATCTTTCAATAAGGGTCAGCTTGCTTGGCAGCTAAGACCACTTTATCTGTATCCATATACATTTTTCCTTCATGCCTCAGTGATTTCTCTCATCATCTTCTGTCACCAAGAGGAAGTTTCACTGGACATCTGCAAAGGCCCTGGACCTAATATTGACCTCTGGGTGTTTTGGCTCCTGAGCCTCCTCCTTTGGATGTGACCAGCCTACCTGCCCTCTACAAATATGCAAGCAATGAGGCAAGCTAGCAAAATCACCAGCAGAAATGGAAGGACATTGATATTTTCAAAGAAAGGAGAGTAATAAGATCAGGTGGTGAAATGGACAATCCAAACGTGGGACTGGTATGGGTTGCATTGGAGTCAGAGTTATTTATTTATTTATTTATGGCATTTATATGCTGCCCTTCTCACATACAACATATGGCTGCCAGTCTGCTACCAGGCACGATTCAAAGTGCTGGCTTTAGCCTATAAAGCCCTAGATCAGGAGTAGGGAACCTACGGTTCGGGAGCCAGATGTGGCTCTTTTCATGATTGCATCTGGCTCTCCAGAGCAGCCCGAGCCTCAGTTTGCTAGCATGCAGCAGGGAGGAGTGACGCAAATGCGCCACGACTGCCGCTTTCGCGCCGCCATTGCCGCTTCTTCCTTATCCCCCGCTGCTCTCGGGACCCTCTCTCCCCTTCCTTCTTTCCTCCATTCTCCCTCTTCCTTCCTTTCTTTCTCCCCTTCACCCTTTCCTTCTCCTTCTCTCCTTCCTTTTCCCTCCCTTTCTCCCCTTCCTTCTTTCCTCCATTCTCCCTCTTCCTTCCTTCCTTCCTTCCTCTTCCTTCCTTTCTTTCCCTTCACTCTTTCCTTCTCTTCTTCCTTTTCCTTCCCTCTCTCCCCTTCCTTCTTTCCTCCATTCTCCCTCTCTCCCTTCCTTCCTTCCTTCTTCTTCTATTCTTTTCCCCAAGTCTTCCTTTCCTTCTCCTTCCTTTCTTTTCACCTCCCTCTCTCTCCCCTTCTTTCTTTCCCCTCCTTGTCTCTCTCCTGCTGTTCTTTTCTTCCTTTTCCATAGTTCGTTCTTCTTTTCTTTCTTCCTCTCCCCCTCCTTTTATTTCCTCTTTCTTGCTTGCTTGCTTTCTTTCCCCCTTCCTTCTGTCTTCTCCTCCTTCCCAGAGTCCTGAGCATGCCTTTTGCAGAGCCAAGTCTGAAGTGTCCTGTCCTTCTGCCGGGGGAATCCTTTTCTCATAGTATGTATGCATATACTCACATTTAGTTGAATTCAGTCTTAAAATATATTCTATGGCTCTCACTGAAATAAATTTCCAAATATTTTGCTTTCATGGCTCTATGAGTCAAAAAGGTTCCCGACCCCTGCCCTAGATGGTTCCGGCCCAGCTAATCTATCCGAACGTATCTCTCCCTATGAACCCACCAGGGATTTGAGATCATCAGGGGAGGCCCTGCTCTCGATCCCGCCGACTTCACAAGCATGTCTGGTAGGGATGAGGGACAGGGCCTTCTCTGTAGTGGCCTTGCAGCTGTGGAACTCCCTGCCCAGGGATATCAGATCGGCTCCCTCCATCCTTACCTTTAGAAAAAAATTGAAAACTTGGCTCTTCGAGCAAGCGTTTCAAGTTTCAGCTTAATTAGTCAACTGAATCAGAAATGACCCAGGAACGACAACGATGACAGAACGAATAAATTGTATATGACGACATAGGTTTTTAAATTGTCATTGCTTTTGATGTTTTTGATGTTTTTAGATATTGTATTGATATGTTTTATTCTATTGATGTATGTTTTATAAATGGCATCGAATTGTGCCGATTGTTCACCACCCTGAGTCGCCTTCAGGCTGATATGGGCGGGTTATAAATGATGTAAATAAATATATTATTAGCATAGCACAATATTAGTATTATACATTACTATACATTACACTGGGGGCTCCAAGAGTCTGATTGCCAAAAACATCACGATATTTTGTGCTTGACAGGTTGCAAAGATTGTCATACTGAGAAGCATTGTCTGGATTACTGCAGAAATAGGACTACAATCAGAAATATGTACTTTTTGCTTTGGCGAAACACATAAATAGATCTTTCAGTGTTCAACATGGAGATGGAATGAATTTGGAAAGCTCACTACAACAGAGCTCCTAGAGGGCATCAAAGCACACACATGAGCCTTTGGAGAGGAGCATCTCATCCTTAGGGAGTATCAATAGGAACAATAAGGAGGTGGCTTAAACTAGATTAAATCCTTGACCTCTATTAGCGTATAAAGAAAAAAAATCTCAGTAATCTTACATTTTTCCAGCCTTGTGGGGATGACAGAATTCAAGAGCTGAGTAATTCACACTTGCTAAATAATTGATTCAATTAATTTTCTTACTCTTTGACGTTTCCAAGAATAAATAGATTGCAATTTCCTTTAATCTGTTCTCTACGCAAAGTTATTCAACAACCCCTCTGCCTTCATAAATTGAATTTCTGGAGCAGAAACAAATGGGACATCTCCAGATTCATGTATTGCAATGTGGCTTCCCATATGCCTCAGTGAATTTCTGTTATTTACACCTTGGGGGGGAAAAACTACTTTTTTGGACTATTTTTCCAGGTATTGTCAAGGACTTTCATGGCTGGAATCACTGGTTTGCTGTGAGTTTTCTGGGCTGTACGAACATGTTCCAGAAGCATTCTCTTCTGACATTTCGCCGACATCTATGGCAGGCATACTCAGAAGTTGTGAAGTTTGTTGGAAACTAGGCAGGTGGGGTTTATATATCTGTGGAAAGTCCAGCGTGGGGAAAGAACTCTTGTCTGCTTGTGGCAAGTGTGAATGTTGCAATTGGCCACCTTAATTAGCATTGAATGGCCTTGCAGCTTCAAAGCCTGGCTGATTCCTGCCTGGGAGAATCCTTTGTTGGCCCTGATTGTTTCCTGAAGGTCAACTGTTGTCCTCTATTCCTTTTTGCCTTGTTTTTATTAGTGCTGTATTTTGAAATGGTCATATGACTGGTCAAATAAATACATAAATTTATTATTATTATTATTATTATTATTATTATTATTTATAGCTGTGGAATGATGTCCACTCCAGGGTGTGAGAAGGAACTCTTGTCCATTTGAGACATGTGTGAATATTGCAATTGACCACGTTGATTACTATTGAATAGCCTTGCTATTATTCTTCTATTCTATAGTCTTCCAAGGTTTCCTCATTCAGCATGGCCATTGGCTAAAGTATTTTGGGAATTCTGATTCTTCCACGATCATTTGCTTCTATCTCTTCCTTTTCTCCTCCTCCTCTTCCTTCATGGATTTGAATATTTTGTTTCATCCCTAATCCCTGGTTTGTTAAAAAAATTCAGTTTCCCACATCAGCCATCTTGAGTTATATTGATGTAAGGATTACACTTTTTTTTGCATCAGTAGAATTCAATTCCCATTAAAAACAAGAGACATATGTTAAATCCAGTCAATTTCAATGATTTCTAAGCAGACTCCAAAGTAATTATCTTTTTGGACAGCAACTTCTGGTATCTCCTAGCTAGCATGCCAAAAAATACTATGTGGGTATACTTTCTTGCTTTCTTCCTGATTTCCAATAAGATTGGTTTGCACAATTCTACCTTTTGCTAATTAGGTAAAAGAAGTTCATTCTAATCCCCTGAAACATTTAAATAAACACCTTTCCAGTTTATGGCTGGGTTATGAATACTAGCAACCCCAAAAGGATAGGTAACTATTAGGCATGGTTTCGAACCCAAAAATCGCGATTCTAAAATCAAATGGGGGGGGGGGGGGGTTGATTAGTAAAAGAAAGACTTACAAAAAAATTTCCAAAAAGTTCTAAAATGTAACTTAATTACTAACGAAATTCGTTAGTAGTTCGTATGCCAGCGCATGCGCATTCCAGATGGTTTTGGCCTACAACTCCCAGAAATCCTAACAGCTGGTAAATTGGCTGGGATTTCTGGGAGTTAGGCCAAAACTTGAATAAATCACATTGAATTCTAGATGGGACTCTCCAAATAGGAAGGAGGGAGGGAGGGGGTATTCTATTCTTGGAAGCAGCAAAAAAGGAGGAGGAGCCCCCTCGCTCCTCGCTGCCTCTCTCACCCCGATCCTGAGGGAGCGAGGGGCCCAAGTTTGCCCAGGCTGAGAGGAAAAGGAAGAGGCCTGAGGCTGTGAGGAATGGTGGGAGTTGAAGTCCAAAACACCTGGAGGGCTGAAGTTGGCCCCTCATGAAGCCTCTTCAAGGCTTTAGATCCTGGCAGGCAGAAGGGGCAGGGAGAGCCATCCACTCCTCCTGCCCTGCCAGGATCTAAAGCATCAAAAAGTATTGGGGTGAGAAACCAACCTAATGTATAATATAATGAATTATACTGTAAGTGCCTGATATTATAAGTAATCCAAATGGTCATATACCTACATTCCATGCACATGCAATAATACAGCAGTAATAACAATGGATATAAGAAGAGGTAAAATTCAAACCGAAGTATTCTGACTGTGGTCCCTCCTCAAGCGGTGCAAACTGCAAAAGCCTGGGAAAAGCCAAAACCCCGGCACCGCGTTTGCTGCCTGGGTGCACACACATACATATTCTTTGGGGGGGGGGGGATTTGCTGCAGAATCTTCTCTATGAGCCCGGGATTCTGCAGCAAATCCCCCCCTCCAAAGAATATGTATGTGTGTGCACCCAGGCAGCAAACGCTGTGCCGGGGTTTTGGCTTTTCCCGGGCTCATAGAGAAGAGCCTTTTGCAGTTTGCACCGCTTGAGGAGGGACCACAGTCAGAGTACTTCGGTTTGAATTTTACCTCTTCTTATATCCATTGTTATTACTGCTGTATTATTGCATGTGCATGGAATGTAGGTATATGACCAGTTGGATTACTTATAATATTAGGCACTTACAGTAGCATTCATTCTATTATACATTAGGTTGGTTTCTCACCCCAATACTCTTTGATGCTTTAGATCTTGGCAGGCAGGGAGGCAGGGAAGCCTGGAAAAATGTAAACAGAGAGGTTTACTCAGAAGTAAATCCACAAAGGAGGCACTTCATCCAAAGTGCCCTCCTTTGCAGATTTATTTCTGAGTAAACCTCTCTGTTTACATTTTTTCCAGGCTTCCAGCCGAAAGAAGGAGCGAGTTTAGGGCTTGCCTTGCCATAATACTTATTGGCAAGGGAGGCGGGAGGGTGGTGAGAGAGAAGGAGGATGCCCCCCCCCCTTACGACCTAATAACGACACTTAAGAAAATCCTGGCCCCCGAAGTTCTATAAAGAAAGTCCACTTCCTGGTTGGCGTTCCAGATGCGGAAATACTCAAAAGTAGCATTTCTTACGAAATGAAGAAGGGGAGCCAGGAAGACAGTTTCATCATTAGTTACTGAAAAGGACATTCAAGTGCCACCTCGGAGTTGGTTGAGGTAGGCAGGATTTCCCTGGGTACTGGTTGTGGGGGGTCGGGAGCAGGTCAGGGTTTTGCCCTCCCTTCTGCTCGAGATCCCCATGTACAACTGGTGGGCCACTGTGTGATACAGAATGCTGGACTAGATGGGCTGAGGTCCGATTCAGCATGGCTCTTCTTATGTTCTTATGTTCTTATCATGTCTCCTGGTTCATCCATTGGGAGCCCCTCCCCCTAGCAACGGTTTAGTAAAATATAATACTAATATTGTGCTGTGCTATTATAATATATTGTATACACATATAATATTGACAATATTATAACATAGTACAATATAATAATAATAATACCATATAATAATTTTGTATTTCATATTACATGTAATATTACTAATAATATTACAGTAGAGTAGTATGGTACTATATAGTAATATAAAATACTAATATTGTGCTGTATTAATATAATATATTGTATATACATATAATATTAGGGAGCCCGTGGTGGCGCAGTGGGTTAAACCCTTGTGTTGGCAGGACTGAAGACCGACAGGTCGGAGGCTCGAATCCGGAGAGAACACGGATGAGCTCCCTCTATTAGCTCCAGCTCCCCAAGGGGGAACATGAGAGAAGCCTCCCACAAGGATAGTAAAACATCAAAACATCTGGGCATCCCCTGGTCTATGTCCTTGCAGACGGCCAATTCCCTCACACCAGAAGCGACTTGCAGTTTCTCAAGTAGATCCTGACATTAAAAAAACACATATAATATTGACAATATTATAATTTAGTACACTATAATACTAATAATAATGCAATATAATAATTTTATATTTCATATTACTTGTAATATTACTAATAATATTACAGCACAGTGGTATAGTACAATATAGTAATATATAATACTAATATTGTGCTGTGCTAATAATATAATATATTGTATACACATATAATATTGATAATATTATAATGTAATACAATAGAATACTATTAATACAATATTATAATTTGATATTGCATATTACATGAAATATTACTAATAATATTACAGTATATGATAAAACATCTGGGTGTCCCCTGGGCAACATCCTTGCAGAAGGCCAATTCTCTCACAGCAGAAGCAACTTGAAATTTCTGAAGTTGCTCCTGGCACACAAAAAAAGAAGGTATGATTGAAGTTCTGCAGGATTTTATTCACCAAGTCAATAAAATTAGCCTTATCAGGGCTTCATATATCATGCAGTTCATTTAGCGTATTTGGCCACAGAACTCTAACTCACCCTCTAAAATAAACATATACATTACCACATAACAATGTTATAGCACTGTTATGACTGCTTCCTATAGGATTCTGAGATTTGTGGTTTAGGGATGAGCAGTTAAAATTCTCAGCCAAAGAGCTCTTAGGTCTCACTCAATTACAAACTCCAGAATCCCACAGGAGTCAGCCATAGCAGTTAGTTAAAGTGGAATAATAATTACACCCTAACAGTGGTTCCCATCCTCTGGTCAGTAGTCTGCAAGAACTAAAATATGGTCTGCAGCCTCACTGTTACGACACCATTGCAACGGTGTCTTGCAAAACCCTCTTATAGTGTTGAGGCTTATTAAATATGGTTTTACTGTATCAGAATCTAGAGCTGATGTGGTCTATCCAATGCAATTTTCTGAATCAGCACCCCAAATAACCAAACGAATTCTAAAGTTGACCAAAAACTGACTGGTAATCCGTTTGGTACTAATGTTGAAGAGTGCCCCCTGGTCAAGTGGTCCCTAGTCAAGGGATCCCTGGTCAAAAAAAGGTTAGGGGCCACTTCTATAACAAAATAGTGTAATAGTGTTTCTCTTCTCTTAGGCGATCCCTCATAACTCGAGGATGATTTCCTTACAGATGTGGTGTCTTGATGGTGGGTCCGTAGGTGGCTGTGGAACCCTATTCTTCATCCGCATCTTCTCCCACAGGGAGGACATCGGTTTCCAGATGGTAGGCGGTCCCGGTTAGGGTTGGCTTGACGTGCCTTCCTCTTGGCACATTTCTCCCTTTTGCCCTCCATTCGTGCCTCTTTGAATTCTGCAGCACAGCTGGTCACAGCTGACTTCCAGTTAGAGCGCTCAAGGGCCAGGGCTTCCCAGTTCTTGGTGTCTATGCCACAGTTTTTGAGGTTGGCTTTAAGCCCAACTTTAAATCTCTTTTTCTGTCCACTGTTCTTCAGCTCAGAGTAGAGTAACTTCTTTGGGAGATGGTGATCGGGTATTTGGACAACGTGGCATTCAAGCCAGTGGAGTTGATGGTGGAGGAGCATCGCTTCAATGCTGGTGGTCTTTGCTTCTTCCAGCACACTGACATTTGTCTGCCTGTCTTTCCAAGAGACTTACAGGATTTTTAGACACAACGGCGGTGGAATTGTTCCAGGAGTTGTGTATGACGTATGTAGACAGTCGTATAGCATGGTTGGAAGACAATGGCTTTATAAACAAGCACTTTGGTATCCCTACGGATGTCCTAGTCTTCAAACACTCTATGCTTCATTCGGAAACATGTCTCATGGCTGGGTAATAGAATGCATGTTTTCATTGTTGCTGCTGTTTCTTCTGTTCTTTTGCTTTGAGGGGAGCTCTGGACCAAACAGTCGAATGTGTCTATCCCAGTATATGGTAGGCTCATATTCATAAAAAGCTCATTGCACAGATAGCTGAGGACACCACTTTCTGTGATTATTGGTATTCTCAAAGAACTTGAAAGCAAGCCCAGGCTTGCAAGGGCTGGTGCTTGCATGCCAGCACACCGCCCGTTGTAAAAGGGTCATTTTTCAAATGTTCCATTTCCAGTCTAAGTAGCTACACTTACATGGTGGTGATTTATGTGGAAAATTGCTGCATCGGTTGCACAGCTATTGATCAACATGATGTAATTGCCACAACGAGGCTACAGCTGTGCCACACACCGCCTCAGAGCTCCCAGCCACTCACCCTTCAATGCTACAAGTGTCGAGGTGGCTGTTTCCAAGAAGCAGAAGGCAGCCCGGCAGGCAGCTTTTTGAACAAACAAGCATGATTTGGGGACAAATTGTTGCTCTTCACTTTCCAAACAGAGAAAGAGTTGCAGTGGTAGCCGCAAAGGCTATAGGACACAATTCTGTTCACTTCATATTTCAATCATCAGGCCACATGTTGTGAGGAGGAATGGACAAATCCATCAGTTTGCTCACAAGTTCTTTTCAAAACCTAAAAGTCTTTCTATCAATTGCATGGTGGTGCTTGCAAGCTCTGGTATGTTCTTAGAAGAAATGAACCAAACACAATCTCCAATCAGCTACAGTGAGTATACCTGTTCAGTTTTCAGTAATTGCATCACTTCCTTATCCAGAGCGAATCACTACTTGCAATCAGCCTGCTTCTGAAGTAACTTTTAGGAGAATTCCTTCGAGCAGAGCTTTCCAAACTATGTGTGGCAACACGTTAGCATGTTGGCTGCATGGTGTAGGTGTCATCACGCAAACATAACAAGAAACTTCCACATCTATGTGAAATCTATATAAATAAAAAATGTCATGTTCATTTGTGGGATTAACATAATGCAAAAACCACTGGGTGAACTGTCACCAAATTTGGACACAAGACACAAATCAGGCCAATGAGTGACCATCACTCATAAAAACACAGAAAAAAAACAGTAGAAGGGACTTAAAGGAGAAAGAAAAATACAATACATGCACAAAACCACATATATACACAAATATATTTACCTTCCAACCCCCGAAATAATGAGACAGACAACAGTAATTGGATCAAATTTGGGCAACCTGTATTTAAAAGTTACCGATTTAAGTTTAACCTCACTAAACTCAGGTGTCAAGGGAACAAGGTGTGGCCTAGCCGAGGTAGCGTCCACGAGCAAACGACCCCTCGGCTACACTGGGAAACTCTCCTGAGTCCCCTATAACACAAAACTGGGCAACCTCTCAAAGAAAACACAAGAAAACCACTCTGAAAATACTTAACCAGACTCTCAAAATTTCAGGACCAATGGTATCCCCCTTACCCTTAAACAGCCATCCAGGTAAGTATATTTGTGCACTGGCCCAACCAACTTTGAAGAGTGCAACTTTGAAGAGTGCATCCATAGAATATGGGTCTATGGATTACCCTAAACTATTTACGCTGTCCTATTTATAGAATCGCCATCCCAGAAAGTCCCAATAACAGAACAGCGCAGGCAAAAAAAACCCCTAGAACATATAAGGGGAAAAATTCCTACCCGGCCCCTAAAGCAACGACTATACTGTCACCGGGCAGGAGTGGTGGGTCAACACCGCAAATGGGAATGAAGAAGGAGGCTGCCCCAACACCATAGGCCCATTCCCCAGAAGGTCCATCCAGGAAACCAATAGCCTCCCTTCGTGGGAGGAGGTAACAATATTTCCCCACCCACTGTGCAGGCAGGGAAAGGGCAATACACACAAAATACATATACACAGACTGGGCCACAGCAATGCATGGCAGGGAATGGCTAGTAAACAATAAATCATATATAACAGAATCTCGCTTATCCAACATAAATGGGCCAGTAGAACGTTGGGTATGTGAAATGTTGGATAATAGGGAGGGATTAAGGAAAAGCCTATTAAATATCAAATTACATTATGATTTTACAAAATAAGCACCCAAACCTCATGTTTTACAACACATCAACACACGCAAAACCAATTCCATACACTGCAACATTATGTAGTAATTGCTGTACTTACGAATTTAGCACCAAAACATTGCAATGTGTTGAAACAGCTGTGGATCCGGGCAGAAGGCAGACTGCGTTGGATAATACAGAATGTTGGATGAGCAATGGTTGGATAAGTGAGACTCTACTGTTTGAGGTAGGTGGGAATGTAGCATTTGGCCACTTACCTCAAACAGACAAGAGCTCTTTCTCCCACTCTGGACATCATTCCACAGATACATCAACCTCACTTGACTAGTTTCCAACAGACCTCACAACCTCTGAGGATGCCTGTCATAGATATGGGCGAAATTTCAGGAGAGAATGCTTCTGGAACATGGTCATACATCCCGGAAATCTCTCAGCAACCTAGTGATTCCAGACATGAAAGCCTTCAACAATATGTTTGCCTTTTGGTTTGTTGGATTCCCCCTGAGTCCCCCAGTGGAGATAGGCTGGAATATTAATAAAATTGTATTGTTATTGTATCTAAAAAGTATGTCACCAACATAAAATTGTTTTAATGATGATTTTGCATGATTTTAATTATGTTGTTTTATTATTATATGTCTATGCTGCGATTTCATTGTAACTTGTGAAGTAGTCGCTTAATGGGCTCAATGTAAGCCGCCCTGGGTCCCCCTTCGGGGATTGAGAAAGACAGAATAGAAATACAAGAAATAAAATAATGAATAAATAAAATGTTTGGCAAACTGTGCTTTAAATGACAAGCAATAGCAATCTGAATTCAGCACCGCAAACATGGTTGAAGAGATCCCAGCCAGATTTCTGAGAATTGAAAGACACTTGCCCAGTGAACTGGTTTATCTTCCCACATGTGTCAAATTATTTCCATTGCATTTCCTTGTGTCAAATTATTTTCATTGTATTTTTTCCTAGGGGGGGGGAACCTTAAAGGCTAAATGCAAAGAAGCAAATGCCCTTGTTTCCTGTAGTTTGGACTGTTCTATGGTGTGTGTGTATCTGTGTGTATTTGTGTGTGTGTGTAGCCAGCCCCCTGGTGGCACAGTGGGTTAAACTGCTGAGCTGCTGAACTTGCTGATGGAAAGGTCAGCGGTTTGAATCCGGGGAGCGGGGTGAAGTCCCGCTGTTAGCCCCAGCTTTTGCCAACCTAGCAGATTGAAAACATGCAAGTGCGAGTAGATCAATAGGTACTGCTTCTATGGGAAGGTAATGATGCTCCATGCAGTCATGCCAGCCATGTGACCTACGAACAACGCTGGCTTTTCAGCTTAGAAATGGAGATGAGCACCACCCCTAGAGTCAGACATGACTAGACTTAATGTCAGAGGAAGCCTTTACTTTTCACATTGTTATCATATTATCACAAATTAGCAGTTTTGTTAAAATCTTCTGTATTTAAAAGAATAGTGCTGAGGAATCAGATGGTAAAACTTGTTTCAAATAGATGCTAAGAGATACAGGAGCAATTCCAGCATGTGTTGAGAGCATTATTGGTAAGGTCAGGTTGAGAGGTCGAATCCAAGATAAATCACTCCTTGGGGTCATTTGCCACATTTGCATGGCTCTGTTTTTAATGGTTTTGAAAAGGTCAGGATCTATGTGGGACAAATTTAACAAACGGCTCCCCCTAAGTATTATATTCAATTTGTGGGTTAATACACTAGAATGGCAAAAATAGGAATTTCATTGCACTGAAATGCCACAGTGCCTTGGAGACAGTTTATCTCCTAACTGCAAAGGGTGGCCTACTTCATACTGGATCATTGATTGGTTCACTTGCAGCCCCTTTGAAAGAAAAGGGGAAAGAAGCCATCTGACAGTTCCACTGCAGGCAAGAAAGAACTAAAACACACAAAAGGCTGTCAATCTGGACCGACAGGCTCCCTTTTCACATTGAACTTTGGAAATGAATATGATCCACCCAGGAAAAAAAGGGAAAGGAGCCAGTGATGGCGGCCTTCAACTCCCCAAACATTTTCAAGGTCTAGAATGATATTTCTGAGCACTGGGCTACTTCACAGAAGTATTTGCAGAAAATTATCTGCTTTGGTGGCATAGTTTGTTCATATGGGGTTGGTTTCTCTTTATAGAGGTTTCCTTGCCTTCAGGAAACCCATGTATTTCTTTTAGTTCCGCCTCCTTTTCTTTCCCCAGATTTTAATAATAATAATAATTAGCTGTACCCGGCACGTGTTGCTGTGCCCTATTTAGGAGGTGCGAGAAAGTCTGAGTATGTAAGGGTTGGAATTGATGTTAGTTATGGTCTTGGTGGGGTCATGGCTGTGTCGTTGTGGGTTGTTCTGGTGGGTGGGATGTAGAAGTCCTGGGGAGTTGTTGGTGTGTGGTGTTGCTGGCGTTCTGCATAGCTTGTGGATATACAATGTTTTTTGTCTTTCCGTCTGCTGTGTTGATGTAGAGGTTGATGCTTGTGTGGGTGGGGTACTTTGGAAGTGAGTGGAGGTACTTGAAATCCCATTATCCATGGTGTGTCCTCCTCTGAACTGCAGTCAGATGGAGTGTGGGTCATGGGGGGCATTGTGTGCCAAGTTTGGTCTTTATCGGTCTTGGTTCTGGGCCACAGTGGTCTTTGGGGAATGATGGGTTTTGAAGTAGTACAAATCCCATTAGCCGTGGAGGTACTTCAAGTCCCATAATCCATGGTCCACCCTCCTCCAAACTGTAGTAGAATGTAGTGTGGGTCATAGGGGCTCTGTGTGCCATGGTAGGTTACTGTAAATTCAGGCCATACACAATGTCCCATGAGCTGAGGCCTAGTCAGGAACAGCAAGTTAATGAAGCCTTACTGTCAATTCAGGCCATACACAATGTCCAATTAGCTGAGGCGTAGTCGGGAGAATCAAGTTAATGAAGCCTTACTGTCAATTCAGAGCGTAAACAGCATTCCATTAAGTGAGGCCTAGTCAGGGAAATTAAGTTAATGAAGCCTTACTGTCAATTTTGGGCATGGTCTGTGATTTGTAGGGGTGTAAATTTTCTGTGGGAAGTGAATTGGGTGTTTGTGTTTGTGCCTCAGCCCTTTGCCTTATCCTCCTCTGACAGTTTATTATGGGTCGGAATGTTCATGTTGGCTGGCCAGTACAGGAGTTATGCAAATCCGCCCTTATTGGCAGCCAATCATGTTGTCAGAATGTAGAGGCTGGGAGAGTCGTTGGCAGCCCCAGAGGATGCTGGGAAATGTAGGTTTTTTACTCATTGTTTTGGGGGCCTTTTAGGTTTGGGGGGGAGTTTCTTTGCTACAAACGTACCTTGCTTGAGGCCTATTTCTATTGGCAAGTTTGGTGTTTCTGCGTTGTAAGGTTTCTCTGTTTGCGACGGTCGTTCCATGACGGGAACCCCTTTATATAATAGATAATAATAATCCAGTAAAGGCGGTTCTACGGGTAATTGGCACACTGGGTGCAGTGCCTAAAGACCTTGGCCTGCACTTAAACACAATCAGCACTGACAAAATTACCATCTGCCAGCTGCAAAAGGCCACTCTACTCAGATCTGCATGCATTATTCGCCAACACATCACACAGTCCTAGACACTTGGGAAGTGTCAGACATGTGATCCAATACAATAGCCAGCACAGTGATCTTGTTTGCTGTGTACTAATCTTGTGTATTAAATAATAATAATAATAATAATAATCCACAACATGAGGATTTAAAGATTGAACTGGGAAGACTCTGGCACAAGCCAGTCAAGGTGGTCTCAGTGGTGATCGGCACACTGGGTACAGTACCTAAAGACCTTGGCCTGCACTTAAACACAATTGGTGCTGACAAAATTACCACCTGCTAGCTGCAGAAGGCCATGTTACTGGGATTTGCATGCAATATTTGCGGATATATCACATAGTCCTAGACACTTGGAAAGTGTCCAATGTGTGATCCAATACAACCGCCCGCACAGTGTCTGCTGTGGACTCATCTTGCTGTGTTTCTATTATTATTATTATTATTATTATTATTTCTTGCCTGCCTCTCCTGATGGCTTGAGGAGGGTTACAAGATTGCCAAAATGTACATCCACTCAAACACATTATTTAAAATGTGCACATATATTTATTT
Organism: Anolis apletophallus; assembly: GCA_030556195.1. Lineage (NCBI taxonomy): Eukaryota > Metazoa > Chordata > Lepidosauria > Squamata > Anolidae > Anolis > Anolis apletophallus. The sequence continues at coordinate 22,862,358 of JARBWK010000016.1, read as the reverse complement.
ACAGTATTTGTATTCTGCTCTTCTCACCCTGCAGGGGACTCAGGGCAGATCACAATGCACATATACAGGGCAAAAATTCAATGCCGTAGACACACAACATATATGGACAGACACACAGAGGCTATTTAACTTTCCAGGTTCATGAGGGTATGTTTTTTGAATTCCAGCTACCGGGGAAGCTGTTGCTTCACCGTCCACTTGTGACACAGATGGAGTGCTTCCTCATTCTTTTGCATGCTGCTAGAGATTTTTATGGTGTCGTAAATTAGTTAAATTAGCCTCCCTGGATTAGTGGTACCTAAATTTCCTACTTGACAGATGCAACTGTCCTTTGGGCTGCAAAGGTCGATAGCAAGCTAGACAAATGGTTGGGAGCTTACTCTGACCCAGGCAGGCTTCGAACTCATAAACTTTCAGTCAGTAGTGATTTGAAACATATTCCCACGAAAAACATATTAAAATACACAAAACAACAATTAAACATAGCATAACAGTCGTCATTGAAAGTGTCTGGGTAGGCCTGCTGGAAGAGATAGATCTTCACTCGTATCTTAAATTGCGACAGCTGATCTAACTGTCAGAGCTCTTTTGGCAGGTCATTCCTTATAGTCTTGGAGCAGCTCATGAAAGTCTTTGAATGCATATCATTTTGATTGAAAATAGATTGTTAGTGTTAAAAACCAATACACAACATTTCTTTTAAAAACGTATCACATGGCATGTAAGGCTCCAGGGCTTATGCTCATTTCCAATGATACTTTTTTCACCTAAGCTATAAAAACATTTTATAGGTAGCCTGGAGGCAGCCATCTGGGCATGCATTTGGTTATATATGTTGCTTCTTTAATTTTCCCTTTACCATAGCTATTATCCTTTCCTACAACCAAACATTACTTATTCCAAAGCAAATACGCTTACTGTCAGGAGAGGGTTTTATTTCGGTGGTCATTATAGTGCTATGACTTAAAAAAATTAATTTAAGATCCCGAACTCCACATGCTTCTTCCTTTCCTTTTCTGTGCGGTTGGAATTGCATTGTGTGTATCTGTGTGTACCTGAACTATAACAATTACCTAGTTATATTGCTGCAATTATCAGTCCCATAATCTCCACTGGGAACGTGGCAGTGTTTACATCATTTTTATGGAAGTGGAAACCGCCCCAAAACACAAAAACATCCTGACATTTTGGAGACAAACGAAAAGAGGCTTGTACATCCCTAAAGAGCCAGTTTTCATTCCCATGCTGGGAAACACATGCTCTACAAAAGTGATGGCATGCTTTAGAGGGGACACAGCCTTTGATTGCCATATTTAGAAACGTGATAGATAAAAAGTGATAGATAGATGCTTCAAATGAACTCCTGGGAGACGAACGCTTGACCTAAAGAGCAAGGAAATGGATTCTCGCCACATTATTTGAGAAGGATTGGAGATGGATGTTTATCAGTTAACAATTGCAACAGAAAGTAGCAACTTATACAGTATATGTGAATGGGACATCCGAGATTACTCAGCACAACATTCCTCACAACAGTTGGGATGTAAATATTTCACTATTTCTTCTTTGTATGGAAGGATGAATAATATCATCTGCAGAAAACAAAATGGATATGTCTGCAAGTTTTTACATTTTAATATCACATCTTGAAATGTTTGGTGAAATTATTTTGTGCACAAATACATGTGTTTTTTATTTTAAAAAATCATGTTTCCTGTACAAAAACACACATCCCCTGGTTTTTGTCTGCAATTTTGGTGTTCTTGGTGCGAAACTCTTATCGGTTTCGCATCAAAAATGTGTCTTTCTAATTTTTCATTAAAAATGAAATCATATTTTCCATGTGAACCTCTGGCACACCTAGAAAGACACATATTTTAGTTAATTTTCTCCCAAAGTTGTAGCACCCCAGTTCCCTTTCGTGCCTGGGGGGCAGGGGGCAGCACCGAGGGTCCCACTTGCATTGGAGCCAGCTGATTCTGAGGAGGATTTGGAGGGACTGGAAGAAGGGGATTTTGAGGTAGCTGGGCCTTCTTCCCCCACAGAAAGCCTGGCCTGGGATGACGGCTGGCCTGATCCTTACAAGATGCAGGAAGGCCAGACGGATTTCGAAAGCAGTGATAGTGAAGATTATGAACGGCCGGTGGGGGCGAGGTTCGCAGGAAAGAATGTGGGAAACAACGGAGGGAGAGGCCCGGGAAGCAGATGGGGAGTTCGGCTCCCACGAAGATAGGGAACCAGGTGTTGGGAGGCAAGGTCGAACCTTTGATCGGAGACGGAGCATTGAGGCTAGCAGGAGGGGCTGGTTCCACAGCCGAGACTGGCCGAGGTCCCGCAGCACAGATTGGAGGGGGCGGAGCCGAGAGCCTCGGGGGCCTCGCCAAGGGATTAAGTATAGGATCCGTGGGAACGGATCCTCAGTACCTCAGCCACGTCTATCCTATGCAGACGTGTAGCGAGTCAAGACCACGTAGCTAAGTTTGGGCTAGTGGCCTGCCAAGGAGTGCCTTGGATCTTGCAACTTTGCTTTGTTCCCTGATCCGCTTTTGCTGAGTGGAGCCCTGCCAAGTCTTTGGAAACTTCCATGCCCAGTTTGCTATTGGACATTACCTTATACTTTTGGATTACCTTTGATATTTTGGACAATTACCTTTTCAACTGTTTCTTATTCTTCAATAAAGTAGTTAGCAGATTACCGTCTCTGTGTGTGTGATTAAGGGGCCGGCCGAGTCCTTGCATCGTGACAAAAGTATACCAGGTGTTCTCAAACTGTGCTCTGTGGAGCCCTTGGTGCTCCATGAGTGATAGTCGGGGGTTCTACACTAACATGCTGATTCTCACCTCCTCCACTTTCCTCCTCCTCCTCCTCCTCCTCCTCCTCCTCCTTCTCCTCGTCCTCCTGAGAGATGCAGGTTAATCAAACTTTGGAGCTGCTGAAACAGCAGCAGCAGCATCCCAGGACATAGACTCTCCCCTGCCTCCCTTGTTGCCCACACTCTTTTCCTTGCCACCCAGACCTTTCCCCCCTATCCATCACCTTCCTTGCGTCCACAACTCTATTTTCCTCCCACTGCTCAAGGAGTATTTGATTGTGCTTTTCCTGCATGATGGAAGGGAGTTGAACTGGATGGTCCCCAGAGTTTCTGTTATTGTTGTTGTTGTTATTATTATTATTACAAAAGTTAGGTGGCTATCTGTTGATGGGTGCTTCGATTGTTCTTTTCCTTCTTGGTGCAAGGGGGTTGGATTGGATGGTCCCTGGGATCTTCCACTGAAAAACTGTTAAGTTTATGTTGGTTAAAATGGATTATTTTAGATATTGTATTGTTATTTCTTTCTTTTTGTGCACTACAAATGAGATATGTACAATGTGCATAGGAATGTCTTCATGGTTGTTTTTTTTAGTTAGTTCACACAAACACTCTCCATCCATCTGTCACTGGTCCAGCCCATAAGTAAAAACTTTAACTGCAATCTGGCCCTTGTGTCCAAAATTTAGCCTATGCCTGTGAGATATGTGTGTGTGTGTGTGTGCAATATCATATATCATATATCATATAATATAAAAATATTTCTTGGGGCACCACAAGAAACTTTTGCTTCAAAAGGGGCTCCGGGCTAAAAAAAGTTGGGGAACGCCTGTTGTAGATAATTATGTTTCTTGTATTGTCAAAGGCTTTCATGGCTGGAATCACTGCACTGTTTTGTTTTTTCTGGGCTGTATGGCCATGTTCCAGAAGCATTTTCTCCCGACGTTTCAGGAGATGTCACAACCTCTAAGGACACCTGCCATAGATGCAAGCGAAACGTCAGGAGAGAGTGCTTCAGGAACATGGCCATATGGCCCGGAAAACACACAATAACCCAATTATATTTCTGTTGACATTATTTTTCTGTGAAGAATATGGGCTTGGGTTTAAAAAAAACATGTTTTATTTTCATACAAGGCACCAGTGTGTAACTGGCTGTTTCCAGAAATACTGGATGGGAAAAGTGTTAAACTTTTATTCTTTGCATCCTCACAAGAGGATCCCACATGTACATGGATCACAAATCACTCCAACATCAACCAGATAACACCTTGTCATATATATATATATATATATATATATATATATATAAGGCATGAGAAAAAAGTTATGAAAATGATTTGTTTCGTAAGAAATTGTAAGAAATGCTACTGAGTATTTCCGCACCTGGAACGCCAACCAGGAAGTGGACTTTCTTTTTCGAACTCGGGGCCAGGATTTTCTTAAGTGTCGTTATTAGGTCGTAAGGGGGCACCTCCTTCTCTCACCACCCTCCCTCCTCCCTAGCCAATAAGTATAATGGCAAGGCAAGCCCTAAATAATAATAATAATAAAAATACTAAAATACTTGTGAGTCGCCCTCCAACAAAGGTGCTCCGGTAGACTTACATCCTTTAAAAACATAGATAAATCAGTTAAAACAGCAGATATGAGCCGTAGAAGGCTCTGCCATCCATCCAGTTCAGTCCCGAAAGCCTGGCGGAAGAGCCAGGTTTTCAGGCCAGCCAGAAATCTGGCCGGGCCAGTGTGGCCCTAAGCGCAGGCGGGAGCGAGTTCCAGATCATAGGGGCCGCCACCGAGAAGGCTCTTCTACGGGTCTCTGTCAGCCGGGCCTCTCTCACCCCAGGGATAGCTAACCGGTCGCCATTTATTACGCTTGGTCTTTTCGCAGCGTTGGTCTGTCAGCTGATCGCCCAGGTAGGCTGGTCCCATTTTTGCCGAGCTTTGAAGGTTATCACCATGAGTTTGTAGATCGCTCTAAGCTCAATGGGTAACCAGTGAAGATCTTTTTAAAATTGGTGAAATATGGCTCCTGGCCGATGCCCCGGAGATGAGTCTGGCCGCTGCATTCTGGATGAGTCTCAACCTCCGAGTCGTGGCCAACGGTAGGCCCACATACAAGGCGTTGCAGTAGTCAAGACGGGAGACCACGGTGGCATGAATCACCGTCCTCAGCGCCTCTGGTGGTAGATAGGGGGCCAACCGTCGGGCCCTACGGAGGTGAAAGAAGGCACCCTTGGCAGCGGCCTGGATCTGAGCCTCCATCGTCAGTTTCTCATCCAAGAGTACTCCTAAGCTCTTTACCGGGGCTGCGGACAAGGGCTCGCCTCAAAGGGTGGTAGTGGAGAGTGGGGGTCGGGTCGGCCGGGCCAGAGGATCTCCGTTTTCGCGGGTTGATCTTTAGCCTGTGTGCTCTGAGCCAGCTTGTGACCGCCTTCAGCCCCGGCTCAAAGCTTTCAGGTACCGACAGCACCCTGGGTCGAGCTTCAGCAGCAGCTGCGTGTCATCGGCGTATTGATAACAGTTGAAACCGTGGCTTTAGCGATACGCCAGGGGCTGGACGTAGATGTTAAAAGGGTGGGGGACAGGATGGCACCCTGCGGAACCCCGCACTCCAGCCCACATTTCCTGGAGACCTGGCCCTGCCACTCGACCCGCTGCGAGCGACCCGCAGAAACGATCCTAACCAGGTCAGGGCCTTGTCTTGATCCCAGAGGCCGCCAAGCGGCGAAGTAGCAAATCATGATCAACGGTGTCGAAGGCCGCAGTTAGGTCAAGGAGGACTAGGACTGCCGAGCCCCCTCCGTCCAACTGGCGGCGGATGTCATCTGTGATTGCTACTAGAACGGATTCGACACCTCGCTCCTTCTTTCGGCTGGAAGCCCGGAAAAAATGTAAACAAAGAGGATTACTCAGAAGTAAAATCTGCAAAGGAGGACACTTTGGATGAAGGGCCCTCCTTTGTGGATTTACTTCTGAGTAAACTCTCTGTTTACATTTTTCCAGGCTTCCTGCCTCTCCTGCCCTGCCAGGATCTAAAGCATCAAAGAGTATTGGGGTGAGAAACCAACCTAATGTATAATAGAATGAATGCTACTGTAAGTGCCTAATATTATAAGTAATCCAACTGGTCATACCTACATTCCATGCACATGCAATAATACAGCAGTAATAACAATAACAAGAGGTAAAATTCAAACCGAAGTATTCTGACTGGTCTCTCCTCATGCGGTGCAAACGGGCTCTTCTATTTTTAGCCCGGGAAATTAGCCCGGAAAAGCCAGCGCTTGCTGCTTGGGAGCACACACATACATATTCTTGGGGGATTTGCTGCAGAATCCCGGGCTCATAGAGAAGATTCTGCAGCAAATCCCCCAAAGAATATGTATGTGTGTGCACCAAGCAGAAAACGCTGGCTTTTCCCGGGCTCACAGAGAAGAGCCCGTTGCACCGCATGAGGCAGGGACCAGTCAGAATACTTCGGTTTGAATTTTACCTCTTCTTATACCCATTGTTATTACTGCTGTATTATTGCATGTGCATGGAATGTAGGTATATGACCAGCCTGGGCAAACTTGGGCCCTCGCTCCCTCGGGATCGGGTGAGAGGGGCAGCGAGGAGCCAGGGGGCTCCTCCTCCTTTTCTTTGCTGCTTCCAAGAATAGAATACCCGCTCCCTCCCTCCCCTCCCTCCCTCCTTTGCTCCCTCCTTCCTATTTGGAGAGTCCCATCTAGAATTCAGTGTGATTTATTCAAGTTTTTTACAACTCCCAGAAATCCCAGCCAATTTACCAGCTGTTAGGATTTCTGGGAGTTGTAGGCCAAAACCATCTGAATGCGCATGCGCTGGCATACGAACTACTAACAAATTTCGTTAGTAATTAAGTTACATTTTAGAACTTTTTGGAATTTTTTTGTAAGTCTTTCTTTTACTCATCAAACCCCCCATTAGATTTTCGATTTCCTATTTTTGGGTTCTAAACCATGCCTAATATATATATATATATATATATATATATATATATATATATATATAGATCAAGATTACAGCAACTGGCCATAAAAATGCATGGACCAGTACTCCAGGAAACCCATCTTATCATTTAGCAACACTTAGGAGGACATAATACTGCTCTATAGGTATGAGACACAAATTGAGCTAAATGGCTTGAAGACAAAACAGCGAGCCAATACTAGTGGTGTATCTCTGTGCATTACTCAAGCATTCCTTACATGCTGGGATAAAACCTACACACTTCATCAGAACGTTACTTAGGAATGCGCTCTGTGTTTGGAGCAGACAATGACAGACAATCAAGGCTAATACACCTATCTAATTACACGTTGTTCTTTCCGATGTAGGACAAATGATGACAAGATGGTTTTGCCAAAGTAGAGAGTGTTTAGGTCATTAAATATTAATGAATTCCCCATTGCACTTTCCTCTCAATGACATCTAAATGGGAATCAGATTTCAGATCTTGAGTGCTAAGAGAACATTTCTGCCATTTTTCCCCTTTTACGCCCCTTCCCTAAAAATGCCCAGTGAACTTTTAAAATGTCAGCCAGCAGGGCTTTCAAATGCATAATTTACTATTTTGTTGGCTGCTTATAAATGCATAATAATAAACTTCAGTCTGAATGCAGACTGGTAAATGTAGGATCAAGAATGTGGGAAAACACTATAAATTGATAAATGCCGGAGCCTTATGGTACTAATTTTCTCCTAAGTAAGTGCAGCATTATCAGAAATGTCAGCCGTAGGATTAGATGACACGCAGAAAGTTGTGGCTAGAATGATTCTGCTAATGAAAGGAAATAAAAATGTCTTGCGGGATTACGCCACAAGTTCATCTGGGTTTGCTTTATCTTCCCAACACTAACACTGGGAGTTTGTTGGCAATAAACTTCATGACAATATACATAATATTCAAGGGAAACATTTGCTCAAATTCATGGTGGGATCTCCTTCTCTGGATGCCTTCAAAAAGAAGCTGGATAGCTTCCTGCAGAAGATGCTTCAGGTGGAGATCTAATGGTCCTTTCTCATTTTAAGATTCTATGGTTCTATGATTCTAGGTGACTGAACATAAAATTACTTTGACAAAAGCGTTATGCAATGGGTTGTTGTAGGTTTTTCGGGCTATATGGCCATGTTCTAGAAGCATTCTCTCCTGATGTTTCACCTGCATCTATGGCAAGTATCCTCAGAGGTTGTGAAGTATGTTAGAATCTAGGAAAATGAGGTTTATGAGGTTTATATATCTGTGGAATAATGTCCAAGGTGGGAGAAAGAACTCTTGTCTGTTGGAGGCAGGTATGAATGTTTTAATTGGCCACCTTGATTAGCATGTAATGGTCTGCAGTTTTTAGGTGTGGCTTCTTACTGCCTGGGCCCTGGGGGAATCCTTTGTTGGGAGGTGATTAGCTGGTTTTGATTTATTCTTGTCTGGAATTCCCCTGTTTTCAGAGTGTTGTTCTTTATTTACTGTTATAATCTTAGAGATATTTTTAGTAATAGTATCCAGATGTTGTTCCTTTTCATGGTTTCTTCCTTTCTGTTGAAATTATCCACATGCTTGTGGATTTCAATGGCTTCTCTGTGTAGCCTGACATAGTAGTTGTTAGAGTGGTCCAGCATTTCTGTGTTCTCAAATAATATTATTAAATAAACTCTAAAATGATAACATTAAATAAAGAACAACACTCAAACACAGGGGAACTACAGACAAGAAACAATCATGAACAGCAAATCACCTATCAACAAAGAATTCCCCCCAGGCAGTAACAATCCACACCTAAAAACTGTCAGGCCATCAAATGCTAATCAAGGTGCCCAATTCAAACGTTCACACCTGCCTCAAACAGACAAGAGTTCTTTCTCCCACCCTGGACATCATTCCACAGATTTATAAACCCAGGTTTCCTAGTTTCCAAAAGACCTCACAACCTCTGAAGACTGCAGCCATAGATGCAGACGAAACGTCAGGAGAGAATGCTTCTAGTACATGGCCATACAGCTTGAAAAATCTACAACAACCCAATATTCAATGGAATCATTTGCTCAAATTGGTGATGAGATCTCCACCTCTGGATGCCTTCAAAACGAAGTTGGATAGCTTCCGCAGGAGATGCTTCAGGTGGTGATCTTGCACTACGTAAAATATTGGATCCAATGGTCCTTTCTAATTTTAAGATTCCAATGACTATGATTCTGTGCGATTGAACATAAAATGACTGTGGCAGAAGAGTTATGTAATGACCTTCTGCATGTGACCTTGTGATCTTTCCAAAAAAGAAGCGTCTCCATTGAATATCTTACCATAAGAAAATTGAAAACAATCACCTCGTGGTGTCTTTTCCCATAGCACACACATTATAGTAGGAAAATACTGTCGTCACTATTGAAGTGTTGTTGTTTTTTTCTTTCCTTTTGGGGGGGTTTATTTCTCTTTGAAATAAGGTCACAGCTTGCCATTCTGTGCTGCATTCTGCAGGGGCATTATAAGCTGTAATTTAGAGGAAAAATCAGTGACATTCACTCTGGATTTGGCAGCCTATTCTTTTGCAATCTGTGGGCTGAGTAATGAATAACCATGGCCTAAATATTCATAATACTACAATTATGCCGATCGTAATACACCTGATTTCAGAATGTTCAATTTATATATACTTTAAAAAAACTCATGAAATTTATAACTCAAACTTGTTTTTTTGCCAATGCTAAAAAAAATGTCTGAAACCTGATTTCTTGCATTTTTTTGTAAAATTTGAATTGGACAAATTGCTTCTCTCTCTTTGTTTAAATAAATGGCGCTTTATGGAACTCCTGTGGCTAGAAAAAGGTCTATAAAGTTTAAATCTAGATCAGCTTTCATTTAGAATATGCTGTCAAAAGAAGTTTCTGCTGGAAACGCTAATTGACCCTGAACTATAGGCCTACATCCAGCTGCACTTATTCATCAGTAATAATATTTCAACCTACTCTAGCTTTTCTGGAGCTGTAATTCATCATGTTTTAAATTATAGATCAACCCATTCTTCAGAAAGAAGATGCATTAAGGGAGAAGCAGAAAATGCAAAAGCAGTGGCTTCCAATGTATTTTGCATGGGCTGGAGCTTGGAAAATTATTGAACCAAAGATCTGAGTCCAGCCACCAATGGAAGGAGATTTATCATCAAGAGCAGTAGTTCTCAACCTTCCGAATGCAGCAACCCCTTAATCCAGTTCCTCATGTTGTGGTGACCCCCAACCATAACATTATTTTCGTTGCTACTTCATAACTGTCATTTTGCTACTGTTATGAATCGTCATGTAAATATCTGATTTGCAGGATGTATTTTCATTCACTGGACCAAATTTGGCACAAATACCCAATATGCCCACATTTGAATGCTGGTGGGATTGGAGGGTTGGTTCTGATTTTGTCATTTGGGAGTTGTAGTTACTGGGATTTATAGGAGTATTATGAACTCCACCAACGATGGAATTTATTTATTTATTTATTTATTTATTTACTTACTTACTATATTTTTATACCCCCTTTCTCAGCCTGGAGGGGACTCAAGGCAGTTTACAGTTGGCATAATTCACTACCCCCAACAACATAATAAAAACATTAACATATAATATAAACCATATAAAACAATAGAAACAATGGAAACAACAAAACACAAGTCCTCAGCATCTCATTACTAAAATCATTTTCCAGTCGCATTGTCCAATCGTTCCAAGGATTTAAATTAGCCTGTTACACTGCATCTGCAAATGCTTGCTCAAAAGAGTTGAACCAAACTTGGCACACAGAACCCCCATGACCAACAGAAAATACTGGAAGTGTTTGGTGGGCTTCGAGCTTGAGATTTTTTGAGTTGTAGTTCACCTACATGTTGACAAGCTGGAATGTGTCCAGAGAAGGGCAACTAAAATGATCAAGGGTCTGGAGAACAAGCCCTATAACAGGGCTGTCCAACTGGCGGCCCGGGGGCTGTATACGGCCCCACAGACCCTCCCCCATGGCCCCCTACCCTCCTTCAAGATATCTGCTTTTTAAGATTTTTTTTAAAAAAATTATTATTATTATTTTGAATATTTTTTGAATATTTTTTTGAATATTTTTTATTTATTTTTTTCGTGGCAGGGGCGTGAGGGGCGGGGTGGGGCAGGGAGGAGGAGAAGGCTCCCTTCCTCCTCCTCCTCCTCCTTCCCTCCCTCCCCCCTCTCTCCCTCCCTCCTTCTCTCTCTCTTTCCCCCTTTCATTCTTTCCCCCTTCCACCACCTGAGAGGGAAGGAGAGAGAGAGTGCACTGAGCGAGAGGGGGCGTGGCCAGAGTGAAAAAGGGGCAGGGCTGGGTTTGGAGCGCGTGCGGGGGGTGCTCATCCATTCCCTTTCTGGCTTCCTCCTCTTCTGAGGCTTCGTGCCAAGTTTGGTCCTGAACCATCATTATTTGAGTTCACAGTGCTCTCTGGATGGAGGAGAACTACAACTCCCAAACTCAAGGTACTTTCTGTTGCTCTCATGAGAGTTTAATCTGCCAAGTTTGATTCAACATGGCTGAGGAATGCTTTGATTGTGTTTTCCCCTTATGGCAGAAGGAGATTGGACTGGATGGCCCTTGGAGGTCTCCTATTCTAGGAACCCATTGTAATTATTATCATTATTATTATTCTGGGTTATATGGCTGTGTGAAGGGCCCTGAGTCCACACTACAATATAATCCAGTTCAAAGCAGGGACTGGGACTTGAGACTGGGATTTTGCTGTTCATCTCTATCTCCAAGGCAAAGCCCCAGTGTCGTCCACAGACACCTCCAAGGCGGGGAGGGGGCGGAGCTGGGGAGGGGGCGGAGCCGGGGAGGGGGTGGAGGCGGGGGCGGAGGCAGACCGCCCCCCCAGGTCATCAGTAACCGGAATTCCGGCCACAGGTCCGGTAGAAGTTGGACAGCCCTGCCCTATAAGGAGGGGCTTAAAAAGCTGGACATGTTTCACCTGAATAAGAGAAGGCTGAGAGGAGACATGATAGCCATGAGGGCCATGGATCAAAATGTGAGAGGAAGTTATAGGGAGGAGTTTCTGCTTCACTGGAAACGAGGACACAATGGAACAATGGCTTCAAACTACAAGAAAGAAGATTCGATCTGAAAGTTAGGAAGAACTTCCTGACTGTGAGAGTTATTCAGCAGTGGAACTCTCTGCCCCGGAGTGTGGTGGAGGCTTCTTCTTTGGAGGCTTTGAAACAGAGGCTGGATGGCCATCTGTAGGGGGTGCTTTGAATGCAATTTTCCTGCTTCTTGGCAGAATGGGGTTGGACTGGATGGCCCATGAGGTCTCTTCCAACTTTATGATTCTATGATTCTACATCCAGAGAGCACTGTGGACTCAAACCATGATGGATCTGGATTAAACTTAGCACAGATTCTCAATATGCCCAAATGTGAACACTGGTGGAGTTTAGGAACAATAGATCTTGACATTTGGGAGTTTTAGTTGCTGGAATTTATAGCTTGCCTACAATCAAAGAACATTCTGAATCACACCAACGATAGATATGGGCCAAACTTCCTACACAGAACCCCAACAACCAACAGAAAATACTGTATTTTCTGGTGGTCTTTGGTGATAATGATGGATCTGGACCAAACTTGCCATTGGGGCAAACTTCCCACACGAAACCCCCATGACCAACATAAAATAGTGTTTTTGATGGTCTTTCATGACTCTTCTGACACCCCCTTATGACTCCTCCCCAGAGGTCCCAACCCCCAGGTTGAGAAACACTGATCAAGAGGCACTGAACTAAAAACTCTTGTCCTTTTTCAGCCACAATGTATCAATTGGGGGAGGGGGGTCTTTGCCTAATTTCAAATGGGGATCTTTGGCTAGCTTTTACTTACTTACTTAGGTGATCCTTCACAGTCCAAGGATGATGGTCCTTCAAGTTTGGTGTCCTGGCAGTGGGTCCGTAGGTGACTGTGGAGCCCTATTCTTGACCTGCATCTTCTCCCACAGTGAGGGCATTGGTTTCCAGATGGAAGGTGGTCTCGGTCAGGGTTGGCTTGTTGTACTTTTGACACATTTCTCTCTTTCGCCCTCCAGTCGTGCCTTTTCAAATTCGACAGCACTGCTGGTTACAGCTGACCTCTAGCTAGAGCACTCAAGGACCAGGTTTTCCCATTTCTATGCCAAAGTTTTTAAGGTTAAAATCTCTTTTCCTGTCCTCCAACATTTCATTTTCCATTCTTGAGTTTAGAGTAGAGCAACTGCTTTGGGAGATGGTGATCAGGCATTTGGACAACATGGCCGGTCCAGCGGAGTTGATGGCGGAGGACCATCGCTTCAATACTGGTGGTCTTAGCTTCTTCCAGCACACTGACATTTGTCTGCCTGTCTTCCCAAAGAAATTTGCAGGATTTTTTGGAAGCAACAGTGAAAAATTGATACTTTATTTAATATCTGGGTTCATCACACAGTCTAATAGCCTGCATTGGCTGTGATATCACTCTTGGATACACTTGAACAAAAGGGAAGAAAGAGTTTGTGGAGTGCCTGGAAGCGCTTTGGCTACACAGAAAAGCAACTGATTCTACATTTTTCAAGGTGAAGCTGGATATTGTCATAACTCAACTTGATTAATCCAAATTGCAGTTCTGATCTTGGGTCTTTAGTCTATTGAGCCAACAGGGTTAACATCTGGATAGGATAACCTTTGGACTTTTCCATTTTGTGGTCCATCTCAAGTCCTGCAATGCCCTGTTTGGTAAAGAGTTATGAAGCACTCAAAAGGTCACGGTTTGAAATGACATTTAATAGAAATCTATTTATGTTTGCGATTCCTGCTGCTGTTCATGAAGCACATAGCTGTCAATGATTTTTTTTACTTTGAGGAGGAGGAGGATGTTGAGAGCATGACATACGGATTCACAAATTGCACGAGGAAAGTGGGAGATGAGAAGTCAAATCCCCACTCAGCCTTGTAGACTCACCTAGTAATTTTGGGCAGGCAACACTCTCTCAGACTTAGGAAGGGAAAGAGCCTCCTCTGAAAAAATCCATGATAGGCTCACCTTCAGGTTTCTAGAGTTATCTTCTAGTACACAAGCCACTACTGGGTCTCAATATTGCTACCGCAAGTCAAATTCAATTTGAATGCACATAACAACAAATCCATTTAACTTATTTTAGTAAAGGTTTTCCCCTGACGTTAAGTTCAGTCGTGTCCAACTCTGGGGTGTGGTGCTCATTTCCATTTCTAGGATGAAGTGCCGGCATTGTCCATAGACACCTCCAAGGTTATGTGGCCGGCATGACTGCATGGAATACCGTTACCTACCAGCCAGAGTGGTACCTATTGATCTACTCACATTTGCATGTTTTCATACTGCTTGGTTGGCAGAAGCTGGGGCTAACAGTGGGAGCTTACACCGCTCCCTGGTTTTGAACTTGCAACCTTTTGGTCAACAAGCTCAGCAGCTCAGCAGTTTAAACCACTGCACCACTGGGTGCTCCTTAACTTACCTTAGTGATCTAATAAAAAAATAGTCACTGAAAAAATACCTATAATTACCACTATTATAATTATAATTATCGCTATGGGCACCCAGTGGTGCAGTGGGCTAAAGCACTGAGCTGCTGAACTTGCTGACCGAAAAGTCACAGTTTTGAATCTGGGGAGCACCATGAGCTCCCGCTGTTAGTCCCAGCTTCTTCCAATCTAGCAGTTCAAAAACAGAGCCACTGGTGGTGCAATGGGTTAAACCCTTGTGCTGGAAGGACTGAAGACCGACAGTTCAGAGTTTTGACTCCAGGGAGAGTGTGGATGAGCTCCCTCTGTCAGCTCCAGCTCCCCATGCGGGGACATGACAGAAGCCTCCCACAGGCTTCTGTCATGTGTTTAAATACAAAATATAAATACAAAATATAAATACAAAATATAAATACAAAAATACCAGATGTTTTTGATGTTTTTACCATCGTAAAAACATCAAAAACATCTGGTATTTTTGTATTTAAACACAAGTTGTTATAGTGTGCACTGAACTCTGACTCTAAAAACCAGAGTGGTATCATCTGCATATTTAAGGTTGTCAATGTTTCTCCAGCAATTTTAACTCCAGCCTTGCATTCATCGCATGATGTGTTCTGTATACAAGTTGAATAGGTTGGGTGAGAGTGTACAACCCTGCCGTACGCCTTTCCCAACCTTGAACCAGTCTGTTGTTCCATGTTCAGTTCTTATTATTCACTATAGCCAAATCCAAGTTTGATTCAATGACCAACGACCAAGACCAAAGTCTGTCATAGTCAGATTTCAAAGACATTATGATTATTGCCAAACCTATTATCTAAATGTCTGTCCCCAAAACCATGTTTTGAGCTTCTTTCTGAAAGAGAAGAGGGGATGGAGCTGACCCATTCCACAGATGCGGGGGGCACCCCTGAGAAGGCCCTGTCTCTTGTCCCTGCCAAACACATTTGCGAAGAAGGTAGTACCAAGAGCAGGGCCTTCCCGGACAATATTTAATTCCAAGGCGGGATGTAGGTGGAGATACATTGACTATACTTAGAAACATATCATAGAAAACAACTGAGAACCTAGAGACACTTCTGGAGGGGAGGACCTATTATCCAAATGCCTGGTACCAAAAACATGTTTTCAGCTTCTTTCTGAACGAGAGGAGGGATGGAGCTGACCTAATTTCACTCGGGAGTGCATTCCATAGACGAGGGGCCACCACCAAGAAGGCCCTGTCTCTTGTCCCCACCAAAGAACCGAGAGATACTTCTGGAGGGGGCAATTTTTGGGGGGTTTGGGTAAGTGAAACAGTGGATATTGAATCCATGGATAAGGAGATCACATCGAACTTGCAGTTTGAGGGGGGGGGGAAGCAGCAGGTGACATCAATCCTGTCCAAAGCACAGCACAAAATGGCATAGCGCACTCACTTCCTCCCAACATGGAAATTGGTAACAGGAGGCATCCTTGAACGAATAATGTATCTAAGAAATGCTCAGAGAATACCCTAAACATAGCATGACGGATGTCACGGTGTCATTCTTGATCTTGTCTTGCATTTTGGAATTATTCTTAGCACCTCCCAAAGTCAATGTAACATAGATGAAGCCCCACTATCTACTTTTAAGTTGTACATGGGGAGTGAAGGATTATATATTTTTGATGCTGCTCAGCAATGCTTTTGAAGAAACAAGCCGTACCACAGGGAGCAAAATGATTAATATTTCCATAATTAAAGCCTTTCTTATTGCACACAAGCCCAAAAAAATGCATTATTGGATTCCAAATCGAAATAGGAAGGTATGTGTCACATCTCTAATTTAGTGTGCTTGAATTCTCTCAGCAAGAAATCTGTATTTCTATGGGCCTCGTGTTATTTCATTTCATTTCATTTTTGGAGCGGAGTACAAACAACGCTGATCATCATAATAGCCCAAGTCTTTGGGGTTTCATAATAATTTAGTTCACATTTCATGGCAGCTTTGCCAATGTGCTGGCTTTCCTAACGAAAGGAAGATAAATGAATACAACTTCACAGGCTCTCTGAGCAACATTTTCAGACCAGAGCTCCCTTGCTTGAACATACCCTGGTGACAAATCACAGCCAATATGTTTACGTTCAGTGAGAAAGGAGCAGAAGAATGGAAGAGGATTTATTTGGAAGAGTGCCTTGTGGCACATGTAATTGGCTGGTATTTTTAGTGCCCTGTGAGTTGGTACCAGCTCCAGTGATGCACAATTTATCTCCTTTGTCCTTGAGTATTTCAAGAGTGTGCTGGAATCCAGCGGAACCTAGCACAATTTACATCTTAATGAAAAGATGGCAAATCTTTGTAAACAGAGTCTCAGAGACCAGCTTGCCAACTGACCAGCACATAAAATGGACAAAATATTATTCTTTTGAGCCAGTAGCCAAGAAGAAAGGATCCGGATAGCTCATTCTCCCCTCCAGCTATAGCTCACTGCAGCTGTAGCTCGGTGGGAGAACAAACCCTTTGCATACAAAGCATCTTGAGCTAAATTCCTAGTAGCCCTTTTCCCTCAGTTGCCACCAGAAATGACTTACTTACTTAGGCCAGTGTTTTTCGACCTTTTTTGAGCCGCGGCATATTTTTTACATTTACAAACTCCTGGGGCACACCACCAACCAAAATGACACAAAATGACACTCTAACACAGTAATACATATAGTTAACATGTTTTTAAATGTATTTATACACTCAGTGAGAAACCTGGGCCTGTTTCGATGAACACAACACATATATGACTTCCTCTCACATATGTATACATGGCTATCATGTCTTCTCTCAGCCTTCTCTTCTTCAGGCTAAACATGCCCAGCTTTTCAAGCTGCTCCTCATAGAGCTTGTTCTCCAGACCTTTGTGAACTTTCACCCTGAGTGAAACTTGCTTCCAGTTAACTATGGGTGTCATGAAGCTGTTATAAACAGTTCCTTGGGGGGGGGGGGGGCAGGCAACTCTCAAAAAATCCAGTAAAATAGTAAAAAAATAAACATTTCCAAGCGGAGAGGCTCAATTTGTTTCTTGGAAACCTGTGAGGGGGCTGCTAGGAGGGGGGAGAGTGCCAAATTCCCACGGCACACCTGATGATCGCTCACGACACACTGGTTGGGAAACACTGACTTAGGCAATCCCTCGTTGTCCAAGTAAGATTGTCCTCCAAGTGCGGTGTACTAGCGGTGGGTACGTAGGTGGCTGTAGAGTCCTATTCTTGACCCGCATGTTATCCCACAGTAAGGGCATCGGTTTCCAGGTGGAAGGCGGTCCCAGTCAGGGTTGGCTTGACACGCCTTCCACTTGGCACATTTTTCTCTTTTGCCCTCCATTTGTGCCTCTTCAAATTCTACAGTACTGCTGCTCACAGCCAACCTCCAGCTAAAGCGCTCAAGAGCCAGGGCTTCCCAGTTTTCGGTGTCTATTCCACAGCTTTTAAGGTTGGCTTTGAGCCCATCTTTAAATCTGTTTTCCTGTCTTCCAACATTCTGAGATTCTCATATGCTTCTGCGAAGGTGTTCAGAGTGGCTTGTAGGTCTTCTTCTGAATGCGCACAGGCAACGTTGTCATCAGCATATTGGAGTTCTATAGCAGATGTTGTAACCTTGGTTTCGCCCAATATGGTTTTGGCTTTCAGTCTGCTGAGGTTAAATAGCTTGCCATTTGTCCTATAGATGATTTCCACTCAAGTGGGAAGATTCCCATCAATAATATAAAGTATCATAGCAATGATGATGGAAAATAAGGTTGGGGCAATAACGCATTCCTGTTTGACACCTGATTCCACCTGTGGTTAATCTTAACTGGGACATATTGAAACAAGTCACATTCATACTGGGCAAAACAAGCCATCATTTATATCAAGAATGGCTAAATGTAGCATTTCAAGGTACAACTGTGTGTGGCTGGGGTTTTCTGGGATACATAGGGCCACCAAAATTAAAAACAAAGTAGCCAGCTATTTGGGTTGGGTTGCTGTAAGTTTTTCGGGCTGTATGACTGTGTCCCAGAAGCATTATTTCCTGACATTTCTCCTGCATCTATGGCAGCCATCCTCAGAAGTTGTGAGGCCTGTTTGAAACTAGGAAAATGGGCTTTCTCCCACCCTGGACATTCCACAGATACATAAACCTCACTTGCCACCTTACTGGGATCTGCACACATTATTTGCCGATAAATCACACGGTCCTAGACACTTGGGAAGTGTCCGACATGTGATCCAATACAAGATCCAGCAGAGTAATCTTGTCTGCTGTGGACCCATCTTGTTGTGTTCCTAATAAATAATAATAATAATACACCTTATTTATACCGCTCTGGGCTCCGGAGAGAGCGGTCTACTAAATCGAATTAATAAATAATAAATAAATAAATAATATTCCACTCTATCTCCCTGAGGGGACTCAGAGCAGATTACTGTATACACATACATAGGCAAACATGCTATGCCTTTTATTACAATGAACAATGACAAATACACAGACAAAGGCAAGGCTTTCCCCTATCATCTCCGGCTCAACTCGGGCCAAGGGGAGGTGCTCTTGTTCCATTTCCATGTCGAGGAGACTGTTGTCCATAGGCACCTCCTGGTCTGGTGGCCAGCATGGTTGAATGGGGCACCGTTTACCTTCCTGCCAAGTCGATACCTATTGATCTACTCACATTTTGTATGTTTTCAAACTTCTAGGTTGGCAGAAGCTAGGGCTAACAGTGGGAGCTCACCCTGACATGCGGCTTCACACTGCCAACCTTCTGGACAGTGAATTTTCTGCAGCTAGTAGTTTAACCCCACTGTACTACCACCGTCCTTTTGCTTGGAGGCTGTTGTGGGGGTAAGGCTGTTTTAATACCGTGCTGCCACCAAGTATTGTGGTGAGGGCTCGCCTTAGTCTCTAAGCTGGGCAAAGTGTCAGGGAACTTTTAAATTTAATAACACGCTGCCACCATTCACTCAGGGAGGTTTGAAAGACCAGGAAGCAGGACTGGTTGAACAAAACAGAGTTTATTTTAACAACTTGTGAGAGATTCACAGGCACTTTTGCGTAATGGTTACAATGAAACGTTGGAGTGTGTGGTTACTTAAAACTTGCACAAACTTAAAACAAGTTACAATCAACGTAGCACCCCAGATAATACTGTGCTAAGGTATTATCGGCTGACTAAAACTACCTGACTCTGCTTCCTCAGCCAGAGTCCTAAAAACCCAGCACAAAGCTGCTAACTCTCTCAAGAGCCTAACTCACTCTGACCTTCTCTGTCAGAGACCAACCATCAACTCCCTCCAGAGTTCTGTGGCCTCCCTAACTGCCTAACTGCTCACCAGCTGTCAGTTTTCAAAATTCCAACTGACATTTCTCCTGGTGCTTGGTCCAAGCTCAGCCCTCTCACCTCCCAAGGTTCCATGTCCCTTTCCCTAAGCTGTCTCTTACTCAGCCTAAACTGGGAAACCTAACCTTAAAATGGCCGTTCATTCAAAACAGACCATTACATGGCTAACCCACCAAAAAGGGCTTTTCCACTGAGCTTCTTTTGGCCCAAAATATAGGCAATTCATCACAGAGGCCACAAAAACAAAAGTCCTAGGAACCCTATGCATTTCCAGGGCTGTCTCCATTTTTTAATGGTGTCTAAATACACAACCAGCAAAATACAGTCACCTGCTCTAATTTTTAAATTGATTGCTCATCATTTGAGGACTTCATTGAGAGTTCTCCTCTGCATATCATAACAATAATTGCAGGATTACAATTAAATCTTGACAGCACTAGTTAAACACACCCGGCAAAATATATAATCAAAAGCCTGATTAGATATATCTTTAAATACGTGGTAAAGCGAACAAAATGGACTGACTTTGCCCACACTTTGCATGATGGCAAAGTTGTGGTTCTGAAGAAACCTTAATTGGTGTTCTTGTGTTTCAAAAAAAAATAGTTGTTTGTGTACAAAAGGGCAGAAAACAGCAACATCCATGTCAAGTAATCATCACAAATGTGGGTGAGGGGAAGAAAGTTGCTTTCAAGACATATCTAATGAATATGTTTGTCATAATTATCTCTGAAAAGCAAAATTGCTCTGTGTAATAATATACTATAATGACAGGCAATGTTAGTAGTTCCCAGTTCCATTCTTAATGATAATAACTTAAGATGATGTTACTGTATAATTATCCTTGGCTTCACAAGGACCTCTTGCCATCCAACCCCTGAAATAACGAGACCACACAACAAATATGGGTTAAACTATGGGAAACTTTTATTAATGTTACCTAATTAAACTTTATGACTTCCAGAGAATTTTAAAGGGTGGCATGAACTTGGTGTGGATGAAGCCGAGGCAGTGGCCATCCCAGAACTACTCCTCGGCTGATTTGGGTGGAACACTTGGATCTCCAGCTGTAATAATCCTGGGTGACCACTAAGGGAAACGTAATGGAGAATTTTGCCCCAAGGATTTATTGAGGCCAGACTCTCCCCATTCCAAGGCCATTTCCATTCACCCTCATTTGAACCACAGATAAGGGTTTCCGTTCCTGGCCTGCACCACAAAGGGAGTGCTTTAGGAACCACACCTTCCCAATTCACCTTCTTTAAGCAGTATAGGGTAGGCAAAAAAAGCCCCTTAGAATATAGGGAAGAAAATTCCTACATGGCCCCAAAAGTGACCAATTAGTTATACTGTTAACGACGAGGGTAGGTCGGTGTCAATCTCCAGAATGAGCTGGAGATGGCAAAGCACCTCCCACCCGCCAGCTACGCAGGGTGGGGTGGGGGTGGGGGGAGTTATTTATATTATATACATTGTGCTCCCCATTTCTAACACACAGTACACTGAGTGTCTGTACTGTCCATATATTTTAGATTAAGAATGCATGTCTTAGATCCTGCAATGGGGTTTCAAACAGTAAATGTCCATGAATCATGTTATACATTGAATTGGCAATCCTTGTACTGAATGGCAAAGTTGCACATCACAGTGCACTACTGAATGTGGATGAACATTCTATACTGGACAAAAATGTTTACCTGCTTCCATAGTACAGAAAAGGGTCTTACAGCACCTTACAGACAAACTGAAATAACAAAGTTGATAGCATAAGCTTTTGTAGGCGAAATCTACTTCTGGGTTGTTGTGAGTTTTCCATGCTATATAGCCATGTTCCAGAAGTATTCTCTCCTGACGTTTCTCCCACATTCATGGCAGGCATCCTCAGAGGTTGTGAGGTCTGTTGGAAACTAGTGGGGTTTATATATCTGTGGAATAATGTCCTGGGTGCGAGGAAGAACTCTTGTCTGTTTGAGGCAGGTGTGAACGTTGCAATTGGCTACCTTGATTAGCATTGGATAGCCTTGCAGCTTCAAAGCCTGGCTGCTTCCTGCCTGGGGTAATCCTTGGTTCAGAGGTGTTAGCTGGCCCTGATGGTTTCCTGTCAGGAATTCTCTTTTTTAGTGTTGCTCTTTGTTTACTGTCCTGATTTTAGAATGTTTTAATACTGGTAGCCAGATTTTGTTCATGTTCATGGTTTCCTCCTTTCTGTTGAAATTGTCCGTGTGTTTGTGGATGTCAATGGCTCCTCTGTGTAGCCTGACATGGTGGTTGTTAGAGTCCTCCAGCAATTCTGTGTTCTCAAAGAATATGCTGTGTTCAGTTGGTTCATCAAGT
Source organism: Anolis apletophallus (assembly GCA_030556195.1). Lineage (NCBI taxonomy): Eukaryota > Metazoa > Chordata > Lepidosauria > Squamata > Anolidae > Anolis > Anolis apletophallus. The sequence continues at coordinate 22,840,360 of JARBWK010000016.1, read as the reverse complement.
TCCTCATATGGTGAAGTACCTAGGAACAGAACATTATAGACTGTGTCTATGACAGGGTTAGCTATGATGCCACTGCTGTTGCTTCTAAAATCTCTAAGATGCAGACATGTAGCTGGGGGGAGGGGGGCTTGAGGGGCTTAACCCCCCCCCCCCCCAGAAATTCTCAGGGTGGTCCATGAGAAGGCCTTACTGGTACATTATTTAAACTGTTATGTTTATTCATATCATGATCTGATCACCATGCTCAATATATCCCATATGCATGGGGGTATTGGGATAATGATATAAAAGGTTTGCTAGGGTAGATCGTCTCTCATCCAGACTTGCCCCCAGAATCAAACTCACCCCCCCCCCAAATAATCAAAATCCTGCTACGGACCTGCTAAGATGCTACAGGATTTCCAGACTAATATGGCTATATATTTGAATTCTGGACCTGCATTACCAAATTTCCTAGGTAGTTTGCCAAGAGTTTTCATCCCTATGTCTAACCTCCAAGAAAGTCTAACCACTTGCACTTTGGTATCTATGCTACCCTAACTGCACAAAAAAGGATCCCAGCCTAAAGCTGAACTGCCTTGGAAATATACCAGATTCTATTTCCAGCAATCTGAGAAAGAAGAGTCCTTGCCAGACAATCACGCCGACAATCATAATTGTATATGAGCTTTATAGCACTGTGTAAAATAGACAGGATTATCAAGGCTTCCCCTCTGTGGATGGCACAATTGTTTCCTAGATGTTAGCTCTTGGTATCTTTTGTTATCAGGGCCTTCTAATATTTCTGTGTTAATACCCAGTCAAGGCAAACCACTGAGATATTTATTTATTTATTTCGTATATTTCTATCCCGCCCTTCTCCCCACAAGGGGGACTCAGAGCGGCCTCAAATGAGCATCAGAAGATAGCATATGGAATAAATGCTATATAAGTAGAAGCTAATTCTGTAGCAAAACGAGATTAGGAAGATGCAGATATCATGAAGGTAATTAAAATGAATTCCAACTGATGAAGCTTAACCTGATACAAACTATATTTGAGGCAATAAATAAGTAGCAGCTTCTATAAACCTTGGCATGAGATAAGGAAGATTGTAAGGTTTGAGGACTGGGGGCTGGTTGGTTTGCAAAAATTAAATTTATGTATTTAAATTCTCTTTTATCATTGCTATGCACTTGATGAGGGAGGGAGGAATAGCTTAGATTCTGGGATAGTTAGGAAGTAATACATGGTGTTACACAGACAGAAAGGAGTGAGTCAGTTTGTGACCTTGTATTGTCGAAGGCTTACATGGCCGGAATCACTGGGTTGTTGTAGGTTTTTTGGGCTCTACGGCCATGTTCTAGAAGCATTCTCTCCTGGCGTTTCACCCCATCTATGGCAGGTATCCTCAGAAGTTGTGCAGGCGAAACATCAGGAGAGAATGCTTTTGGAACATGGCCATACATCCCGAAAAATCTAAAACAATCTAACTTGGGTCCTGTTCTGATAAAGAAGAGTTGCCAGCCCCCTTTTCTTTTTCTTGTTAAACATCTGCCTGAGTTATTTGGTTCAGTTTTACATTTCAAGGACCTTGAAAAAATATGTATATTTCCCCAATTGGAGCCATCTTAGAACTACTAAAATGGATTACGCACAGTGGGTTAAACTACTAAGCTGCAGAAAATCCTGCCGATCAAAAGGTTGGCAGCTCAAGTCCAGGTCGGATTACTGCCCACCATCAGCCCCAGCTTTCTGCCCACATTGAGATCAAAAACAGAAATGTGAGTAGAGAAATAGGTACTGCTTTAAGCAAAGAGGTAATAAAAGGCACCCATAAGCATGCCCGGATTACCTATAAGGCCAATGAGGCCATGGCCTAGGGGCGCAAGCCGAGGGGGGGGGGGGTTGCCCAGATCACGGACCAAAAAAACCTCAAAACTGGTCTGCACCCCTCTTTCCCCCTTTCTCATGCCCCTCCTTGCTCCTTCTCCTTGCAAAAATTCTGCTCCGTCCCCTCCGTCTCTTGCTCTCTCATGCGCACGCTCTCTCTCTCGCGTGCTCTCTCTCTCATGCGCTCTCTCTCATGCGCTCTCTCTCTCTCGTGCTCTCTTGCACGCATGTTCTCTCGCACGTGCATGCTCTCTCTCACGGGCACACTCTCTCACGTGCACGCTCTCTCTCGCGCGTGCTCTCTCTCATGCACGCTCTCTCTCTCTCGTGCGCACTCTCTCTCTCGTGCGTGCCTTTGGAGCGAGTTTGCACCCGCTGCTCTCTTCCCAAGCCTCCCGACTCCCGAGGAAACCTTCAGAGCACAGTGGAGCTTTCCAGCCGGTGGGAATGGGGACCTTGGAGGTGGCGGGAGGTTGGCTTAAAGGGGCCGTAATTCCAAACTGTGGCCTAGGGCTCGAAAAAGTGTTAATCCGGGCCTGCCCATAAGAACATGCCTGTGATTGGATCAGGAGGACATCTATGGACAATAAAACTCATCGACATGGAAGATGGAGCAAAAGCACCATGGCCGGAGTCGAGCATAACTTCCAGATGCCGGAGATGGAAAAAGATGGGAAATCTTTTACCTCTTTATATGTATTGTCTGTCCTTGTTAACTGTATAATGGCATTGAATGTTTGCTGTATATGTGTTTGTTTTTGTGTGAGTGTGTCAGGAGCGACTTGAGAAACTACAGGTCACTTCTGGTGTAAGGAATTGGCCATCTGCAAAGACGTTGCCCAGGGGACGCCTGGATATTTGATGTTTCACCATCCTTGTGGGAGGCTTCTCTCATGTCCCCGCATGGGGAGCTGGAGCTGACAGAGGGAGCTCAACCCACATCCCCTGGATTTGAACCATTGACCTGTTGATCAACCCAAAGGTTTAACTCACTGTGCCAGCAGGGGCTCTGGAACTCAGGTCTAACAGAAACAACTTAGGGAGAGGGGTATATTTAATCTGGAGACAATTGAGAGGTGATGTGATAGACATCTTTAAATAATCATATAGGAGATGGAGCAAACTTGCTTTCTGCTGCTCCAAAGACTAAGGATTTAAATTGACCATTTTGTGTTGATAAAGAAAACAAGAAGCTTTATGTCTCCTTAAAGACTAACAAATGTTTGGACAATTGTACAGGCCCATCCAATGTGTTCTGTAATCCTCCCCGAGTCCCCTCGGGGAGATAGAGTGGAATATAAATAAAGTAACAACTTGCATTATGGTCTCAAATAACTTCTGATGTGATATTATTATTATTATTATTATGAAGAAGAAGAAGAAACCTAATACACAAATGCCCTTAACCTTCTGCTTTATAGCAAAAGCAGTCAAGGGATATATTCCAAAGTCTGACCAAAGAGCCATCATGGTGTAATAGTTTGAGCATTGAACTATAACTTTGGACAACAGGGCTTGAATCCCTCCTCAGTCATGGAAGGCATACTGGGTGATTTTAGGCAAGTCACACTCTATTAGTCTCAGAGAAAGACAAAGGCAACCCTCACTGAATAAACCTTGCCAAAAAAATATCCATGATTGGGTCACCTTAGGGCAGGCATGGGCAAACTTCAGCCCTCTAGGTGTTTTGGATTTCAACTGCCACAATTCCTAACAGCCGGTCCAAAACACCTAGAGGGCCGAAGTTTGCCCATGCCTGCCTTAGGGTCACTATGAAGTCAGAAATGACTGACCAAATAATATCAGTAATACCATCAGTATAACCATAATCCAAATGTATTCTCCACATTCAGGCCCCTTCTACATTGTCATATAATCCAGATTATCAAAGCAGACAATCCACATCATCTGATTTGAACTGGATTATATGAGTCTACACTGCCATATAATCCAATTCACAGCAGATAGTCTGGATTTTTACATGGCAGTGTGGATGGGTTCTGAGTCATTCTGTGCTGGAACAAATCTTGTTATCCAAGAAACAGGGGTGAGACAAAGATTGTAGGATTGTATACTTAGGATCCAGAAATGAAGCGGGGCTGCAACTGATTGAGTTTTGCAATTTCAAAAAATGTGTTCACTGCAAACACTTTCTTCAATCAACCAAAGAGACAATTGTATGAACACCACCCAATGGTCAACATAGAAATCAAATGCCTATTTCATATAACTCAGAAAATCCTGATTATCCAACTCATGATGACAATTAAACCAGACCATCCAAGAGGTTAACTTCAACACTCTACTTAAGTGCTCTTATGTCACAGAATTTCAGCATATTCATATGGGAATGGGCATGCTATTTTAGTACTATTTTAGCTGATCTATTATAAGTATGAATGCATGTGCACATTTCCTTTTACAGAGAAACATAGAGGTAGTGGACACTTACTTGTATAATATTATATTGCATATAAAGAATCATTATATTACATTAAAATATATGCCATTAGAATATTTCATAGGGACTTTAATAATCGAACCTTGATCTCTCTGCATCTTTTTAAGATTCTGGGTCAGGGTGCTCATTATGGTGATCGGGAGCACCTAGGTGATCTTCAGCCCTCTTCCAGGTGATCTTTGGGCCTCACCAGCCCAATGGCGCGCTCCTGCCATGCGCGCGCACGTGCGCTCCCACCACCGCCTTTGCGGGGCTTCTTTTGCCAAAATGAGGCTTTAGTGGGTGGGCCCTGGCGCTCGTCTTGCCACGCACGGTGTGGTGACATGGTTGCTGCTGGGGGGAGAGCAAGGCAAAGGCACGCGCACAGATAGGATGCGAGGCTGTGGGAGGGATGGAGGGAATGTGTGTGTGTGTGTGTGTGTGTGTGTGTGTGAGAGAGAGCCAAGGAGAGAAGAAAGAAATCCGGAGAACTTTTTATGATCCTTTTGGCAGGCAGGCAGGCGGGCGCTGGAAGGAGAGAGGGAGAGAGAGAGAGAGAGAGAGAGAAAGAGGCGAAGGAGGCCGGGCAAAGGGGGGCAAAGGGGGGCAAAGCCAAGCAAGCCCCGCCGCAAACCCTGCTGCTGCCCTCGGGACTCCCATTCCAAGCCGAGACCTGGGTGAGCGAGCTGTGTGGGGCTGCTTTCTTTCCTTGGTTGGGGGTGAGGAGGAGGGCTCCACCGTGTTCCTGGGGCTGAACCCGAGGAGGAGGGGGCTGCGGGAATGGAGACTCCACTTGCTGCTGCTGCTTCTGCCCTCGCCACCTTTCTCTGCCTCACCCTCCCTCGCCCTCGAAGGAGAAAAGCGGCGAGGGCCCACGGGGGGAGGGTGGCTCTTCAGAGCTGGCTAGGAAGAGACACCGTCTCTCTCTCCCTCCCCCGTGGGCATGGACTGCCACCAGTGGGAGGGGTCCTCCTTCCTGCCAGCCGTCCACTTGGGTGTCCTTTCTGAGTGACACCCTCGAACGGAAGGGGCGCCCCCGCTGCATCTGTCACTTTGGGGAAACACCTCTTCCACTCTTCCTTCTCCTGCCCAGGTAAGGAAGCCTCGAGGGAGGAGGGAGGGGAGGAGGCTGCCGTGGGGAGGTTCCAGCCTCACGTGGGTCCCTTTCTCGGTTGAGTTTTCCAGCCCAGGCAGCAGCCAGGCGGCCCCTCTTTCCAGCCCTGCGCCTTCCAAGCCGCCGCCGAAGCCATATCTGGCGGGTGCGCTGGCGGGTGCACCTATAAATACCCTCCTGCTGCGTGCGTGGGAGGGGCCTGTTGTGCAGGCAGGAAGAAGGGCAGGATGGGGACTTCCTGCTTTGCGAAAGCACGCAGCAGGAAGGCAATGAAGACGTTAAGAGGGAGAGTGCGCGCAGGCAAGGAGGATCCCCTTCCCAGGTGCGTGCGGCGCCGAGTTCATGGGCACGCAAGAAAGAAGCCCCGCACGGACAGGAGGCTGCAGTAGGAGCGCATGCGCGCATGTGCGCGCGCACGCTCACATGCACAACAGGTGATCTTTTCAACTTGATTGTTCATATAGTAGCTCGCATGATGAAAAAGTGTGGGCACCCCTGTTCTGGGTAATAATTAACACCTTTAAGAACTTGACTTCTGAAGCATTTAACATAGTCTTAGATCCATCATAAGCATCACCATCCGAAGGCAAGTTCTTCTCTAATTTCATAGTTTCCCATAATGCCTGCGAAGGCATTCTACAGACATTTACTAAAGGTTTTTTAAAAATATACACAGTCCTGTCCTTTATATCATATTCGCAATCTTTTTAACAACATAACTTAGCCAATTATCCATGACAGATATACATTCCTATCAGTTGACTGTCAAAGTTTAATCTCCTTGAGCATTATTGCTCTTAACAGTTACATTATCTATTACATTATTAACTTATAGCAGCATCTATTCCATTATTAACTTAGCAGTACCAACATAAATCAGCATTTTAGGGCAGCAGAAGTATCTGTCGCTGTTTTGATAAACAGCCATTTCTGCATTCTGCATGAGGAAAGCACCCTGATAAAAGCTACTTCTCAGCTTGTTTTTGGTTTCCACTTATGCCCATTCCACTCTCGGCATTACTTCGCGAACGAAGATTGTTAGGAAGGGCTCATCCCACGCTTTTTACAAGCACGTTGATGACTTAGAAGGCCAATCTGAGATAGGCAAGTTCGGTTGCAGAAAGCACAGCAGAAGGTCTCCTTGGGTGATGTTGTTTCCAAGTTGCGGTTCTTTCTGCATGGTCGTTTCTCTTCGAGACCCATTCGGCGTGTCTTCTCGAAAGAGGCCGCAGCATTGTGGATGTGAGGCCAGGGTGGACCATTTAGGGTGATCAATCTGGCCGAGCTTCAGATGTTGTTTCAGGGAATCTTTATATCTCTTTTTGGGGGCGCCTCTCTTGGGCTGACCTGTGGCGAGTTCACCATAGAGTAGTATCTTTGGAAGGCAGTGGTCCTCCATCCTAGAGACGTGCCCTGCCCAGTGCAGCTGTGTTCTCAATAGCATGGCCTCGATGCTGGTGATCCCTGCCTGCTTAAGGACAGCAACATTAGTTACATAGTCGGTCCAGTGTATATTTAGGATTGTGCGAAGACATTGCTGATAAAAGCATTCGAGGAGTCATAGGTGTTGGCGATAGGTGACTCATGTTTCAGACCCAAAGAGGAGAATAGACAGTACGATAGCTCCACTAATTAATTGTTTAAGTGTAATAACTCACAACTGAGGTGTACACTAACTCCTAGTCACTGGTAATAATATTTGAGAAGTTCTAAAGAATTCTCAGTGGACTAAAGGAAAGCAAACTTGTCCCCATCTTTTAAAAATGGGTAAAAGAGGATCTAGTCAGCTGGACACCAACAGTAGGAAATAATCTAGAGCAGATTATTACAGTCTTAAACACTTAGGAATGACATGACTATTAAAAGTCAGCATTACTTCATATCAGACAGAGATCTGCCTTGGGCCCTCTTTCTCTAATGATAGAGTTACAGTACATTCTGAGTGGATAAAAGGAATGCTATAAATATAGCATATCTTGATAGAGTTCCCCTTGCTAAAGGTTATGATGATCAAGTTCCTCGTCATATGTTGATGACCTTGGCCTAACAACTACAAGCAAAACAGTTGAAAACCAACTTACTAATGCCTTGAGAGATCTCTCTAGCTACTACAATGATAACCACCTGAAGCCTAACCCTACCAAGACAAAACTGCGTGCTTTCCACCTACGTAACCGTGAAGCCAACAGGAAATTGAAAGTTACCTGGGAAGGCTAAGAGCTCGGGCACTATTTCCATCCTATATATCTCAGTGTCACCTTAGATCAAACACTAACATTTAGGAAACACGGTATGAATATCAAGCACAAAGTAGTTGCATTCAATAACATCCTGTGGAAACTTACTAGTAGCTCATAGGGTGCAGACCCAAAATTAATAAGAACATCAGCCCTGACCTTGTCTTACTCAATTGCTGAGTATACCAGCCCTGTTTGGCACAAGTCTGTCCATGTGAAGCAGGCGAACATAGCACTGAACACACATGCAGAATAATCACAGGATGTTTTAAACCTACACCTGTTGATAAACTCTACAAGATAGCATTGCCCCCCCATGTGCAACAGGAAGTTGCTTCTAACTGCAAGATAAATAAGGTTGAAAACTGTGAAAGCCATCCACTGCATGGCTATCAACTTCCTCCCAGTAGACTCAAATCAAGGGAAAGCTTCATGAGGACCACCACTCCTCTTGATGTTCCCCCTCTGGGCAGCTAACCCAGACAATTCCAAATGGGTGCCCCCCCTCTACGAGGGTGTCAGGCCCTAGCTTGGTCCCATAGTCCAGCCAGACCAAAGCCATGCTAATTTCAGGACATCAGCTAGGCCTGAGAGCAAACCTTTGCATGAACCTCTGTGTCAACTATTGGCCAAGGCCAAGCACAGCCTTCCTTCTTCCCAGGCCGATAAGGAGAGCTGGTACAGCAAGGCTGAGTTGCCTCCCCAGCTCCCAGGTGCTACCACTAATGAGCAAACATTCCTTCCTTCCTCGGAGGGCAAGGGAGGGCCAGGCCCACAGACTATACATGGGAAGAAGTTACGACACAGTGTGCGTCTTGCAGAGAAAGGCCAAGTAAAACCTATTTAAGCTGCTTCCCGTTGGCTCTGGGTATCTCTTGCTAACGTTCAGCTTACCTTGTCAAGTTCTACGTACTCTAGTTCCAGCCAGGCTGGTGGGCCTTCAAGTCCTCGTAGTCAAGTAATTGCCAAGCCTTTGTTGCCAGAGACTTATCCAGGATTTAGCCCATTGGGGCACAAGGACTATTTCTTCCTTTTTAAACCTTTTACTCTTTGGACTATTGCATTGCAATACTAGATGCTGCAAGCATCAAAGGACTATACTTTTATCTCTTTACTCCTTTTCACTTATTCTAAATAAAGCATTTAATCACGGCTGGTCTCAAGTGGTTTACTGAAGGATCTTTCAGGTCTAAGGTACAACAGAGGGTCTTCCTCCAGGGACAAACCAATAATGGGCAACTTGGAAGTCCCTGAACAGACTCAAAAGTGGAGTGGGCAGATCAAAAGACAACCTGGCAAAATGGCACTACCTAGAAGAATCCTCCATCTTTGTGGAGCAGAACAAACAACTCCACACCTGTATGGTTGTTCACAATGTCCTGCCTCATGTATAGAGGAAGCTACAGACAATGCAATCACAGTTGCCCGGTTTTGACCAAAAATATTTAACCACTTGTGTTCCCTCTATTTTTATCAGTTGGGAAGGCTGAGAAACACTGCAGTAAGGGCTAATGAAGAAAATAAGATACTCTTTACACTCCTTGACCCTGCCTACTGTATATGTCCAATGTTTGCCTTTTAAGAGATTGCAAGTCCATGATATCATGATGACATCATTATATCACCCAGTTTTGCTCTTTGTACTTGTTTGTTTTGGGTGCAGAAGATTATATAATAACATCCTGGTGTTTGTCTCTATTTTGTTATTCCGTGAACTGCCAAAGATGTTGTTCAGTTGTATTTTTTTAGACAGGTGCACAGTTGATTTGTAAATACGACACATAGCTTTCCTACTGAGCAATTGGGCTAAGGATGGAGGAATTTAGCAAATTAGTTCTGACAGAACAATGAATAACGCATGGTTATACAAACTGATAAAAGGAAAACCTCTCGCTGAAATAAAATTTGGACAAAGTAGGATTTCAATCAAATATGAAAATACAATAGCAAGTGTGCCTAAAGTCCCAGGAGATGAGTTGACAGTTGGAGAAAACTTGATTTCTTTGTTCCTCTATAGATTTAGCTTCCTTGATTGAAGATTTCCAGCTCTTTTTGGTCATTGATCCATCTGATTACAGCTGAAGATGTTGAGTAAACAAAACTGCACAGCACGCCGAACTGACAAGGACTCAGCTAGTTTGTAATCAAGACTATAATGAGGGATTTATTTGTTCCTTTCTCACCGGGCTTGCCTGTCATTACATGTTCATTAAGGAATAATTGTCATTGATCGACAGCCCTAAATATGGATGATGGTAGGAGAAACGGGGCCGTTAGACCTCCACCATTTCAAACAAGTGCATGCCACAACCAATAAGGTAGATTAATGAGAAGGATTAAACTAAAGGAGAGATACATTATGGGCCATTTTCCTGTTTTATTTTATTCATGATGACTGTCAACTTTGTAGCATCGGCAGAGACCTTCAGAAGTCAGAAGATAACCAAATGAAACACATCCAGGACCTCGGGCTATTTGCTTGAATATTCCAGCCCTCCGCTGCTGATGGTCATAATTTTTAATGCGGCAGACATAATTGGGCTAAGAGGTTTAACATTACAATGATGCAATTAGTTTCGTGACCTTTCCATGTCTTCTGTGTCCTTAAATGCTACTCCCTCTGTCCCTATTTGTTCCCAGGAGTCTTTTCCTTTTCCTTTTTCATCAGGTAAAGAAGCCTTTACATCCAAAGTTGTCCCATTCCAAAATAATTCAATCTGAAGTTTTTTGCTTGCACAAATCCATTTTGGCAAATAACACTTTTAAACGTTAACATGAATAGATAATCAAGACATATAGGAATATTCCTTTTTTCTCAACTGGGTCATTGCTTCATATGAAACTCTATGCAATACAGATTGATAATACAAGGAAGTTTTAATCTATGGGACTTGAAAATGCAGAACTTCGTGGCAGCCTGAAAGTGTTTATTACCTCTTTATTGCCTTTTGAAAAAAGATCTTGAAAGCTAGAGTTCTGGAATGGAATTCTCTAAGTATAGCGCCTGAGATACTCCTTTTGACAAAAAATAACGGTTAGACAAATGTAAGACTGGTGTTGATGTATAAAGTAGGATTGTGCATTTGGGGTAAACCTTATTTATTTTATTTATTTATGATATTTCTATGCTGCCTTTCTCAGCCTGAAGGTGACTTATGGCAGCTTAAAATGGGCAGCAATTTGATGTGCATAAAATATAATGTAAAACATTTTACACACATTATAAAAACCATGTAAAAATCATTAAAAACCCCTTAATCACCAATGACTTCCTGTTAACTCGTTTTCCAAAAGCATTGTCTAAGCCGTTCCATGTTCACTTTTTCCTAGTTCCATTTTCATCTATTATGCTGCGTTTCCAAAGGCTTGTTCAATGAAACAGGTTATTCCTTTTTTTAAAGAATGTCAAGAGGGAGGAGGCCTGATCTAATATCCCTAGGGAGGGAGTACCATAGCCGAGGGGCCATCACTGAGAAGGTCCTGTCTCTCTGGTATAAGAGTGAACAAACGTGGTCTTCCAAAAGTGGTTGTTCTTCATTGTGCACTGGTTACATTGTTTAGGTCATATAGGAACTGCAATTCAACACCACTTAGTGGGCTAATATTCCTCACTCCTATTCCAGAATATATTCATATCATTCTCTCAGAAAGGGATGGGGAAGATATAACAATTTTCTTGATATTGTTGGGCTGCTACTTTGATAAGCCCTATCCTGCTGAGGAACAATGGCAACTGAATCCATAACATAAGAAGGGTCACTCATTCCCCATCACATCTCTAGAGTTGCAAACTCATGTCTGTGATTTTCTTGTTTGCACTTGTAATGTGGCCTTCCTCTTTTCCTACCACCTTCAGCTTTACTGATAGGGAATGGAGAATCACCCATTCCACATTACTCAAAAGAAAGCCGATTCTATAATATGTTTACATAGTATGTTCTGTCATATGTCTCATGCAGTGATTTTTTTTCTGGCCTCAGACTTCTCCCAGACTCCTAGGCCTTCCTGTGACTTCTTTACTCCCCAACAATATGTTTAGGAAAAATAATATTATTTATTCTTAGGCATTTCTAGGGCAAGTGTAGCCCCACACCCCCTAGTGCAAATCCCTCCAACCTTTTCTATCCCCCAACATCAAAACCAGGAGTGGACCTCTCATCACTTCTGGTCTAGTATTGACTTTTTGCAGTTTTCAAACTTTTTGGACCAGTACAATCTGTGGAAGGTCTCGTGGTAAAAGATTGAACCTACCAAATTTGTCTCTAAACCTACCAAAAAAGAGAGAAGCCAACATTTCTTCAGAAATTCCAAAGCATTTCAAGTATGAATCATACTGGGAAAGTACGAGAGTTGAATGAAAAGTAATGCCTCCACTTTTGTAGCTCCTCAACAGATGGCAGTACTGGTATGCGGTAGGTACTGGCTTGTTCAGTAGTCTCTCTCTTCTACAGTTCCAATTTGGCGGGAAGCCTTAGCATTGTGGTGTTAAAGTGAGAAGTATGGAACCCTGCGCAGATGGTTGGTCAATGCGATTTAAGCAACGTGCAGTCATTGAATTCTTGACAGCAGAAGGTGTCACCCCAAAGGAGATTCATCAGAGAATGCAAGCTGTTTATAGTTATTGTGTGGATGTGAGTACTGTGCGTCGTTGGGCGAGTAAGTTTAAAGATGTTGAGGTGGGAACACCTGACTTGCGTGACAAAGTGTTGGATGTCCTGTGATAGCAACCACTGAGTTTCACAAGCAAAAGGTTGACAAATTGATTCAGGATGATCACTGTAACATTCAGAGATAAATTTCGAGCATAATTGGTATTTCACATGAACATCACATTATTGCTTTGCTTGGCTATCAGAAGATCTGTGCACGATGGGAACCCAGGATGTTGACACCTGAAATGAAAGCGTACAGACTTGAAATTTGCCAGGAACTCCTCTCATGTTATGAAAATGAAGGTGACACCTTTGTCCATTCAATTGTGACAGGAGACAAAATGTGCGTACACCATTTCAACCCAGAAACGAAGTGAGGCCATCATTATGCTTCTGATGAAGACGTTGAGAGAACTGTGAGACACTGGTTGTGGAAACAGAGTGTCAACTTCTTCTGTGACGGCTTCAAAAAACTTGTTCATCATTGGTAGAAATGTATCCAATTCTCTGGAGATTACATGGAAAAGTGAATAGTGGTAGTTAAAGAGCACATTCTAAGGATTATTTCTGCGTTTGATTGATTAAAATATTCCCATCCAAACCTAAGTTACGAAGGTGGAGGAATTAATTTTCATTCAACCCTCGTACTTTTCTCCTCTTCTTCACACTCTAGTGGGAATTATATTTATTGGTAGTTGCATGCAAGGAAATGGTTACATTTAATCAAAGGTAGACAAGTCAATGGGGTGTTGTGGTGTCCCAGCCTATTAGTGTGACCTGACCCCCCCCACCTCCTCCTAGTGTGGCCCCACCAAGATAGTACACCTGGTGAGACTAACGAGCAAGGGAGTTTTTATCGAAGAGCGAGCATCCGTTCGAGGCGGAGAGATTGGAATGTAAAACATGGGATTCAGTGGAACCCCAGAAGATAGATTTGCTTTTAAGACTGGCCCTGGGAAAAGTCCAGTAGACTGGAAGCTACATTTGGACTGAGCAGTTCTGCACACCAAGTCTCCTAGACCAAGTCTAGGGTTGGATTTTGCCCGGAGTTCCAAGTACCTTGTTGACCGTTGTTTCGGTTTGCCTTGACTCTAAGTTCCTGTTTCGGCCGCCGGAGCAGCCTGTCTTAGCTTTGGATTGCTTTCTTTGGGACTCACTCCGTTTTGGAGATCTTTTACAGGTTTTACCTTGGGACTCACTTTTGCTTCTTCTCTATACCTTTTTGGACTATATTATTCTAAATAAAAGTAGTTTCTAGAGCCCTGTGTGTGTGTGTGGTCTAGGGGGGGAACGATCCTGGTCTGAGACGCAACAGGTGTCTATTAGCAGTCTTGAACCTGATCATATTGTGCTCAAAGCTTGTTTCTATTATCAGCCTTGTGAGGTTCACTGGTATATTTAGTTGGAACACTAGGCATAGAATGGTATAGTTCAACAAAGTTTGTAAGTCTTTATGACCCTAATGGCCTGAATTCTATTGGAAGTCCTAAGCAGAACAATCTGGACAAATTAATTACTGAATTGAGACATAGTCAAGATTATCTAATATTATGAAGCCACAATATTATCTAATTAGTCACATCTTCAGATTTCTAAGCCAAGAAGGTATTACTAAAGCAATAGAATAATAAAAACCAAAGCAAGTATGTGTGCTAATGACACTTGACCCCGTGTTATTAAAACATCTATCTTTCATTATGTCCATAAGTGTAATCAAAATGCTGCACTGTTATTTTCTAAAGGATATGGAAACAGAAGGAATGGCTTAAAATAGTGCCGTGAATGAGAGTGAGTCTGTGTTCAAGACTTCCAACGTAATGGTCCCCTGTAAATCTTCAGGACAGTCCTTGAATCCTAAGAGGGCCCATCTGCCAGATTCTCTTCTCTTGTCCAGATGATGCTTTAACTCAGAAAGCAAATATGGGTTGTAAGAAAGCCCAGATTGTTGTCTGGAGAGGCAATAAAAGAGAAGTAGGAACACAGATTACATAGGCTGGATGTAATTCACTTCAAGAGACACAGTGATCCTCCCTAAACTATGTCATAAAAGCAAGCCTTTGTGGGAAATGCCAGATCACATATATGTTTGTTTTCCCCATCTTAAAAATAGTGTGTGTCTATGCCACATAACTAGAAATTGCGTAGTACTTCAATGGCTATAGTGCCATCGAATTGTGGGATTTCTACTTGGTGTTGTTTGCTCATTCCTTTCAAATCAGCGTTAACTTATTATGACACTGTGAATAAGAGCCCTCCAAGATACCCTGCCATTAGATGACCTGAAAATTCAAGGGTGCAGTGTCCCTGATTGAGTCCATCGACCTGAAAAGTGGTATTTTTCTCTTCCTACTGCCTTCAATTTCCTTGAATATTATTATCTTTTCTAATGAATCATGTCATCTCATCGTATGGCAAAAATCCAATCGCTTTAGCTTAATTATTTCAGCTTCTAGGACTAGACTTCAGCTTTGGGTCCATTTATTTGTCTTCTTAGTCCATGGCATCTCACATTTCAGATGAGTTGATTTTCTACCTGTCAGGTTTCTTCACAGTCTATCTTTCACAACTATACATAGAAATTGGAAATACAGTGACATACATTATTCTGACTTGAGTAATCATTGATATATGTTTACACATGAGGCTTTTTATGTAGTTTCCCAATAGTCGACCTTCTCAGTTTTAGTCTTCTTTTGATTTCTTGACTCCCGCAGTCTGTATTTCGATTTATGCCTAAGCCAAGGTATAAACATCAAGATTTCAATGTCTTTATCATTCATTTTAAAGTTATATAAATCACATGGGGAGCATTATATTTTGTGTTTTCTTCATATTCAGATGTAAGCCTTTTTCACTTTCTTTCAATAGTCATTCCAAGTTCTTGGTGTATTATAGTGTTTTGACAGTTCTTTAAAGTTTTTCCTTTCTCCAATTTTCACTCATCCTTTTTCTGAATCTAATCCTGTTTTTTATGTAGAGTTTTAAAAGGCAGAATGATAGAATGAAGACTTGTTTGTCCCCATTTGATACTGAAAAGTATTCTGGCAGTGATTTATTTTTGTCCAGAGTATAGGTTACATATCAGAATAATAAAACATAGTAGTGTACCCATGTTTTTACTTACTGCAATCTCAATTTTTTATTGTCTCCATCAGAGGTTCTGAAACATTTTCAGCAATGGGGACCTTTTTGAAGCAAAAGTTTCTCCTGAAGCCCTAAAAATGTTTATGTATTATATTTTATTTATTTATTTGTGTCAGAAGCTACTGACCACGGGCCGAGAACACAGTTGTCCTGTATTTAAAAACACAAAGTTTAAACTTGGCATTATACTAAATGTCCTTTGACCAGAAGCTGGCCACTTGGAGTACCTCTGGTGTCGCTATAAGAAGGTCTTCCATTGTGCATGTGGCAGGGCTCAGGCCACACTGTAGTAGGTAGTCTGTGGTTTGCTCTTCTCCATACTCACATGTCATGGACTCCACTTTATGGCTCCATTTCTTAAGGTTAGTTCTGCATCTCATGGTGCCAGAGCGCAGTCTCTTCAGGGCCTTCCAAGTCGCTTCCAATTTTCTGTGTGCCCAGGAAAGAGTCTCTCATTTGGTATCAGACATGGATTGAGGTTCTGGGTTTCCACCTACCACTTTTGCACTCTCGCTTGCTGAGTTGTTCCTGTGAGTATCTCTGTAGATTTTAGAAAGCTTTTTCTTGATTTAAGGCATTGGCATGCTGGTAGATATCCAAACAGGGATTATATTATATTTACTCTGTGTTTGTGCGCGCGCGCGCGTGTGCGTGTGTGCACGCATGTGTGTGCACGTGTGTGTGTGCATGTGTGTGTATATACACACACACAGTAGAATCTCTATTATCCAACATAAACGGGCCGGCATCACGTTGGAAAAGCAAAAATGATGCATAATATGGAAACGCCTATTAAACGTTAAATGACATTATGATTTTACACATTATGCACCAAAACATCATGTTTTACATCAAATCAACAGAAAAATCAGTTCAATACACATAACGTTATGTGGTAATTACTGTATTTATGAATTTAGCACAAAATATCGCAATGTATTGAAACAGCTGTGGATCTGAGAGGGAGGCAAACAACTTTGGATAATACAGAACGTTGGATGAGCGATGGTTGAATAAGCAAGACTCTACTTATATGTGTGTGTGTGTGTGTGTGTATGTATGTGTGTGTGTGTGTGTGTGTGTGTGTGTATATATATATATATATATATATATATATATATATATATGGCATGGGCAAAGTTTTTGACCAACATAAACTTAACAGTATTTCAGTGGAAGACCCCAGGGGCCATCCATCTCCATTTGCCATGCAAGAAAAGGGGGAGTAGGAAAGTATGGAGCCCCTCAGTATCCTTCATGGCGCTCTGTGGAGCACACTTTGAGAACTGCTGGTCTACATAACCAATGGCTTTACATTGATAAACCACAGGATGGTATGTTTCAAAAACAATTATTGTGAAATCCTAGCATAACTTTGCATGTGTAGAAAATGAACACAATGTTCAAATTCTTACTGCAGTCTCTAATCTAATCTTCCTTGGGAGACATCAAGAAGTAGGATGATACCCCACGGAATTCTATTTCACTTCTTTGAACTATAGTATTTGCGAATTCTTAGTGCATCACCAGACTACTTCATGGTTTTCCCCAAACTCCTTGGTGATAGGTTGAAACCAACAGGAACATAATCTTTGCTGGTTTCCAGTGACACATCCTTAGCCCAATTTCAAGTTAATTTTCGAGGGGGAGGGGTTTCATTGTTTACTGTACTTTTACCTGGCAGCTAGATGAGAGATTTAACACCCCCCGCTTTATTTTAATTTTCATTGAAGAGATTAAAATAATTAAGTGCTTATTAGCTCGGGGCTTGCCTTCCTCTAAAGAGCCTACTTATATAATTGGCAAGCTGCCATTGCCTCCGTTCCTGGCTGCCACTCTGTTTATATGCTCTAAAGGAGAATAAAAGGCCATTGCTTTAATCATACAAGGAACAAGTCTTGTTGACCCAACCATCAATGCTGAGAAGGCTAAACACTCTCTTATGACTAATCCTTCATCATAAACAACAGCTAATAAATTAACTTGTGATGGAAATACCAAGAAATACACAGCCAAATGTAGGGCAGTGTCCTTCTTCCCCTTGAATATGACCTTACCTATTAATAACATAATTCATTACATGAAATGTCTTTATTGATCATTTTAAGGCTGCATAAGTGTTCCATGTAAAACTCAGTCTACTTTAGTGCCACATATAATTGTAACTGCACTCAACTATCAGGCTATCTGTCTTATAGGGGACACATCCTTCTTTACCAGAGGCAGTCCTCCATTTGCATCGCTATGAAAAGGACACCTTCCAGTTTGAAGGTGTCCTCTATCCAGCCAATGTCCTCACTTCACATATTCAGAATCTACTAAAGATTGGAGAAATGTGGGCCTCCATAAGCTGAGGGACTCCAACTCACGTCATTTCTCATCTTTGAGTATGTTGGATAGGGGTGGGAACTGCCAACTAATATATGAGGGGACACCCAGAGTTTATGTACTCCACCTTGATTCCCTTTATTGGGCGAAAGGTGGGTGAAAATATGATGGTGGTGGTGGTGTGGTGATGATGATGATGAGTCCCTTTGGGGAGATAGGGTGGCCTATGAATAAAGTATTATTATATGATGATGTAGGCTTGCTGAAATCAAGTGACTGTTTTCGTAACAAACTTTTCTTCTACTGTATTGGGTAGGTCTACTCTAAGCATGTATCTGCCTGAATCCAACCTATGGATTTTCAGGATAAAAGGAGAGTAAGGGTAATAAAAATGAATATTTCTGTCCCCAGATGTGTTATGTGTCATCTGCATCTAAGCCCATGTGTCCAGGTGATCCAGTTTATCCCATAGCTGACTCATCCCTTGTCCCATGTCAACCATTGCCACTCCCTGCTGTCTATGGAGCTCCTGTCTGTCACCTCCTGCAATTGCTCTGATCATAACAATGCAACTACAGGATCAGCAAAGGAAGGCACTGCATGGACACCCCATTCTAACATCAGCATACACAGTAGTAGGGAGTGATGACAATGACATGGGGATGAGGGCCGGGCTGTAGCACAGCTGGTTAATCATCATCTTATCACCAGCTACAATAGATCACTGCTGAACGGAAGGTGACAGGTTCAAAGCCCGAGTCAGATTGAGCACCCAACTGTTAAGCCTAGTTTACTGTCCATCTGAGCAGTTTGAAAACAGCTGAGCTGTGAGTAGAGAAATTAGGAACTCCTTAAAGTGGGGAGGTATTTTACGACACCATAAAAATGCCAGCAGTCAAAGAGCAAGGAGGAAATGCAATCTAATGACTCGGCATTATAGTGGATGAAGCGACAGGTCCCCATGGCCGGAATCGAGTATAACCTCCAGGCACCAAAGTGGAAATGCCAAAAATACCTATCTATCTGTATTTCTAGAAAACTGCATTGAATGTTTGCTCTATATATATTAGGCATGAGAAAAAAGTTATGAAAATGATTCGTTTTGTAAGAAATTCGTAAGAAATGCTACTTTCGAGCGTTTCCGCACCTGGAATGCCAACCAGGAAGTGGACTTTTTTAGAACCTCGGGGCCAGGATTTTCTTAAGTGTCGTTATTAGGGTCGTAAGGGGGGGCATAAGGGGGGTACCCTCCTTCTCTCTCACCACCCTCCCGCCTCCCTTGCCAATATTATGGCAAGGCAAGCCCTAAACTCGCTCCTTCCTCGGCTGGAAGGAAGCCTGGAAAAAATGTAAACAGAGAGGATTACTCCAAGTAAATCTGCAAAGGAGGGCACTTTGGATGAAGGGCCCTCCTTTGCAGATTTACTTCTGAGTAATCCTCTCTGTTTACATTTTTTCCAGGCTTCCCTGCCTCTCCTGTCTGCCAACCAGGATCTAAGGCATCAAAGAGTATTGGGGTGAGAAACCAACCTAATGTATAATAGAATGAATGCTACTGTAAGTGCCACTGCCTAATATTATAAGTAATCCAACTGGTCATACCTAATTCCATGCACATGCAATAATACAGCAGTAATAACAATAACAAGAGGTAAAATTCAAACCGAAGTATTCTGAGTGGTCCCTGCCTCATGCAACGGGCTCATGCGGTGCAAACGGTGCAACGGAAATTAGCCCGGGAAAAGCCAGCTTGGGAGCACACACATACATATTCTTGGGAGGGGGATTTGTTGCAGAATCCCAGCCTCATTGAGAAGATTCTGCAGCAACCCCCTAAAGAATATGTATGTGTGTGCACCCAAGCAGAAAACGCTGTCTTTTCCCGGGCTAATTTCCCGGACTCACAAAGAAGAGACAGGGACCACTCAGAACACTTCGGTTTGAATTTTACCTCTTCTTATTCCCATTGTTATTACTGCTGTATTATTGCATGTGCATAGAATGTAGGTATATGACCAGCCTGGGCAAACTTGGGCCCTCGCTCCCTCGGGATCGGGGTGAGAGAGAGGCAGCGAGGAGCGAGGGGGCTCCTCCTCCTTTTCTTTTGCTGCTTCCAAGAATAGAATACCCCTCCCTCCCTCCCTCCTTCCCTCCCTCCTTCCTATTTGGAGAGTCCCAGCTAGAATTCAGTGTGATTTATTCAAGTTTTGGTTTACAACTCCCAGAAATCCCAGCCAATTTACCAGCTGTTAGGATTTCTGGGAGTTGTAGGCCAAAACCATCTGGAATGCACATGCTCTGGCATACGAATTACTAACGGATTTCGTTAGTACTTAAGTTACATTTCCGAAATTTTTGGGAAATTTTTTTGTAAGTCTTTCTTTTACTAATCAAAAAAAATCCCCCCCCCCCATTTGGTTTTACGATTCACCATTTTAGGATTGTAAACCATGCCTAATATATATGTACAAAGGATCGCCTGATTCCATACAATCCCCCCGAGATCACTACGGTCAGAGGACCAGAACCTCCTAGACACTCCCAGCTTGAAATCCTTCCACCTGACAACAACTCGACGAAGGGCTTTTTCCATCATTGCCCCGGTATTATGGGACGCTTTGCTGCCTGAGACTCGGGCTCTGCAAAACCTGGACACCTTCCGCAGAGCATGCAAGACCCATTTATTTAGGCAGGCTTTTGAGTGATATTAGAATTTTTAATCTCTCTGTTTTATTAGGTATTGTTTTACATTAAACTTTTCTGTAAACCGCCCTGAGCCTCCGGGAGTGGCGGTGTAGAAATCGAGGAAATAAATAAATAAATAAATTGTGATCCATCCTGAGTCCACTTTGGGGTGAGAAGGGCAGAATATAAATACTGTAAACAAACAAAACAAACGAACAAATGAGCCATCTCCTTCTCCTTGGCTGATCACTGTAGGAAAAGGGTGATAATGGCGGTGTCTGCCTTGACAGTGGAGTGTACCAAAAATGAACCACATCCAGTTGTCCAGGCAACTGTGAAACACACAGATGCCCTAGATTTTCCTCTAAACTCTGGAGTAGGCTCAATGGATCAAAGTCAGATTAAAGTCAGAAGACCAGCACACGTTGCCATAAGTCATATAGACAACGAGCCATGGATATAATAATAATAATAATAATAATAATAATAATAATAATACTTTATTACTTGTGAGTCGCCCTCCACCAATGGTGCTCAGGCGACTTACATCCTTAAAAACACAGATACATCCATTGAAACAGCAGATATGAGCCGTAAAAGGCTCTGCGATCCATCCAGTTCAGTCCCCGAAAGCCTGGCGGAAGAGCCAGGTTTTCAGGCCAGCCAGAAATCTGGCCGGGGCCAGTGTGGCCCTGAGCGCAGGTGGGAGCGAGTTCCAGATCGTAGGGGCCGCCACCGAGAAGGCTCTTCCACGGGTCTCTGTCAGCCGGGCCTCTCTCACCCCAGGGACAGCTAACCGGACGCCGTTTATTACGCGTGCGGGTCTTTCGCAGCGTTGGTCCGTCAGCTGATCGCCCAGGTAGGCTGGTCCAATTTTTGCCGAGCGTTGTATGTTATCACCATGAGTTTGTAGATCGCTCTAAGCTCAATGGGTAACCAGTGAAGATCTTTTAAAATTGGTGAAATATGGCTCCTGGCCGATACCCGGAGATGAGTCTGGCCGCTGCATTCTGGATGAGTCTCAACCTCCCGAGTCGTGGCCAACGGTAGGCCCACATACAAGGCGTTGCAGTAGTCAAGACGGGAGACCACAGTGGCGTGAATCACCATCCTCAGCGCCTCTGGTGGTAGATAGGGGGCCAACCGTCGGGCCCTACGGAGGTGGAAGAAGGCACCCTTAGCAGCGGCCTGGATCTGAGCCTCCATCGTCAGTTTCTCGTCCAAGAGTACTCCTAAGCTCTTTACCGCCGGGGCTACGGACAAGGGCTCGCCCTCAAAGGGTGGTAGTGGAGAGTGGGGGTCGGGTCGGCCGGGCCAGAGGATCTCCGTTTTCGCTGGGTTGATCTTTAGCCTGTGTGCTCTGAGCCAGCTTGTGACCGCCTTCAGCCCCGGCTAAAGCTTTGGTACCGACAGCACCCTGGGTCGAGCTTCAGCAGCAGCTGCGTGTCATCGGCATATTGATAACAGTTGAAACCGTAGCTTCTAGCGATACCGGCCAGGGGCTGGACGTAGATGTTAAAAAGGGTGGGGGACAGGATGGCACCCTGCGGAACCCCACACTCCAGCCCACATTTCCTGGAGACCTGGCCCTGCCACTCGACCCGCTGCGAGCGACCCCGCAGAAACTATCCTAGCCAGGTCAGGGCCTTGTCTTGGATCCCAGAGGCCGCCAAGCGGCGAAGTAGCAAATCATGATCAACGGTGTCGAAGGCCGCGGTTATGTTTGCCATACTCCATCATACTACAAATAAACTATCTGATATTAAAAGTAACATCTCAGGATAGCGTATCAATCCAGACCATTTCCTATAGTGCTAGTATTCAGCTCACAGTAAGTTTAATTATGGGAAAAAATTAAATAATGTGATCTACCAAGTTTCCAGTCTGAAGTGAGGTATCCATTCTAGCCCTTAAGCATAGACCATACCAGAGATCAGTACAGACCTATAAGAACAGGGAATCTGCCCAGTACATCGCATGATATCAGTGCTATGGCACCCTGGAAAGTGCTTTCTGTTACTTCATCCACTATATATTTCTGAGATCCTTTGTTAGTGAACCATGACTCTGCCATTCCCCTTTGAATAAAAGAACAGTGCAAGCTGGCTGCAGAAGATTCAGCTGCATCACAAAGTGCATTTTAAAGGCATTGTTGTGGTGCAGCTATGTCATTAACTGCAGTGAATGTGAAACCCAGCAGCGAGCCAAAATGACAGGGAATAATTTCTCTGTGTCTTAATTGTGGAGGCCAGGAGTGCCAATGGGCTGTAGTTAGGAGGATTAGCAAAATCATGCCCAGAACAGACGGCTTTTGTTTTCACATTGTGGATGCACACAGGTTTTGATTGAGCCAATGCATCTTAATGCATGTGTGCATGAAGCGTTCTCGGCTCCCCGTTGTCACAATCATTGCTGTGCAGGCACAACGCACCACATGATACTTCCTCCTGCTGTCAGGTGGCTGCATCGCCTCTCTTAATCTTAAATGGCCACCTGAGCGCCATGTGATAGACATTTTATCTCATCGCTGATGCAGTCTTTGCCCTTTTCAGAGGGAGCATTGTCAGATTTATCTGGAGCTGCTGCATGAATCAGATTTCAGAAGGAAAATTCCATTGGTCATTCCGGGCTAATCTCATCCTTCTTTTCTTTCCTCCATCTGTTATCACAGAGCATTTATGTAGACTTGTATTGTTTATTCAGTCCTTTCATATACATTATTTTACTAATCTTTACAGCAGGGATGTTCAGATAATTATTGGTCAGATATTGATTTACTAACTTATTTTAATGGCATCGGATTGTGCCTTTTCTGTAAGCCGCCCTGAGTCCTCTGTGGGGTTGAGAAGGACGGGATATAAACATACTACACAAATCAATAACTTATTTTGATTGCATCTTTTTTGAAGCGTGTGGTTCAAGGTGCCTTACCATTTTTATATATATTGTGTCTGTGTGTGTGTGTGTGTATATATACACAGTTGTTTGCATGTAGGGGCCACAGTGTGTGTGTGTGTGTGTGTGTGTGTGTGTGTATATATATATATATATATAGTGTGTGTGTATATATATATATATATATATACACACACACACACTGTGGCCCCTACATACACATAACTGTGTATGTACTGTTATGCATGCTATCTATCTATCTATCTATATATATAAGGCATGTTTTAGAATCCCAAATTGGGGGATTTTTTTTGTTTAGTAAAAGAAAGACTTACAAAAAAAATTCCAAAAATTTCTGAAATGTAACTTAATTACCTACGAAATTCGTTAGTAGTTCTAAAGTAGGCAAAGCAGGGAAACAGGACTGATACTGTTTTAAACACAGGCAAATCAAGGGGCAACATTTCCCTTGGTTTCCTTGCAGGGAGATATAAAGCATTAATATATTATTATTATTAATAATATTATTAAAGGACAGGGTTCCTTTGCAGGGACACATATAATGCATTAATATATTATTATTATTAATATTATTAAAGGACAGGGTTCCTTTGCAGGGACACATATAATGCATTAATATATTATTATTATTAATATTATTAAATAAATGCCTAGGCCTACCTCTGGTGCAGGCCTTGCTAATCTGTAGAGTTCTCCTCACTGCATCTTTTTTTCCCCATTCAGTTTTACCATAGCAGTCTAGGACCTCCGTTGGAACTCTATGGCTTTTCTTGATTCTGAACTCTTCCTTCTCCTCTCCGTGCTCTTTTCACTCCTGCTGCCCTTCTCTCAGCAGTTCTTATGTCCTCCTACTCTGTCCTTCTATCTAAACCCCTTCCTGGGTGTTTAGATCGCTTTTTCGTCAGTCCTCCAGCCCCTCTAGGAGTCCCGATTTCGGGCTCTCTATCGTTTCCGGCTCCCTTTTCACTTCCTGGAAGAGGCCTTCCACTCTAATTAGGCTGCAAGCATGGAAAGGCCCCGATTTCACTGTGAGTTATGTCTGCAAAGCTATTTGGGGGGAAATTTTCCTGTTGGGGGACATCCGAAATATTTAAAAATCTAACGAAATTTTGGGCCCAGGGGTGCGTAAAGAAAGTCCACTTCCGGGATTGGCCTTGTGATCCGTATAAACTTGAAAGGCCCATTACATACGAATCACTTACAATTTCTTTTTAATTTCCGTTTCATTTTTCTCATGCCTAATATATATATATATATATATATATATATATATATATATATATATATATATAGAGCAATAACACTACAGGCACAGTTTTGTGTTTGTAGGGGCCACAGTAGCACAGTAGTTAAAGCTGCTAGCTGCTGAATAGAGGCTTAACAGTTCAAAGCTGCAAATCGAGGTGAGCTCTCAACAGTCATAGTTCCTGCCAACCTAGCAGTTCGAAAGCATTCAATATGAGTAGATCAATAGGTACTGCCTTGGCAGGATGGTAAAAGCGCACCCCATGCAGACACGCTGGCAACACAATCTGAGATGTCCATGGACAACAGGCTCCTTGGCATGGAAAAATGGAACAATGGCACCTCCCCATTGCTGGAGTTGAACTTTCATCTCCAGACGCAAGAGATGGGAAAAGTGGAAGCCCTTTATCCTTGCCTGTGTTGTATGTCATTGTTCACTCTGTGTGTAAAAAGGCACTGAATTTTTGCCTCATATGTGTATTGTAACTTGTTCTGAGTCCCTCCAAGGAGGTAAAGCAGAATATAAATAAAGTGTCGTATTATTATTATTATTATTATTATTATTTGATACACAACAAGACTGGTACACAGCAAACAAGATCACTCTGTTGGCTTTTGTATTGGATCATACATTGGACACTTCCCAAGTGTCTAGAACTAAGTGATGTATTGGTGAATAATGTCTGCAGATCCAAGAAGGGTGGTCTTTTGCATCTGACAGGTGGTAATTTTGTCAGTGTCAGTTGTTTTTAAGTGCAGGTCAAGATCCTTAGGCATGGTATCCAGTGTGCCAATCACCACTGGGACCACCTTAACTGGCTTGTGCCGGAGTCTTTGCAGTTCAATCTAAATCCTCATATTGTGTCAGCTTTTCTAGTTGTTTCTCGTCAATTCTGATTGTTTTTTGTCTGGAACTCCCCTGTTTTTGAGTGTTGTTCTTTATTTACTGTTATGATATTAGAGGGGTGTTTTTTTAATACTGGTTGCCAGATTTTGTTCATTTGCATGGCCTCTTCATTTCTGTTGAAATTGTCTGCATGCTTGTTGATTTCAATGGCCTTTCTGTGTAGTCTGACATGGTAATTGTTAGACATTGAATTGTTGGTGTCATTGAGCAATTGAGAATAAGAAAAGTTAATTAGTCTGCTATGAACTATCTGGACAATTAATCCCCAATCGTCCCTCTTCCTAGCCCTACATACTTATACTTTTTCTTGTTTTGCTGCAACGGACTACAGTGTTCCCTCACTTATCGCTGGTGTTACGTTCCTGGACCACCTGCGGAAAGTGCAAATCCTCAAAGTAGGGTATATACACATACACACACACACACACACACCACAATCTCAAGTCGGCAAGTAGCATCTCAAGCGGCCGCTGCACAATCCCTACTTTTGTTTTTGGTGTGTATTCACCCGCTGAGTAAATACGCTATTTACTGTAAATCATAAATATATACATTATTGTACAACACGTACAATGCATATGCAGAACAAGTACCTCAAAAACCTGTGAAACAGCTAAAATAATGTGATAAATGTTTTACATTAATATTTATTGAAAAACTGCAAAAGAGCGAGTTTGCGAAAAGCGAACCGCAAAGTAGCGAAGGAACACTGTAATATAGCATAGCAACCTTTTATAAAGGAATAATGTATCTTTCTTTATGAGGGTCCACCATCATTGTCCATTCATACAATGGACACAACTCTAAATCGCACCATCCTTCCTTCCTTCCTTCCTTCCTTCCTTCCTTCCTTCCTTCCTTCCTTCTTATGATGAATTAAGCATCTCATGAATCCTCCCCGAGGGCATTCTACTTGCATTTCTGGAATGCCTCCATCTCTAACATCTCGAGAAAGAAGGAAGCAAAGCATTACAGCCTAATCAAAATTGGATGACAGTGAAATGGAGACAGTTTTGCATTAAGCTGTGGTTCCGATGACATGGGACAATTTAATTCTCCTGGCTATAAAATGAGTGAGGGGAAAAGGACTTTGAACGGTGAGAAAAGGAAATTTCTCCATCCCTTACAGTCATTTTATTAGCTGGTAACACATTGCTGCCGCAGTGGCACCAGATGGGTCTGGAGATATGATCGCTTTTTAACAATATTCTGTCATCTCTGACTGCTCTTCTAAGTGTTCTTCCCTTCATTCAAAAGTTAAATGGACTCTCAGAGCATGAACACGAATAAATATGTAACATTTGCTACAAGGACATTAACAAGAGTGAACATGATAACAATCAAATATATTCCAATACACGGCAGAAGTATGAGATGTTTCCTTAAAGGATTCCAGGTGGGAGTTGTCACGTTGATGATTCCCACCCTTCCTAATGCATTCAAGACATTCAGCATTTTCTGCGTCTAAATGGCAGATTTTTTTTCTGGTATGTTTCTGTCACTCAGAATATGTTAAACATTTCAAAATGAATAATCACATCCTCTGTTTAAATATGCATCAAAGCAGACCTGAGATGCCCTCAGCTGAACAGCCATGCATGGTGGCCTGATGGAGACCTTTTTCTACTGCGAGGAATTGTTGACATCCTACAAACATACATCTCCTCCATTTTCTTTGGTTTGTGTTTTGGTCATGTCAGGAGCAACTTGAGAAACTGCAGGGAGAGCCCAGATGAGCTCCCTCTGTCAACTCCAGCTTCCCATGCAAGGGCATAAGAGAAGCCTCCCACAAGGATGGCAAAACACCAAAAACATCCAGGCATCCCCTAGGCAACGTCCTTGCAGACAGCCAATTCTCTCACACCAGAAGCGACTTGCATTTCTCCCATGTTTTTATTGCATTTGGGCTCCTTTTAGTAAACATTTCACAAACAATTCACACAAATAATTGTACTGTGCAAAGGCTGAAATCCTTTTGGTTAGGACCGGTTCTGTTCAGGACCTTCATTATTTATTTTTATTTATTTATTTAAAACTTTTGTACCCCGACCTTCTCACCTCTATCGAGGGACTCAGAAAGGCATAACAGCAAAAACTCAATGCGATACCATTTAAAAACAACTACAACATATTAAAATACAAAAAAACCCAGCATAAAACCACATTGTCATTAAAACAATTCCACTCAATCTGTAAACATGGTCATTCACTCAGACATTACATTAATGACTTAGATGAAGGGTTAGAAGGCATGATCACCAAGTTGGGACCAAATAGGGAGGGATAGCCAATACTCCAGAAGACAGGAACAGAGTTGATTGGCCAAAACGGACGCAATGAAGTTCAACAGTGACAAATGCAAGATACTCAACTGAAGCAGAAACAATGAAATACAAAGGTACTGAATGGGGGAACAATGCCTGGCTCGAGAGCAGTATGTGTGAAAAAGATCTTGGAGTCCTCTTGGGAGGAAGGTGAATATGAGCCAACAATGATGTGGCAGCAAGAAAAGCCAATGGGATTTTGGCCTGCATACATTGTATAGTGTCTAGATCAGGGCTGTCCAACAGGCGGCCCGCGGGCCGGATCCGGCCCCCCAGCCTGTTGGACACGCCCCCCGCTACCCCCAGCAAGATTTTTTCAAAAAAATTCAATTTTTTGAAAAAATGGCGGCCGGGGGAGGAGGAGGAGGTGGGACAGGGAGGAGGAAGAGAGCTGGCTCCTCCTCCCTGCCTGTATCACCCCTCCGTCCTCTCGGCGGCGCCGATGCAATGCAGTTTGCATTGGCGCCGCCGAGAGAGGGAGAAAGGGGCGGTACAGGGAGGAGGAGTCAGCTCTCTTCCTCCTCCCTGCACCGCCCCCTTCTCCCTCTCTCGGTGGTGCCAATGGAAACTGCATCGCATCGGCGCCACCGAGAGAGGAATGGAGGGGCGATACAGGCAGGGAGGAGGAGCCAGCTCTCTTCCTCCTGCCTGTCGCCTCTCTTCTCCCTCTCTCGGCGCCGCCGATGCGAGGCAGTTTGTAGTGGCGCCGCTGAGAGAGGGAGACGGAGGCGATACAGGCAGGAGGAAGAGAGCTGGCCCCTCCTCCCTGTACCGCCGCCTTGTCCTCTCTCGGCGCCGATGCCTTGGAAGGGAGAAGGGATGCCCGTGTGGCTCCTCCTCCTTCCTAGGCACCCTGGCAGCAGCTGAAGGCGGTGAAATCGCCGCCTTCAGCTGCTGCCAGGGTGCCTTGAAGGGAGGGAGGAGCCATGGGGGCATCCCCCCGCCCCTTCCACGCCTCCCGTTTGGGACGCTGACGCGGGAGGAAAGGAAGGAAGGACGGAGGGGGCCTGGCAGGGAAGAGGCAGCATCGGCTGCCTTCTCCCTGCCAGGACGCCTCCTCCCTCCTTTCACCCTGGCAGCCACGCGCCGGGAGGAAAGGAAGGAAGGACAGAGGGGGCCTGGCCGATCCGCTGCCTTCTCCCTGCCAGGACCCCTCCCTCCCTCCTTTCACCCTGGCAGTGGTGTTCCGGGAGGAAAGGAAGGAAGGACGGAGGGGCCTGGCAGGGAAGAGGCAGCGATCCGCTGCCTTCTCCCTGCCAGGACGCTCCCTCCCTCCTTTCACCCTGGCAGCGGCCCGTTTGGGACGCCACCGGGAGGAAAGGAAGGACAGACGGAGGGGTCTGGCAGGGAAGAGGCACGCTGCCTTCTCCCTGCCAGGACGCCTTCCTTCCTCCCTCCTTTCCCCCCTGACCAGAGGGAGGCGAGATCTGGGCGACAGCTCTCTCGCAGGCTTGGATGGCTCATGGGGGAAGCGAGTGCCTGGTTCTCGCTTCCCCCACGAGCCATCCAGGCCTGCGAGAGAGCTGTCGCCCGGCTCACGCCTCCCTCTGACCAGAGGGAGGGGAGATCCGGGTGAAACCCCTCCTGCAAGCTTGGATGGCTCGCGGGGGAAACGAGAACCCGGCTTGCGGGAGAGTTTTCACCTGGATCACCTCCCTGGGTGACGCCTTCAGCTGCTGCCGGGGGCGGGGATGGGGCGGGGGGCAGGGGCGTGGCCGGGGGCAGGGCGGGGGCAAGGGCAGGGGCAGGGCGGGGGTCATCAGTGACCAAACATCAGGCCCCTGGTCCGGTAGATGTTGGACAGCACTGGTCTAGATCCAGGGAAATCATGCTACTCCTCTATTCTGCCTTGGTTAGACCACGTCTGAAATACTGTGTCCAATTCTGGGCAGCACAATTGAAGGGAGATGTTGATAAGCTGGAATGTGTGCAGAGGAGGGCATCTAAAATGATCAAAGGTCTAGAAAACAAGCCCTATGAGGATCAGCTTAAAGAGTTGGGCATGTTTAGCCTGCAGAAGAGAAGATTGAGAGGAGACATGATGAGTGTCATGGATCAAGATTTGAGGGGAAGTCATAGGGAGGAGGGAGCAAGCTTATTTTATGCTGCCCTGGAGACTAGATGGCAATGGAACAATGGCTTCAAACTACAAGAAAGGAGATTCCATCTGAATGTGGGGACGAACTTCCTGACTGTGAGAGCTGTTCAGCAGTGGAACTCTCTGTCTCACGGTGTCATGGAGGGCTCTTCTTTGGAGGTTTTTAAACAGAAGCTAGATGGCCATCTGTTGGGGGTGCTTTGAATGTGATTTTCCTGCTTCTTGGCAGAATGGGTTTGGACTAGATGGCCCACAAGGTCTCTTCCAATTGGTAAATGCAATTGATTTGATGTCTTTACTCTGGCTGAGACTAACAACAGGCCATTGCTCTGTTACTTTTTTTCAAAATTAAGTCCTTTTACACAATGAAAATCAGAATGGCTTGTGCTACAATACGAACAATTTAAAAAGTGATACTTCAGAGTTGAAAATTTCCGCAATAATTCACTTTTTTCCCCAAGTCAAGTCCATCTTTTTCCTTGGGAATAAAAAAAGACTAATATTCTTCACAATCCTGTTCAGTGTTTGGGTGCTTTTTACCATTTGTAGAGTTGCAAAGATGCCCTTGAGGTCTGAACCAAACAAGAAACTTTGAGTCTCTCTTAGTTTTTCCTTCGAAAAGCTTGACTATTAGCATTACCTCATGTGGGATTTAGAAGACAGAAAAGAAGAAATAACAGGAAGGGAAGGAGACAGCTTTTACATTTCCCTAGTGATAACTTTCAAAGAGAAGTGAGACAAAAGTTGCGGGGCCAAATAACAAAATAAATAAGCAGTAAAACCTCATCATTTGTATTACAGTTTTCCTTTCCAGAGGACATCTCAGCAGGGTGTCATGGACCAAGTTCTCGCAGTGTCAAAGTTCCAAGATTCTTTGATTATATGATATATGACTATATGATGATATCATCTGCCACTCCCAACCCTCTTGTTTTCTTTGTACCCCTGAGATTAATTGTCATTTCTACAGAAGGTGGATTATTTTATTTATTGTGTCAGAAGTGAGTTGAGGGTACAGTTAAAATTAATTTAAAAACACAAAGTTTTAAAAACTTGGCATTGTGCTAAAAGTCCTTTGACCAGGAGCTGGCCACTTGGAGTGACTCTGGTGTCACTGTGAGAAGGGCCTCCATTGTGCATGTGGCAGGGCTCGGACCACATTGTAGTAGGTGGTCTGTGGTAAAAGGTGGATGAGAGATGGGAGAAGAATATTGTGGTGAATAAACCCATTCTAATGGAGAGTATTTACTTATGACTTGACCGTAAACAGGCAATTAAGTCTAATCAGCATTCCCAAATACTTGCTCCAGATAACAACAACAACAACAACAGCAGCAGCACTTTACGTATCTTCTGCCCTTCTCCCCGAGTGGACTCAGATTAGATTACAATATATAAACAGGCACAGGAAAACATCCAATGCCATATTATAATGACATACAATGAGACGCAAACACACAAACAAAGGCAAAGGCTTCTCCTTTCATTTCTCACCTTGTCCTGTGGATTTGAACTGCCAACTTTCAGGTCAACAGTTCAGCAGCACAATGGTTTAATCCATTGCGCCACCGTGGCCCCTACAGATAGAAGTGAAAGCTGCAATAGTTTGTTTCATGAAATGGACCAACATAATGATCATGTTGAAATAGCTGCAATAAAGTTTGTTTCATGAAATGGACCAACATAATGATCATGTTGAAATATTTAAACTGATGTTTAATAAACTCACCATGCTCATTACCATTAATGGGGTTATTGGGATATCTACATTTCTATATCTCTGAACCAAACTCATGATTAGAATGTGCATATTATTATTTACAGACAGAATTGAAAAATACAGTGATACTTTGAGTTAAGAGTTTAGTCACGAAAGGAATCAAACTTTGATTCTTTCCGTGACTGAACTCTTAACTCAAGACTTTCTTATCTCCAATTGAATTTCCCATTAAAATGCATTGAAAATCTATTAATCTTTTCTGCACCCTTTTAATGATGTGTTTTTAAATAAGAAAATGTACTTTATAAATAACAAATAATGTATAAATGCCTTATTGCCCTAGACTCTCACACTAGTGCTCAATTTGGCACTTGCTCTTAACTCAAAACATTTCTTGTATGTCAAAGCAAAAGCCAGACTGAGTGATGACTTTTAACTCAAATCATTCTTGAGTTGGGATGCTCTTAAGTTGAAGTTCCACTGTATAAGAAAGTTGCTTTATCTTATTTCTGCTAAAGATGAAACTGACTGGCATACATGCAGTTTACTGTGCTGGTCAGTGGGTGGTGGAAGCCATGTGGCATCAGGGTTATAAGACTCTAAATCAAAAAAACATGTTTCCCTTTTATCCAAAATGTCTGAAAGGGAAGTCACCTCAACTGCAAACAAGAACTCAGAGAGACTGAACGGAAAAACTTGGCCACAACTTACTCTAGTTTTCCTGGTCTGGATTGCAGTTGTATTGTTTCCGAAGCATTTACAGAAGCCTGTGCCCATGTACTGTGGTTGCCATCCTGTATGTCTTCAATGGTGTGAATAAGATTGCAAGGGTGGTAGGTGATGTGTCGTTTCATATATTGGGTCCTGCCAGTCACTACGCTTCTAAGAGTGACAGGCTGCTGAAGGTATTTACAGGTGATGCAACACTTAGAATCACAAGGGCGTGATCCTGGATTACAGACTGGTGTTTTCAGGGCAGCTTTTTATCAGCAATCTCCTTAGATTTGGCGGCTGATGGAAAGCTCTAACTGAAGAGTTTCTGAAGGCTCTAGTAAGGTCTGGATGGGAGCAAACAAATTGAAATTGATTCCAGACAAGACAGAGGTGCTCCTGGTCAGTCATAAAGCCAAACACGGTATAGGGTTACAACCTGTGTTACACGGGGTTACACTCCCCCTGAAAACACAGGTTCGCAGCTTGGGAGTGATTCTGGAATCATCGCTGAGCCTGGAAACCCAGGTTTCTACTGTGCCCAAGGGAGTATTCGCACAATGAAAACTTGTGCGCCAGTGGCGCCCTTACCTTGGGAAGTCTGACTTGGCCATGGTAGTCCACACTCTGGTTACATCATGAATAGACTATTGCAACACTCTATGTGGGGCTGTCTTTGAAGACTGTTTGGAAACTACAAATGGTCCAACGAGTGGCAGCCAGATTGCTCACCGGAATGGCATACAGGGAGCATACAACCCCCCTGTTACGTCATCTCCACTGGCTGCCAATCTGTTCCCGAGCACAATTCAAAGTGTTGGCTTTAGCCTACAAAGCTCTAAATGCTTCTGGCCTAGCTTATCTGTCCAAACATATCTCCCTCTATGAACTACTGCAGAGTTTAAGGTCATCTGAGGAGGCCCTGCTCTAGGACCCACCTCCCTAGCAAGCGCGATTGGTGGAGACGTGAGACAGGGCCTTCTCAGTGGTGGCCCCTAGTCTGTGGGACTCCCTCCCCAGCAGTGTTAGATCATCCCCCTCCCTTCTGACCTTCTGCAAGAGAGTGAAAATATGGCTGTGTGACCAAGCCTTTAAAGAATGTGTGCAATAGATAGACTTGGAACAATGTACAATGTCCATTGGAACAGCCCAGATTACACTCGTGGATTATGTGTTTGACTCTTAATGTATTGTTTTTAAATGTTTTAATTGTTTTAATGTATTTTTAAATTCTATTTTAAAATTGATTTAAGGGGTAGTAGTAGTAGTAGTAATAATAATAATAATAACAACAACAATAATAATAATACCGGGTGACAGCCGCATTGAGGAAAAACAACAGGAAAAGCTCAGCCGTTATCAAGACTTCAAAATCGAACTGCAGAGGCTCTGACATAAACCAGTACTGGTGGTCCCAGTGGCCGTTGACACACTGGGTGCCGTACCAAAAGATAAACAAACAAATAAATAAGATGTTAAGAAATTGCTAGCCATGATAGATTTGTATAATGGTCATAAAATAGTTAGGGGATGGGAGCCCCCAGTGGAATAATGGGTTAAACCATTGAGCTGCTAAACTTGTTGGCCGAAAGGTCTCAGGTTCAAATCTGAGGAACCTGAGATTCGAGCAGGGTGAGCTTCTCCTGTCAGCCCCAGCTTCTGCCAACCTAGCAGTTCAAAAACAGGCAAATGTGAGTAGAACAATAGGAACCGCTTAGGCGGGAAAGTAACAGTGCTCCATACAGTCATGCTGGCCACATGACCTTGGAGGTGTCTATGGACAACACAGGCTCTTCAGCTTAGAAATGGAGATGAGCACCAACCTAGCAGTTCGAAAACATGAAAATGTGAGTAGATCAATAGGAACCGCTCTGGCGGGAAGGTAGCGGCACTCCATGCAGTCATGCCGGCCATATGACCTTAGAGGTGTCTACGGACAACGCTGGCTCTTCGGCTTAGAAATTGAGATGAGCACCAACCCCCAGAGTCGGACACGATTGGACTTAATGTCAGGGGAAAACCTTTACATTTACCTAGTTAGGGGATGCTGGATGGAAATTTACAACAAAGGAATATATAGAAAGACAACTTTCTATATATACACCTTTGTTGTAAAGACAACTGTTATGGATTTTCTTGAAAAGGGATGGTTGATTTCCTGATGACGTCATCTTTGAACAACAAAGCACTAGCTATTTTCCCTCCCGTTTCCTATCTATTTATCATTTTCCACTAATGAAGTCTGGATGGCATAGTTGATCCTATTCTCCTCTTTATCCTCAAAACAACTCTGAAAAGTAGATTAGGCTGAAAAATAGAGTGTCAAAAGATTATCAAGGCAAGCTTATTTGAATGTCACCTGAACTGGAACCTGATCTTTCATCTACTCATTCACAATTATTTTCAGTAGCATCTACCACGAGTAAAGTTTGGATGTCAGCCTAAACATATTCATGCTTGGGGGTGAGTGAGGAGATCTTTGATGAGAAGATTTTTTAAAAAGGAGATCTAAATTATATTCTGTCACTTGAAGAATTTTAAAGAGAGAATAAAGCATTTTTAAAAAATCAAAATCAGGATTGAAAAGTATTGACAGGCATAGAAAGTGGCTGTTCTCCCCCTCTCTTTCTCTCTTTAAATCATGAATTTAGATTCCATACAGAGCTTGCTTTGATCAAGGAATTTAGTGCTGAATTCCTGAGGATACGCTGTGTAAATATAGACCAGGTTTGATGCTGAAAGTTGCTTTTTAATAAAACATCTATGAGGATCAGTTATATTGCAAGGAAAGAAATAACATCTATAATATATTGTGCTCGTGGCAGATAAGATCCAAAAATTGGTTGAGTGAGTAGATAAGATGGCAAAAATGCTCATCATATTCAAACTACTGAGAAAACAAAGTTCTATGGATATCTGTTTTGAAAGGTAGTGTTCATGGCTGGTAGAAGGAAAACTCCATATAGAAGAAGCCCAGTGTCCTGTTCTCCACCCAAAGGAGTCCTCATCAGATGAGCTCCCAGAAAGCCGCCCTGATTTGATTCCACATTCAAAGTTCATTTAATCCATTGGCTCCATTCTTATCTAGAGGACTTCTCCGAGAACAGGGGTGCTCACACTTTTCCAGCATGCGAGCTATTTATAAAACAACCAAGTCAAAATGATCTACCTACCCACTACTCAGAGAGCCATAAAAGCAAAATATTTGGAAATTTATTTCAGTGAGAGCCATATAATATATTTTAAGACTGAATTTAACTAAATGTGAGTATAATAAGCTCCTGAATTTATTCATAATAATAATGATGATGATAATATTCATTCAGCCTCTGCTGCTACTACTACTACTAATAACAACAACAACAATAGGTTCCTAGAGTAGAAGGAGACCTCCAAGGGCCATCCAGTCCAACCTCCTTCTGCCTTAAGGGAAAAACACAAAGCATTCCTCACAGATGGCCATTTAGCCTCTGATAATAATAATAACAACAACAATGGGTTCCTAGAATAGGAGGAGACCTCCAAGGGCCATCCAGTTCAACCTCCTTCTGCCAGGGCCCTTCCACACATCCTATTTTACAGTTGACACACACACAAACTGATTTCTTACTACTGGATGAATTGCTGCCAAATTTGGCCACAAGACACCTACAAGGAGTGACCAACACTAAAAAATTGATTTTGTTATTTGGGAGTTGTAGTTGCTGGGGTTTATAGTTCACCTTCAATCAAAGAGCATTCTGAACCCCACCAACAACAGAATTGGGGCAAACTTCCCACACAGAACCCACATAACCAACAGCAAATGTTCAAGGCAGAGAGGAAGGAAAGGAAGGAAGGAATGAGGGAGGGAGGGAGGAAACAGGAAGGAAAGAAGGCAAGGCAAGAAGGAGGGGAGAAAGGAAAGAAAGGAAGGAAGAAAGGAAGGAAAGGAAAGGAAGAAAGGAGATGAGAAAGGAAGGAAGGGAGGGAGGGAAAGGAGAGAGAGAAGAAGGAAGGAAGAACAAAAGGGAGAGAGGGAAAGAAGGGAAGGAAGAAAGGATGGGAAGTAGGGAAAGAAGGAAAGAGGGAAGGAAGGAAGGGAAGAAGGAAGGAAGGGAGAGAGGGAGGGAGTGAGGGAGAGAGGGAGGGAGGGAAAGAAGGGAAGGAAGAAAGGATGGGAAGTAGGGAAGGAAAGAGGGGAGGAAGAAAGGGAAGAAGGAAGGAAGGAAAGAGAGCGAGGGGGAGGGACAGGGATGGAGAAAAGAGGAAGCCCCTCCACTGACTTACCAACAGCTCCAAGTCCCAGTCCATGCTGCAGCAGCCGCAGTTAGAGCCACCTCTAGCCACGCCCCTCTCCCCGCCCTTTTTCTGGTGAGACTACAAAATGGTAGGGAAAACGGTGCACGTGACATCATGGCGGCGGCGGGAAATGGCATGGGAGCCATACACACCGTGTATGGCTCCCATATGGGCCATAGTGACGCCAGTCACGCCACCGCCACGCTCACTGGCTGGCAGCACCTGGGCGGCGTCAGGAGCCTGTGGGGCGGGACTGACCCTTCCTCCCACCCTGCCTGCGATCTACCAGGATGCCCTTCACAATCTACCAGTAGATCGCGATCTACCTAATGAACACCCCTGTTCTAGAGAATAGCAGTGTGTGTGGGGGGGGGGGGTTCCTATTCAGAGCCATAGTCACTAAGATATGGGACAACCTCAGAGTTTCAGTCTCATCCCCCCAAAAATATCTATTTGAAGCCACTGGGAGAGGTCATAAAAAGATTTGGGGTCAGATTATATTACTATACTGTTGACATTCAGCTCTACTTCTCATTGATGTAATAATTTGGTGATGTGCAAGTGCTAGATCAATGATTAGAAACTGGATAGATGAGAGTCTAAAATAGTAATGCTAAATCCTGATAGAATGGAGGTTTTGTGGAGTGATGGTTCTCAAGTAAAGGAATGGAATTACTGTTGCACCCCAAGCCTGGAGCCACCTATGACCACAGCACCACACAAGAGTCCAGAGTATAAGCAAACAGTTATTTTTTTAATTAAAAAAAACATACACAGACCCATAAAATATATGAGAAAACCAGGAAATAAGAAAGGAGAGGGGGAAAAATCCAAAAAACCTTTAACTCCAAAAAAGGTTTAGCAATAGGTGATAGCCACACAGAAATCCAAATTTCTCATTAAAATCCATTGGTAACACAGTCCAGGCATAGCCAAAACTCACAAGGACAGCATAAATCCATACACAAAAGGTATATTTAGAAATATTTGAGTAAGAATCATAAAACAAGAATATAGAAAACTTCCAGGATACTTGAATACAAAACCAGGAATTGACTTGACACAAAATGCCTAGCTTCTCTGTCAAAAAGCAAATATTGCCTTATAAGGTAAACAACTGGCTGTTAATAAGCACTCATTAAATCATGTCATTTCCCACAAATTTTCTCTATCTCTTTAGCACATACTCTCTTGAACCTATGGAGCCATTCTCTGTTCTGAACTATAAACAAAGACTTTTGCTTATCTCTGTAACACTGGGTGCTTTCCCTTGAGAGAGTTTCATTTCACTTAATTCTTCTTCACTCGACCCCTTATCTAATGATGTTGTTTCTGGCTCCTGTGATTGACCTTGGAGCTCAGCACTATCTGAGCCAGTTTCATGCCCCTGGCCAGAATCTTCAACAATTTGAACCTGAATCTGCATCACTATGAACCATAAGAAATCCCACAATCCCTGGCTGAGGCTGAGCTACAACAATGACCTACCTAGATGGTGTAGAAACAAGTACAGAATTTGGGAGTATTCTTGGATCCATCTTGGTTACTGGAGAACCAAGTGGATTCTATAACTTGAAGTGTTTGGGGCCAACTTTGACTGGTCCACCAGCTATGGCCTTTCCTGGAGATGGAAAACTCAGCCACACTACTCCATTGACTACTAACTCCCTAATTAGACTCTTTTGTAAGGCTCTCTTAAAGACTACTATAAAACTGAAGTTAAGGCAAAATTTAACTGTTAGATCACTGGAACACCCTACAAAACCTTTAACTGGTGTTAAAGGAGAGGGCCTTCTTTGCCATGGCACCGAATTATGGACGATTCTCTCTCAGAGGCATGCTTCCTACCGAGATCACTACGTTCGGAGGAATTGAATTTGCTCCTGGTGCCATCAATCCGCTCCTGCCACCTATTGACTACCAGGCAAAGAGCTTTTTCTGTGGCAGCCCCGGTGTTGTGGAACTCCCTCCCTGACGACACCCGGGCCATCCCAGAGCTCATCCCGTTCCGCAGGGCCTGCAAGACCGCCCTTTTCGGATTAGCTTTTACCTAGGCAATCCAGCCTGGTGTAATTCTCTTATACAAGCGATACCTTTTGGTCCAAGGAAATGCTATTGTGTTTTATCTTGTGCCTCGGGATGTGACGCGTGATTTTATGTTTTCTGTTTTATTGTATGGCTACATAGTTGACACATGTTGGCCTGTTTTATATGTTGTGATCCGCCCTGAGCCTGCAGGGAGGAGCGGAATATAAGACCGAACAATAAATAAAATAAATAAATAATATTGCTGTCAGTCCAGTGCTGAGAGAAAATCTAAAACTTCTGTGTTTTACACAAAGCCTCACATGTATATGGTTTGAAATCATTCTGAACTATTTCAACAGGTTTTAATATGTCTTTTTAATTTGTTAAATTGGTTAATATGTTATGTTGTTGTTTTTCTATAGTCTTTTAAATTAAGCAGGATATGTGGAAAGCATGTGATCCCGAGAGTCTTAAATAGAAAGCAAGCCATAAGTGTTTGACTAAAGAAAGCTTAATTAATAAGCACACCTGCAGTTGTTTACCTATATGCACATATATACATATAGGAAAGCAAGCTGGTGAGATCTGGCTTTTTTCCTTTTCTTGTTGTTGGTATTGTGCAATTTCGTCCTTACAGTTCAATTTCCCCTTGAAACAAAATTACTCCACTGACAGCCATTGCAACTTGCTATTTCCTACACCCGCTCCTTCACTTTGCCCCCTCGGCCTCAAGTACATAATGTCCCATCTTCTCATCTTTGAAACACCTAAACCTGACCTGTTCTTTTCAAATCTGAAAGCAAGGTCACTCTTTTTCTCACGCTAAGGATCAGCCACTAACCCAGTCCCTTTTTCTTCCGTCAGTCTTTCCAGCATTTCTGCTGTCACTTAAACTGGGATGATTCATCACCTTTAGTAGGCATTAGGCAATTTGCAGGGCTTTCTTTTAAGTCTCTGCTTTCATCTACCAAACAACTTTGTGAAACTGATTTTGAAGCTTCTTGGCTGCTACGGTGAAAACTTGGCTACCAAGCCCGCCTGTTATCACTGCAGGTGATACTTGCCTTGCTATTTTAATTACTTGTGCCATCTCTTTGTATGGTTTCTTTTCATCTTCTCCTGGGCTTCTGCATTTCGAGATAGGACTCTTCTGAATAAAGGCTTTGTTGGAGTGTCAATTGCATTCCTCCTTATACAGCTGCAGGACCAATACAAAATAATTTGAAATGTTTCGGCTGAACACACTATCTCTCTATATGATACTTTCCATTCTGACATTTCCTCCAGGTTTAGAAGGGCTAGCAATATGTTTTATTTATAATGCTAGTGAATATTAACTTACTTGACTCTCATAGCTAGTGGCAGGCATTAGTCAGAACATCTCTAGA
Organism: Anolis apletophallus; assembly: GCA_030556195.1. Taxonomy (NCBI): domain Eukaryota; kingdom Metazoa; phylum Chordata; class Lepidosauria; order Squamata; family Anolidae; genus Anolis; species Anolis apletophallus. The sequence goes on along the minus strand of JARBWK010000016.1, from coordinate 22,800,270 downwards.
ATGCATGGACTGGTTTATACTGGCATCATGTGTTAACTAAGACAATCTTCTTAATAAATCATATGTTTTGTTGAAGGCTTTCATGGCCAGAATCACTTGCTTGCTGTGAGTTTTCCGGGTTGTATGGCTGTGTTCCAGAACATGGCCATACAACCTGGAAAGCTCACAGCAACCCAAATCATATATTGTACTATGACTCTAGAGCAGGGGTGCTCATTAGGTGGCTCGCGATCGAATGGGCGATCCCGGGACCTTAAGAGGTTGATCCCAGCTGGATGGGGCACTCCTGAGGGTGCGGAGCCATGCCGCGCCAGGCCCTGCCCCCTCCCCCAGCTACAGCGCTACCACAGCTTCTGCAGGCTAGAGGAGTGTAATGCCAAGCCAGTGGTGGCTATCTATGCCACCACTGGCTTGGCATTACACTCCTCTAGCCTGCAGAAGCTGTGGAAATGCTGAAGCCAGAGGGGGGAGGGGGCGGAGCCAGGCCACGCTAAGCCGTGCCCCCTTCCCCCTGCTCTGCCCTGCTTCTCTCTCGGTAGATCTTTCTGACTTGGTTTTATCATAAGTAGCTCGCATGCTGAAAAAGTGTGGACACCCCTGCTCTAGAGATTATGATCCCCCCTCAGCCATGGAAACCTCCCTGGAACATGGTCATACAACCCAGAAAACTCACAGAAACTCAAATCATATGTTACACTATGACTCTAGAGACAAGGGTTCAGATCCCCCCTCAGCCCTCTTTCTATTTGCATGCTAAACATTTTTTTAAAGTGAGTGGAAGCTGATGGAAACATATGTGTATGCATACCAAAAAGTGACTTCCTAGCAAACTTGTCAGAAGGTTTGGTGCAATGATGCTTCACAAGAAAGATATTCAACCGGGAACAATCCAGATGTGTTTGATGGCACCTCCCTTTGTCCAGATTGATGGAAAGTACAATCCTAAACATCACTAGCTGTCCTCCCCTGGTTTATAAGATCCATAATAAGTAGGATACTGAGATTTCGGTTGTCGCACCTTTTAATACCGAGCGTCCCGCAAAATGGTGGTTAGTGAGAATTAGCACAAAAATAACAGCTGTATCACCAGGCAAGCTAAATGATTCTGAGTGGCTCTAAGTGTGAGAAGCCTATGAAATTTTGGATTCTGTATTGCTCCAATATTCAGCACATGAGATAATAGCATGAACTGCCTAGCTCCATTGATTCTTCTTTTCTTTTTTTACTGAGATTAGATAAAAGTTTGACCTCTGCCAGTCATGTCTACCCATGCAATTTGCACTTGATGCTTCAGGCATCGACATGTTAACATGCACATGTAAACAATCTCTGCTTCCATCATCTTTGTCTTTATGATAAAAGATGGTAACTTTTTTCTGCCACAACTGTACAGTCATTCACATATTGAAGATATAAACAATGTGTAAGGAAACATTTAATATTCTCTACTACTTTTGTGGGCACTGAAACTGGGCAAGCATTTCATTGGATTTCTCCATGGGTAGGAAAGGTTTTCTAGCACTTATTTGGAGGATGCATTTCCCATTACCAGTAAAAAGTGGGGGAAATATTCAAAGAAAGTTCTGCTAAGTTAGGGGGGTTTTCCCTAGGGGTATCTACATATGAAAAATCTCAGAAATGTTCTCTTCAGAATGCCTTGTGAGAAATTTTGGCTCAGATTTAGTATAATCAAAGGCACAGCAGGCATATATCCTCCAGACATCCCCCCCTCCCCCATCTCCATAAGTCTGTAAGGGATCATTGCACAGTTAATTTTTGATTTCAAGTCTCAAGGGATAACGGCACAGCTAATTTTTTGATTTTGGGTCTCTCAAGAGACGTCTGCAGAGCTAATATTTGAATGTGGTATTCTGTCAAACAGTATTACTGCCTTGCAGAGTCTGCATCCAAATCCCTCCTTCTAGCCAAGCCAATATTCTATTTCTGGGGGATATTACTTACACCTGTCTGTCTGTTTGTCAGAGAACTTGAGATCATGGTAGAAAAATAGCAAACTGAGGATTCACACTTTATATCGGCACCGGCGTCTAGACAAAAGAGGAGGCAGAATAGAGAATGAATGCACCAGTCAAAGGAACCTCTTAATTGAAATAGTGTAGAAGAAGGCAGATGATTTTCTACTTTCTATACAGAAGAGTATAGCTCCATTTTATAATTGGTCTCAGCAACTAAGAAGCCTGTTAGGTTACAGATACACTCATCCCATGCTCTAAAGTCCTTAAAGATTGGAAAGGGACTAGGAGACTTTTAGGTTAGCCATGTTATTTTGCTACTTTGGGCAAAACAAAATAATGCCTTTCCCACTCTCACCCAAGTCAGGATCATAGTACTCTAAGTCAAAAGAAGGTATTTGGACAGCTGAGGAAGATCATCTCACAAATGCCTCCATATATACCCCAATTCCAGTATGCAAAGATTATTCATGTCATCCCACTTTTAGTGTGTTTTCTCCAATGTCCTGCTATCTCTTCCTACCATTTACTTTATCCTCAGTGTATTCCAACTATTGAAAGTGCAAAATAGTCTGTACTTAACTCAGCAGAAGGGTGAGAGGAGGGCAGAATCTTGTTTTTCCCTATAAGTTCAGGCAAAAGCGAACGGCTAAACCCTCTGTTACTTTGTGTGCTCTTTCCATCACTGTGCCTAATTCTATATAAGTCAATCTCATGTTTAAGTTGAGGGCAGGTTTGCGGGCCAAAATTATGAACTTTGATATGACCCAAGAATAAGTCGAGGGTCATTCAGTGGAAAGGGGGAAAGAATCAATGCCTCCTAAGTGGGCTAGTCACCTCTGGCCGCCACCACCACTGTCATTTTCCCACCCAGACATTCAAAAAGGCTGGAAATGGAAATGCTATGGCAGAAAGACTAGTGGGGGTCAGTGCTTTTTTAAGGTTCTCCTGGTACAGACCGAGTTCTCTCCTTTTGCCACTCTGCATGGAAAAGGGAATGGTTCCTCTTTTTATGATAAGGTACAGCACTTACATTGATCTGTGGGCATGTCAAATCAAATTTTCAGGGCTGATTTTCTAGACTTCTACATGAGTATATGTCATATTAAAATGATATACAGATTTGATAAATGTGGATTTAATATGTGTGGGTATGGGACACGAGAGGAGCCTCCCACAAGAGTGGTAAAAAATCAAAACATCCAGGCGTCTCCTGGGCAACATCCTTGCAGACGGCCAATTCTCTCACGCCAGAAGCGACTTGCAGTTTTTCAAGTCGCTCCTGACACAAGAAAAAATAAAATTGTGGGTATGAATGAACTGAATGAAAGGAATGAATGAATGAGACCTAATAATTTGGGAGACCATTCTGAAGATTAAGGCCTTCAATGACTAACCCATTAGCTAACCTGCTTGCTGAACTGTAATTAAAAGCTGCTAATGAGAACTGAAATGATTGACCTTCCATAGTAAACTGTGATAAGAACTGTGACAGTAATAAAAGAAATGTTTACATCTGTTTACATCTGACAACATTTACGGACTGGAAACTGGTTTAACTCTAAAAGAAATTATCTTTGTTTGTTTACCTCAGTCAAAGACAATGCACTTTCAAGTCAAACCCAGAACACAATGCTTTGTTACCTGAAAACTCAAGATAATTTCAACTGGACAATAATCTACAGCTTTTTGGAACAACGTCAGCAAAATATTCTTATTAAAGACTCAATCTAATAATTCTCAAGTGTGACAGACAGCTGTGCTGTTTACCAGTCGCTCTTCTCCATGGGAAGGAGAGAGATGGTGTACCTTTGGGAGTAACAGATCTGCTATGGGAACACAGTGTAGTCACTAGCTCCTTTTCGCACAGGAAGAGAAAAGAGTGTGATCTTTGAGTCATGATACATTTGTTGCAGGGAGTCAGTTTTTGCTGTAGGGAAAACAGAGATGTGATCCTTGGCATTGTTATTAGGGATAGAGGATACATTTTGGTGTTTTGGCATTTTGGCGTTTGGAACTGTGTGTTGGCAGGCTGTAGGGAAATCAGAGTCCAGCCTGAGCTGGTGCTTCTCCAAGGAGGGAGAAAGGATATGGTAATATTTGGATGCATGAGGAGGAATGAATGTGTATGGGTAATGGGAATGCTGAGTAAAAATGTAATTCTTTGTTTGTTAGCCAATGTGAATTCAATGTAGAACTAGCTGTACCCACCACGCGTTGCTGTGGCCAACCTTCCCTCCCTCTTTTTCTCCTTCTTTCTTTCTCTCATTCTTTCCCTTTTTCCTTTCTTTTTTCCCTTCCTTCCTTCTCTTCCTCTTCCCTTCCTTCCACTCTTTTCTTTCCCTACCTCTTTCTCCCTATTTTTCCTTCTCTACCTATTCTTGGACTGCAACTCCTAGCAGTCCTCCTGATGGATCGATCTTCCTACCTACCTATCTCTATCTAATCTATCTATCTGGAGGTTTGCTGGGAGTAGCAGTCCAGGAATAGGAAATAGGAAATATGCAGGGATTGGGAAGCTCTCAAAGAAATCCAATAAGAAGAAAGCTTGCATCTTGGAAGCAGTGCATTTGGATCATCCTCCTCTCCTAAAAGGCCAGGTCTAGGGGATGCTGGGAGCTGTATTCTAGAAGAGAGTGTGGCTATGCTATTGTGTATGTGTGTGTGGGAGGGGGTTTGTCCACGGGAGTTGTTTTTGCACATGTGTTAAAGCATCATTTTCCTTTTTTTTTGCTTTTTAAGTCACTTCTGCTGTGTTTTTCAGTGTTTTGATGAGTGATGGTCACTCGTTGGCTGGATAGGTGTATTATGTCCGAATTTGGTGTCAATTCATCCAGTGGTTTTTGAGTTATGTTAATCCCAAAATCTAACATTACATTTTTTTTATTTATAAAGATATGTATGTCTATATGCCCAATGTCGTTCTTGGTGTAAGTGTAAAAGCTCTGATATTCTTTCGCTTACTGGAAAATTGCAATAAAAATAACCTATGGAAAGTTATTTATAACATATATAGGATACACATGCCCTGATTTTCTTCTTTGAAATGTTGTAATGTATGCCCTCTTTCCAATTCTAGCTAATCGAAGATGCAACCATTATAAAAGCAAATCACTAACCATTCATTATCCTTTCTTGACAACCGAAATCTCACTCTGCCCATTGGTAACACCATGTCAAACTACCGAGTGTCTTTACTTAGAGAGATGCAACTCCATCGAAATATCTGTGCCAGTGTGAGTTTTGTACGTAGTCTCTTAGTACAAGTTCTCTCCATTAAACCTAAAAAAACAGCAGTCAGTCAACCTGAAGATTCCACAAATTGATCCCACAGATTCAGTCCATCTCAGCAGTTGTTTACATCTTCAGGTTTCTTTCCTTCTCACTCCCCACCTCCTGTAGCCAATAAATTATTTTGATTGCACCCTTGCTATTTCCTCCAAGTTTCTGGTATTTGTCAATATATTTCCGTCTTCTTTATTGTTTCCATGCCCAACGTTGATCAAAGCTACCTACATCTGGTGTGTAAACAAGAAACCAAACTGTAAAAGGGATTTGGAAAAAGCTCTCTTGGCTTGTTCTCGCTTTGTCGATTATTAGATGTAGTCCACAGTTCAGCAACGGGAAGTTCGGGTCAAATGAAGACAAATTCTCCTTCATTTCCTTGGTATTTTTTTTAAGTATGGCTTTAAAGAGGGCGTACTCGCAAGAGGAATGAGAGGGAATGAGAAAGAGAAATTCCTTGACAGAAATGGATTAAGGAAACTGCTGCAAAAGAGCCAATCTTAGTGCTCATCAAGGTAGCAAACTTTTTATTTACTTTTTTAAAAAAAAACTGAAGAGAGGAGCTCCTTTTCAGGCTGTTGGACTTCAAAGAGCTGCCCCCTGCAGCACAAGGTATCAATTATAGCTCAAAATTAATCTGTATGAGGCCATGTCTGGTCTTGAAATTTTGTTTAGTCATCATTCAGAATGTGAGAAAATCATTCATTTTCTCTTTCTCGCTGTATTAAAGAACCTTCTACACCATATATAAAGAAATGAGCACTTTAGGGCAAATTCTAGAGAGAAAACCTGCAACACCATTTGAACTTTCCAGATCCAATACATACAAGAACCTCTATGCCTGCCAGGCATGTAGCCGGGGCTTAGGGGCTTCATCCCCCCCCCTGAAATTCTCAGGGTGGTCTGCGAGAAGGCCTTACTGGTACATTATTTAAACTTATGTTTATTCATATCATGATCTGATCACCATGCTCATTATATCCCACATTCATGGGGTTATTGGGATAACAATACAAAAGGTTTGGTAGGGTAGTCTCTCCCTTACTCAGACTCAGCCCCTCCCGAATCAAACTCAGCCCTCCCCGAATCAAAATCCTGGCTGCGGCCCTGATGCCTGCCATGGAGATGTTAGATACAAAGATCATTATTTATTTATTTATTTATTTATCTATTTACAGTATTTATATTCCACCCTTCTCACCCCGTAGGGGACTCAGGGTGGCCAATGCACATATACATGGCAAACATTCAATGCCATAGACACACAACACACAGAGAGGCTATTTAACTTTCCAGCTTTCATGAGCGTATGCTTTGCATTCCGGCCAGCTGTTGCTTCACCATCCACGTGTGACACTGTTGGAGTACTTCCTCATTCCTTTGCACACTGGTGGAAATTTTTTATGGCATCATAAATAAGTTAAATTAGCCTCCCTGCATAAGCGGTACCTAAATTTCCTACTTGACAGATGCAACTATCTTTCAGACTGCAAAGGTCGACAGCAAGCTAGACAAATGGGTGGGAGCTTACTCTGACCTGGGCTGGCTTTGAACTCTTGACCTTTTGGACAGTAATGATTTTAATGTAGCTGACTCCCAACCAGCTGCGCCACAACCTGGTCTTGGAAAGTAAATGCTGCAAAGTAAAAGCTGTCATTTTTAATTTTGTTTTCCACTTACTGTTTACAAAAATTGGAGTTCCTATATCTAATTGTTTAATGGCAGGGTGGTGTCTTAGCGGACATCGCCGCTGACACTATCCTATTCCCTCCTCCCCTCCCCACCCTTTTGTTTTTCCCTTTGTGTACTGTGTATTGTGTTGTCTTGATGTTGCCGTTGGGCACTCAAACTGCTGTAAACCGCTCCGAGCCTCCGGGGAGTGGCGGTATACAAGTTTGAAGTAATAAATAAATAAATAAATAAAAAGCAATATTTAATCACCTCAGCAAAGAAAGACCCATATTTACAATTGTCTTGATTTCCAAACCAGATCTGTTGTCTTGGTATCCCCGAACAGATTTGGAAATATTGCAACCATCAGGGTAATTTTGACATTGCCTTCTTTGATGCATATTGAATGTACTGTAGCAAAGGCTCAGAAAGGTGGTCATATAGAGTAGATTAGTCTTGTCCCTTAATAAATTTCCAATAAAGCGATTTACACGTCAATATCTCAATATCAATACCACTGAATTAGGGGTTGCCTAGAAATAGGATGGTAAGAACCCTCTTGCCTCTAGACTGCGGTGGACAAGGTGTTCCTTGGAGGCATTTTGGGACATTTTAAGGGGCAGATGCAGGCCTTCAAGTGTGGCACTCCGAGCCTTCCATAGTTTCTCATCCCTGCCGTAAAACAAAAGTAGAAATAGTACAGCCTTCTAGAACAGAATAAGTTTATTTTCATTGTACATTGCACAGTGAAATTAAATGCTTTCCCCAGCACACATCACAAAACAACACACCATGTTAGGCTACACAGAGAAGCCACTGAAATCCACATGCATGTGGATAATTTCAACAGAAAAGAAGACACCATGAACATGAACAAAATCTAGTACCCTCTAAAATTATAACAATAAATAAAGAACAAAACTCAAACACAGGGGAACTCCAGACAAGAAACAATCAGGGACAGCTAATCACCTCTCAACAAAGGATTTCCCCAGGCAGTAACAAGCCACACCTAAAAACTGTCAGGCCATCAAATGCTAATCAAGGTGCCCCATTGAAACATTTACACATACCTCCAACAGACAAGAGTTCTTTCTCCTACCCCGGACTTTCCACAGATATATAAACCCCATTTTCCTAGTTTCTAACAGACCTCTGAGGATGCTTGCCACAAATGCAGGCAAAACATCAGGAGAGAATGCTTCTGGAACATGGTCGTACAGCCCGGAAAACCTACAACAACCCAAAGTCAGGAAGTCAATGAATAAAATAATTAAAACAATGCATACAACTTCGATCTATGTTAAAAGGGGGGGGGGGAGTTACTGAACTTCAACATCTTGTTTTGAAGTTTCAAATAGCGAATGCTTTCCTAACAAATTTATAGTACTATTGGAGTTATGTAATTTGGAGAGAGTCATTAAGAACTTTATTAGCAGCAAGTCATTATTGCGAGTTGGGACTATAAGCAGGGCTATTAAGAATGAATGACCACCTCAGATAGGAAGCAATCTAATAAGTATAACATTTCTGATTATGTTATTCCCCACTGACAAAAAATGGTATTTTCTCAATGGCTCACAACAGGTTTAATGGATAAAGAGGAAAGACAGTTAGTGGGCAATAAAGTGTGAAGCAAAACATTAGCTGCAAATAAATAGCAGAATTCTTCCCTCAATTGTAATAGCCTTGCGGTTTTTGAGCAGCTGGGGATTCTCAGCATAGACTGTCATAATGTCAAAAGGTGTGATCAAACCTTAGCATTAGAGTTCTTTTCTGGTTGTCATCTCCAAACAAGTGTTAATGTAGGTGTCTGTCTGTGTGTGTTGGCATTATGCTGCAAAGAATATTTATTTAAAAAGCAACGGCGCTGGGAAGAATTCCAAAAGGCAACCATCTGCTTCGGAACAGGAAAAAATGCAGATGCAGAACTGGATTTGTGAACCTGGGAGGGAAAAAAACCCATAACATGGGAAAATATGAAGTGATCATTTTCGTGCTGTGAGGAATCTATTTCATACTGTTATGCTCTTCCCAGTTTTTTGAGTGGTGAAAAGCTCCAAGGTGCTGATGCGAGAGGGGATTGCTATTGGGATTGAGGAGGGATAGTGTTGGAGACATATGACATCTTGTAAGAGAGGCATAAAGTGGAGAAAAATAGCTGGCATTCCAACAGATTCACTGGTATACATCCGAAAAGCCTAGTGAAGGCTGCCAGATATCTGGGCATTTATTTTCTTGAGAATTGGGAACAGGGCACAATGCTTTGGAGAGCTATGTGCATAATAAAAACAGCAGTATCTGTCTATCCCTCCTTCCTTTTATTGAAAGTCTTGCTGATGTTTCAAGCAATGCAGCTCTTCCTGAAACTGCAGCAAAGGGCGGCAATGACATAAATCAGCTTTAGCCCACTTCTCATGTATCATGCTGGATGCATATTCTTGTCCAAGAAACATTATAAAGCATTCTTTTTCTCCATTCATGGATTAAATGGGATTTCACCCCTGTGTTCTTTTATGTATAGTTTTGAAATCCCCCAACAATATGTGCGTTAGACGAAGGATTTATAAGTAAATTTGCAACTTAATTTTTATTTATCTGTCAAACATTCTGCTACTGTTACTTGGGTAGATGAATTTAATACATGAGGTGGGGAGAATCCTACTGTGAACTGCAGGTAACATAGCTTTTGAAGCAATACCGAGTCAATACTACTATTCCTTGAATGGTTTCTTGCATGGCAGAGGGTTGGATTGGACTGCCCTTGTGGTTTCTTCCAACTCTATGATTCTATGAAATGTCCATATGTGGCAATGAAATCAAAACACAGCTAAAATGGCTGGATTTGGCGTTTGTTATATTTACTTGTTATATTGTGTGAAGCATTATGCTGCTTCCAGTCATTCCTTGAACTTTAGCTCACCGAGAAGGTATTGGTTAGGCTTGTACGATCTAGGTAAACCTTGATCCTGGCTTTCAGTGGGGCCCCAGATCCATTTTTTGGTAGTCTCTCGAAATCCGGAGGGCAGATATCTGTTTTTTATTTATTTATTTATTATTCAATCTTGTATGCTGCCACTCCCCGAGGGCTCGGAGCGGCTCACAACACGGTATAGATTACCTTTTTGGGCAAAGTCCTGGAACGTGTGGTGGCCTCACAACTCCAGGTATTCTTGGTAGACACGGATTATCTGGATCTGGCGCAGTCTGGTTTTAGGCCAGGGCATGGTGCCGAGACAGCCTTGGTCGCCTTAGTGGGTGATCTACGCCGGGAGCTGGACAGGGGGACTGTGTCCCTATTAGTTCTGCTGGACCTCTCAGCGGCCTTCGATACCATTGACCATGGTATCCTTCTGGGATGCGTCGCTGGAATGGGCCTTGGAGGTACTGTCTTGCAGTGGCTCCGGTCCTTTCTGGTGGGCCGATCTCAGAAGGTGTTACTGGGAGATACCTGCTCAACCCCTCATCCATTGTCTTGTGGAGTTCCTCAGGGTTCAATACTATCTCCCATGTTGTTTAACATCTACATGAAGCCGCTGGGAGAGGTCATCCGGAGTTTCGGGGTGCGGTGTTATCTGTACGCAGATGACGTCCAACTCCTTTCCACCTACTACTAAGGAGGCTGTTTTGGTTCTGAACCAGTGCTTGGCTGCTGTGTCGGACTGGATGAGGGTGAACAAATTGAAATTGAATCCATACAAGACAGAGGCACTCCTGGTCAGTTGAAAGGCCGAACAGGGCATAGGGTTACAGCCTGTGTTGGACGGGGTTACACTCCCCCTGAAGACACAGGTTCACAGTCTGGGTGTGATCCTGAACTCATTGCTGAGCCTGGAACCCCAGGTTTCAGCGGTGACCAGGGGAGCATTCGCACAATTAAAACTTCTGCGCCAGCTGCACCCGTACCTTGGGAAGTCTGACTTGGCCACAGTAGTCCATGCTCTGGTTACATCCCGTATAGATTACTGCAACGCTCTCTATGTGGGGCTGCCTTTGAAGACTGCTTGGAAGCTTCAATTGGTCCAACGGACAGCAGCCAGGTTGATAACAGGAGTGGCACTCAGGGAGCGTACAACTCCCCTGTTGTGCCAGCTCCACTGGCTACCAGTTTGCTACCGGGCACAATTCAAAGTGCTGGCTTTAGCCTTTAAAGCCCTAAATGGTTCTGGTCCAACTTACTTGTCCAAACACATCTCTCCCTATGAACCATCAAGATGCTTAAGATCATCCGGAGAGGCCCTGCTCTCGGCCCGCCTGCTTCGCAGGCACGCCTGGCGGGGACAAGAGACAGGGCCTTCTCAGTGGTGGCTCCTCGGCTTTGGAACTCCCTTCCTAGTGACATCAGGTCAGCCCCCTCCCTCCTGACATTTCATAAAGAAGTCAAGACCTGGCTTTTCGAGCAAGCATTCTCAGACGAACTTTAATCGAGATCAAGGATTACTATGACGACGAAACGGAAACCGATTTTAAAATTGTGGAGCTGAGATTTGTATTTTGTAGTTTTTAACTGTTAATTTTATATGTTTTTATATGACTGTTTTTATCTTGTGATGTATTGTATATGGGAACTTGTTGCTACTTGTTCACCGCCTCGAGTCGCCTTCGGGCTGAGAGAGGCGGTATAGAAGCATGGCAAATAAATAAAAATAAATAAATAAAACAAAAATTGACTTTAGTTAATACCAGATTAAAATTCAAATTTCAAATGCCAACCGGAACAGATGAGTCTTGCAAGCCCTGCGGAAGGCCGACAGGTCTCACAGTGCACAAACTTCGGATGGCAAGGCATTCCAAAGAGATGGCACCATGGTGGAGAAGGCTCTGTGCCTCGTAGATGTTAGGCGAATAGCTTTAAAGCTGGGTACTTCCAGTAAGTTTAGATCTTCAGAGCGAAGTGATCTCTGGGGTTGGTAGGGGTGAAACAGTTCTTCAGATATATCGGCCCTGGACCATGCAAGGCCTTGAAGTTTAATACCATCACCTGGGGTGCTGAAATATCAATTTTCTATTGGACCATTATGGAGGAGGGTGGGCTTCCCAGGCTCTCCTTCCCATCATTTTAGGCATTTAAGCTGTTTGTTACTCTAGAGAAGAGGTGCTCAGCTGCAGGCACTTTCTCTCCCGAGCCTGCATGCCACATGCACTTTTTCCAAGCTAAGAAAGCAAGTTCTGTTTCTTAATCTAGAGGAGATGGAGAGGTGATCAGCTGCAGACAGGCACCCACTTTCTCCCGCAGGTTGCACCACACCAGCATCTATGCATTCTTTCCATGGCATTTTAAGGAGACTTCCCATTTCCAGACAAGGAAGAGTGATTTTTTTTCCTTGTCAGGAGTGACTTGAGAAACTGCAAGTCACTTCTGGTGTTAAATAATTGACCGTCTACAAGGCCCAGGGGATGCCCTGATGTTTTAGCATCCTTGTAAGAGACTTCTCTCATGTCTCCGCATGGGGAGCTGGAGCTGACAAAGGGCACTCAACCCACTCTCCTGAATTCAAGCCACTGACCTATTGGCCAGCGGTCCTGCTGGCTCAGGAAGGGTGATGACCTCCTGAAAGAGAATAGTAGTTTTCAGAGAATGAGGGTTTTCTTTTCATTTGCTAGGGAATTAATAAAAAAGATTAAACAGTCATGCCAAAAACCAGGGGATGAGCTGAGATCGGCTCCCCTTGCTTTTGTGTCAAGATGGCTTTTGTACTGGGAGGACCTTTACCGTTATGGGCTTCAGAAGTCCTGAAGGTGCCGAAAGAAATGGAGGAAATGGAAGAAATTAATTGCGTGCACAAGTGTAATATTGTTACTGGTACAGATTTTGGATTCCGTTCAACAAGTCTTCAGCCCATCAGTAAATTGCACTATTAATATTGCACAATGTTTTATTTTGGATTGTTTTGGGTATGTGTGCATACATGCCTCAAAAAGTTGCCAGGAACAGAATCTCACTGGGAAAGAGGATGGGAAACTGGTGGTTTGACTCAATTGTAAGGCAATGGACTAGATTCACATCCTTCAGTAGGACAAAGCGATGAAGACTACTCCCGCCCTGACTTTCACGCTGACATTGCCAACCTAAGCTGAAGTTTCTACAGGTGTGATAAGGCAAATTGGCAATCTTCTCCATGCCAGAATAACCTCCTGGAAAAGCGCTCTCGCTTTGCTTCATTACAACACCTGCTTGCAATAAGATGGGATCTTATCTATTTCTGTAATAAAATGCCATGGTAGAACTGTGTCCTTAATTATCCTACTAAATAATGGGACACATTTAAAGCTTTTCCACTCCATCTCCCACCTCTCATTAGCATCCTTTATGAGTTATTTGTCTGAGCGTTATTGCATTTCTTTTAATCTGCAAAAAGGGGGTTCAAATGCAAATTCTTTCTAGGATACACGTATAAAACAAATGCATAATTAATGGTTCTGTTTGAGACATTTTAATAACCCCAAATATGCTAAGTGCTTCTCAGAGAAGCCATACAGAAAGTAATCTAAGAATCTGTGTTTGGGCATGGTTTATATTACTGGGGTTGGCCATAAAGAATCCTTATCTGCTTAATACACAATGTTATGGAAGATGCATGGTTGCTGAAAGAATTATTCTTACAATACGAATAGTCTAGGAACTGAAAGAGAAAAGAGACAGGATAGTTTATCAATATCTTTTTGATAACTATTGCTGAAAGCGGGGCATTAACAAGTACTGTACAGCCAGCCCTCCACATTTGGTGGAGTTTGGAGGATGGGACTCTCATGAAATTGACCCATTCTTTCCTCAATAGCTACTTTATCTTTTTGTGATGTTACTATAACATTTCTATAATCATGGTCGTGACTTTGATAAATGCATGGAGGCAGAATATAAGAGGCGAGTATTCTGTATAAGAAGGAGATGTGTTTTACCCTATGACCTGACTTCAAACGAACTTTTAGGAGCAAAATCGCAGCCTCCTTTGTCCTGTTATCTTAGCGTGTCTGGACTTTTCAACACTAGAGACTCGATCTGATATTTGTTGCACTACCACGTTATGTATATGCGGAACCCTACTTATGTGTTATTGCGACTTTGGATATAACCCGGTGTATTTGTATGCTTCGCCACAACACCCATATTTGTACATGGGATTGGTATGTCTTTTTGAAATATTGTATTTCCACTCTAGCTTGTTGAATACTAATATTAATATTGATACTTTTATATTGTATCAACCTGTTTTGTGTGTTTTTTCCCCCTGAATTTTGCCCTATGAGCCAGCAGTTTATGGCATTCAGGTTCATATCCTTCTGTAGGAGAAAGTGATGAAGACTACTCTCTCTTAAAGGTAACCATTGTTGTACTTTTGAGAAGTAGAAAAGAGCTAGTTTTTAAAACCTATTAGGTAGGTAAAGGTTTTCCCCTGGCATTAAGTCCAGTTGTGTCCGTCTCTGCGAGGTAGTGCTCCTCTCCAAGCCGAAGAGCCGGCATTGTCCGTAGACACCTCCAAGGTCATGTGGTCGGCATGACTGCATGGAGCACTGTTAGGATGTGCAAAAATGAAGCTTACCATCAATGTTTTGGTGATGAGGTAATTTTTCTATAAGGAATATATTATCATCAATAAATATTATGATGATAATATCATTATAGAAGAATTATCTCATCACCAAAATATTGATGGTAAGCTTCATTTTTGCACATCCTAATAAGTTTCACAAAGTTGGGGGGGAAACCTTTTTGGACTACAGCTTCCAGAATTTTCTCTGTGCTGGATTCTCAAAACAGCCATTGCTTCCTTTAATTTCCCCTCTACCCCCCACTCCAATCTCCTCCTTTCCTATGTATGAAGCTTCAAATTTGCCTTTGATGGCACGTTTAGTAGTAACTCATTTTATAAAAATGTATTTAAGTCCAATTTGGGGGGGGGGGGGAGATTTCTGCATTAGCGCACCAATTTTATCCCTAAATAATTATAGACCCCTTGCTGGTGCATTTTGTCATAAACTACTTTGAAAATCACTCCCGTAAGATCTGGAGCTTCTGGAGGGCTGAACAAAGCCAGCATTAAACTATTGGGTGCTGTTCTTTAAAGTCAGAAGAAACTTTCATTGCATTTAGAGGGGCTAACAGCAGGAGCTCACCCTGCTTCCCAGATTCGAACTTCAGCAGATCAGCGATTTAACTCATTACGCCACCAGGGGCTCAATTACTAACCAATTACTAACTAACTACTTTCAGGAACCTTGGGCAGATAGTAGTGCAACCTAAGAGTGTGGAGAATTCTCTCATATTTACTCATTTGCGATGAGATGGGCTCCTTCAAGGTGCTAAGACAGTCTGCCAAGAATTCACTGACTCCTGCACAATTATTTTGCTTGAAGTGCAAAAACAGGACTAGGAGAATTTCTGTTTCTATTAAAACTTCTGCATTTTCAGCATAACATCTCTGAGCAAAATCTTTGTGAAACAAAGTGCACGGACTTTGTGATTGATCAAAACAATGCAAACAATCCAGTGCTTCACAGAAGTCTGTGAAACAAGGCAGCTACTATAATAGTTCAGTATCATTTCTGCAAAAGTTGTTCTGGCAAATGTGAGAAAACACATTGATGCTTGAGGAAAATGTCTTGCTGACACAGAGAAGAAAAACAACTAATGAGAATAAAAGAAACCAGGAATTACACGGCTAGTAAAACGTAAAGTACAGGGTTTTCCCAATGGAGTTTAATGGGCATCGGAAAACACCTCTCATCGCTGGGAAGTGTCCTTATCTAGCCACACGTATTAGCAAATTCAGGGTGTATATACTCTTAGCAGCTAATAATTTTGAACTCTTTGCAATTCTTTTCAAAAATGTATACACTTTTAATAGGATTAAACACTCCAATAGTAGCGAAGTGTTGCAAAATTATAAGAGACAGTTTAATTGAGGTTGCAACACTAAGCTTCAGCAATACAAGCAGAATTCAAGTACCGAAGGTACCATGGAAATTTAAGATGGATTAATAACTGCTTAAATCATCATTATAACATCTATTCTTCAATATAAAGACATTAATTTAGCATTCAAAGAAACACCATAGCTATTATTAGCTATTAAAAAGTGTACACCTTTGGCACATCTGGTCTACATTGATATATACGGTGTTCCCTCACTTATTGCTGGGGTTAGGTTGTAGGAATGCTCTATTTATTTTAATATTTATGCATTATTTTAGTAGTTCTACACTATTTTAAATCTTTATAAACTTAAAGTAAAGTGAAGGAAAGGAAGGAAAGGCCCTTCAAGGCTGGAGGGAGGGAAGGAGGGGGGGGGACTAAGGAGGGAAAGTGTGGCGGCAAACCCCCACAAAATAGCAAAAATACCATGAGATAGATAGATAAATATCAATTTCTTAGCCGCCACTCCCGAGTGGCTCAGGGCGGCTTACAAATCGAGGCAGACAGCATACTCAGTTACACATTAAACCATTATACACTACACATTAAAAGGATTAAAACTGGGTGTTACATACAACTTAACCAACTTAGAGTTCAAATGCCTGTTGGAACAGGCAGTTTTTACAGGCCTTCTGAAACGCCATGAGGTCATATATGTAATATTTTTTGAAATCTGCGAAACAGCGAGTTTGCAATAAGCGAACTGTGAAGTAGCGAGGGAGCACTGTATTCCCTGTTATAGAGATGCAAACATTGAATACCAGTGTCATGTACTGGTTTGAATGTTAGGCTATGACTTTGGAGACCAAGGTTCAAATCTATCCTCAGAGTATGCAGCAAAAGCAGTGCAAAAGAGCTCATCCGCCATCTTAAGATATCTCAAGGAGGCCACTTTATACTGATGGCACTTAAACCTTTGAAGCTAAACCGATGGCCCAAATGCTGTATGGAGCCCAGATTGGCCCCTTTTCAAATTATGCCCCACGAGAGTGTGTTCAATCAAAATTCCTAAGAGCAGCTCTACAGGATCCCGGATGTGTCTCTAATGCCTGTCTGTGATTGGAGACATGCTTCATGAAAATGAAGATGAGAGTATGGACAGCCATTCTCAACTAGTGGCTACATCTGTCCTTCTCACCATGTGGTCTTGCCCCCTGGAAGAGATGTCTTCCAGTCCACATGGATCAAAAGAGTGGCAGTAAAGATCACAACACTAGGTTTTTCCCAATGACAACTGCTAAGCATGAGATGGGACCAAGCCAAGGATCTCATTAAGTAATGGATTCTGGACACAGAGTGCCAATCGGACTTAGCCTGCACCCCAGCCTTTGTCATTAGTGAAGCTAATAGATACCTCAATACCTCCATGGCTTATCTAACAAACCTGGAGGTGCCTAAACACTGAAGGGCTTTTACCCTGGCAAGATGCCATGACCTCCCATTGGATGTATTGGAGGGGAGGTACTGGAAGACCTCTTTCAAGGAGATATTATGCCTCTGTGAGTCTGGACATATAGAAACAACTGAGCACGTGCTCCTTCAATGCATGTTCTACAGAGACTTTAGCACAGCGCTCCTCAAATTAAGGCCCGTGGGCCGGGTGCGGCCCTCCAAGGTTATTTATCTGGCCCCTGCCCTAAACTTTAGACTTAGGTTTGCCTTAAGTCTGAAATTACTTGAAGGCACACAACAACAATCCTAATTAACTTGACTATTTCATCATCCAAAAGTAGGCCCACACTTCCCATTGAAAGATGGGTAAGTTTATCTTGGTGAAAATTGTTCTTCATTTAAAATATTGTTTTGCCTTTCATTTTTTTAAAAAAAAATATTATTATTTGCATGATAGATATGTGCAGTGTGTATAGGAATCAGTTCATCTCCCCCAAACTATAGTTCACCCCTCAAAAGTCTGGGGAACTGTGAAACAGCCCCCACTTAAAAAGTTTGAGGGCCTCTGCCTTAGAAGTAATCTCATTACACCATGCGGCAACAGGAAAGAATTGTATTGTGTGCTAACTTTGAAAAAAAAATCTCAAAAATGTCCAAGTTTAGTAGATTGTTTGCAACATAGCAGCAATGAGTACTGTACCTGCCTCATAGACAGAGGCACAGCTATATACATGAATCTTGTGTCATGAACACTCCAATTCATTTCTCTGAAACGATTAAAAAGTGATTTGTTATATCAGGTGAAATAGACAGATGGTTGCCGCATGCATAGAGGGGAATGAATAATAGCATGAGTAAGCTTTTGCATTCACATAACCAGTAAAAGAACTTGGAAAAGCTAGGTATTTTCACAGTGGTAGCAATTCAAAGGAAACGAAGGAGGGAACGGCAAGAGACCATAATTAAAGCCTGAAAGAGCGCTATACGGAGACTTAATGTCAAATGGGCAGGATTCTAAAGTACAAGGTGCCCCAGCTAAACTAATAGAGTTCTGCAATTCTAATGATTGTATTGACTTCTTTTATATGTAGCACAAAGCAGGAAGAAACCCTGGTATCTGTTAAATGGACGAGATGTAAAATCTTGGTACACAGAGTTCTAAACAATCCTTTTAATTCTAGGCACAAAAGCACAAAAACGCAGGGACCATAAAGAAAGAAAAAAGCATAACAGAATCCAGTCCATCAAGGGAAACATCCTGATAAAACAATAGTTTCAAATAGTTGCAAATGCTTCCTAACAAAGCCAGTGGCTCCTGCAATTGTTTATTGAAAGAGAAACTCTTTCCATCCGTTTACTTTTGATATGTCAAGGGATAGACTTTTTCCATCACATCTATATGGTGTCAACATGAAGGTGAATTTATGCCGAATCAAATCAAAAGCCCATCTAATGTAGCATCTTGGTTCACCCAGTGTTTGCCTAGAATCCAAACCAGTAATAAAACACAAAGGACATAGAGTGACAAATTTCCAGTACTGTGTTTATTTCTTCACATATATGTTATTTCCTGGGCAGAAAATACTGTTCTCTGGGCAGGAAACTATTTATTTATTTATTTATTTCTGGTATTTGTACCCTGTCACTTTTCTACCACAGAAGGGAGACTGGACGGCTTACATTAGTAACGGTACAACTCCGCTACATCACAATGCCCTTTCCCTGCCTACGCAGTGGGCGGGGAAAGGTTGTTAGCTTCTCCCACGAAGGGAGATGATTGGTTCCATGGCATGGAACTTTCAGGGAATGGGCGGAGGCTGCCTGGCACGTTGGGGCAGCCTCCTGCGCCATTCGTGCTCTAGGCGTTGACCCACTACTCCCGCCCGGTTACAGTATAGTGGTCGCCTTAGGGGCCGGGTAGGAATTTTTCCCCCTTCTATGTTAAAAAAAAGGGAAAAAAGAGAAAATATATACAAGGGGTTTTTTTTGCCTACCCTGTACTGTTACTGGGACTTTTTCCAGGATGGTGGTTCTATAAATAGGATAGCGTAAATAGTTTAGGGTTAGCCATAGACCCATATTCTCTCATGCACTCCTCAAGGTTGGACGGGCCAGTGCACAAATACACTTACCAAGACTGCGGTCTGGGGTAAGGGGGATGCATTGGTCCTGAGATTTTGAGAGTTCAGTTAAATATTGTTTGAGATGTTTGATTGTGTTCTTCCTTGAGAGGTGACAAGTTTTTGTGTTGTAGGGGAATCAGGAGAGTTTTCCGTTGCTACATATAGTTCCCTTGACACCTGAGTTTTAGTCAAGCTAAGCCTAAATAGGTAACTTTAAAAAATAAAAGTTGCCCTAATTTGATCCAACTACTGTTGTCTGTCTCGTTATTTCGGGGGTTGGAAGATAATTACAATAATATAATCACAATCACATACATAAACATTAAAACAATTACATAATCATTAAAAACCAGTACATGTAGCATTAGTTAAAAGCATAAAACAAATCACAATGCCATCTGCCGCAATGCCATTCCAGTCAATGTCCATGAAGGTGCAAATTTTGTCTGTTGCCTGAATAGTATATTAATAGTATATTACTAGAATAATAGTAACAATAAGTATGATAGTAATAGTAGCAATAAGGATAATAATCATAATTGTATCAGTTATAAGTAGGATAGCAGTAATATTAGCAACAATACGATGGTAATAGTAGCAACATTAAGTTTTTATTTTTTTATTTATTTATTTGATTTGATTTTATACCGCCACTCCCAAAGGCTCGGCGCAGTTTACAAGGAAGAATAAACAATACAGAATAAAACCGGGGTTTAAAAACTCAGCAATTATCAAAAGCCTGCCTGAAGAGGTGGGTTTTGCATGCTCTACCAAAGGAGCTCAGATCTCGAAGGGCCCGAGTCTCAGGCAGCAGGGAGTTCCATAGGACCGGACCTATGATGAAGAATGCCCTCCGCTGGGTTGCTGTTAGATGAAAGGATCTGACACTAGGAATTGCAAGAAGGTTCAAATCTTCTGACTGTAGTGACCTTGGGGGGGGGGGGGGTTATAAGGGAACAGGCGATCCCTTAGATACACTGGCCCCAGACCATGTAAGGCCTTAAAAGTAAGAACTAACACCTTGAAAGTGATCCGGAATCCGATAGGCAACCAGTGCAGGTCTCGCAGAATAGGTGTTACATGACAGCTCGCAGGCTGCCCTGCGAGGAGCTGAGCTGCAGCGTTCTGCACTAGCTTGAGTAGGACAGTAATAACAGTAGCAATAAGAATAATAGCATGAATAGTAGCAGCAATATGTATGATAGTAATAGCAGCCATACATATTATAGATACATATTGATAGTAATAATAGCAACAATATGTATCATAGTATCAAGTATAATGGTAGTAATAATAACAATAAGTATGATAGTAATAGTAACAGTACAATAGTAATAATAATTGCAACAAAAGTTTGATAGTAAAAGTAGCATAACTAAAGGGCATTTTCAGCATCTGGCCTTTCTAGTAGGGTCTGCCTGCAACACAGTAAAAAAACTGTATAATTTTGGCACCAATGGAGAAAGTTTAGAAGCTCATTCCTCTGTCATCTGTTTGCCTATCAGCATGAAAATTGCCTCACTTGTGAGACACATTTATCATTGCAAATCTGCCAAGTTTCAGAATGTTTTACCAATCCACTGATTTTAAGGAAATTTCTAATGTTTTTACCATCACTGAAAAAAAGTCACAAGAGGGAACTCTGGGAATTGAAGTCCCAATGAGTGCGCACCACAAGAGGAGAGAAAAAGAGAATGGACACAACCAGCATGGCTTCTGATTGGCTGAGAAAGAAACGTGAGAAACAGAAACCCCAACCTTAATAATAAAAATAATAATAATAACAACTTTTTGTAACCCACTCTCTCTCCCCAAAGGGACTCAGGGCAGCTTACAAAGACAAAAACAAAATAGACATAAACAGCAGTTTTAAAAAAGCAATTAAAACAAGCAATTAAAATTCACAAATAATACAGTAATCATTAAAACAAGTAATAAGTTCCATTATCAACATGTGAAATGAACAATTGAAAAGTGGCTGTGCAATGAGTTGGGGCAATGTGTTCTCAGTCAGCCTCTTCGGGCAGAATAGAAGCATAAGAAGTTAATAAAGGCTAATCATCCTCCTCTCCGGAGGCCAGTGTACAGAAGTCTGTTTTTAATTACTTCTTGAAGTAGAGGAGTGAGGAAGCTGTTCTTACTTCTGAATGGAGGGAGTTCCAGAGGGAGGGGGCTGTCACAGAGAAGTCCCCCTCTCTTGTTCTGTCACAATGCAGGGACTCGGCCCAGCCCCTTAATCACACACACAGAGACAGCAATCAGCTAACTATTTATTGAATAATAAAAAACAGGTGAAAAGGGTAATTGTCCAAAAAAGTATCAAAGATGCAATCAAAATGGTAAAGAGTTCTTAGGTAAATCCAAAAGCAATAGCTTGACAAAAGTTCCGCAAAAGCAATGAGGATCAAAACAGACTTGGTCCGTGGCAATTCAAACAAGGCAAAGTTCAAGGAATCAAGGCCCAAGAAACTTCTTGGAACACACGAGCCTCAGTCCTGGCTCCGTGGATCTTCACTCGCTTCACTCCCTTCAAATCAGAAGTGGCCGAGCAACTGAGGATCCGTTCCCACGGATCCTATACTTAATTCCCTTGGTGAGATCTACGGCGCTCTAGGCTTCTGCGCCAATCTGTGCTACGGGGCTCACTGCTCCTGTGGTGCTCTAGGCTTCGATGCCATTCCCTTCTGCTAGACTCAATGATCCGATGCCTATCAAAGCTCCGTCCTTGCCTCCCAGCACCTGGGTCGTTATCTTCATGAGAGCCTGACTCCCTTCCAACTTCCATGGGCTCATCCTTCGCTAGCTCCCGGACTTTCTCTTGGGATCCGAAACCACCTGGTTTCTCATACTGATTATCTGAGTCAGTCTCCTCAGTGTCAGACTGACCTTCCCAGCTCGCATAACCATCAGGCCAGCCATGATCCCATTCTAAGCTCTCTGTGGGAGATGAAGGCCCAGCTACCTCATCATCCCCTTCTTCATCATCTACATTGTCCGCAATTGGCCCTAATGCAAGCGGGACCCACGGGGTGGCCCCCTGCCCCCCGGGATGAAGGAGAACTGGGTTGCTACATGTTCCCACCAACACCTGAGTTGGGGGTGGAACTGAGAGCACAGTGTCCATGTAGGTTTACTTGCAGAGACGCGGCTAGTTAAGTATCCTGGACCTGAACTGTTTAGGGCTTTATAGGTAATAAACGGATCAGCAGCCAGTGGAGCTCTCAAAGCATGGGAGTTGTCCGCTCCCTGTAAAGTGCTTCTGTGGCTTCCCACCCAGGGCCAAAAAAGGGACTTTGAGACATGGAGAAGCTTCTATAGGCCCTGGGGGTAGCGTTCTAGCTTTCCCATAAAAAGAAAACCTGGAGAGTCTTTGAGCAATGAGTTCAGGACTCAAAAATAGGTGAACTCAAAACAAGGTTTATTTATTTACAATCAGTAAAACTGATGGCTCAAAAAGCATGAAGTTGGTTGTTGGGAAAGGTCCTTTAAGAAAAGGGATTGCATCCACTTGCCTTTGCAGAGTGAAGGTGCCGCTCTTTGATTCCAGGGTTCCTTTGTTGCTCCAAATGATCCTCTGGCACACGAAGTCCTCAGGTCCCCAGATATTACAGTCTTTGGGTGAAGGGGTGGCCTTCCTATTACTGCAATCCTGGTTTGAGAGTGTTGGGAGTAAGCTATACGTGGACAAAGATGCGTTGTCTAAGTGAGAGCTTTAGATTTCTGCATGCTTCATCCATGTGCTATGCTTGGAATGGAGACAGAAAGGAAGTGCAGTCTCCCAGGTAAACTCAGGAAGGGGAGGAGTTCAGGCTGGTGATGCCAGGTTTGGAGCCAAGATACCACTCCTCCCATAAATGTCCACATGGCAGAACAATGGAACAAAGGCCTTGCAGGTAAAGGCCAAACCAGGTACACACTACAGATATAGAATAATCCCTGTGGGGGCATAATAGCTTCAGTTAGCAACCTGGCTACCGATCTTTGGATTATTTGGAGCTTCTGAACGATCTTCAAAGGCAGCCCCATGTAGAGAATATTGCAGTATCCAGGCGGGGTGTAACTAGGGCATGGCCAGATCTGGCATCTCAAGGTATGGGTGGAGAGGCTTAGGGAAGCCTTTCTTTTTGGCCTTATTTGGCTCAAGCAAGCACTCCACCAGGGTGGGTGGGGGGGGGGGGTTGGTTGGTTTAGTAAGGTATGGAGGAGGCTGCTGGGGAAGAAAGAAGAGGAGGAGTCACTGCTTCCAGGTGCCCACTGTTGCCTGATTTGTGAGGCCACCCACATGGCATGGCCTCTGCCTCAGGTAATGTGCCACTCAGCTCCATTAG
This sequence comes from Anolis apletophallus, assembly GCA_030556195.1. Taxonomy (NCBI): domain Eukaryota; kingdom Metazoa; phylum Chordata; class Lepidosauria; order Squamata; family Anolidae; genus Anolis; species Anolis apletophallus. The sequence goes on along the minus strand of JARBWK010000016.1, from coordinate 22,776,584 downwards.
CCCCAATTAACCAAAAAAATCTGGCTGTGCCCTGCCGGGTCTGTTTTCAGAGGTCCGGCAACTGAGTTAATGCATTTCCCTGAATCTGGTATTGCCAAACGGACTTATGCACACACCCCTACTTTCTAGCCTTTCTACGATGCTCTCCGCTTCCATGAAATTGTTAGAGCTTTGCATAATCCTATATATACCTACCCAGAAATAAATCCAATTGCATTCAATCAATCTTAAACCCAAGGAGGTATGTAGTCGGTAAAATTGAGCATATAATGGAACGAACATATAATTAAATGAGTAAGGATATAAGTGCACCCACAACTGCATATTTATTTTTTTCAATTATATGCTCGATAGCCAACCTTTCTTCCAGAAATTGGACCCAAGACAGTTTAACTACCGTAATGCATTGCCCCTGAACACATCTTATAGGCTGGAATCTTGGAAATGCTTGGGGGCAAGTCAATGGGAAACAATGGAGCCTACTTATGAAGGGTGCATTGTTGTCCATGGCTACTATGTTATTTTATACTAAAACTTAATGAAAGCCTCTCTCGTCTGGAGACAATTTGTGAAATTGTGCATGCATTCCACATCAGATTTATTTGCAAGAGAAATCAGAGAAGAGCCACGGCAGGTGAGTTGGGGAAATCGCCGAAGGGGGGGGGGTCACACCACCCGGCTTTCAGAATAAATAAGGCTTGTTGCTATGTTGATGATGAGGAGGTGTAATGATTCACAATGCAACATGGCCTCCCCTCCCACGCCCTGTCTCAGCTAGATGTGAAGACATGATCACTGTGTTCACATACTCTCAAGGTTTTGCTGAAGGGACTTTTATACCTTCACACTTTAAAGCTAAGTCACTTAGAAAATACTGGAAGTAATCACAATGTGTTGGTACAAAAGGCAGTGTTCAAACATAGCAGCATGGAGGCTGGTTTCCTAATCATGAAAAACCAAGAGCTGCACAATGAACTTGAGGATGAGAGGGATGGCTTTGTCTGGCCCTGGTATGGAGGCAGGAAGGCAGCCGTTACCAAGCACTACAGATCTAGAGGAATGTGAAGAAATTAACAAGAAGGGAGAAATGAATGGTAAATGCATGGTGCAGTGTGTTCAAACATACTTATTGATAGGAATAAGAAGGTGTTACAAAATAAAGAGTAGTTAGTTGTTTTGTTTGTGGAGGTATACATTTTAAACACAGCTGAGTCTCTCTTATCCAACATAAATGGACCGGCAGAACGAAAATGTTGGATAATAAGGCGAGATTAAGGAAAAGCTCTGGTGGCGTGGTGGGTTAAACCACTGAACTGCTAAACTTGTTGACCAAAAGGTCGCAGGGTCGAATCTGGGGAGCTGCCTGAGCTTCCGCTGTCAGCCCCAGCTTCTGCCAACCTAGCAGATCAATAAGGGAAGGTAATGGCACCTTATGCAGTCATACCAGCCACAAGACCTTGGAGATATCTACGGACAATGCCGGCTCTTCGACTTAGAAATGGAGATGAGCACCAACCCCCAAAGTCGGACAAGACTGGACTTGATGTCAGGGGAAAACCTTCACGTTTACTTAAGGAAAAGCCTATGATTTTACAAATAAACACCAAAACATCATGTTTTACAACAAATCAGCAAAAAGAAAAACAGTTCAATACATGGTAACAGTATGTAATAATTAATGTATTTACTAATTTAACACCAAAACAGACAAGAGTTCTTTCTTTCTTCCATCCTGGACATTATTCCACAGGAAAATGTACACTCCACTTCTCTCACCTGTGGATCCAGGAGGAGGCAGACTGTGTTGGATAATACAGAACATTGGATAAGCGAAGGTTGGATAAGTGAGACTCTACTGTATATGTTGTTTTCTACCAAGTTAAAGGTAAAGCTAAAGGTTTCCCTTTGACATTAAGTCTAGTTGTGTCTTACTCTGGGGGTGGTGCTCATCTCCATTTCTAAGCCAAAGAGCCAGCATTATCCATAGATGCCTCCAAGGTCATGTGGCCAGCATGACTGCACTGAGTGCCATTAACTTCCCTCCAAAGCATTATCTATTGATCTAGTCACATTTGCATATTTTTGAACTGCTAGGTTGGCAGAAGTGACATAGCGGATTAAACCCTCGTGCCAGCAGGATTGCTGATCAACAGATAAGCAGTTTGAATCTGGGGAGAGTGAGTTGAGCTCCCTCTGTCAGCTCCAGCTCCCCATGCGGGGACATGAGAGAAGCCTAAGCAGAAAAGGGAGTGGGCTGTTCCAAAACATACAAGGATACACAGCAAAAAGGGGGGAAGCATAACAACTAGTAGATGCTATAATAAAGTTCAATAATTCATCACAAATCAAATAGTCTCTAGTTCATCAATCTCATATAATATAACAAGAGTTTAAGCATTCAATATCATAACCTCATAGGGTAAGTACCCTCTATATACAAACAATCATGGTCGCGGTAAACAGGCTCACATGTAAGTAAGCAGAGACACCCAAGATGGGCGGAGGAAAGTTCCTGGATGATATAAAGAGGACACAGTCCCGGACGCCGTTCCAACAGAAGAAAATATGCAAAATAATCAAAATGTTCGGGTATAATTCCACTAAATATCAAAGCATGTAATACTTCCGGGAGGTTGTCCTGTGGCCGACGAATAGATGCAGTCTCACGCCCTGTCACACCACAGAGACCTCAGGCATCACTTTTGCTCGGGTCTACATTTAGCCAAGATGACTATAAGGCAGTCTCCAAGCCAGCTTGTTTTCATCTAGGCCCCATCTGGGCCTCTCTGCCTTCCTGTGAGAAGCTGGTACGGAATGCCTAGCTAGCTATGTTCAAGGTTACCTAAACTAAGCCTCCCTGATTGCAAGACGCCTCGAAGATGCCCATAAAGAACTCCCTGCAAAACATCTGTGCCCGTTAATTGGCAGCGCATTCCAATGGACCTTAGGTAACAAAAACATATAGCTTCTCATCAATCACTCAGCTTGATGTTCGACGCACCGGAACTAGTCAGCGAACCCTATATCTGTGGTCGGGATACAACGGGATCCATCTTGGATCAACATCGATGCTAGGAAGATGCTCCTTTGAAGCACCGGCCGTTACCGGCCTACCTTAAGCTTCACCAGTCCTTCCCAGCGGGCTGTCTTGGTTCACTTGTTCCTGACAGCGTTGTGTTCAAGCCATGATCCTGAAGAGACTCTGTTGCTTTGTATCCATTGCTTCCCAAGTTGCTATGGTTGCTGATGAGGAGGGAATCTATCCAAGGACTCTGTATTGCATCCGGCTTGGATTTCCTGCTATAGAACTATACCTACCTGTTGATCCTGATTGCTGCTACTTAAAGGCATTATACTTGCCTTCAAGCTTTCTTCCTTTTACCTGCACAATGAATCTTGTTGTACCTCAGCTGCTGTGTGGTTTGTTCAGGGAGGTCAAGTGCCTGGGCCCAAGGGGGCGACACGCGCCTTCGTTTCACCCCGAAGGGCTTCCTCAGGGCCAGGGGGCGTGGCCTATATGGTGAAATCTCATGAGCGTCAGGAGAGATGCTGTTGAGATCTAGAAAAGCTCCTAAGCATTCTCCACTTTACCTGGGATGCCATCACATTAAATGTCGTCCCCCCATGTTAAAGGCAAAAAAGCCGTGTGCATCAAATAAATGCTACAAACAGACTTCTTGGTGTGTGGTTCATGTAGATGGGTGCCAGAATGATTCACCGGGGAGCCTCAGTTTACATGCTTTTCCTGAAAGCAAACCCAAAATCTTCAGATGGCATTACATTTGACTATATTCTGGAAGTCATTCTGGCTCAATCCAAGTACAGAATAATCATTAGGGAAGCGAAATGCATACCCATCCTTTCCCTGTCTGAGAAATATGTGGTTGTGTGCAAGTTTCATGGGTGGGGCAAAAGGTGGATGGTGCATTTGTGAGAAAAAGCAAAAATGGGGTGCATACAGAAGAAAGTGGGACAGAGACAAGATTTTGCAATGCACCTACTTATGAGCCTGATTTCTTAATACTCACAGATGAACCAGTAGCCTTCAGTTCACCTTTCCAGTGTTGCTGAGCTGGCTGGTGCTTTATTACCCTTTGCGTTTGGACAAAGTATTTTTACCTCTCCTCTCTGGTTGTTAATTCTATCAAATTGGAATGGACATTAATTTCCATCATGTGTAACAAATAACATTTCTTCCCTCAAGAAGATGATGGGGCCTCTTCTTCTGTCATTAAGTGTCCTTTGTAGATGGCATAATAGCTTCTGTGAAACTATCTCAACCAAAGTTCATTTATGTTTTTAAAATATTGATTTATCTCGTACACACGATTATGTTTTCTATTTTAAATTCATCTCAACGCACAAGTTGCTGTGCAAGATCTTAATTTTAGGTTGGTATCCAGCCTCGTCAATGGCTTTTTGGTCCCTGCTTCCATCACATTTGTGTTTTTTAGACCCTGATAGTTCTGAACTTCATCATTATGGTGATACTAGTGATCAAGGTAAATGTAAAGGTTTTCCCCTGACGTTAAAGTTCAGTTGTTTCTGACTCTGGTGGTTGGTGCTCATCTCCATTTCTAAGCTGAAGAGCTGGCGTTGTCCGTAGACACCTCTAAGATCATGTGGCCAGCATGACTGCATAGAGCATCGTTACTTTCCCTCTGGAGCAGTACCTATTGATCTACTCACAGTTGCATGTTCTTGAACTGCTAGGTTAGCAGAAGCTGGGGCTAACAGCAGGAGCTCACCTCGCTCCTCAGATTCGAACCTGTGACCTTTCGATCAGCAAGTTCAGCAACTCAGTGCTTTAACCCACTGTGCCACCGGGGACTCCTACTAGTGATCAAAGGAAGCCATTTTGATCAGACGTCACCCAGAATACTATAGGGTAGGCAAAAAAACAAAACCCCTAGAACATAGGGAGGAGAAAAATTTCTACCTGGCTCCATTGGCAACCCTTAAAGTACACTGTTAAATGGCAGGATAGTGGGTCAAAGATCAAGGCTGAAATGGAGAGCAGGGCATGGAAAGCTTAGCTACACTGGGACTACTTTACAAGGGTCTTCCTCCTCTCCCTCATTTGGGGGGGGGGAAGCAATTTTCTTTAAAGTGGAGATAGAAGAGGATCAAGAGCATTGTTCCTCTTTTTGTCTCTCCTAAATATAGTGAGGGTGGAAGATGGTCCGCAATGTTCCTCCTTCACTGTCATAGCCATATCAGTGTTTTAGGAGCTTGGGAATTGTTGAGAGGGATTTTGGCCAATGATGGAGCTGGTGAAGGATATATATTGTGCCCCATTCAAACCAAGACATATATTTGTGTGGCCTGATGTTACCTATGACTACACTAACAGGACTCCAGCCACAGTCTTTCAGATAGTCCAGACCCAATTCATCTTCTCAAGCTAAAGTTGGGGGGTCATAGAATTGAAATCTGTTTCATCATAGCCTACATTTGTACCAAATGTTTTATTCTGATGCACACTTCTAAAAAGTTAATCTGCTCCAGATGTAAAGAAAAAGACTGTGGCATACATTATAGATGGAAAAGTGACAAAACCGAAGAGCTCATTTTTACACCTGTCTCATGTAGCAAAATGCCTGATTTGCAGACACCCTCATTACTTCACAATGACAAAATAGTTCAGATCAAACGCTTCAAAGCAACACAGCTATAACATACTTGGAGAAAAGTTCCTTACTTTTATCTCTTTTGCCAGAACTTTGCTCACATACAAAAAAATACCTGTTTGTTTGCCACATTGTTGCTCGCTAAGATAGAATGACTTCATCTGACTGTTGTATCTTGCAAACAATTCCTGCAACTCCGGTGTTCAAACATGCAAAAGGAGAAGAGAGCCATTGACATATGGCTTCTGGACAAATATCAATTCATTCCTAATATATACTCCCAGATAGTCACATAGATATTTGTACGACCCATCTTGAGCACCATGTGGGCTCAGTGCGACTTTCCTACTCAAGATGTTGACTGTGCTCCTTTCTAATTTATTCAATCATAGAATATTTATTAATTTATATTTTCATCCACCCTGGTCCACCCTGGCCGCACATCTGGAGGCATGGAGACGCACTATCCATAATGCTGTGGCCTCTTTTAAAACCCGTGAGATAGGTCTCAAGAGAAGAGACAATGCAGAAAGAACCACAACCTGGAAACAACATCTCCTAAGGAGATTTTCTGCTGTGCTTTCTGCAACTGGACTTGCCTATCTCAGATTGGCCTTTTTAGTCATCAATGCACTTGTAAAAAGCATGGGATGAGTCTTTCCTAAGAATCTTCATTCGCAAAGTAATGCCAGAGAGAGATATATTTTTTCATCAGTCTTCCAATAATGTCAAGGCAGCTTCTACAAATCTCCTTTATTGATACTGATTTTTTAAAAACAAAAAAACCCTGTGAGATAGGTCAAGCAGAAAGAGAGAGAGAGAGAGAGAGAGAGAGAGAGAGAGAGAGAGAGAGAGAGGAGATCACTCAACTAGTTTCATAACTAAACGTTCACCAGAACCCCATTCTTTAAGGGGAAGGAAAGGCTGCAAAAGCTAAAAGCAGGGCACTTACCTCTCCTTGTCCCTACTTTATCCTCAGAACAGGTCAATGATAGTGATTGACCATGAAGACAATTGGGCATCCCAGCTGATGAGTAGATTTGAAAGGAATGAGTGAAGGCACCAGATTGTTGGGCAAAATGATGAGAGAATTCATGAAGACAATTTCTCTTCTACCCTTCTCGCCGATTCTGCTCTGGTACCCCAGCTGATGAGTGACAGCCACTAGCCATGTCATAGCATCATATAGTTGGAAGAGCCCACAAAGGCCATCTAGTCTAATTCCCTGTTATTCAGGAATACATGATCTGAAAATGGCCATCCAACCTCTGCTCAAAAATCTCCAGAGAAGGAGACTCCACAAGACTCTTAGGCAGCATATTCCACTGCCTGACAGCTCTTATTGTTAGGAATGTCTTCCTAATGTTTAGATGGAATCTCTTATCCTGCTATTTGAAACCAACCCCCCCACTGTATCCTACAACTACTTGAGGCATAGAGCCTACTGGCTCCCATCTCACAATGCTGATCTACTTCTGGTGGGGCTCAATGCCTCAAGTGGAATCAAAGTGTCACAAGAAGCAGTGGCAGTAACACAGAAGGCTTATTGTGTTGCATAGGAAACAACAATGGGAAACCAGGCAGTGATGCTTCCCCCCATGGTTGATGGGTTCCGCATGCCCCATGCTGAGCCCCACTGCATTTGCCACAATGCATGGCCAATCCTGGCCTCAATGTGATGAGTTCCCAAGTCTCTGGAGCAGAAGAAAACCAGCTTGCCCCCTTCACAATGTGACATCCTTGCAAATACTTAACATGTGTCTCCTCTCAAACATTTTGCTCCAATCTAAACGTACTTAGCTCCCTAAGCTGCTTCTCATGGGGCTTGGCTTCAAAACCTTGATCATTTTGGTCACCCTTCTCTCCCATGTTCTAGCTTGTCGATATCCTTTTTGAATTGTAGGGTGCAGAGCTGGCTACTGCAGTCTAGGTAGCTGGCCACCACTTCAAGAAGAATGAGTGAGGTGTTATAAGGGTGGACAGACAGTCAAAACCATCCCAGGGCCACTGGATTGCCTTGGAATAAAGGTTCAGTGCAGCTGTACCCTACATCCATTGAGGTTCAGGCTTACCTGGACTGGAGATCCTACTAACCCATTAAAACTCATTTATATATTGTTTCCCTTAACTTAGAACAACTAAAGTAAACAGCATTTTTTTTTAAAAAAAAGTGTTTCTGATGTGACTTATATAGTTGTAAAACTATTGACTATGGTCAAAAGACGTACTGAATATGTAACCTTGAAGATGTCCTTTTTACAAATAGAAAATATCTGCATTAAAAAGTGCTGCATTTTGACCCGTAATTCCAATAATGAAAACACAACCTTGATAAAATCTACAGAGAGATAAAGACACACAGCTTAGTGTGGACACAGAGCATACCACTTGATTGCTATTGATTTTTCATGATCCAGCAGAGGTGAAGGAATGCATGTTCTCTTGTATTTCTAAACATTGTCACAGCCTGGAAGCACACAGGGCCTGAATGGAACTATACATTTAAATTATGGGCAGCCTGGGCTGAATAAATAGTTGTGGGTGTCTTTTACATTCTTTTTGTGTGAGACCAAAAGTGTGTGTGTGTGTGTGTTCCTTCACAATCTTAAAGAGCAAACCAACACCACTTCTCCCAGGTTTGGCCTAGATCCAAGAAGAATACAGCACCAAATCCAAATCTATTTATTGAATAATTCCTTAGGAAAAGGTAGAATGTCTTTGTGGCATATGTACATATGATGTTTGGCATGGAAAAAAATATGAGCAAAGAATAACCGAGATCACAGATTACACATCTTCAGCACATTTTTCTCAATTCCTGTAAAAATTGTTCAGATGGCTCTGGTACCTTTTGGAAAAAAGCTCTGCATTTGTATGCAGTTGGTCCTCTGTATCCATGGATTCCACATCAACAGATTCAGCCATCCATGACTTGAAGATATGTTTGAAAATCCAATAAACAAAGCTTGATTTTGCCATTTTATACCAGGGACACACTTTTATACAATGGGACTTGAGCATCCATGAATTTTGGTATCCATGGGGAGCGTAGGACTATTGTATTGCCTTTCTTTAAAAGAGCTCAAAATGGTGAGTGTGGATATACTTTCCATGTTATAGTCACAATTGGTGATGGCAACAAAATAATCAATGACCAAAGCTATTACAAATGCTAGGAGAACAAAAGCAATGATAAATGGCTGAATCAGACTCAAGGTAGATGACTTGATGGAGTAGATCAGCCCAACTGACTGACATCCAGGCTCCCAGGAGATTTCCCATCTAAATATCATCTCCTGGAATATATATATATATATATATATATATATATATATATATATATATAATATTTCGATTTACTAAACCGCCCTTCCCGAGGCTCAGGGCGGTTTCCAAACATATAAAAACATATCAAGATTTAAAACATCATAAAATACCATAAAACAATCCCAACCAATTACATTCACATAAAATCACATAAAATCACATGAATCAGAACAAGGCTGATTCGTGATAGAAAACAGTGACAGCACGGCTAGGTGGGGGATTAACAGTTCAAGCACCGGTCAGTCACCGAATGCTTGCCTGAACAGCCAGGTCTTGCAAGATCTACGGAAGGCCATCAGGTCCCGCAGGGCCCGCGTCTCGGCCGGTAGCGAGTTCCACAGGACCAAAGCAGCCATTGAGAACGCTCTCAGCCATGTGCTGGAAAGCCTATAGAGTTTCAAACCTGGGACCTCAAGCATGTTAAGACCCTCTGACCCTTTACCCATATAGCGGGATGGGTAAACAAGTTTGGAGACAATTCATTTTTTCAGTTCCTTCAATGTAGTATTATGTTAAAAAAAACATGGGCTACAGTTCCTGTAACTCTAGACCAGTGGTCCACAAGAACAAAAATATGGTCTGCACCCTCACCATTACTACACCATTGCCTCAAAACCACATGGCAATGACAGTGACTGGACTCATGAAACCCTCTTATAATGCCGAGGCAACAGGAATGTCAGAAGGGGAGAAGCTGACTATCCACAAAATATTATTACTACCACATCAGTTCTAGATTATTAAATATGGTTTTATTTGGGCGAGCATATGGTGACTACTGAATGGCATATGTTCTGTATCAGAAACTAGAGCTAATGTGGTCTGTCCAATGCAATTTTCTGAACCAGCACCTCAAATAACCAAACCAAATCTAAAGTTGACCAAAAACTGATGGTACTAATGTTGGAGAGTGGTCACTGGTCAAAGTGGTCCCTGTTCTAATGGTCCCTGGTCAAGTGATCCCTAGTAAAGTGGTCCCTGGTCAAACAAAGGTTGGGAACCACTGCTCTAGATGGTTATGGTACTTTTACCCTGGAAGCCCTAAAAGTATGTAAGTCGGGATACCCAAGGGATGGGCTGACCATCTTTGTTTCTAATGCATTAAGATCTCAGTTAATATGCGTAGATGGCCTGGAACAAATAGCACACAGAATCCTGCAAACACAGATAGCAATTATAACGGTAGAATAAAAAGCAATTAGAGGATACCTGGCCAAAGTTAGAAGAATATATATTATTACAAATGACTAACTATCCTAGGGTACCCATCCTAGTAATGGGAGACATAAATGCCAGGATAGGAACAAATGACACCACGATAGAAGCAAAGTACCCGCTTCTGAGGGAACTCAATGTGGGTAGAGTCTTCCTTGACAGAAACTCCAAAGATTGCTATACGCAAATGCAAGGGGTTGTTGTGGTTTTATAGGTTTTTATGGATGTAATCTGAATTGTTTTTGATAGTAATGATGTTTAACGCTATTTTAATATCTGTATATTTTAAATTGTATGTTGATGTTTTTATGTTAAGCTGCTTTGAGTCTCCTGCGGGAGACAATAATAATAATAATAATAAGGAATTGTCACATCATCACATCTCAATAATCATTTGAATCCATGGGATTAACATTCTGTGGATTTTACCATTCCACTATTAAATAAATGAGTAAGGTCTCACTAGGGCAAGAAACTGGATTTAGGCCATCAGTTGGCCAAGGTCATCCAGTGGGGCTTCATGGCTGAGTGGGTATTTAGCCGTAAGCCCTAAAATAAGACTCTAACTGCAATGCTATGTTGGTTCTCATGCTGTATTGACACTTTTAGAAATAATTCAACATTGTGTGCATGTTTTCTTTCCTCTGAATTCCATATTAATATGGAACTGGGATGGGATGGGCATAGAAATGACTACATGTAGGAATGACATGCACCTGACATAGACTGATCTGTGAATCCTTAATTGCAAGTACATTTGTATTGCTTCAGTGCCTTTCCTTCTTGGCATTATTTTCCATTATCTTCTGTACATTTATTATATATGACGTGAGGATGTCATAGGTGCTGGTGACAGCAAAGTAATGTCAGGAGTCCCAGTCAGATTCAAACGCAAATGTGGACAAATGGGGCCAAGGTGTGAAAGGACAAAGCAGTACAAGGGGAATGGTGACAAGGAAAAATAGGGACCAAGAGAAGAAAATAGTAGCAAACAGCCACATGTGACATAAACTTCTGTGAAATAAATAATAGAGATGACAATGTTCACTTACTTTGCTGCATGGAAGACAAGAACATTTTTATCTCTATTGGACAGCATCATATGTGTTTGGCTCCTTTTTCTATTATTTTTAATCACATGAAGACTTCCGCTGTGAAAATAATACAAAAAATTGTATTGTCGAAGGCTTTCATGGCCAGAGTCACTGGGTTGTTGTAAGTTTTTTGGGCTGCATGACCATGTTCCAGAAGCATTCTCTCCTGACATTTTGCCTGCATCCATACTACAAATGCTACATTCAGCAAAGGACAAGAGGGATCCTTTCACCTCTGCAGGAGTCTACCGTATACCATGCAGCTGTGGACAAGAATGTTGTAGGTTTTTTGGGCTGTATGGCCATGTTCTAGAAGCATTCTCTCCTGACGATTCACCTGCATCTATGGCAGGCATCCTCAGACCCCGTAATCTCTGAGGATGCCTGCCATAGATGCAGGAAAAATGTCAATAGATAATGCTTCTAAAACATGGCCATATAGCCCAAAAAACCTACAACAACCCTGTAGACAAGAAGTCTACATAGGGACCACCAAACGTTGCAGCGTTGCCCAGGCATGAATTAAAGAACAGGAAAGGCACTGCAGACTGAGACAACCAGAGAAGTCAGCCATAGCAGAGCGCCTGATGAACCAACCTGGACACAGAATATTATTTGAGAACACAGAAATGCTGGAGCATTCTCACAACTACCATGTCAGATGACACAGAGAAGCCACTGAAATCCACAAGCATGTGGACAATTTCAACAGAAAAGAGGAAACGATGAAAATGAACTAAATCTGGTTACCAGTATTTTTTTTAAAACCCTCTAAAATCATAACAGTAAATAAAGAACAACATTCAAAAACAGGAGAGCTCCAGACAAGAAACAATCAGGGACAGATAATCACCTCCCAACAAATGATTCCCCAATAAGCCACACCTTGAACTGCTGGCCATTAAATGCTAATCAAGGTGGCCAATTGATACATTCACACCTACCTGAAACAGGCAGGAGTTCTTTCTCCCACCCTGGACATTATTCAACAGATATATAAACCCAATTTTCCTAGTTCCAACAGATCTCAGAACCTCTGAGAATGCCTGCCATAGAGGTGAAACGTCAGGAGAGAATGGTTCTGGAACATGGCCATACAGCCCAAAAAACTTACAATAACCGAATGCAAAAAATATTTTAATACAAATGTCTTACTCTCAAAAGCAAAACAACAACAAGAGTGTTTTGCACTAAGTCAATGGTGATTTAATACAAACAAGGATATGTTGTTGTTTTGAATACAATGTTTTAACACATTTTTTTATTTTATAAATCTCCCCAAAATCACTACCGGGTTTCTCAGATCTATTTTCGTGTAAGTGAGAAAAATCTGTGTTCTCCAATCCCAGGGAAGTAATAGTAAGCCACAGGGCTGATATGGCTCATATAGTCCTGTGAACCATAGGACTGAACAAATGGTCCACACAAACAGAATATACTTTACAATAATGTTGTGATCTCGCAGCAGCTATTCTCAAACTTTGGCCTTTCCTTGTTTGGAGCTTCACTTCTCAAAATCCCCGACTATTGGCCAAGTCATGCGGGGCTTTTAATGTCTTAAACACCTGGAGAAAGAAAGTCTGAGAATCGCTGCCTTTCAGTATTCACTGGGTACCTAACCTACATAAAGAGATGTGAACAGTATGTCTGGAAGGAATAAGCGATGGCAGACAAAACATTAAGGGAATGAGAAATAAGCTTAGAAATCCAATTCAGCCCTCTCTTCACAACATCTGAGCCATCTGTGAAGGCAACTTAGCTGTTTATAAAGTGTCCATTGCCCCTATTCGGGGAGGCTTTGCTCTGGACCTTGGAACTATAGAAGAGCTCAGCAAAAATTAATGTAACTTAAAGGTTTTTGTAGGAGATTAAGGTTCTGTCTAGAATAGTGCTTGTACGCGCTTTCTAAACTAAGTGATATCAAGTTGTTGTTGTTTTCTGCATTCATGTAGTTTTCAATAATAAGATTGATAATGATAAACTTTATTTATATTTATTTTTTATTTATTTACTGCATTTGTATACCGCCCTTCTCCGCCCTCAGGCAACTCAGGGTGGTTTACAGCGGCAACGATTCGATGCCCAAAAATACCATAAAACATTTAAAAACATTAACACATAATTAAAAAACCAAAACAAGAATATTAAAAAAATATTTAAAAAAATGTGTCTCCAGATAAAAACATTGTCCAATCTCGTGGTCCAGTTGTTCCAATTCCTATGTAATTACCTTGTATTTTCAAACGCTTGCTCAAACAACCAACTCTTGAGTCTCTTCCAAAATGTTAAGAAGGAGGGGGCTGTTCTAATGTCCCCAGGAAGGGTGTTCCATAGCCAAGGGGCCACCACTGAGAAGGCCCTGTCTCTCATCCCTACAAACCATGTCTGCGAAGGAATTGGGACTTAATCTCCATGTTGATTCCTCTCCTTTTAAACAATGTACATTCAATAGAGTTATATTTTGAATTGAGTGGTAGCTCTACTTATAAATTGTGACATAGAACAATATAGAGTAGAAGAAATGCTATTTAATGATCTCTTGTTCAAAAGTACTTCCGTGAGAACAAACACAGAGGATTTCTTCAAGCAAAAGTAAACAAGGGAGGGGAATGTCTTCTATGTGATGGGAAGGCAAATGGATAACTTGAAAAGAAGCTGGAGGAAGGAAAACATATGATAGGGGCATATGATAGGGGTAGTAAAATTATTTGTTTAATTTCCAAATGGGGAGTTGTGAACCTTAAGAGAAAAACAACACTCTCTAATGCTTTACTTATTGCGTTTGATGAAGTCCTTAGTGTGACCAGCAAGCCTAAGGTTAGACGTAGTTCAGATTAGAAATAAAATAAATTAATTGTTTTAAAAATATCTGAAGGGCAGAGACCAAAGGAGGAGGATGGGGATAATCATCCTATTATCTGCTGAAAGGAACACTTCTTTAGACAAAAGATCCTGTACAGAAAATATCCATTTACCATAAATTTCTCTTGAGAAAGCATGCAGATGATCTCAAGGCTGGAGAGTTTCAGATAGTTTAATTATTAGGGCTATTTCCGAATTTTGGATACTTCCGAATTTGAAAAGTTGTTTGCCTACTTCCGACTTTTGAAGCAATTTCAAGAGCAGCCCTCCCAACAGGAATTCTGAATTCCGAATTTTGGATGTCATTTCCAAATTTTTTTGTTGATTGCTCATTGGCTGATAGCTAACAGCTGACTCTCCCTTCTGCTGATTTTTTTGTCCATTTTTGAAAGCGGACACCATTTTTGAGGACTTCCGAAGACTTGCAAATTTCAGAAATACTTCCAAATCAATTCTGAATTTTTCCCCAAAAAAATCAGAAGTCTATCACATCTGAAGCTAAATCGCAATCAACATCCGAATCGACTTTTGAAGCACTTGTTTAAAACTCGGAAACAGCCCTATTAATTATTGCTGTATGAAAAATGCTCCTCAACAGCAGCGATGAAAAACAGTCACTGGAGAAATGTACCAAAATACAGCATGAAGAGGGGATTTTGTAAGCTCTGTGTGCATAATATTCAGATAAGAGACACTGGGGGAATCAGCACAACTTCATCAGCTTCAAAGGTCCAGTAATTTCATACATTCCGCAGTTGGGCAGCAGTGATCTGTCGAGAGGAATCCACCATTATCCCTTCAAAGTCATTCAATATTGGGTATTTGCTGTAGATGCTGGCAAATGTGTAGGGGAAAATGCTGTTCCTCTATATTCTCCAACTTGGAGGGAGGGATCCAATTTTTCCTTTGGGCTTCCAGCAGCTCCCATTTCTCGAGTCTCTGTGCTCATGTATTCATTTAGTTGCTCTGCCGTGGCCTCCAAAGGCAGAGAAAAAGCCTTGCTAATTAGAAGCAATGACTTTATCTCTGTACCCATCGGGATCTGATTCTTCCAGAAATTATGCAGCACTCTGTGGCTAGTCAACCAGTGATCCGTTAATGTGAAGCATTTGGGATTGCGAAGAGTTTTGAGGACTAGAGCTAGCCTATGGCACCACTTTTGGCTCAGGTGTATTGATTTTATGACTTTATTTGGCCCTATTATCTTAGTCTAGTGAGCTCAATCTGTTAATGTGTATTGTTAAAATTGGCCGAGTTTTCTTATTCATTCATTTATTTTATTTATTTGTATATCGCCCTTTCCAACCCCGAAGGGGACTCAGGGCGGTTCACAGTGTTGGCAACAATTCAATGCCATCAATACATCAACATTAACTCTCCCCTGATAAAACATTAAACATTAGTAAACACAGCACATAAAATAGCATCACATATCACACAAAGACGTAGCCGCTGTCCATAAACAATCCTGGATCATTGCACTTTCAACTTTCTCCATTTTCTTGAGGGTCCTATATGCTTATCTCCTGCAAAACTGAAATGGCCTACTGTATATGTTCTTACATGATTAAGATTTTGATTAATGCAGATGCCATTAGTCCTAGCCAGCACAGCCAATGGTGGAATCTAGTTCAGTTTGACAAAACTTCAAGGGCCTCATAATTGGCACGCAAGCTTTTATATATGCAGTGTAACTAAGAAAGGATAATATCTCCTGGAGATGTCTTTTGAGAAACTTTTAAATTGATATAAATATAACTGATCTAACTTCATAAATGATAGAATTCATACTTGGGTGCCTGTACAGAAACATAATTAGATATTGAGATATAGTTATCTGAAGCTGCCAGGTAGGATCTTTACATAAATCTTTAGTCCTGAATCCAGTGGTTAATCCAACTAGGTAAGGTAAAGGTTTTCGCCTGACATTAAGTCCAGTCATGTCCAACTCTGGGGTTGGTGCTCATCTCCATTTCTAAGCCGAAGAGCTGGGGTTGTCAATAGACACCTCCAAGGTCATGTGGCCAGTATGACTGCATGGAGCAGTATCTATTGATCTACTCACATTTGTATGTTTTCAAACTGCTAGGTTGGCAGAAGCTGGGGCTAACAGAAGGAGCTTATGCCACTCCCCGGATTCAAACCTGTGACCTTTCAGTCAGCAAGTTCAGCAGCTCAGTGGTTTAATCCACTGCACCACTGAGGGCTCTAACTTTCACTTTAACTTTAAATATTCCTATGATGGGCCAAATGCTTGGTTCCATAGCCTGGTCTTTTTCTATCTCCTAAAAGTCAAGAGGGAGGGAGTTCCACATCTGTGAGGTCACCACTGAGAAGGCCCTGTCTCATCCCCACCAGCCGCACCTGTGATGCTGGTTGGGCCAAGAGCAAGATCACCTCAGAAGATCTTAATGTATATTTCTACTCATTTCCTTTTCCTTTCTAAATATAGCCACTAGGCATGGTTTTGAACCCAAAAATCGCGATTCTAAAATCAAATGGGGATTTTTTTTTTTTGATTAGTAAAAGAAAGACTTACAAAAAATTTTCCAAAAAGTTCTAAAATGTAACTTAATTACTAACAAAATTCGTTAGTAGTTTCGGATGCCAGAGCATGCGCATTCCAGATGGTTTTGGCCTACAACTCCCAGAAATCTAACAGCTGGTAAATTGGCTGGGATTTCTGGGAGTTGTAGGCCAAAACTTGAATAAATCACACTGAATTCTAGATGGGACTCTCCAAATAGGAAGTAGGGAGCGAGGCGGGGGAAATCTATTCTTTGAAGCAGCAAAAAGGAGGAGGAGCCCCCCGCTCCTCGCTGCTCTCTCTCACCCGATCCTGAGGGAGCGGGGCCCAAGTTTGCTCAGGCTGAGAGGAAAAGGAAGAGGCCTGAGGCTGTGAGGAATGGTGGGAGTTGAAGTCCAAAACACCTGGAGGGCTGAAGTTGGCCCCTCATGAAGCCTCTTCAAGGCTTTAGATCCTGGCAGGCAGAAGGGGCAGGGAGAGCCGTCCACTCCTCCTGCCCTGCCAGGATCTAAAGCATCAAAGAGTATTGGGGTGAGAAACCAACCTAATGTAGAATAGAATGAATGCTACTGTAAGTGCCTAATATTATAAGTAATCCAACTGGTCATATACCTACATTCCATGCACATGCAATAATACAGCAGTAATAACAATGGGTATAAAGTAAAATTCAAACCAAAGTATTCTGACTGTGGTCCCTCCTCAAGCGGTGCAAACTGCAAAAGGATCTTCTCTCTGAGCCGGGAAAGGCAAAACCCGGGACATTTGCTGCCTGGGTGCACACACATACATATTCTTTGGGGGGGATTTGCTGCAGAATCCGGGCTCATAGAGAAGATTCTGCAGCAAAATCCCCCAAAGAATATGTATGTGTGTGCACCCAAGCAGCAAACGCAGTGCCCGGGGTTTTGCCTTTACCTGGGCTCAGAGAGAAGAGCCTTTTGCAGTTTGCACCGCTTGAGGAGGGACCACAGTCAGAATACTTCGGTTTGAATTTTAGAAGAGTTGGCAGGGGAGTTACCTGGCCTTGAAGCAAGAAAGAAGGACGCAGGCGCCAGGAGGAGGAGGGAGCCGGCGGTGGAAGAGGAGAAGGGAGGAGGGAAAGGGACAGAGCCGAGAGACGGAAGTGACGTCGAGACAACTCCCGCGAGAGGAGAGAATTAGGAAGCAAGGAGGATAGAGCTACGAAAAATAGAAACCCCGCCCAACACGAAGCTGGGAGTACAGTTTGACCAAGAAGGAACGTAGAGCTAGAAAGAGTGCAGAACTACTAGACAACCGCCAGAAAATCCCAGAAAATCCCAGAGTAGCGGGGAAAAGAGAACAGGAGAAAATAGAAGACCACGGAAAACGCGAGGAGGAGGCCGGAAGGAACGGAGAAGGGTGAACAAGGGTGAGCAAGGGTGAGCAAGCGGACCTCAGGCTGTTCTCTCCCCCACACGCTGCAGCACAAGGCCAGAGGGACTGGGCCTGAGACGGGAATAAGGGAAAGGGTAAACCTCAGAAAGGAAAATGGCAATGTTGAAAGGGAAGGCAGAAAGAGAAAAGGAAGCAAGAGAGCTAAAAGTCATACAAAGAAGAGCATCAATTTCAGATGATGCAAATTTGAACATTAAAGACATGATTAGGAATATGATGAAGGAGATGCAGAAACTACAAGATAAACAGGATAGAATACAAGAGAAACAAGATAAAATGCATGAAAAGCAAGATGTATATCAAAAAATAGCACAAGAACAAATGTCTGATCTAAGAAAAGAGTTGAGAGAAGAACTTGGGACGATGAAGAAGGAGATGAAAGGTATGAAATCTGAATGGG
This sequence comes from Anolis apletophallus, assembly GCA_030556195.1. Taxonomy (NCBI): domain Eukaryota; kingdom Metazoa; phylum Chordata; class Lepidosauria; order Squamata; family Anolidae; genus Anolis; species Anolis apletophallus. The sequence goes on along the minus strand of JARBWK010000016.1, from coordinate 22,758,110 downwards.
AAAAAATGAAAGAGGACAGAAAGGAAATAAAGGATGAACAAGACAATATCCAAGTCAAAATGAAGAACCTAACGCTGAAAGCGGACAGAATGGAGACAAAACAAGAGGTAATGGAAGCGAGGAATCTCGAATATCAATTGAGGCTGAGGAATATTTTGGAAGAACCGGAGGAGGATATAAGAGAGAAGGTGACAGAAATCATAGCCGAGATCCTAAAGCTGTCAGACAAAGAGGCAAGGGACCAGACAGACAGAATATACAGAGTGGACACGTTATTTGCCAAAAAGAACAAAACGGCTCGGGATACAATAGTGCACTTTGTGAAAAAGACGGTTAGGGATGACATTTTGAAAATGGGCAACAGTAAAGAAGTCTACTACAAAGGGAAGAAAGTTGTCATCCTTAAGGAATACCCAGCAATGGTCCTAAGTAGAAGGAGAAAATATGCCTTTCTGACGGAAGAATTGAAGAAACAAAACATCAGATTTCGTTGGGAGAGAGGAGAGGGGCTGATGGCCACTTTCCAAGAGCAGAGATATTGGATAACTGACATAGAGATGGCAAAAGAATTTTATGAGAAAATCAAAACAAATAAAACAAAAAGGAAATTCGATGAGGAAAAAGAGAGAAAGAGATGGAAGGAGTACAGAAGAAGATCCCCGAATAGACACTATCCAGAAACAGACAACTATGTGAGAGTCCCAATCTACGGGAACGCAAAACAAAGAGACGAAACACAAGAAGAGTTGGCAATGGAGGAGGAGGAAATGAGGAGGGAAGAGGACGAGGAGAGGGAAGAAGGCGAAGAAGGAGACCAAGAAGAGAGCGAAGAACAGGAAGGAGGTCTAGAACAAGAAGAAGCCCGGGACTAGGTAAGAAAAACACATAAATAAGGAAGTCAAACAACAATATGGGCACTGAACTGAGGATCTACTCTAACAATGTAAATGGGCTAAATTCGCAATATAAAAGAAACGCCATTTTTAATAGACTAATAAAGAAGAACTACCATGTGTTGGCCCTTCAGGAGACACATATCGCGGACAAGCACACCCAACACCTAAAAAACAAAAAATTGGGTACAGAGTTCTGTGCATCTGCTAGAGAAAAGAAAAAAGGGGTGGTGACCTATGTCAGAGAGGGTATTCCAGCCTATTTGCGATTTAAAGATGAGGAGGGAAGATTCATTGGGGTGACGGTACTAGTGGGAGGAAAAAAGATTCTTATATGCAATATCTATGCCCCAAACGAGTCCAAATCAAGCTTCGCAGAGAAAGTTAGGAAAAAAATAGACACTGAACAATTTGACCACTTACTGATAATTGGAGATTTTAATGGGGTTCTAAATAGTGAAATAGATAGAACCCGACCCCCCAAAAAAGAAAGGAACCGGAAAACAGCAGGAGGAAATTTACCCAAATCTATGCTAAGATGGCTGGACGATTACATGTTATTAGATATATGGAGATTCAACCACGAAACGGAAAAAGACTTTACGTTCCTATCGGACCGACACAAAACGTGGTCAAGGATCGATATGGCATGGGGGTCCAAATCATTAATGAGAGAGATAAGGAAAATTACCATTATACCCAGAATAGACTCGGACCACTGCCCCATAGAGCTAACTATTTCTAACTCTACCAAAACCAGAAGATGGAGGCTTGATGACAATTTGCTAAAAAAACAGGAGGACATAGAGAAAACCAGGAAAGCATTACAGGAATTTTTCGAATATAACGACATTGAAGGCACTGATCTCTACACGATTTGGGAAACCAGCAAAGTGGTGATGAGAGGAGTGTTCATAGAACAAAAAGCCCACAAGAATAAACAAAATAAACAAAAGGGAGAGAAAATAATGAATGCGATCAAAAAAGAAGAAGAAGAATTAAAGAGAAACCCAAGAAGCAAAGAAGCAGGGAAAAACCTGAAGGCACTCCACCTACAAAGAGAGAATCTAGAACAAGAAGAGAGAGCGAAGGAACTGAAATTCCTTAGACAATACCAATTCAATAATGCAAATAAGCCAGGGAGATGGATGGCACAGAAATTGCGAAAGAAGAGGGAATCGGCCTACATAACCAAAATTCGAGAAGCAGGGAAAATCTACACCCAGGAACAAGAAATAAAACAACAATTTACAAAATTCTACAATACACTATACAAGAAGGATGGAATCGATGAGGAGAAGGTTATAAAGTACCTGGGAGAACAGGACATCCCGAAAATATCGGAGGGGGAGAGGGAGGAATTAAACAAGGAATTTACGACCGATGAGATAGAAAAGGCCATAAAAAACCTCAAAGTTAACAAAGCCCCGGGCCCAGATGGCTTCTCTGCCACATATTATAAAACATATCAAAAGGAGCTGACTCCATACTTAAAGAAAGTCATGAACAGAATAAGGGAGACAGAAAATATGCCACAATCCTGGAATCAGGCCACAATCTCAATCATACACAAGGAGGGGTCAGACCCAGAAAAAGTCAAAAATTATAGGCCGATATCCCTACTGAATATCGACTATAAGGTATACAGCCAGGTAGTAGCAGAAAGACTCAAAAAGTTCCTGAAGGGAAGGATTAAAGAAGAACAGGCGGGATTCCTCCCGAACAGGCAACAGAAGGACAATGTAAGAATAATCATCGACTTAATTGAATACTATGAAATAAACAACCAAAATAAAGTAATGTTCCTGGCCCTAGATGCCGAAAAGGCGTTTGATAGGGTCAACTGGGACCTTATCAAACACCTCCTGAAAGAAATGGACAGTGGGTACTATTTTCAAAAGATGATTAACGCAATTTACAAGAAACAAGAAGCCAAAATATGGATTAATAATCAAGAATCAGAGAAGATAGAAATAACAAAGGGCACCCGCCAGGGTTGCCCTTTATCGCCGCTCATCTTTATCATGACCCTGGAGGTGCTATTGAACAAAATAAGAGATGACATTAGATTAAAAGGGACGAGAATTCAAGGGCAAGAGTTCAAACTCCGTGCCTTTGCTGACGATATTATATGTGTGATTGAAGAGCCGAAGGAGAACCTGGAGATCTGGTTGGACACGATCCAGAAGTATGGGGAGATCGCAGGACTCAAATTAAATATGGAAAAGACAAAAGCCCTCACGAAGAATATACCAAAGAAGGAAGCGGAAGAATTGCAAGAAAGATGGGGCATACAGATTGTGACAAGACTTAAATACCTAGGAATAGTGTTAACATCGAGAAACATCAATTTACTCCAGAACAATTATATAGTAAAGTGGAAGGACCTGAAGAAAGAGATGGAAGGCTGGAAGAAAAACAAACTGTCACTGTTAGGAAGGATAGCCAGCGTGAAGATGAAAATCTTACCAAAAATGCTGTTCCTCTTCCAAAATCTCCCTATTATTCGAGGGCAAAAGCTATTAAAAGATTGGAACAGGGATATTCTAAAGTACATATGGCAGGGGAAAAAAGGCAGGATAAGTGCAAAGATCCTAACAGAAAACAAGAACAAGGGAGGCCTAGCAGCACCTGACCTTAGACTATACTCGGAGGCCTGCGCCCTAGTGTGGTCAAGGGAATGGGCGACGCTGGAGAAGAAAAAACTACTTATCTTAGAGGGATCAGAACTAAGATCAGGCTGGCACAAATATATGTGGTACGAGGGAGCAAAAAACGAGAAAAGGTTCGGAAACCACTTTGTGAGATCAGGTCTGCTGCAAATTTGGAGAAAATACAGAATAAAGATGTATAACAAAACGCCATTATGGGTCTCACCCCTGGAGGCCGTACAGTTAAGAACACTAGGATGGCAGGACTGGCCAAAATATAAGGAGCTGATAAAGAAGGAGAATGGGGAGATGAAACTGAAGAGCCAACAAGAAATAGCTGAGATAAACAACAAGATATCCTGGCTACAGTACAGACAGTTGAAGGAATATTTCGCAAAAGACGCGAAGTTAGGATTTCAAGAACAGAGTAATTTTTGGGACATAATAATGAAATCGGGAAAAAAAAACAATAACTAAAATATACAAGAAGCTATTAGAATGGGATCAGGACAAAAAAGAGGAAAAAAACTATATGAAAAGATGGAATGAAAATGTGGGTAAAACAATTGACAGAAGTAGATGGGAAGAAATTTGGAGAAAAAAATTGAAATACACTTACGCTATTGGGTTAAAGGAAAATTGGTTCAAAACGGCGTATAGGTGGTATATGACCCCGAAAAAACTGGGTAGAAGCTACAGGAATATGAACACCAATTGCTGGAAATGCAGCAAAGTGGAGGGGTCGTATTTCCACCTATGGTGGACGTGCGAAAAAGCAAAAGCATATTGGAAGAGCACCCAAGAGACCCTACAAAAAATGTTAAAAATAAAAATACCCCTACAACCTGAGACCTATCTGTTAGGCATGCATGAAAATAAGTGGGAAAACAATACAGATAAACTATTTTTTCTCTTGAGTACAGCGGCAAGGTTATGCTACGCGAGATGCTGGAAAGAACAGACCATCCCAGATGAAGAGACATTGCTGCTGAAAATTCTAGAAATAAGAAATATGGATAGACTCACTTTTCTGCTGACAAGATATAAAGGAACACCTATAAGAGAGACAGACTGGACAGTAGTGATGGACTACTTAAAGGATAGAAAATATAAAGTAGAAGACTTTTAAAGACCTATCTCCTAAGAGAAGATATAAAATAGAGAAGAATCCAAAGACAAAAGCTGAAGAGAGGGAACGAAGGAAAAGGAAGACCCTTCTCTAAAGCAGGACGACTGGAAGTCAATTTTATCCTACCTTTCTTAAATCTCTAACTAGACTTTTCCCCCCCCCCCTCCCACTTCTGTGACCCCAAAGTAAGCCCACACGCCCGTTCCTACCTACCTTCCCTCTTACCCAATTCTATATAATCTTTCTCCCCGCTTTCCCCCACTGCTCACAACTTTGATTTTATATATACCCTGGAAAATATATTCTGTTGAATAAAGATATTTTAAAAAAAAAATGCCTGACACGAAAGCCAGTGAAAGCTGATCTTAACTCCTTCCCTGATTCGGCATCACAGTTGAACCTTTCTTACTGGTTTTTAGCTTAACGCTCTAGATAATAAATGCTTTCAAATTTTAGCATCTTAAGAATGTTCTTTAAGGCCCAGGAGTCTGTGGTAGAGATTAAGTGAGACAAAAGAGGGCATCAGTTCACCTTTCAGGGCTACTGTTCAATATTGGGAAACCCAAATGCAAGTACATAACTAGCTTCACATACAAAGAAACAGGTTAGATTCACTTCCAGTCAAGTCACAAAACCATAACCTTATTTGTTATAATGATGTGATTAATAATTTAAGTAAACGGAATTAAATATTTATGGAATATTTACAAACAAAGTAAAATGCATGTATTAAAATAATGTAAATGGACACTCAGGGATTAAATAAATGTGTGATGCCTTCTACCCCATCCATGAGGAACAGGATATCAACATCTTCAGTAGCCATGATTTACCAATGAGTTACAACCACAAATTCCATCCAAAGCAGACATTTAGTCTCAATGTTTTTTTAATACAGAAATGAGACTTTCCAAACCACTCAAGGGCAGTAATGTTTGTCAAAATAATTTGTGGGGAAGACTGCGGATACATCTACATTATAGAATTAAGGTAGTTTGACACCGCTTTAACTACTATGGCTCAAAGCTATGAAATCATTAACATTTTCATTTTAGGAAGTCTTACACCTTCTCTGCCAAAGACTGACTGTGCCTCACCAAACTACAAATCTCCTCTAAACTGGAATTCCACACTCAGAATTACACTAGAGGTGCTCATGAGATTCATTCCTGTGTCAGATTACAGTACAGAGCTATCAAGGAGCAAAGCCAATGTCCTCTGCATAATACTACCTTGGCAATTCACTATGACCATGTTGGAGACATAGTGTCTAGATTTTATTTTCCCGTTCATTTATAACATCCAGATCTCTGGATTGGTTTGAAATGGTTTTGACTCTGGAGCCATACTGGGCTAATGTGATTCATTTTGGAGCTGATTGGTCCTGAACTGAGCCAGAACAGAATCAATTACACAGCCAATCTTCCTAATTAAATCTACTCGCTGGTTGTGTTATCCGAGGGGGAAGTTGCTATAAAACATGCAAAACTTTGGTATAGCTTGGGAAAAAACAGTGGTTCTTTTTTTCCAAAGCTCCTGACCTTGCGTTATATATAATTCATCAACACAAAGGTAAATATTAAAGTTTAATTGAGCAAGGGAGAGTGATGAAATAGTCTGTGAATCCAAATTTTAGAGAAGAAGAAAGTAAAAAGGACCGCAAATGCATGAAATTGCTTTAAAGGTATGTACGCATTGTTCCTCTTTGTGTGCCTGCCTGAGTGTGTTTGTGTGCGAGACAAAGAAAAAGAGGGTGATTAAATGCTGATTTAATGAACACTTCAAGGTCAATTAGACAGCTGCAAGTCTTCTATCATGTTACAGTTTTAGTCCATGGTATTGATCCAAGCTGCTGCTGCTGCTGCTTCTTTTACAGAGAGAATGTTTCAGGTGAGAGATTCTGACTTCTTGTCATTTTCCAACATATACATTCTTGCAGGCTAGATATGGGCAACACAGCATTGATTTGAGGGAAAACTCAAGAGCCTCTATGGTATTTTTTTATCTGTCTTGTTGCTGAATTTGCTATCCAAGGGAGCAGGGTCCTTGGGTTCATTTGGAATCCATAAATCATAGACTCTTAAAGACCGAAGCGTCCTCCAGAGTTCTCTAGTCCTACTCTTTTAGTTCATACCAAAAATATCTGTGCCAATTGGCCACCCAAAAAAAGGCCAATTGAATATCAATTGTTGAAAAGACTCCCGTTTCTTGCAGTTTTAATCCATTGTGTATCTTCTTCCAAATGTTAGATAATACAGTGTCCCTCACTTATTACACGTGTTATGTTTCAGGACCAACCGCAAAAAATGAAAATCCGTGAAGTAGGGACGCTATATTGTAAGGGAACAAGGGTTTAGGAACAGTCTCCAAAGGCAGCCCCACCTAGAGTGCATTGCAGTAGTCTAATTGAGATATAATAAGAGTGTGAACTATTGTGGTCAAGTCGTATACACACATACACATACACATATTATTCTGGGTTACTGAACAAATTGTGAAGATGTTTGGGCTAGTGGAGGATAGCAAAGAATTTCAGAAGAATATCAGCCATGCTTTACACATTATAGCAAAGTCTTTGGTTGACCATAAAAATAGATTACTGTAAAGATCAGATTGCCTTGATATGTAACTTGTACCTTCCAAGACAGAATATGGAGGAACCGAAGGGTTTCAGTGGGCAAAGAGGTTAGACAAGGCTGTGTTTTATCCCCGCATCTGTTTAATTTATATGCAGAACATATCTTACAGAAAACAGGATGAGACACAGAGAAAGAAGCCATGAAAATTACAGGAGGGTACATTAATGATTTAAGATGCACAGGTGATACCGTATTACTAGAGAAAAATAAGTTAAGACCTGGAATGACTACTAATGTTACATGAGGAAGAAAGTGCAGAAGGATGGTCACAGATGTGTATTTGAAGGGCTTTATCATATGAACTTGGCAGGTTTCAATTACATAAAGATAATAGCAAGCATATGATGTCATTTCTCTTCTTTTGTTCTTCTATGGGAGCCCATTTGGAGAGGATTTCTTTGTATTAGCACAACAAAAACCTGTTGATGAGCTCCTTACCTGATACTGTTCTGGCTACTAGTATTTTTATTATTTTAAAAACCCTCTAAAATCTTAACAGTAAATAAAGAAAAACTTTCACCAGGACTGTGGCACAGCTGGCTGGGTGTCAGCTGCATTAAGATCAGTACTGACCGAAAGGTCATGAATTCGAAGCCAGCCTGGGTTGGAGTGAGCTTCCGACCAATTGTGTAGCTTGCTGTCGACCTTTGCAACCTGAAAAACAGTTGCTTCTGTCAAGTAGGAAAAATAGGCACCACCTATGTGTGGGGAGGCTTATTTAACTAATTTACGAGGCCATAAAAAAATATCCAGCAAAGCATGCGGGGAATGCGGAAGTACTTCATCAGTGTCACAGATGGATGGTGAAGCGACAGCTCCCCTGGTGGCCAGAAAAGTGGAATGTTAAATAGCCTCTGATTGTCTGTCTATATGTGTTGTATGTCTATGGCATTGAAGTACATTGTAATCTGCCCTGAGTCCCCTGCAGGGTGAGAAGGACGGAATATAAATACTGCAAACAAACAAACAAACAAACAGGGGAACTCCAGAGAAGAAACTATCAGGGACAGCTAATCAGGTCTCAACAAAGGATTCCCCAAGGCAGTAAGAACCCAAACCTTGAAAACTTCTAGGCCATTTAATGCTAATCAAGGTGGCCAACTGAAACAGTCACACTTACCTCCAACAGACAAGAATTCATTCTCCCACCCTGAACATTATTCCACAGATATATTATAAACCCCATTTTCCTAGTTTCCAAGAGACCTCACAGCCTCTGAGGAGGCCTGCCATAGATGTGGGCAAAACGTCAGGAGAGAATGCTTCCGGGATATATTTATTTATTTATTTATTTATTTATTTGTTCCTTCTTGGCTCCTCCCAAAACGGTCAGCTGACATGTAGCATTCATGTCGCCGTACAATAAAACAGCATAAAACAACATAAAATACAACATACAAAAACAACATACAAATACAACATATATACACATGCAGCACAAAAAATTTACAGCAGCCCAGTAATTCTGGCCATGAAAGCCTTCGACAATATATTGTTCTGCCATACTTTCCAGTGTGATAGTTGAATTTCCCTTTAATGTTGGTTTAGGGTAGTCAGGGGTAAACAGTGAGGACATTTCACTTTTTGGAAGGATCTTGCGCCAAGCTCTCCTCTGCTCTCTTGCTGTAATGAATGAATGCATTGCCTCCCCTCTCCCCAGCTGAGCATTATCTGTTTCATTTTTCAGCAACCCACAAAGGAAGGAAGCAAGGAAAGGAGATCAAGCCAACCAGCTGGGCTGCCTTTGATCTGGAGACGTCAGCCTCTCTTCTTGCCCTCGTTTTGTTAGCTTTCAACACAAAAGACAAAACCGGTGACATGTTTGAGAGAGCCAGAGGGCCAAGAGATATTATGCAAAGGAAACGAAGAGGCTGGAAGAGTTTTGCCAGGGTGGGTGGGAGTGGGTGCTCTTCTTTTCTTATGAACACACACACTCGTAGCCTGGATCCCTCAACAAGGCCTCCTTTCCCTTTTTGAAGTGTTCCTCTCAAGTTACTCCTTGGTGTGTTACTGTTTTTAATGCCTTCATCCAAAGAAATTCAAGCTCTCCTCCACCACAATGGTGGGGTCACTCCTAAGGAGAAGCGCCTGTTTTCAAAAAGGAAAAATGCTGTAAGGCTGGGATAAAGAGACACTCCAAGCAGTCGTGCTGGCCACACGACCAGGAAGGTGACAACGCAGGCTCCTCGGCTTGAAAACACCTTCCCCAGAGTCACAGACGAGCACCGCCTTCAGAAGCCGGCAATGAAAGGAGAAGCCTTTGCCTTGTCTCTGTGTCTCATTGTATGTGATAGGAGCCCCCGGTGGCACAAAGGGTTAAAGCCTTATGCCGGCAGGATTGCTGACCGAAAGATCGGGGTTCGAATCCAGGGAATATGGTGAGCTCCCATCCGTCAGCTCCAGCTTCCCATACCGGAACAAGAGAGACGCCTCCCACAGGATGGCCACACTACTAGGAATGTGACAACTCAGGCTCCTTGGCTTGAAAATGGAGAAGAACATCTCCCCCAGAGCAAATGATGAGCATCACCTCCAGAAGCTGGAAATGAAAGGAGAAGCCTTTGCCTTATCTTTGTGTTTGTGTGTCTCATTGTATGTGATAGGAGCCCCCAGTGGAGCAATGTCTTTGCGATGGGTTTAAACCCTTGTGCCGGCAGGACTGCTGACCAAAAGATTGGCGGTTCAAATCCAGGGAACGGGGTGAGCTCCCATCTGTCAGCTCCATCTTTCCATGCGGAATCAAGAAAGAAGCCTCCCACAGGATGATACCACATCCGGGTGTCCCCTGGGCAACATCCTTGCAGACGGCTGATTCTCTCACACCAGAAGCGACTTGCCATGTCACAAGTTGCTCCTGACATGAAAAAGAAAAGATTGTGTGTGATTGTAAGGCATTGAATGTTTGCCTATGTCTGTTGTAAATGCTGTAATCCGCTCTGTGTATGCGCCACCAGGGGCTCCAGAACCAGGGCTACAGAAGGCTATATCTATTGCAATGCTCTTTGACTTCCTTCTCCAACTACTCTCTTGATACAAAGGGAAGATGAGGATGGGAAGCTGAACCGGGATATTAAAATACCACAGCTTCCACAATGCTGGGTTATCTTTACCCGAACTGGCCACTCCACCTCTGTATCCAGGAAGGAAAAAAGTTGAGAGTGGCCGGAGAACCCCTGTGGTGAGAACTATCCAAAATTCCATAGTTTAAAAAAAATGAGCATAATCTGCTGGGAGGAAAAAAATTAATTACATTGTTCATTCTCCCCTCTGGAAGACATGATTTTACACAGTGCATCCCTACACAGTGATATACTATGAGATAATTAAATGAAAAGTTGTCCTTAACCCCACCCCCCATCTCTTTCTCGCTTGGCTTTCCTCCCATCTTTCCCCAGCCTTCCTATTTCGATTCCCCACCCCTCCTCCTCCTCTCCCTTTTAATTATACAATTAAGGGAATGTTGGTGCAGAGAAGAGTGGGATTATTACATAGTTGATCATTAAAACTGCAGATGCCACAGACTGTATTTAAGATCACTGGCTCCCAACGTGCTCTGCGACTGATCTTTGCAGCCACATTTCTTGAAAGCAAGTGTGAAGGCAGGAAGGATATTGCAATATAATTGTCGATGTGAGCACATTATTTGTATTTGTATATCTGTGTATGCTTTGCTTGGAAACTCTGCATCATTTGATTGCGATCGGATATTTGCAGCTATAGCTATTGCTTTAGTGTGGTGGATCAGTGCCCTTTAAATGAAATGATGGTTTCCTATTAAATTTTAATAAGCAAGGCATTTGATAGTGATTTCAAAGTATGTGTTGATAGACGTAGAAGCAGATGAGTTGCCCCAGCTACACCGCCATATAATGCCATTTGAAATGGCATTATATGGTCTGTGTAGTCTCCTACAGTGGTCTAAAATTATATATGGTCAATATAGACTCATACAATGCATTGCATTGCAATTAAACTGCATAATAATAATAATAATAATCTTTATTTATGTCCTGCTTTTCTCCCTAACAGGACCCAAAGCAGCTCACAATGTAATACAACACATGCTCTGATTGTTTTGAGTGACATAATTCAAAATCCGCTGGACAAATTGCTGCCAAATTGGCCACAAGACACCTACTAACGCAAGGAATGACCATCACTCGAAAAAATTGATTCTGTCATTCAGGAGTTGTAGTTGCAGGAATTTATATTTTGTCTACCATCAAAGAGTATTCTGAACTCCACCAACAATGGAATTGAACCAAACTTGGCACACAAAACTCCCATGACCAACAGAAAATACTGGAAGAGTTTGGTGGGCATTGATCTTGAGTTTTGGAGCTGTAGTTCACCTATCCAGAGAGCACTTGGACTCAAACAATGATAGATCTGGACCAAACTTGGCATGAATACTCAATATGCCCAAATATGAACACAGATGGAGTTTGGGGAAAATAGACCTTGATATTTGGAAGTTTTAGTTACTGGGATTTATAGTTCACCTACAATAAAAGAGCATTCTGAAGCCCACCAATGATAGATTTAGGCCAAACTTCCCACACAGAACCCCCATGACCAACAGAAAATACTGTGTTTTCTGGTGGTCTTTGGCGACCCTTCTGATATCCCCTTGTTACCCCCCTCCCCTGGGGTCCCAATCCCCAGGTTGAGAAATGCTGCCTGAAGGCATTCCAGTCCAACTCCCTTCACCAGGGCAATGAAACATAATCAAAGCCCTCCTGACAAAGAGCCATTTAGCCATAGATAGAGATAGACACACATAGATATCTATATGACAGATACAGTATCATAAATTTGAAAGGGACCCCTAAAGAAGGACAATGATATGTTGCATGTTACAGAATAGGCACACCAGACAATCTCCACATCAACACTGACAAAGAAACAACAAGAAATACTCCTTACCCACAACCATAAATAAATTACATATATTAGAAATCAACACTTTCTCATTATTTTATTTTCCAGATCACCAGACTGGGCCACAGCAACGCCTGGCAGGGGACAGCTAGTTCAATATAAAATACAAGACAAAATCAGACAAAGCATAATAACGTCCAGAAATAGGATATAAATAAATATTAAGCATAAAAAACATTTCAAATCAATTACAATGTGCTTTTATGTTTTTATGTATTTTACTGTAGGGCCCACATGTTGACATGTTGTGACATGTTGCCCGTTATATTATCCGCCCTGAGCCTGCTGGGAGGAGCGGAATACAAAAATGAACAATAAATAAATAAATAAATAAATAAATTATTGTGAAGACTCATAATTGTGCATCCCTTCACTTTCTTGTCTTTGTTGACAAATTGCTCTCCTTCTATCTATCTCACGAGAAACAGAGGAAGAAACAAAGGGAAACACATCTGCAATTATGACATTCTGATCAGAGAATGGCCTTAGTTCCCTTAAGAACCCGGCTCAGGTCTAGCTCTAATTGCAAATCCATTGCTGACTTATCATTCCCAGAATCCCCAGCCACATCAGGTACAGAACTAGACTCCTGTGAGACCTCAGGTGCTGGCACAAGCACAGGCTGAACCAAACTTACTTGCTTAGACGATCCCTTGTATCTCGAGGACGATGGTCTTCCAGATGTGGTGCCTTGGTGGTGGGTCTGTAGGTGGCTGTGAAGCCCTATTCTTAATCCGCATGTTCTCCTGCAGTGAGGACATCGGTTTCCAGATGGAAGGTGGTACCATTCAGGGTTGGCTTGAGGTGCCTTCCTCTTGGCATGTTTCTCCCTTTCACCCTCTATTTCTGCCTTCTGAATTCTGCAGCACTGTTGGTCATAGCTGACCTTCAGTTAGAGCACTCAAGGGCCAGGGCTTCCCAAAACACGGGAATCACATGAACCACAACATGGTCCTTCCAGTTCTAGGATTCTAGGATTATATATCAGGAGTAGGCAATTCAGAGTCTAATGGATGCACTTTTTCTCTCCCGCCCACCATCTCATCCTGACCAAGGCCAACCCTTTTGGGTCAAAACGTTTCCCGTCATTCCCGGCCCACGATATGGTCCCCCAAATTTGAAAGTTTTCCCATGCCTGCTCTAGGCCCAACATCATCTCCTTTATGGATTCCAGCAGTGCATTTTATTCAGATCCCCTCCGATTTAAAAAAAATCTTAACAAACTTTGCAAACCTCTTCATTAAAAGATTTTTTTATTTAAAAAATGCAAATGGAAGAAAATGGAACTGACAGGTTTGCTCATCCCTATTAGCTTTCCACCTGTTAACCTCTCTCATTCTATTCTTCTCTCCTCTGCTTATTGTAGACACCTTAAACTATATCCAAGTCATTTTGCTTTTCTGTCGTTGCAGGTGTTCCTCTCTATTATGACAGATTCATTGGCAGCTGCATCAGGCAATCAGCACACACATACACACATATAGACACACACTCACACAGCGAAGAAATAGCAATCTCTCTGTATGTGTGTGAAAGCTTCCAAATAAGCCTGGCTGACAAAGAGTTCACAGAATAAGTCAATCCATTTATATCAAGGAGAAACAAGTATGGAGTGGAGGAGGGAAACATCTGTGTGAATGTAAAAGCCTGTGTTCCGATAATGATGACATGCAAATATCGAGGAACAATTTTGATGCTACCCATTTTTCATAACTATGGCAATTTGCTTATTTAGTTCTCAGCATTAACACATAATTCAAAGCAATCATGACTGAAACAGCCGTTGTGAGACCGCAGATTAGCCAGTGGCAGTTTGGAAAATAAACATCAATTCATAATTGATGGAGAGGGTGTTTTTCCTTCTTCTTCTCTCCTCTGTATTATTCCTTTCTTCCTTTTTCTTTCATTTCCTTTCTTTCGTGGGGATAAAGTGTGTGGTTTTGGGCACCTTTGCTGACATAGTTAAAACATCCCATAATTGTTAGCAACTCTCCAGAGTCCAGTGGTGTCAAGATTCTATGTTTATAACCTGTTATGTTTGAGATGGGCCAAAACTAACAAAATGAAGCTCAACAGTGACAAATGCACTTAGGCAGAAAAAATGAAATGCAAAGATACAGAATGGGGGACGCGTGGCTCGAGAGCAGTATGTGTGAAAAAGATCTTGGAGTCCTCATGGACAACAAGTTGAACATGAGCCAACAATGTGATGCGGCGGCAAAAAAAAAGCCAATGGGATTTTGGCCTGCATCAATACGAGTCTAGTGTCTAGATCCAGGGAAGTCATGCTCCCCATGCTCTATTCTGCCTTGGTTAGACCACACCTGGAATATTGTGTCCAATTCTGGGCACCACAATTGAAGAGAGATATTGACAGGCTGTAAAGGGTCCAGAAGAGGGCGACTAAAATGATCTGGACAACAAACCCTACAAGGAGCGGCTTAAAGAGCTGGGCATGTTTAGCCTGAAGAAGAGAATAATGATAATAATAATAATACTTTATTTATAACCCGCATCCATCTCCCCAAAGGGGACTCGGAGCGGCTTACATGGGACCATGCCCGAACAACAAATCTCAAAAAATAACACAAACATCAGAAAAAAATAAACACAATAAAAGCAATAAACACAATAATAATAATAAAAATAATACATCTATGAAAACACAGCAACATGGGTGAATCTAAAACAAAAACGAGAGGGCGAGCCACATGTACATATAAAATGTTTAAAAACTCGGGGGAGATAACAGGAGTGGTGTCAACAAATCAAAGATCACATGGGGGGGGACGTTTTCGCCAAAAACGGGGGCAGTTGGGAGGTCTAATCTCCAAAGGCCCAGTGGAAAAACCAGGTTTTCAGTTGTTTTTTTTAAAGGATTCCAGTGAGGGGACATTCCTAATCTCTCCTGGGAGGGAATTCCAAAGACGGGGGGCCACGGAGGAGAAGGCTTTCTCCATAGTGCTCACAAGCCGGGTCTGTGAGACTGGTAGGGGCGAAAGGAGGGCCTCCCCTGAGGAGCGAAGGGCTCTGGCTGGTTCGTGGGAGAAAAGCCGGTCACGAAGGTTGGCGGGTCCCAAACCATTTAGGGCTTTATAGGTAAAAATCACCTGCACCTTGAATTGGGCTCGGAAAATAAACGGCAGCCAGTGGAGCTCTTTAAACAGGGGGGTCGACCGCTCCCTGTAACCTGCCCCAGTTATTAATCTGGCAGCCGAGCGTTGGACAAGTTGAAGTTTCTGAGCCGTCTTCAAGGGAAGCCCCACGTAGAGCGCATTGCAGTAATCCAATCTAGAGGTAACCAAGGCATGGACCACCATGGTCAAGAAGAGAAGGCTGAGAAGAGACATGATGAGGACCATGTATAAATAAGTGAGAGGAAATCATAAGGAGAAGGGAGGAGGCTTGTTTTCTTCTGCCCTGGAGACTAGGACACAATGGAACAATAGCTTCAAACTACAAGAAAGGAGATTCCATCTGAACATTAGGAAGAACTTCCTGACTGTGGGAGCTGTTCAGCAGTGGAACTCTATGCCCTGGAGTGTTGTGAAGGCTCCTTCTTTGGAGGCTTTTAAACAAAAGCCTTCAAAGAGTGACCGTCTCCCAACGGATCTGGGGACTCTAAGGACACTGCTGGACCTGTGGGTCCCTCCTAGGCTCCCCTCGTTTGATGGTCGAGCCACTGCTGGCTAGACCTTTGGATAGCTCATTGACCCATGTGGTCATGAGCCCTGGTCTCCCCTCCCCAGCCTTAGATGTAGTACCTCCCTCTTGTGTTGTATTGTTTTGTTCGTGCACTATGTATTTTATGTCAAACTGTAAACCGCTCCGAGCCTTCGGGGAGTGGCGGTATAGGAGGTTTGAGGAAATAAATAAATAAAAGCTGGATGGCCATCTGTTGGGGGTGCTTTGAATCAATTTTCCTGCTTCTTGGCAGGGGGTTGGACTGGATGGACAACGAGGTCTCTACCAACTATTTGATTCTATTTTTAAATACCTAAATAAAAGTAGAACACAGAGAAACCAGACCCAAGATAGTGAATCATATTTCACTTTTCTGAAAATCCTATATCTCCTGCGATGGGGGTCAGTGACAGTAGCATTTCAAAATGTGGATTGCACAAGGAGTCTCTGATTGAATATCAGCAGACGGAGGTGGGCGGGAAGGGAGCAAACTAGGGCTGCATCCCTGCTAGTTACAAAAGCAGGGAATAGCTTAGTCTTAGGCGTTTCCTAAGTCCCTCTTTCTCTCAGCAGGCATCTTTTTGTTTCAGATTCTACACTGTAATTACACTGGAAAAGGATCTTACTGCAAAGAGAGCTTCTGCTATTTATATACATTCCTGTCTTGTCTTGGTACAGGAGCTGTCTTTCAAGTGCCATTGCCAGATCTTATTTATGAATGCAAATTGTTAAGCCGAAGTTCTGCCGTAATCTCAGAAAAGGAGAAAGGGAACAAAAACTTATCCCCAGGATCACCACTAAACTCTCCCCCCGCCCAACTTGACGTCTTGAGCTCCATGTCAAGGATGATATGTTCATCCTTCTTGACACGAAACATGTTTACCGTGATATGGAAAGTTAGGTGGCTTGTTTAAGACTAATGCAAAGTGCTGGGATTCAGGTAACTGCCATCTGAAATGTTTATAAGGAAATGACTGCAAATGCTATAATAGTTGAAAGGCAGATGTAGTAAATTGGGGGTCTTTGGAAGCTGGGGGAAAGGGATGGAAGAAAATCCCCTAACTTCTGCTTAACAAATCCTCTAAGAGTCAAGATCCTTGATAGTATTATCCGCTGTTCCTCTTCTGAAATGTGCTGCATGACAAAAGTGAATCTCTCTTCAAAAAGTTGCAGATTTGTTAGAATTTCTGTGCACATCAGGAAAATGGAGTACACATAGGACGCATCCACGGGGCACAAAATCCAAAGCTGGCTACACTGTCCTCCTCTGTTCCAGTGTGGTGGTGGGATAAGGTCTTGACCATCTGGTTGAGTTTAATCCAGTTCAGTCCTGCTGGTCCATCACCATTAACTTTTCAGTTATTTGTCACCACAACAGTTGGCTTTGGAATCCTTAGCTGTCTCCAAATAAATCCAGCTGGAAAATATAAGAACTTTATTCAGAACTACAATAGTTTACTATGGTCTATTTTTGTCAGAACCATATGTTGTTCCAATAATAATAATTAATGGACTATATGCAGAGGCAGAATACTGTTGCTCAGATGATCCACTGGAACCTGTGCCACAAATACCATCTGCCTGCAACAAAAAAATGGTGGGATCAGAAGGCAGGAAGCCCAAGTTACAGGGCATCCGTTTTGAATTTTCCCATTCGGGATTTGATTTGCTGCCCTGCAATTCGGTTTTTTGCCTTGTTGTTAATGATGCAATATGTGCCCCGTAACTTGGGCTTGCTGCCTTACTGTTGAAGATTCAACATGGATGGATTATACTTTGAAAAGCTTCCATGACCACCTGGATCTCTACCCTTCGGTCTTCTAATCCAGAGTATACTCCCCCACGTGGGCCCTGAACATTGTTACAATACCTCTATTTTCCATTTGAAGCCGTGCGGCGATTTGAAACTGTGGATATACTGTATTTTCAAATGGATTTACCATAAGGACCTTCTACGTCTGTGAATAACCCGGAGTATATTTCCCACTTGGGTTTGTGAATTGTTTTTCATACTTTTGTTTATTCTTAAAGCCGTATCACGACCTTGTGCACACTATATAATATGTTTGTATATCTTGTGTATATGATCATGTGATTCAGGTCTAATTCAGTGTATATTCATACCATTATATAACATACCGATATTGGAAACATCTTCCATCCAATTTATATTAATGTTACAAGGCACTAGGCTTGCATTCCATCATTATTGAATTGTTTGATACTTTGTTCTGTGATATATAGTCAATATATTCCAATATTGCACATTGTTGTTGTATTTCCTCTATAGACCTATCCTTTGCTCCCCTGGTTTTTCCATTTCCTTAGTGTCTTTCCCTTAGTCTCACTGGATGCAGTGCCTAAAGTCCTTGCCACACCACTGGAGAAATTATACTGTTTAGCTGGTATTGCACCACCTGACTTCCGCCGGGAAGTAGCAGCCGGCAGTAAAAGGACCAAGGCAGTGACATCTCTGACCCATCCCCTGTTCGGATAACAGCCAGCATGCCAACAACTTAACTCAAGAAACAGCTTCCTAAGATCTACCGAGATACTGGAACACCTCAGCAAATGAGAGTCCAAAAGTGGCAGGCTAAAACCCAGCACCTCAATCAGTGGCTGAGACTGGATGAAAAACTCCCTCCTGGGCACACAGAAGAGTGGGCGACTTGGAAGGCACTGAACAGACTGTGCACTGGCACCACGAGATGCAGAACTAATATTAAGAAATGGGTCCACAAAGTGGAGTCCACCACATGTGAGTGTGGAGAAAAGCAAACTACAGGCCACAATGTGGTGTGAGCCCTGCCACATGCACAATGGAGGACCTTTTTGCAGTGACACCAGAGGCACTCCAAGTGGTCAGCTTCTGCTCAAAGGAAATCTAGTATAATGCCAAGTTTGGAACTTTGTTTGTGGTTTTATAAATACACTAGCTGTACCCGGCACGCGTTGCTGTGCCCTATTTAGGAGATGCGAGAAAGTCTGAGTATGTAAGGCTTGGAATTGTTGTTAGTGAATTGGGTGTTTTATGTTTGTGACTCAGCTCTTTGCCTACAGTCCTTCGGGTTTGACTTGCACCATGGCCAGGACGGATCAGCTTGGGGGGGGGCTTGTCCTGTCAGGGGATCTCTATCTTCACAGGTGCGTCCAGTGTCTGTTGGGGACTGTTAAAAATCCTTTCCATATCCTTTTTAGCCACCTTTCTCAAGATCTTCATTTCTAGCTTACTTTCTGCTCCTCTCTTTTTCAAGATGTCCTGCTCTGTGTGTTTTGCACCCATTGGTCGATGTCCGATGAGGCTTTCCTCATGGACAGGCCATCTGAGGGAGCTCTTCCAGCGCTGGGCATCAGAAGGTACTTGGTGATGACCTCCATCCCTTGGAGCCAGCATATAGAGGGGCTGGAGCGCCCTCCTTGGCAAACCCCATTGTTGCTGGATGGTCCTCTTATTAATGTGGAATTCCAAGCCACTGGAGATCTTTTGGGAAAGGAAGAGCTCCCCTTGAATGGTGTTGATCTCCATCATGGTCTTCTGATTTGAAAGTGTTGGAGGAGGCTCTGGCAGTCATCTGACAGTTTGTTATGGGTCGGAATGTTCATGTTGGCTGGCCAGTACAGCAGTTATGCAAATCCGCCCTTATTGGCA
This sequence comes from Anolis apletophallus, assembly GCA_030556195.1. Taxonomy (NCBI): domain Eukaryota; kingdom Metazoa; phylum Chordata; class Lepidosauria; order Squamata; family Anolidae; genus Anolis; species Anolis apletophallus. Next base: position 22,738,524 of record JARBWK010000016.1, on the reverse strand, counting down.
GCCAATCATGTTGTCAGAATGTAGAGGCTGGGGGAGTCTTTGGCAGCCCCGGAGGATGCTGGGAAATGTAATTTTTTAACTCGTTGTTTTGGGGGCCTTTTAGGTTTTGGGGGAAGTTTCTTTGCTACAAACGTACCTTGCTTGAGGCCTATTTCTGTTGGCAAGTTTTGTGTTTCTGCGTTGTAAGGTTTCTCTGTTTGAGGTAGTCTTCACATGACGACTGTTCCTTTATATATATAGATTATAACTGTACCCTCAATTTGTTTCTGACACGATCAATGAAATAAATCTCTTAAAAGAGTCTCAAAGCAGTAAAATAATATTGATAGGGAAGTATTAAAGAGAATTTGATTAATTAATTAAGATTAAGCCAGCAGGTAATACACAAAGAGTTCATGAATGACAATCCATTCATGCATAAAGAACTCAATAAGAAGATACCTTGCAAAATGGATGTCTGCATATCACATGTATATGAGTGTGAAAAGGATTCTGAGATCTACCATTCACGCCATAATAGATGGTGGCCATTTATCTTTGCCTTGCTGTCATGTAACTCCTTTTTGCACAATAGAAGGGCATAAAAAACCCATTTCTGTTGACCAAAATATCATTTCTCCAAAAAGTAGGTAACTTTTCAAAAGACTATGCAAGTCCATTGAATCCCAAGATGGTGGGAAAATAAAATTAAACTGATATGTCCTTAATATGAAATTGCCATCAGATATATATGGAGCAAGATATAGGCACAACAGGTACATAAAGAGAATTACAACAGCAGTAGCTAGGAGATGTATTCTGCCTTGGGAGAAGTTGTGAGATTGATTTGAGAAGCAGCACCTGTGTTGACTTGTTCATTTGTTTTGTTTTTTTGCCCTATAAGAAGAAAAGAAAAATAGGAGTGAGAATTAGTAGAACTTTGTGATCTCGATCATGTTATTCTGAATACATCATCTTTACTAAGGGTACTAGGCATGGTTTCGAACCCAAAAATCGTGATTCTAAAATCAAATGGGGATTTTTTTTTGATTAGTAAAAGAAAGACTTACAAAAAAATTTCGGAAATTTCTAAAATGTAACTTAATTACTAACGAAATTCGTTAGTAGTTCGTATGCCAGCGCATGCGCATTCAGATGGTTTTGGCCTACAACTCCCAGAAATCCTAACAGCTGGTAAATTGGCTGGGAATTCTGGGAGTTGTAGGCCAAAACTTGAATAAATCACACTGAATTCTAGATGGGACTCTCCAAATAGGAAGGAGGGAGCAAAGGAGGGAGGGAGGGAGGGAGGGGTATTCTATTCTTGGAAGCAGCAAAAAAACAGGAGGAGGAGGGGCCCCCCTCACTCCTCACTGCCTCTCTCTCGCCCCGATCCTGAGGGAGCGAGGGCCCAAGTTTGCCCAGGCTGAGAGGAAAAGGAAGAGGCCTGAGGCTGTGAGGAATGGTGGGAGTTGAAGTCCAAAACACCTGGAGGGCTGAAAGTTGGCCCCTCGTGAAGCATCTTCAAGGCTTTAGATCCTGGCAGGCAGAAGGGGCAGGGAGAGCCATCCACTCCTCCTGCCCTGCCAGGATCTAAAGTATCAAAGAGTATTGGGGTGAGAAACCAACCTAATGTATAATAGAATGAATGCTACTGTAAGTGCCTAATATTATAAGTAATCCAACTGGTCATATACCTACATTCCATGCACATGCAATAATACAGCAGTAATAACAATGGGTATAAGAAGAGGTAAAATTCAAACCGAAGTATTCTGACTGTGGTGCCTCCTCAAACTGCAAAAGGCTCTTTATCAGCCCGGGAAAAGCCAAAACCCCGGGCATTTGCTGCCTGGGTGCACACACATACATATTATTTTGGGGGGGGGGGATTTGCTGCAGAATCCGGGCTCATAGAAAGATTCTGCAGCAAATCCCCATCTAATATGTATGTGTGTGCACCCAGGCAGCAAATGCCCGGGGTTTTGGCTTTTCCCGGGCTCATAAAGAGCCTTTTGCAGTTTGAGGAGGCACCACAGTAAGAATACTTCGGTTTGAATTTTACCTCTTCTTATACCCATTGTTATTACTGCTGTATTATTGCATGTGCATGGAATGTAGGTATATGACCAGTTGGATTACTTATAATATTAGGCACTTACAGTAGCATTCATTCTATTATACATAAGCCATTGCTGCCTCCGTTTTTCCCTCTCCTCCTCAATGGGACACCCTTTCAAATCTTTTATCATGATTCTCATGTTCCCTCTTGACCTTCTCTTCTCCCAGCTAAACATCCCCCAGGAGGAAAAGAGGAAGGGAAAAGAGAAGGAAGGAAGGGTGGAAGAGAAAGAAGGGAGGGAGGGAAGGGAGGGAGAGAGAAGGAAGGAAAGACAAAAAGGAAGGAAGGAAGGTGAAAGAGAGAGAGGGAGGGAAGGATGGATGGAAGGAGAATGGAGGGAGGGAGGGAAGGGAAGGATGGAAGGAGGAAGGAAAGAGAGAAAGGAAGAAGGGAAAGGAGGGAGGGAAGACAAAAGAGAAGGAAGGAAGGAAGGAAGGAAGGATGAAAGGAGAAAAAGTGTGAGAAGGAGGGAAGATAGATGGAAGGAAGGATGAAAGGGTGGAAGGAAAGGAAGGAAAAAGGGAGAAATATGGAGGGAAGGAAGGGAAGGAGGAAGGGAAAAGAGAAGGAAGGAAGGAAGGAAGGAAGGAAGGATAGGAAGGTGAGAAAGAGGAGGGCCTGAGAAAACAGTTCAGGGGGCCACATCCAGCTCCGCAGTCTGGGTTTGCCCATACCTGGAATACAGCATAATCTGAAAAGCACACGATTGGAGAAGGCTGATCCAAGCATATAAAGTTGATTATAGATACATTACACAACCCCATAACTTCTTCTATCCTTTTTATATTGCAGTGCATTTCCTTTGGAGAGTGAAATGCAAAGTGCCTCAACGTACGTAATACGTATCTCAGATCCTCAATGTTTTCATCATGGAAGAGGGGAAAAAAGAGTCCAGAATTTCACAGTTTTATGATGAATTCCACTTCTGTCAGACCTTCTGCTTTACCCTTTTTTCATCTGGACTCAGGCAATAAATCCTGGTTTCTCATTATTTCCAGATCACTTTCTACAGTATTGAGTGGTATTACTGGCAGGGCTTGTCTCGGCACTTGCTGATGAGGTAGGCTTCTGAAATTGTGCTGAAGATCTTGGGGAATGGCTAGAAAAAAGGACATTTTTTGTCAGAAGCAAAAGGACAGAGGAACAAAGATAAGGATCATTGGAGAGGGGATTTCATGCAGAGCCATGCCCTCCCCCAAAGGCTGGCTGCTCATTGCAAAGAATAGCAAGATTCACTAATGCAAGTGCCATCTAAGGGTAGACTTAATTTTGTCATCTCTGTCCTTGTCTGGCAGCGAAATCATTTTTGTAGGCATCATCATTGTTAAAAGTATACTCAAACACATTTTCAAAAACACTTTTCCTCAGTCAGTAGAATTTTTTTAACATGTCAGGACCACTTGCCCAGTTGGCATGCAGCTTCGGGCTGGAGTGTCACCAGTATGCGGATGACACCCAGCTCATTCTGGGGATGGAAGGCCAGCCTGACTCCGTACCCGATAATTTCCATCGTTGCCTCGAGGCCGTTACTGGATGGCTGCGAGCCAGTAGGTTGAAGGTGAATCCGGCTAAGACGGAGATCCTGTGGCTGGGTCGTCGGTACGGGAGAGATCCGGCTTCCAACCCTGGACGGGGCGACACTTCGCCCGTCTCCATCCGTAAAAAGCTTCGGAGTCACCCTTGACTCCGAGCTGTCAATGGAGAAACATATCTCCATTGTCAGCGGAGTGGCTTTCTATCACCTCCGGCAGGCAAGGAAGCTGGCTCCCTACCTGTCCCGTCATGACCTAGCCACAGTGGTCCAAGCCACGGTCATCTCAAGATTGGACTACTGTAATGCCCTCTACATCGGCCTTCTGTTGTCGATGATCCAGAAGCTTAAGCTGGTGCAGAACGCTGCAGCACGGCTGGTGGCAGGCCTCCCATCTCGCTGCCACATTACGCCTGTGCTGCGCGAACTGCACTGGCTTCCCATAGAGCACCGGATCGCCTTCAAGGTGCTGGTTCTGACCTTCAAGGCCTTGAATGTTCTGGGGCCAGTGTACTTAAGAGACCGTCTCTCCCATTACAGCCCTTCGTGACCACTGCATTCCAAAACCCAGAATTTGTTGGTGGTGCCTAGCCACCAGTCTATTCACCTGAGTTCAACACGAAGGAGGGCATTCAGTGCCGCTGCGCCGGTTCTGTGGAATTCCCTTCCTTCCACAATCTGAGCCCAGACTGACTTGTTAACTTTCCGCAGGGCCTGTAAGACCCTCCTTTTCACTCAGGCGTTTGGCCCATAGGCATAGGAACATGTATGCTGTAATTTTAAATACTGCAACTTTAATATGCTGTAATTTTAATAGGTGGACTTCCTATTGTGTTTTTAACTGTTTTATTGTGTTTTATGGTTCTCATGTATGTGAGTCGCCCTGAGCCTACGGGAAAGGGCGACTAAGAAATCGAACTAATAAATAAATAAATAAACTTGAGAAACTGCAAGTCACTTCTGGTGTGAGAGAATTGGTCACCTGCAAGTACGTTGCCCAACGGGCTCCCAGAATGTTTTACCATTCTGTGGGAGGCTTCTCTCATGCCTCCACATGGGAAGCTGGAACTGACAGATGGGAGCTCACCCCACACCCCAGATTCGAACCATCAACTTTTCTGTCAGCAGACCTGCCAGCATAAGGGTTTAGTTCATTGACTTTCTATTAGCGGTAGAAGGAAATTTGGTGGCATTCTTTATTTAGTTTATAGATTGCTATGATCTACTGTTTTTCAATTCCCACTTGTTTTTTTTTAAGTCTGGAACTGCTGTTATAACTTTGGTGATAAATGGATACTGCCAAATGTCATTACATCCATGGAATGATTATTTGCCAGTCATTTGAGTTGACGGAATTGATGCTAGTATTCATGCTGTAATTTCACAGGGTGTACTTACTTTTAATTAGTTACTTAGGCGATCCCTCGTAGCCTGAGGATGATGGTCTTCCAAGTGTAGTGTCTTGGCAGTGGATCTGTAGGTGGCTGTGGAGCCCTATTCTTGATCCCCATCTTCTCCCACAGTGAGGACATCGGTTTCCACGTGGAAGGCGGTCCCAGTCGGGGTTGGCTTGCAATACTTTCCTCTTGGCACATTTCTCCCCTTCACCCTCCACTCGTGGCTCTTTGAATTCTGCAGCACTGCTGGTCACAACTGACCTCCAGTTAGTGCGCTCGAGGGCCAGGGTTCCCAGTTCTCAGTGTCTATGCCACAATTTTTAAGGTGGGCTTTAAGCCCATCTTTAAATTTATTTATTTATTCATTTATTATTTACATCATTTATATTCTGCCCTTCTCACCCCACAGGGGACTCAGGGCGGATTACAATGTACATATACAGGCAAACATTCAATGCCATAGACACACAACATATATAGACAAAGACACAGAGGCTATTTAACATTCCAGCTTTTGGCCACCAGGAAGAGCTGTCGCATTCCTTCATTCTTCACATACTTCCTGGAGATTTTTATGGCCTCATAAATCAATTAAATTTGCCTCCCCACAAAGTGGTACCTAAATTTCCTACTTGACAGATGCAACTGTCTTTCGGGTTGCCAAGGTCAACAACAAGCTACACTAATTGGTCGAGAGCTCACCCCAACCAGGGCAGGCTTCAAACTCATGACCTTCTGATCAGTAGAGATCTTATACAGCTGACTCCCAGCCAGCTGTGCCACAGTCCCGGTGCAAATCTCTTTTCCTGCCCCATTCTTGAGTTGGGAGTATAGTGGGAGATGGTGATCTTTGGGCATTCGGACAACATGGTATTTAGTCCAGGGGAGTTGATGGCGTAGGAACATTGCTTCAGTGTTGGTGGTCTTTGCTTCTTCCAGCACACGGACATTTGTCCGCCTGTCTTCCCAAGAGATTTGCAGGATTTTTCAGACTCAATGCTGATCGAATCATTCCAGGAGTTGAGTGTGATTTTTGTAGACAGTCCATGTTTCACAGACATAGCAGGGTGTATACATAAGCTCATAGATTAATACAACCCTTTTGTTGCATTTGTATTTCCTTGAACTCTGTTTAGAATCCAAGGATGTAACATTCTACAAATGAGCATTTGTAGACTGGGATGGAGCAGAAAACTGAATCTCAAGTTGACATATTCCAATTATATTTAAGAATCAGAGAATAAAACCTGTTGTTTTATCATATTTTATCAGTCCTGGACATGTGAACAATTTCAACAGAAAGGAGGAAACTGTGAAAATGAACAAAATCTGGTTACCAGTATTAAAACACTCTAAAATCAGGACAGTTAAAAAGGAACACCACTCAAAAACAGGGGAACTCCAGATAGCAAACAACCAAGTGCCAGGGAATACCTCCAAAAACGTAGAGTGCCTCCAGGCAACAAAGGCCAGGCTACCCTCACTGATTGATTTTGCAAACTTCTTGGCTATTCAACTGCTAATTCAAGTTACAACATTCACACTCGCTTCAAACAGACAAAGGGTATTTTCTCCCACCCTGGACATTATTCCACAAATATCATCATCATCAAAATAGTTTACTGTACGGATCCCAGGCCATGACAAAAAAGCACCACATGCGCACAATAGTACCACAGGTATATATACACACTCCACTTGTCTCACTGCTAACAGAAACTCTGAAGGTGCCATTAGCCACAGATGCAGGAACAACATCAGGAGAGAATACTGCTGGAACACATTGGCCATACAGCCTGAAAAACTCAAAGAAACCCAACAGCACCTTCAGTTTTTGGAAGTAGCATTTTATTACATTCGATGTTATTACTAAAATAGATATGCAGACTGTACAGCGTCGTGAATCCAAACTGAAGCTTTGGAAAACCAATGCCACTGCTGGGCCAAATCAATGGGATGACTCACGATGAGAAATCTATCTATTATCTCTATTAAGAAAGGTAATGTGCTTCTCAAAGTCAGTTGCTGTGGAACACAAACAGGAGTACATTGTTATGCTCAGGTCTTAGTTTTCAGTTTCCTGTGGCAAGTAGGAGCCCCCGTGTTCCAGTGGATTAAGCTTGCTGACTGAAATGTTGCCTGTTCAAATCTTGGGAGCGGGGTGAGCTCCCACTTTTAGCTCCAGCTTCTGTTAACTTAGCAGTTCGAAAACATGGAAATGTGAGTAGCTCAATAGGTCCCTGCTCCAGCGGGAAAGTAACGGCGCTCCATGCAGTCATGCTGGCCACATAACCTTGGAGGTGACTATGGACAACGCCGGCTCTTCGGTTTTGAAATGGAGATGAGCACCAACCCCCAGAGTTAGACACAACTGGACTTAATGTCACGGGAAAACCTTCATCTTTACCTAAGGGCAACTAATTTATTTATTTATTTACTTACTTTATTTATATTCCGCTCTTCTCACCCGGAAGGGGACTCAGAGCAGATTACAGATACACATACTTAGCAGACAATCCCTGCTGTTTCCACATACACAACATATAGACGAGCAGAGGCAAACTCTGGCCACCAGGGGGAGCTGACGCACTCCTCATCTCTCAGCATTCCCAGCATCCCTTGTTGTTCCTTCCCATTCCTCAGCGTTCCTGGTGTTCTTTAATGGCCTCATAATTCAGTCAAAATTTGCCTCCCCACTTAATGTGGTACCTTTATCTCCTACTTGACAGATGCAACTGTCTTTTGGGCTGCAAAGGTCGACAGCAGGCTACACTTAAAGGTTGAGCACCCACCTCGACCTGGGCAGGTCTCGAACTCATGACCATCTGGTCAGAGAGATCTTATGCAACTGACACTAAGCCAGCTGCACCACATTCCCAGTGCTAATTTGATACTGTGGGGCTATTGGGATGATCCAGATTGTCTGTTATCATGTGTGTAAGGCATTGGGATAACTATCCATGATGTGGTTTTTTTCTCAGAGAATCTGCACAGTGTTTTTCATTGTTGTCGCTACCAACGCTTCCCTGTGCTTCTTAATGATCAGTGGGGTTCATAGATGTTTTGAATGAAATGTTCCTTTTCCAAGGAACGCGGGTTTCCGAATGCGGAATCATGATCTGTATCTCACTGAACAGAGGCCCAAGACCTGACAAGATTCAAGTATTGTCCTTTCAAAGATGCCATAGGATATCTCCCTGTCTCATTGTTCTGTGCTGCCTCTGCAGACGTTTGAAAATGCTGCCCTGCATGATAAAAGGATTTTGGAGGTTTGCACTGACTGGTTTGATACAGCGCTATGTGTGAGGCGATTAAGGTTATTGTATCCGCCTATAAATGAGTTTCTTTTCTCTTGAAAGCAAGGGATATCTGAGTCTCTTTCACAGATATGTTACATGTTTGCAAGTACACATACACATCTTATATTATACACACACACACACACACATACATATACATATACACACACACAATAAAAGGGCAAATATGTATGTGTGTATTTGGCTGGGTTGGACTCTTACACAGATAGGCTCCCACTTCCACAAATAGTTATAACCCCCACCTATGAGGAGCCACCAATGGCCCTCCCTGCAATGACATTGCAGGTTATAGTAAGCGCCACAAACATGTCCAAGAGCCTTGCCAATGTCCTGCACAAACACAATATTGCCCACCACCCAAGTGAAGGCTTTCTTTCGGAGTCAATTTCATCCTTGATTTTATGTGTTTCTTCCACCACAGACATCCCAGTGTTTCTGGCCCTCTCAGTTGGTGATCCCACCCACTGCCTCTCCCTTAACCCTTTCCTATTCTTTTCTATGGCTCACAGCGAACAGAGGAATTGATCAGCAACTAAACATACCAGAGAGGTTTGGGGAGAATTCACCATGATTTATAGGAGATGTAGGTACTGGGATGTATAGTTCACCTGCAATGTAAGAACACTCTGAACCCCACCAATTATGGACCTGGAACTAACTTGGTACACAGAAACTCCATGACCAACAGAACATACTGGAAGTCTTTGGAGGGATTTATAGGAGTTGTAGTTCACCTAACCTTTCTGTTTGTACAGGCATTTGGTCAGTAGATAACCCCAGGCCTTTACTATGTAGCCGTAGGCCGTGGGAGTAACTCTGGTGCCCGTGCACTATTGTATAGTTTTAATTATGGGTGTTAATCTTGTTGTTTTATCTGTATTTTATGGTGTTTTTAACATTTGTAAGTCGCCCAGAGCCTGACGGGAGTGGCAACGAATAAATTGAAATAATTAAATAAATAAATACATCCAGAGCAACCTATGAATCCAAACAATGATGGTTCTGGACCCAACTTGAAATGTATACCAGATATGCCCAAATTTGAATACTGGTGGGTTTGAAGGGAATTTGTCTGGACATTTTGGAGTTGTACGTACTGGGATGTATAGTTCACATGCAATCAATGAGCACTTTGAACTCTACCAAAGATGGACCTGGATCAAACTTGGTACACAGAAACCCCATGACCAGCAAAAAAATACTGGAGGTATTTGGAAGGATTTATGGGAGTTGTAGTTCACCTACATCCAGGGCGCACTATGCACAAATTTGAATACTGGTGGGTTTCGGGGTGATTTGGACTAGACATTTTGGAGTTCTAGGTACTAGGATTTATAGTTTGCCTACAATCAATGAGCACTCTGAACTCTACATGTGTGCCCAGTTAGGTCCTGGAATTGGACCTAACTGGGCACACAGAGCCCCCATGACCAGCAAAAAAACCCACTGACGGTCTTTGGGGAAAATTCACCTTGATTTGGGGAAGTTGTAGTTCACCTACATCCAGAGAGCACTGTGAAACCAAACACCGATGGATCTTGGCACACACACCAGATATGCTGAAATTTGATTACTGGAGTGGTTTGGGGAAAACTGACTCTCCATAGTGGGCGTTGTAGTTTTCTCTACAACCAGAGAGCGCATTGAACCCCTCCGATGGTGCATCTAAAGAGCAAACTTGCCCAACATAACAAACTTTAAGTACAGATGGATTTTTTGGGGGGGTTAACCTGGCATGTTGTGAGTTGTAGTTCACCCACAACCTTATGCATTTTGTATAATTTTTCAAATAACCCATGCAACGCCAGATCCCCAAGTTAGATGAGATATATATATATATATATATATATATATATATATATCTCCTCAAAATAATGTATATTTCAGGTAAAGCTAACATTACACCTTACATGGCTGGGACGTTATTTGAACTGGCAGTAGCTAACAAGGATGTAAGATGCTACAGTTTATGAAACTAAACAAATTAGATAGCGTGCATCAATAATTGAGCAATTTTCTCTTTCAGGAGGAACCATTTTTTGCTTCCCCAAGATGCCTCTATAAAATGTGAAATAATGAGTTTTTTTAAAAAAAGTGGGGGAGTGTAATTCTTTTCTGTTTTGTGTGCGCCTGTGAAACTGTAGATTTGATATAGTGGTCCAATATTTAAAGAGAGATGAACTAGTGTGGCACCAAACATTGCCACATCCCGTGCCTCTTTAAGAAGACCATGAAAAATTACTGTGGCTAATTAAATGGCCACTGTCCTTTTCCACCCCCACCACTATTTTAATAAGCTGTTTTTCAGAACAAAATGCTGTATTCATAATGGATGATATTCAGTTATGATCAATACTCATGCAAGATTTAGCATCCGATTTAAAACAGGCTGTTACAATGCTCAGGAATTAATAATACATGGAGCAGACATTCCTTGCATGACTCAGAGCAAAGAGAGAGGAAGGAAACAGTGTTTCTTTTCAGATGAAACGCCTCCACTACTCGATGTCTCCATCCTTTCCAGAGGTCGAGATCTAGCTTCAAGTTCACAGGGGTTGGTGGGAATTTCGCACTCCTTCCTTTATGTCCCTGCTCTAATGATCTAAACTGGACATCATGGAATTCTGAGTGCGAGAGAAAAAGAGAATGACAGAGAGCTTTGAAAACAAGATCTGGACTATGAAAATAAATTCCTGCTCTCACAGTCTAATTAGACTTACTCAGATGGTCCTCTGACTCATAAGAAGCACTGCTTGAATATCGGGCAAAATATGGGTACTAGAAATAATATCGTGCAAAAGCTGACTGGCACAACCTGGGGATCACAACCAGACACAGTGAAGACATCTGCCCTTGCGCTTTGCTACCTTGTTGCTGAGTGTGCATACCCAGTGTGGAATACATCTCACAACATTAAACAGTGGATGTGGCTTTTAATGAGACATGCCACATTATAACAGGATGTCTATGCCCTATACCTAGGGGTGCTCGCACTATTTCAGCATGCGAGCTACTTATAAAACAACCAAGTCAAAATGATCTACCTACCCACTACAAAAAATGTGAAACATATAACACAATATCTGCTTTGAACTGGGTTTTCTGAGTCCCCACTGACATATAATATGATTCAAAGCAGATAACATGGGATTTTATTCAACTGTGTGGAAAGGACCTCAGATAACCCAGGGCTGGCAGCACTTGGGCGGTGTCGGGAGCCTGCGGGGCGGGACTGAGGCTTCCTCCCACCCTGCCTGTGATCTACCAGGACACCCTACGCGATCTACCAGTAGATCGCGATCTACCTAATGAGCACCCCTGCCCTATACCATTGGAGAAATTATACTATGCAGCTGTTATTGTACCACCTGACATCCGCCGGGATGTAGCAGCCTGTAATGAAAGTACCAAGACAGTGACATCTCTGACCCATACTCTGTTTAGATATCAGCCAGCAAGCCAATGTCTTAAATCAAGAAACAGCTTCCTAAGATCTACAGAGAGAGTTGCAGGAACACCTCAGCAACCAAGAGTCCAAAAGTGGCAGGCTAAACCCCAAAACCTCAATCAGTAGCTGAGAACAGATGAGAGATGTCCTCGGGCACAGAGAGGAATGGGCAACTTGGAAGGTGCTGAACAGACTGCACTCTGGCACCATGAGGTACAGAGCCATTCTTAAGAAATGGGGACACAAAGTGGATTCCATGACATGCGAGTGTGGAGAAGAGCAAACCACAGACCACCTACTACAACGCAACCTCAGCCCTGCCACATGCACAATGGAGGACCTTCTCATAGCAACACCAGAGGCCCTCCAAATGGCCAGCTTCTGGTCAAAGGACACTTAGCATAATGCCAACTTTTTAACTTTAAAGTACATTATAAGTGTATCCTCAATTCACTTCTGACACAATAAATAAATGGTCTAATTAGGTATGTATGTTTATATACAAGGCAGGGCTCGTGTTCTACCGTTTTTACCTTACACATAGGGTTGCCATATGTCCCTTATTCTAAGGGATGTCCTTTATTTTGGCCCTAAAATTTGTGTCCCTTTTTTTCAGGCCCTGTCCCTTATTTTTGACTAGCAGGACAGGACTGGGCGGGGTTGACCAGAGGAAGGTGCGCACTGCGGTTTCCACGGCAACGCCTGCCCGGGGATCCCAACTTGCAGGGCAGCCTGCGTCCCCGTTGGAAGGAAGAGGCCATACAGGACTTTTTCAAAGTACAGTAGACTCAATTAACCGTTACCCAAGGGGAATGTTGGATCATGTTGGATAAAGATAGTTTCTGGTTGCTTGAGAGTTACTCTTAAAATAGGCCTAGCTGTGCATCCCAATACTATACAATGCTGTGTATCCCATACTATACTACACCATTAGCTATTGGCATGATAATAATGAAGATGTACTGTCTTATAAAATTTGTTTTATTTTAATGTTTAGACAGTGCACTTTTAAAGTCAGCAAAGTCAAGTACTAAATACAGATGGAGAAAATAAGATAGTTCTTAGGCCTTGCATGGGGCGCATCTGGGAAGGGGCGATGCCGGGCGCTTCTGGGCATGCACAGGCTGCCTTTTTGCACAGGCGCAGCTTCTGGGCATGCTGCCAGAGCTGAAGTTGAGCACAGGAGCAACTGCGCATGTGCGAAAACCTCCGCGCATGCCCAGTAGCTCCTGTGCGCAGACGCCTGTAAGCAAAGCACTCCCTATCGGGCAGGCAGGGAGTGCTTCCCCTCTCCCTTTGTCTCTGCCCTGCCGCCAAATATGGTGACCCAATTGGGCAGGCAGAGGGCGGAGACAAAGGGAGAGGGGAGAGGAGACAAAGGGGTATTGGTGACGTATTGCCTCCTGACAGCCGCCACCGGAAGTAGCCGCCGTGCGCTGAGGCGAACTCCCTCGCCAGGCCCAATCACGTGTGAACCCTACCACAACCACCCACCTCCCCACCCGTGCGCTCGCGCCAGCCGGGAGCGTCAAGGAGAGACAGGCGCAACTGTGCAGGCAAATAGTAATATATAATATTTTATTTTACTTTATTTTGGGTTATTTGAGTTTTATAGGAGTAATGAAAATATTTAGTAGAGGATAATTTTATTTAAATAAATAATTTTATTTATTATTTTATAATAATAATATAATAGAATGTTATATTATATTATAATGTCAATATATTATAATATAATTATATCATAATGTAGTATAATATAATTATGATATAATATAGTATGAGTATGTACTATAATATATTGTATATACATTGATACAATATAATACTACTAATAGTATTGTGATATTATAATCGTATATTTGTTTTACATGGGGGGGGCGCCAAAATAATGTTCGCTTACCATATAAAAGTACCTTAGACCGCCCCTGGTTCTAATAATGTTTTTTCTGCATGACAAAGCACGCAGAAACATACTATGTACTGTTAAGAGGGTGTATATCACCCTTTTGTGAGTTTCAATCATTATCTTATTCTGTTAATAAAAGTATTTATACCTAACATTTGAGTTTCAAGATTTTAATGAAGTGTCCCTTATTTTTGCGAAAAATCCTGTAAATGTCCCTTATTTCTTATATCAAAAAGTGGCAACCCTACTTACACATCACCAGCACTTGCACCAAAGCATGGGAATGAGTAAGGAGCTCAACAATAGGTATTTCCAAACTAGTCGATTTTGGCTGAAATGGACAAATAATCTGCATGGGGTGAGACAGCTTTTAAAGTATTACACTGCAAGACTGTTACGATTCAGAATCCATTGCACCAATACAGAAGCATGGAATTGAAAGTTCATTTTATTGACCCTCCTACCAATGGAAGAAACCTGTTGTTATAACATCCCTGATGAGTGGACATCAATATTCAGCTTACAATCCTCTAATGAATAGATCCCAAAGCTTTAGAGAACACTGGGAGGGAGAGAGATTTCTGTAGAAATTCTCCAACCTGGAGAGAAAGTACCCTTCCTTGGAAACAAGTGGTTTCTTTGATTTGGGCAGTCAATAACTCCTGTAATTATTTCTGCTTAAAAGTATTTTGTGCTCAAAACATAGACTTGGGTCTCTCATGGGAACCTATATTTTGCACTATCCACACCACATTCCAAGTTAGCGGAATGTTGTTGACTCGCAGTGAGCATCCATCAAAGACCATTTAAGATCAATCTTCAGCTATTTGCTAAGCAAAAACCTGCTAACAGTTGTCCCCTCTCATTTGATGCCATAATAGCATTTAAAGAGTTGAAGGAAACACATTTGAGTAAAAATAACTCTAATAATGTTCAAGAGCTGGCTGGCTGGCTGAGTAGACAGCTATTGTTTTACAGAGTCTCTTTGGAGACTAAGGACACTCTTGATAAATTGGATATTGGCTTTCTGGCAGCATTTCCAGCCTCAGCACGCACACAAGAGAGGCACCGAGGGAGAATGCACACAACCCTTCAGACCTGCTCATGGGGCAACTCTTGCTATTAAATCTTAGAGTGTGCGACTCACAAAATCAATGAGTATGATCCGTCTTCCTTTGTATGGAAAGCTACCACCTGCCACCTTCAGGTCTGTGGGCACATTCCTTCCTTGCCTCTTTTGCTGATCCTAATTTGGAATGCTCTTAACGGTGCAAAAATATCGCAAAGGAACATAGCAGGTTGTAATTGGATCATCCGGTTCCACAATCAGTGCTCTGGTTATTGTGGCGTGCAAAGTAATTGCACCACAGCAACAAAGGAGAGGGCTTATGCGTATATGTATATGTGGGAAACAAGGGTCAAATTTCATCTTTCTAAGTCCTGTGTAATATAATCCTATTTACTTCCTTACTGCATTGATATGCATTTTCCTGCCAAAGTAGTAATTGTGGTTTAGAATCATGGTTTTTTTTGCATCAGAGAGACATGATACAAAAGTGAAAGAGAGGAAGGATGCAGAGGAAATCAGAAAAAAAGCCATGTAGATTCCATCTGAACATTAAGAACTTCCTGACTGTGCGAGCTGTTCAGCAGTGGAACTCTCTGCCCCAGAGTGTGGTGGAGGCTCCTTCTTTGGAGGCTTTTAAACAAAGGCTGGATGACCATCTGCCGGGGGTGCTTTGAATGCAATTTTCCTGCATCTTGGCATGGTGTTGGACTGGATGGCCCACAAGTTCTCTTCTAACTCTATGATTCTATTCTATGACTATGAAAGAAGGTGACTTCTTTCAACCCAGTTCATCCAGACAGATTTGGTTGCGTACTTGTGGCATCACACAACAGGGTGCTGTTCCTGGGTTATACATGGCTGTTCCTGATTGCTCTTCTTGGGAATCAAGGTACATCATTGACCAGGGGTCCACAACTTTGTCCTGGCCAGACAAAATGTGCCCTCCACACATTTCATGAAGTTTCTGGCACACAAACAAAATTTTTGCCTTCAACTCAAGTGTCACCTTCTGTTTAGGAACTCACCAATCAGGAACAAACACCTAAAACCTGGGGGGGGGGGACCCAGATAAAAATCCTGTGATTTCCAATTGCAGGGACATTCAGACATATGAAGATCCAGATATTTGGCTCAAAATGTGCAATTGACTACGGATTGGACTTTAGACTATGACTCTGGATGGTATGATTCATTGAATGTGTTTTTACTATGCTTTTTATGTTTTAATTTCTAACTTATGTTTTTAAGTGGTGTATTTTAAGGCATCGTGAAAGTGTGATTGTAAGCTGCCTTGAGACCCCCTCGGGGTAGAGAAAGGTGGGATACAAATAAGGTAAATAAATAAAGCTGCAATATTCCTGCACTTGGAAATCTTGCATTTTTTTGCTTTTTGTAGCAATTGCTTCCAGGTTTACAGGGAACATGTCACGATGCACGGACTTGACCGGCCCCTTAATCACACACACAGAGATGGACTGAAGGCTAACTACTTTATTGAATATAAAAACAGTTCAAAAGGTATATTGTCCATAAGAATAGCAAAGTAATCCAAAAGGCTTGAAGCAATCAATGTCCAAAACAGCTTGGCAAGATAATCCAAAGGCTTAAGCAGGGCTCCGCACAGCAATGCGGATTCAGGAACAAGGCAAGGTAAATGCAAGGCAAGACTTGGTGGCCACTAGCCAACTTAGCTCCGTGGACCCACTTCGCTACACGTCTGCTCAGAAGAGACGTGGCCGAAGCACTGGGGATTCGTTCCCACGGATCCTATACTTAATCCTTCGGCCGAGGTCCCCGCCGCTCTAGGCTTCGTCGTCTCCAATCTCTGCTGACGGACCTCGGCCTGTCTAGGCTGCGGTACCATCCCCTTCTGCTGGACTCAATGTTACTTCTCCTATCAAAGGTTCGGCCTTGTCTCCCAGCACCTGTGTCCCTATCTCCATGAGAGCTCTCCTCCCTAGAATCTTCCCAGCCGCTTTCTTCCATGTTTTCACTCAGCAACTCCTGCGAGCCTCTTCCACCCGGGTGCTCATAACTTTCGCTATCACTGCTTTCCATTTGCACCTGGTTATCATCTATGTCTGCATAGGGGTCAAGCCAACTTTCATCCCAAGCCAAGCTTTCAGTGGGGGAAAGAGGCCCAGTGATGGGAAACGCTCCTTCAGGTAACCCTTCCAAATCCTCTTCAGAATCTATCTCTGCCGGTGCAGGCCCTAATGCTAATGGAACCCCCGGTGTTGTTCCCTGGCCCCCAGGCACGAACGAGAACTGCTGTGCTACAGAACAGTGTCTAGCCACCCTACTGTTTGCTGCGGAAGCTCCTGGGATAAAGGTATTGTCTGGATAGGCTCCAAGCCTGCCTCACCTCTCCTTTGTAGGTTATTTTATTGATTGATTAATTGATTGATTTGCAGTATTTATATTCACCCCTTCTTACCCTGCAGGGGACTCAGGGCAGATTACAATGCACATGTACATGGCAAACATTCAGTGCCATAGACATACAACATATATAGACAGACACAGAAACAATTTAACATTCCAGCTTTCTGGCTTCATGAGGGTATGCTCGATTCCGGCCACAGGGGGAGCTGCCGCTTACCGTCCACTTGTGACATAGAGTCCTTCATGGAGTACTTCCTCATTCTTCTGCATGCTACAGGAAGGTTTTATGGTGTCGTAAATTAGTTAAATTAGCCTCCTTGCATAAAGTGGTACCTAAATTTCCTACTTGACAGATGCAACTGACTTTCAGACTGCATAGGTCAACAGCAAGCTAGACTATTAATGGTCGGAAGCTTACTCCAACCCGGGCTGACTTCAACTCATGACCTCTCAGTCAGTAGTGATTTAATGCAACCGGCTACTAACTAATGCAGCTGGCTACTAACTAGCTGTGCCACAGCCCAGTTACTAGTGGAATTTGGAGTGTGTGTGATGAGAACAGGCTATGAGAAGATGAAATAGCCGGTAGTTCCATCCAGGGCATCTCATGTTCTCTTCTGGTACAACCAAAGACATTCCACTCTCACTTGTTTATAATCCACGTAGTTGAGCACTTAAAACTTCCTTATGACATTTTAAGAATTAGAAATATACACATTAACATACTATGTGCACTGCTCAGCACCAATTAGTGTGTTTTTAAGCCATCATCTTGTATCATCTCAGCTCCTTTTTTCGTTTCTTCTGAACATCATTTATTCAACAGAAGAAGCTTGTGTAATGATTCCAACTTGATCTTCTGAAGCTGGCGTGTCACCTTACCATAGACTGCAACTTAGAATTCTCTTTATTAAAGTTTTACTATCAAGCTCCCTGCGATCGTCTTATGCAAAAAATATAAAGAGTCTCATGCTTTGAAAAACTCTTACCACGATCACTACGCATGAGGAGAGATCAATGGAGAGTCTCAAAGATTCCTGCCTTCCAGCTTCAAAGGAACAAAGGGTGTACAAATCAAGTCGGCAGAAATCGAATCCCCCCCCAGCCCCCAAAGGATTCACGTTCAGCCAAGCTAATCAGTTCTTCTAATGTTTTAGCACTGATTAACACAGATGTCTACAGCTCAAAAGGTTGATTTTACAAGAAGGCCTTTTGAATCCTTTGTTGTCATGCCACAGCAAAGGACTGATGTTCTGGTTTAGGCGGAAGTTACAGAAACCTTATTCATGCACTCTGACAATCCCGATTAATGAGGGATATTTTATTGAGAGTTGGGGAGGCTAGGCTGGTATTGGTCCGTAATAACTTACAGCCCTTGTTTTGGTCTTTTGAGGATTCCAAGTTAAAACATAATTAGTGTGGTTTGCTAAAATTGCATTTGTTTCCCTACCTTGACGAATTGAGTGCTGGAATTAAAATTGCTGGAAGAAACATTAACAACCTTAGATATGCAGATGATACCACTTTGATGGCTGAAATTGAGGAAGAGCTAAGAAGCCTTCTAACCAAGGTGAAAGAAGAAAGTGCAAAAGCTGGGTTGCAGTTGAACATCAATACAACCAAGATTATGGCAAAAAGACTGATTATGTTCCATTTCTAGACAGGATCTATCTTCTTGTCCACATTAGAACAGACAGTCCCTGAGTTTCAAACATCCAACTTTCAAATGACTCATTGTTAAGAAGCAACAGGAAGTGAGATAAATTTTCCCCTAGTTCAGGTTTGGGGCCAAGCATGACTCCTCCCATCACAGTCCACATGGCCACAACAATAGAACAAAGGCCTTGCAGGTGAGGGCAACCAAATACAAAATAGAAATATAAAACCAGCCCTGTGGGGGCACCACACTTATATATCAGTGGAATGTCCAGGGTGGGAGAAAGAACGCTTGTCTGCTCGAGGCAAGTGTGAATGTTGCAATTGGCCGCCTTGGTTAGCATTTAATGGCCTTGCAGCTTCAAAGTCTGCCTGCAAAGCATGTGGAGAATTTCAAAAGAAAGAAGGAAACCATGAGAATGCACAAGATCTTGCTACTGGTATCAAAATAGTCTAGAATTAGGACAGTAAATAAAGAGCAACACTTACATTTCTCATGTCAAAGAATAAAGGAATAAAAATGAAGGAAACAGATTGGAAACAAGTTACTGAATACCTCAAACAAAGACATAAGAAGATTTTGATCTGAAAGTGAAAAAGCTGGTAATATGAAAAGGAAAAATTGAAGAAAGGAGGGAGAGAGATTAGAAAGGATGAGAAAGGATGAGAGGGGGGGGGGGGAGAGACTTCATGATGATACCTAGAAGTCAAGAATCTTTGATTCATTACTTCATTTCATTTTTATGATTGCCTTAACTATCTAGAGAGCCTCCCTCGACCTGCCCCAGTTCCTGACCGCTCTGAAGACCTGGCTATTTAGGAAAGCCCATGGTTAATGCAGAACCAGGAACTCAAATACCGAATGGCCTTTGCATTTAACCATGAATATTTTAATCTAGTTTTAAATACTCTATTTTAATTGTGGAATTTGATTGTCGCCCGGAGCACTAACGTATCTAAAGTCAGTGTCAGTGTCTGTCTACCATTTTCCTCTCTATTTTCTTTCTTTGCTCTTTTTCCCTTTCTCTCTTCTATCTATATTTATATGATTGCTATTATTATTTTACTTTTATTTTTATCTTTTTTAATCATAATTTTCAACAAAGATCATTTTTTAAAATAAATAAAATAAAAAGCAACACTCAAAAACCAGGGAATTCCAGACAAAAGTCAAACAGGGCCAGCTAACTTCTCCCAACAAAGGATTCCCCCAGGCAGGAAGCAGCCAGGCTTTGAAGCTGCAAGTACATTAAATGCTAATCAAGGTGGCCAGTCGCAACATTCAAACTTGCCTCAAGCAGACAAGAGTTCTTTCTGCCACCCTGGACATTATTCTGCAGATATATAAACCTCACTTATCCCATGGGAGTCCCACAGAGGCCATCATGTGACATCAAGGCATTTTCAGTCGACTCTTTTTCCACAGCACATGGAAATGGAGCCTTACACCCATCTTCAGGAGTTGACTGTTACCTGACTCAAAACAGCCTTAAGATGGGAGAAAGCGGGGAACAGCGGGTAAGGACATGGGATGGCTGGCCATCCATCATGGCACAGAGAGGTGGGCAGGAATGGGATAAGATGGTTCCCTCTACTTTCCCCTATTTCTCTCCTGCTCCATCTGAAGCCTTTGGGCTTATTTTCACTCACTGCTGAGACAGTAAAGTTATGTCTTTTACCCTCTCTTTTCAACAGATTAGGGCTAGAGCTTCAAATTTGACTCATCTGAAAGCCACGGCGCTCCATGCAGTCATACTGGCCAAATGACCTTGGAGGTGTCTACGGACAAGCTGGCTCTTTGGCTTATAAATGGAGGTGAGCACCCTAGAGTCAGACATGACTGGACTTAATGTCAGGGGGAAACCTTTACCTTTACTAAAAGCCACAATATATTGCAAGAAGGTGGCATAGAAACAGGACCCTCCCTATGTTTCCTTTTGCACAATACTATGCGCAACTTGCATTTGTTATGACCCTCTGGCCAACCTGTGACCAGGAGGGAGGGTGGCTCCAAATCCCTTCCCTCGGTGTGCAATATTACAATAGCATTTGCGCTTGTCCTGATCTTGATTGTTGGAAGACTGTTTTGTAACCATTGCACAAAACAAATCTATAGATATTTTAACATACAATTTTAGTTTGTATACAAAACACGATGCAGCTTCTCATACAAAAGAACCCATTGCCTTTGTTCTTGTTTAGCTTTTGTTTGAGGCAAAAAAATTCCTGCAGCAGTTTACATTTATTCCAGGGTAGGTCTCAGTTTGTCAAGGCCTTTCTCACTGTCACTGATGAAAAACCTGGCAAATATACTTTGCATGTCTAGTTGAAACATCACTTTACTTACACAGAAGCCATCACACGACTGAAAATATATAGATTCCTGACTGCAGCTTACATCCATTTTCTTGCTCACTGTAGGAGGTGAGCGCTGAGTAAATCTGTAAATCTGTTGGGGTTTTTTTTAAGAAAAAGGGCTTGACAGAGCAAACATCTCAGGCATCCCTAGAAACAAACTACCTTCCAAAACAGAACAGGAAATGGAGCATTATACAGAAGTGTATATACGAGTGTTGAATGAAAAGTAATGCCTCCACCTTCGTGACTTGGGTTTGGATGGGAATATTTTAATAAATCAAATGCAGAAATAATCCTTAGAATGTGCTCTTTAACTACCACTATTACTCACTTTTCCACATAATCACCTGACAATTGGATACATTTTTGCCAATGATGAACATGTTTTCTGAAGCCATCACGGAAGAAGTCGACACTGTGTTTCTGCAACCAGCGTCTCACAGTTCTCTCAATGTCTTCATCAGAAGCATAATGATGTCCCCGCAGATCTTCTTTCATTATCAGGAACAGATGGAAGTCAGGCGGTGCTAAACCTGGACTGTATGGAGGATGTCGTATGGTGGTGAGATCAAGTCTCTGAAGTTCTGCTGTGGTGCGTTTTCATTTCTGGCATCAGCATCCTGGGTACCCATCGTGCACAGATCTTCTGAGAGCCAAGCAAAGCAATAATGTAACCCACACGTTCTTGTGAAATGCCGATTAAGCTTGAAATCTCTCTCTGAGTGATATAACAATAGTCCTGAATCAATTTGTCAACCTTTTGCTTGTGAAACTCGGTGCTTGCTGTCACAAGACATCCAACTCTATGTTTGTCCCGCAAGTCAGAAGTTCCCACCTCAACATCTTTAAACTTACTCGCCCAATGATGCACAGTACTCACAGCAACACAATCACCATAAACAGTTTGCATTCTCTGATGACTCTTCTTTGGGGTGACACCTTCTGCTGTCAAGAATTCAATGACTGCATGTTGCTTAAGTCGCATTGACCGTCTGTCTGCACAGGGTTCCATACTTCGCATTTTAACAACACAACCGTTCAATGCTAAGGCTTCCTGCCAAAATGGAACTGTAGAGGAGAGTCTACTGAACAAGCTGCCACATACCAGTACTGCCATGTAAATTTCATCAGCAGGATTTAAAGATGCCTTATTCCTGTTTTAATTGATCCTTTGACCTAGGATCCACATTAAGGACTTCATCCAATGGGATAAGCAAAGCGTTTGAGATCGTTGTTTTTCCCTTAAGATTCACAACACCGCGTTTTGAAATTAAACAGATGATTTTCCTATCCTCATCACACTATCTTCCTCTTTCCGCTTTCTTTTCTAATTATTGGTTTGCCTTCTCATCACACAGAAGATGTATTTCTCCTCCAACTGTCTCTTTCTCCATTTCCTTCGGATATTGCAATTTCTCTTTATAAGTATACTCAATCTAAAAGGTAACTCTGTTTATTTTATGTTTTAGAAGAGATATAAATTACTGTTATTTCCTTCTCGGGCCCAAAATGGTACTGGTGGAAAAAAAGGAATCAATACTGTCCATTTTGGCTTCTCCTTCCATGATGATGTCATTGTTATGTTTACAAGTGGGCAAGGGGAAATTCCCATCATATGGTAAATTGGGTGATTTTACACATCTTTATGCGGGGAATTGAAAAAGAAGTCAGTTGCCAATTGACTTAGGAAGCATAAAAAAACAGTTTGGAAATGGCAAAATACCAGGAAACCACTGTATGAGCTTGCATCATGTGATGGGCTCTGTTGGTAGCCTTTCCCATATATAAATACTTTATTTGTTTATATAATAATAATAAATACTGTGTTGTCGAAGGCTTTCATGGTGTGGTATCCCAGCCTAGTATGGTGTTCGTGCCTAGTGGTCAGAGCCAGCCCCCGGGGGTCCCAGCTGCAAGGGGCAGATGAATGGCCTGATGGGTACGGGTCTGCAGAGGAAGACTTGGAATGGGACAATGGCTGGCTTCAGGGTTATGACACTACAGGAGAGGAATTTGATGACTCCATGGAAGTCAGCTATGAACTGGATGATGAGAGAGTAAGTGACCTTGATTCCCAGGAGAGGTTTTTTACTCCTTTGCCAGATGCGAGGGAGGCTCCTAGTTCCCAGCTATCGAGTTCTGCACCTGGTCAGGCTAATGAGAGGGAATTTGATAGAAGAGCTTCTATCCGGTCTTCAAGGAGAGATTGGGGCCTGAACAGGGGGGTACGTTGAACACACAAGAATTAATTTGCTTTATTAATTGGGGCCCGGACCGTCTCTAGTCAGATCCAAGGCTACGTTGGTAAAGGAAAAACCTTTGCTAAGTTCCATGCTCTCGTAAGGCTGCAGGAGCAGCCGGTTTCAAGTTTCAAATCTCAAGCCCTGGCCGCAAGGGTGGTGTTTATGCTTTTGGATTTTGGACTCTTTTGGTTTCAAGCCTCTTGTTTTTCATGCAAAGAACTTTTGGACTATTTTATTGTTTGATTATTACTTCTTCTCATGGACTATATCTTTACTTATTCTAAATAAATATTATTCATTGCATCTGCCGGGTGTGTGTGATTTAGGGGGGGACTGCCAGCGTTCTGAGGTGCAACACATGGCCAGAATCCCTGGATTGCTGTATGGCCATGTGTGAATGTTGCAATTTGCTACCTTGATTAGCATTGAATGGTTGCTTCCTGCCTGGGGCAATCCTTTGCTAAGTGGCGTTAGTTGGCCCTGATTGTTTCATGTCAGGATTTCCCCTGTTTCTTTTAGTGTTCCTCTTTACTTACTGACCTGATTTTAGAGTTTTTAATACTAAAATAATTACAGCATTCATACATACCTCTAGCAAACAAGAGTTCTTTCTCCCACTCTGGACCTTTTTCCACAGATATATAAACCCCACTTGCCTAGTTTCCAACAGACCTCACAACCTCTGAGGATGCCTGCCATAGATGTGGGTGAAAAGTCAGGAGAGAATGCTTCTGGAACATGGCCAGCTAGCCTGGAAAACTCACAGCAACTTACAGAAACACTGATTTGTGTGTGTGTGATGAAGTCCTAGGTTTATGACACTTGGTCTTTCTCAAATGAATGATACCAGCTAACAATACAGTTCCATCTAGTATTGTCTGGGTTTCTCTTCCATATTGAAGAATTCAAGTTGCATTGTCATTCAGTTGAATTTGACTGTCTGAAAATGCAACAAATACTTTTGCAGACGATTTTCCCCCAGTTTGGAATCCAATATTCATTTTTCTCAAAGGCCCACACCAAAAAGGGCACCCTTCCACAAAGGGAAATTGGGACCATCAAACAAAATAATTTCAAATATGAAGTCTGAGGAAAATTGAAAGAAATGTGAATATCTAAAGGTCTAATTACCTCCCGAGAAAGTTGGACATTTGTTTTTTTTAAAAGGCTACTTTTTTCTGACCCACAGAAAGCCTCTGATCAATCTTCCTATGTTCGTAAAATTAGACCCCATGTTGAATTGCAGAAAGGACACCCAGCAGTGAAGGAAATTGGCTTTTGGGAGACTGCTAATTGTGAATGTACTCTCTTTCACACACACACCTGTAGTGTGAACCACATCAATATTTTTACACCTTCTGAAGGCACCCTACTGAACCAGTTTGGAGAAGAAGAAAGTTTTGATTGACTGTTTTCTTTTCTCTGGCTTCAAAACAAATACAATACTGTGGCAAACTCCTAAAAACACTAACTTAGACGAACAGGTACAATAATGGAAGATAATGAGCAATGGCAAAATTTACCAGGTCTGTTTTTTTTAAGTTCTTGAAAACTTCATGGTTACCCCACCATTTGCAATTATGAAAAATGATATTGCAATGTGTCCTTTGAGAACCAAATCAAATTTATCTTATATTTGAACCAGCCAACTTCAGGGGCAGAATAAATGGGGGAAGCCATTGCCTATATAGAAGCATATGCTGCTTTCACACATGCCTAACATTTTGTAATACTAAGGATTCTTCTACACTGACTACTTAGGTTGAGTATGATCGGATTAACCCTGTATCAGCTAAATACTGCATGGGACTGATCCAGCTTAACCCAGGCCAAGGTCACCCTAACTTTCAACTCCCAAAAAACCCTAGGCATTGACCAAGGCAGATGTGGTTTCTACATGGAGGACCAGTTTAGGAAATCACAAGGTTAGAGAGCCATACTATGATTGTGTAAAATGTTTATTGTGGGACTGAATGATTCTAAACTTGCAGGGATGTTGTGATAAGAAGATGTGTGGAGGGTCTACAGAAGTCCATGGAAAGCAAATTGAGCTTCCTACTAGAGAAGCGGAACATGCAAAAGAATCAGATTATGTACTGATTATTATTGTTTTTTCCTACTAGATGGCACAGGGGGACTAAAATTCAGAGTTACAAGTGGCAGTAGAGGTTGGCAATACAGTGTTCCCTCTCTACTTCACGGTTTGCCTTTCGCAGACTTGCTGTTTTGTCATTTGTTAATTAATATGAATGTAAAATATTTACATTGCATTATTTACGCAGTGACGGATGGTGGGAGACCCCGCCAGGTGGCCAACAGGCCTCAGAAAGGGAGGCTGGTGTGCGGGCCGAGCCTGAGGTGCGGCGAGGAAGGCCTGCTAGCCACAAAGTGTGGCCGATTGCACTACCATGGCCCCAGAAGTGTCTCTGGAGGCGTTTATTGGGTGGACTCACAGCAGAGGCGGTAAGAAAATGTGAGGGCTAGGCTGCGCATGCGCGTGTGAACGCTTCTTATATATGCTCAATGGAAGTGGAGTGCTTTCTAAAAGTTGCTACTCAACTAAAGTGACTGAAGGATTTTGTTTATAAGGTAAAGAAAAAGGTTTTCTCTTGAATACTAAAATGTATACTGTAAATATTAAAATAAATATCGCGTCCCTGCTTCGTGGATTTTCACTTTTCGTGGGTCATCCTGGAACATAACACCTGTGATGAGTGAGGGAAAGCTGGTCACATTTTGACTGGAAGATGAACACTATACACATTTTGACTGGAAGCTAGTCCTTCTACTGTTTGACAAAGAATAAACGAAGCTCAGAAAAGTTAGTTTTTGTCTACCTCTCCCAGAACCCCGAGAGTGGCTGCTGAATTACGGGAATTACAGTGTAGGAGTCACTTTCCCAAACTTCACATTGGTCGAATTTGCACAGGAATTGATTTACTATGAATATGAAACTAGAATTGTTTGTGTCTTGCAAACATTACCCACTAGTTCTGGATGATCATCCACTGGGGTTCAATGAGCTCCTTAGGTTTGTTGCTTTCTCTAAAACTTGAAATGAGCTACTAGGTTGTCAACATCTGTCAGATCAGGATAAATACAAAAGCAGCATTCAGCTTTATGGGTGACGAGTTGGGCAGACCCATTTTGAACAGATGGATCACTCCATGGGTAAGATTGCACACATCAAAAGTAATATTTGTGAGAGCAGCAAAATACAGTATTCCTAATCCCCCCGTGGCTCATGAAATTTCTGTCTTAAGAAGTGTGATGCAAATGGGATAATTTCTGACATTTGCTTCTGCCATTAGAAAGTATTGATTTTATAACATTTTTCGTTTCTTATTATGTGACAGCAGGAACTCTGGCTTCAGAATGTTAATCTCAGCTACCCTGGGACCACTTTAATTCATTCCAATTGTTTGAGTTGTGTGCAGCAATCATTTCAATGAATCTCCTGCGGATAATATTGTCATTCATAGATAAACAGCAATTCTATGAGTTCCAGTTGGAAATAGAAGTTACGTTCACATGTGCATGCCACAGGACTAGTAGGGCATCATGCAATGAACATCAGGAGTCGAAGAGACATCAAACTGTGCAGACAACCCATTTTATTATCATTTAGCACCAACTAAAAACCAATCAGTCATGTATTTAATTTATATCCCTCAATTTACCCCAAAAGTGGGATTCAAAGTAACTTACAGAATAAAAAGAGAAACATATAGCTTAGCTTGTAAAATACAAAAAAGTTATGATTCAAAAAAGTATAGAACTGTTGTGATGGTGGCAGTGTACCTTCAAGTCTTTTCTGAGCTCTAAGGTGAACCTATTACTGCCAGGGAAGCCCTCCTCTCGGTCCCACCTCTGTGGAGATGAGAGAGAGTGTGTTCTCAGTGCTGGCTCCCTGGCTTTGGAATGCCTTCCCCAAATATATTAGATTACCTCCACTCTTCAAGTGTTTTGAACCAAATTGAAGACATAACTCTTTAGACAGGCCTTTGACCTCATTTAGGAATTGATTATTGTTTTTTCCCTGGCATTAAGTCCAGTCATGTCCGACTCTGGGGATTGGTGCTCATATCGATTTCTAAGCTGAAGAGCCAGAATTGTCCATAGACATCTCCAAGGTCATGTGGCCAGCATGACTTCATGGAGCACTGTTACCTTCCCACCGGAGCAGTCCTATTGATCTACTCACATTTGCATGTCTCGAAAACTGCTAGGTTGGCAGATGCTGGGGCTAACAGTGGGAGCTCAAACCGCTCCCCGGATTCGAACTTGCAACTTTTTGGTCAGCAAGTTCAGCAGCTCACCGGTTTAACCCATTGCACCACTGGGGGCCCCAGGGGCGCAGTGGGTTAATTATATTGAGTGGAGGCTCAATATAATCAATATAATTTATTATATTGAGGATTTAGTTGATTATTTCTCCTTGCACTTCCGAAGTGATTTTGATTACAATTTGTTTTATATCTGCTGCTACTGTTGCATTGTATTGATTTTTACTAGTGGGTTTTTTGGTTTTATGGTGGGTATTAATGTAGTAAATACATACATACATATACACATACATACATACATACATCATGGGATTTTGTTGACAGAATTTGTTAAAAGGTTGCTCTTGTCTTCCTGAGAGTGTGTGATTTGCTTGAGATCACCCAGTAGATTTCCAAGACTGAGTGTGGATTCAAGCCCTGTTTTCCCAGTGTCCAAATCCAACACTCAAAACACTATACCACATTGGCTCTCCCCCTTTTTCATTTATGTGTGTTCATTTATGGGTGCCTTCAAATTAGCCCTCAACTTATGACTGCCCTACGAGTTCCATAGGTTTTTCTTCAGCAAGGAATACTCAGAAGTGATTTTGCCACACGACTACATGAAACCAAAATCAAGTACATAACATTAGGCGAGATGTGCAAATAATGAAAGACAGAATTGTACACCATCTTTCATTGTTTGCACATCTTGTCTAAGGTTTGTAAGGGCTCAGCTTTGCCTTGTTTTGAAAAACAGGGGCATAGTCACTCAACTTCAGGAAGGATTCATTTTATTACTTACCTATCAAGATGTTGACATCTACCCCTCTTTTAAAAAACAGCATCGTTCTTGAAAGCAAACTTTGAGGACAAACCTCTCATGAGAAGAAATAGCATCCTCCTGATGTGTTGGCAGAAATATGATTAATTTATATAATATATGCAGTTTATGCCAACATTCCCTTGTATCAAAAATACGCAAGGTACATTTTGCAAAGCTGCAAGTCAGAACTTAGCCATGCATTTATAATGAATGTTTCTTCAATTTAATGAGCAAGTTTTTAATTTAAAAGAAACTTTGTGGCTTATTTTAAACGTTAAAACTAGACATGAGTGGAATACCATGCCTTTTCTTTCGAGTTATAGCACATGGCTTTATTTATTTCGGTTTCTTGGGCTCTAAGAAGTCTCTTCCCGTGTTTCTGTATTGAGATATATACACTAAATGTCCAATTATTGTCCAGGTCGAAATGTGATTCAAATAATGTCAAAAAGCTCCTGCTTGCTTTCATGTCAGGCTGATTTTCATACAGGGAGGGGGGTTCCCATTACGTGTTCCTGAAGTGCCAAAAGAAACAAAGGAAATGAAATAAAACAAATTCTGTGCACAACTCTATTACAAACCCAAATTGTGAGTAATCCACCAATTCTAGGATTTTCTTTATCAGGATTTTCCAAAACACGCCCTCTCCCTCTCCCCCCACCCCCTCATTTGTGTGCAATTCAGACATAAGCAAATATTCTTTCCACTCGAGTTAGAGTTACCCAGGATTTGAAGAACTTCAACACTGTAAAAGGCATAGCCTAACAAGCAGGAATAATAAGTGGGCAAAATCTGAAGAAGGTATTCAGGCTCCATGGTTAGAAGGATCAGAGTCATCAATGTAACCATGGATATTTGGACCATTTCATGCATTGTACATCAGGCATGGGCAACTTCAGCCCTCCAGGCATTTTGGACTTCAACTCCCACCAGTCTTAACAGCCTACTGGCCTACCTGCTGTTAGGAATTGTGAGCGTTGAGGTCCAAAACAGCTGGAGGGCTGAAGTTTGCCCATGCCTGATGTACATTATAGATTTTGAAACACAAATGTCACATTTATAAATTCCCAGTCTCATCCTTTCTCTCACCTTTTCTCTTTTTCTTACAATGCAACCCTTATTCTATACGAATGAAGAGGCAAGTGAATCTCGTAAATTAATTCTTGATTAGGTAAAGGTAAAGGTTTTCCCCTAACATTAAGTCCAGTAGAGTCTGGCTCTGGGGGTTGGTGCTCATCTCCATTTCTAAGCTGAAGAGCCGGCATTGGCCATAGGCACCTCCAAAGTCATGTGGCCAGCATGGCTGCATGGAGCGCCGTTATTTATTTATTTATTTATTTAAGGATTTTACCCCGCTCTTCTCAACCCCCGAGGGGGGACTCAGAGCGGCTTACAGTACGGCGCAAATCGATGCCCACACAGTAACAATATAAGACCCCAGAACCCTTCAACAATTAAAATACATTAAAATACATTAAAATACAATTACCTAAACATCATACGCATTCATTCCAGATTAAAACAATGTTCTGTCCATAAAAGCATTGGCCCTATTCATCAACTTTCCATTAAAATCCCATCTAAAGTGCTGCCTTGTGCTGGCGTGCAAACGCCTGGTCCCACAGCCAGGATTTTACTTTTTTCCTGAATGCCAGGAGGGATGAGGTGGATCGTACATCGATAGGGAGCGCATTCCACAGGCGGGGAGCCACCACCGAGAAAGCCCTATCCCTCGTCCCCACCAGCCACATTTGAGAAGTAGGCGGGAGCGAGAGCAGGGCCTCCCCAGATGATCTTAGATTATGAGGTGGGATGTAGCGGCTGACGCGTTCGGACAAGTAAGCTGGGCCAGAACCATATAGAGCTTTAAAGGTCAAAACCCGCACTTTGAATTGAGCTTGGAATTGGACAGGCAGCCAGTGGAGCTGACACAACAGGGGGTGGTATCTATTGATCTACTCTCATTTGCATGTTTTCTAGGTTGGCAGAAGCTGGGGCTAACAGTGTGAGTTCACCCTGCTCCCCAGATTTGACCCTGTGACCTTTCGGTCAACAAGTTCAGCAGCTCAGCAGTTTAACCCACTGCGCCACTGTTTAGTACTTCTTTGTTATGAAATACTAAACTCCTGGGATCTCTATAGAACTGCTTGGGGCCTAAATTGATTCCTATTTTCCCAGGCGGTCACCATTGATCTTGTAACTTGGGTGGACACACACATAAAAGCTGTTTTACAAGTCTTATTTTTCTTTTAAAAGAAATAAAGTGGATCGCTCTATTTGCTCACTTATCATCCAGAAAGTGATTTATAGGTAAAGCGTCTTTTTCCCCCTCATTAAAATTCAAACTCAAATGAGATTTGTTGGCATGACCAACAGGCATGCTACCGTGGGTTGCGATCTTGTCAGATCTCATAAGCCAAGCAGGACTGGGTCAGGTCGCCGCTCGGATGGAAGACCCTCAGGGGAAACCCAGGTGTTGCAAAAAGTGGCACAGCTGATTCATTAGATGTCATTTTTTTTCTTTGGAATCCGCGTTTGAGTCGATGCACCAGCTTGGCATAAGGGAATGCGTTTTCGGCAAAGTGCCACCCTTAGATGAAATGTATAGCCAAGGTCCTGACCAGCTGTCATTAAAAGTCCAATGGCACTTTTCATGAGAGCAAGGATGTTAACCTGGTGTCATGGCCAACTTCCAATCTCATTACATTCAAAAGGTCTATGTTTCTTCTGCTCACATCAGTTTAAAAAGTAATTGTCCCCAAAGCAGCTCAAACTATTTAACAGCAGCTGTGTTCAGTATTGGTGTGGCTTGGGTAGTCTTTTATAATATTACTTTAAGGGCACTTATCAGAAAAATAGCCACAGTGGGTATTTGATAATTTAGTGGAATTGCACTTATGCCATAGAAGCACACATCTTATCCCAGAAATTACCACAGTTGGCTTTTAAAAGGAAACTTGCAAAATCTCAACTGTCCATACGATGAATGTGGTTTTAAATATATATATATATATATATATATATATATATATATATCTCCTTGTACTTTTATCATTGTATTTATTCTTGTATCCAGCACTTGGATTTATTTTTGTCTTTGCTTCTCAGCTGAACCACTGAGAAATGAGCAACAGCTATTCAAATGTTTTGCAAGTAAAGTTACCGATGTAAAGAAATAAACAAGTGTACAAGTAAACTCCTTACTAAAGGGGGCTGATCTAATTTCACTCAGCAGGGAGTTCCAAAGCTGAGGGGTCACCACCGAAAAGGCCCTGTCTCTTATCTCCACCATCCTCACCTGCAAAGAAGAGAGCAGGGCCTCCCCAGAGGACCTTAATCTACTAGTAGGCTCATAGAGGGAGATATGTTCGGACAGGTAAACTAGACCAGAACTATTTAGGGCTTTACAGGCTAAAGCCAGCACTTTGTACTCAGTAGCAAACTGGCAGCCAGTGGAGCCCAGGTTGTATGCTCTCTGTATGCCACTCTAGTGAGCGGCCTGGCTGATAACCATTGGATTACTTGAGGTTTCCAAACAGTCTTCAAAGGCAACCCCACGTAGAGCATATTGCAGTAATCTATTCGATATGTAACCAGAGCGTGGACCACTGTGGCCATGTCTGATTTCCCAAGTACAAGCACAAATGGTGTGAAAGCCCCCCTGGCTACTGCCAAGACCTGGGGTTCCAGGCTCAGTAATGAGTCCAGGATCACTCCCAAGCTGCAAACATGTGTCTTCAGGGAGAATGTAACCCCATCCAAGACAGGCTGTAGCCCTATTCAGTCTTATGACTGACCAGGAGTACCTCTTTCTTGTCTGGATTCAATTTTAATTTGTTCACTCTCATCCAAACCATCACAGCCACCAAGCACTCATTCAGTACCTGAACAGCCTCCTTAGTAACAGATGGAAAGAAGTAATAGAGTTGGACATCATCTGCGTACAGATCACATCGAACTCCAAAACTCTACATGTTTCATGTAGATGGATGCTAAAAAATATGGGGGACAATACTGAACCCTGCAGGACCCCACAGGACAAACAATATAAACACCGAGAAGCCCTGACACTCAATTGTTATAACTGGTGGTCAGCTGTTACCAACAATGCTATGAATTTTGAAGAGGCACGAATTGAGGGTGAAAGGGAGAAATATTTGAAGCAGAAGGTGCATTAAGCAAACCATTGTTGGGACCACCTTCCATCTGGAAATCTATGTCCTTAATGTGAAAGACCATGTGGATCCAAAACAGTAATTTAAAGACCCACCACCAAGACTCTACCCTTGGAAGACAATCATACTTGGTCAAAAGTGATCACCGATGATGATGATAGATGTGTGTGTGGAAACTTCTGCAAGGACGTTACCCAGGGGATGTTTCCCGGATTTTTTGGTGTTTTACCATCCTTGTGGAAGGCTTCTCACATGTTCTTGCATGGGGAGATGGAGCTAACAGAGGGAGCTCATCCGTACTCCCTGGATTCGAACCTGTCAGTCTTCAGTCCTGCCAGCACAAGGGTTTAACCCATTGCACTACCAGGGGCTCCTATGCCTATGATGATGACATTGTGTATTGAACCAATGGTGGTATTACCAAATTGGAAGAGAAGCACATTTTTCTATTTCAATACTCAAGTAGTTGCAGGCTGCCTATATCTCAGGTATTACTTGTCACTCCACTCTGCTTTTATTTGATTTGATTCCGCAGATGAATTTTATTATTGAAAATCTGGAGTGCAGGTAGCTGTTGAAAAGTAATGAGGTCAAAGGTATCAAAAGAGACTACGTTTTGTGATTAAGAAAACACTTTGGAATTTCATAAACTTGAATATCATTTCTTCAGGTAATAGAAGCATTCAAAATTTATCGGTCCCAAGTGAAGCCTTTGAAATGTGTTTTTGATTCATTTTGTCAAAAATATTCCTTGCATGGAAAATTCTACAATTGGTGGTAAAGCTGTCTTTGTGTACTGTCTTTATGTACAAAGCATCACAATACGACATTACCGAAAGCCTTGTGTGAGATGCGCCTGTGTTTTGCCTTTTCTTTGCAGAAGAGAAAAGATTTCCGAGGTTTTATCTGATTTGTGTAGCATAATCATATCGACACTTTTTTCTACCTTGTTGTAACAATATAACTATAAATATTTCATATGTTCTTTCCTTTCTTTCCCCCCCTCTCAACACAAATGCTTTCAATTTTTTTCCTCAGGATCACAATTTGATCTGAGTGTAAATAACTTTTCAACAGCAGGGGTTTAGTCCAAAAGAAAAGATAAACGGTGCTGAAGCTGACGATAGTACAAAGATACTTTATAATCCAGCTTGTGTCGCTCTTTGACTGATTACAGAAGCATTTAAGTTTATCAAGGTGCGTACACATAAATGTGTGTGTGTAATTCTGTTGGGTGAAATCAATAATTAAAGATTTCCACCTCCCTGCTTTAATTCTGTTGTTTTTATATGTCTCCAAGTCATTTCTGACTTATGCTAACCCTAAGGTAAACCTATCTTGGCAAAATTTCAGAGAGGGATTTGCCTTTTGCCTCTTTCCATGGCGGAAAGAATGGGGCAGGGATTAAACCCCATTTCTTGGATCATAGTCCAATGTTCAAATTGTTTGTCATGCAACACACTGAAAATGCTCACATTGAGTAGAAGGAAGGCTTTTTATGAATTATACGTGTAACTAAAATTATAGAAGCATGTTTGATATGGTTTCTGAATGTACATACAGAATACATGATCAAGTCATGCTAAGCAAAAATTGCCGACTACCATGACTGTACTTTTCCTGTATGGCAAGGGGTTGGACTAGATGGCCCATGAAGTCTCTTCCAACTCTATTATTCTATTATTCTATGATAAACTGCTAGAAAGGAGAGAAATGTTTCATCACTAAGAGTCAGGGAGAGTCACACCAGAAGCTACTTGCAGTTTCTCAAGTCGCTGCTGACATGAAAGAAAGAGGGAGTAATGAAAGAGAAAGAAGTGCCAAGAAGGATTGTTGGACCTGACAGTGGCGTTTAATACCTTCCCCCTTCCGGGTCTCTTTGCTGGGATTGAATCTGGTGGTCCTGTTACTCAGTGGCTTCTTTTCTTCCTTCAAAGATGATCCCAGAAGTGATGCCGGGAGGAACCTGGTAATTATTTACTAGTGGTATGCAATTCGGCTAAACCCCGTGCTGTTTTCGGTGCCCGGATTTTGGTCCATCCATATCCCAACCCCCTTTACCGGCTGATCATTTTTTTGGAAGCCTCTCAAATTCTTTTTCCAGCCATATTGCTCTTATGTTTTGTATAATTTGTTGTTTTGTTTTTAGTTGATGTTTTTAATTGCTAAATGTTTTTGTGTTTTATTAGTCTTTTGGGCTTGTCCCTTGTTAGCTGTCCCGAGTCCCCAAGGGGAGATGGTTGGTGGGTATAAAAATAAAATATTATTATTATTATAATTATTATTATTATCAGCAGCAGCCACATGGTCTGTTGCAGATGAAAAGAGCTGGGGCGGCGTCCATGATGTTATAGCTGGCCGAAAGAGCTGAATCAGATGGCACCTGTTTTGAAAAACAGATCTGTGCACAGCCCTAATATTTACTGCTATGCTGTTGATTTATGAATGATATATGTATGATGACTCTGATCAGGAAAGCAGAATTAAATTGATAATTGGCTTAATGCAGTAGTGAAATATTAGGACAAGTAATAAAGGAAGGCAAGAATGAATGTGTCCGAATAACAGAGTAACACCAAATAGCATAGTGAGACATTGGTCCTAGCAGGCAGGCAAGCAGGCAGTTGGACTCTGATCCTATTCCAGGGAATATATTGTATTGGTTGATCCGGGTTGAGCCTCAAAGGAAACTGATAGAAACTTTCTCCCACCCACTCTACCTCCTTAGCTGGATCTTTCCATTCAGGCGAGGCTCCATTTGCATGCATTCATTCTGTATTCTCAGCCAAGTGCCCGGCCTTGGTTACAGCTCTGACATCAGTCGCTGGAGAATTCTTAGAAGCCATTTTTAAGACTTCAATAGCAAATCCCTTAGAAAAGCACAGCTTGATCAACAGCCATGTGTGGCACTAACATTTTCCGGGGATTTTCTTTTTAAACAAAAAGCTATGCAGCCTACTGACATGCTTTAAACACATTGTGATCCTTTGAACACGCCATTGCTGTGTCGGAGACCTTTAAAATGATATAACTCTATTTCCTTATTTTTAAAGCATTGGCTATCGGGGCTGCAATCAGAAATTAAACAACTGAATTAAAAAGTTGTTAAAGGTTAAGAAAATACAAAGGAAAGCAAATGGCAACTTTGACTTAAAAGGAGATTTTGATTTGATACAGAGAAAGCCAGAGAACAGAGCCGAGAAAGGCAGGGAGGAAAGGGAACCAAAGCTCGTTATTTTAAATGGGTTTACAAACAGATCTCTTCTAACAAAGACATAGCATCTGTCAAAGCAGATGAGGGAGGACCGATTTCCTTGTTAGCATGTTCATCTTCAGGCAGACTTCAAAAGCATAAAATAACCCAATATTCCTATTTGTTCTGTTTTTTCCCCTCCTTTAACCTTATGGTATCTATTCCAGGAATAAAACGGGTAAGAAAAAGGCAGAAATATAATGCAACCTTATCTTATTCCTGCAGCACATTTGACAGGGACAGTACTACATTACATAAATATCTACATGCAGTTATACATGGCAAGATGGTGCAACCAAATGCACCTAGTTGCGCTGAACGCCGTGCCTAATGCCTAACACAATGTGCAGCTGAATGTTCAACCCAATGGCCATCTCATGTACTTTATTTCTATGAACTTTAAATGCATGACGAGGCTTTTTTAAAAAAAAGCCCAGGTGCTTTGATAGAGGAACTTACACACATGTGAGATCTCTATAGGATTCCAGGCACTTCATGATATCTTTACAGCAGTGGTTCCCAGTCTGTGGTCCATGGACCACCAGTGGTCTCCAAGAACTAAAATATGGTCCACTGCCTCACCGTTTGGTACTCTGTTGAAACAAGAGCAACTGGTCTCGCGAAAGCCCCTTATAGTGCCGAGGCTGATTAAATATGGTTTTCTGTGGGCAACCAGATGGCAACTACTGGATGGCATATGTTCTGTATCAGAAACTAGAGCTGATGTGGTCTATCCAATGCAATTTTCTGAATCAGCACCCCTAATGTTGGAAAGTGGCCCCTGGTAAAAGAAAAGAAAAGAAAAAAGGTTGGAAACCACTGTTTTACAGGCAAGCCCTTGAGAAGGAAAAGAGGGGACTTCATATAGCCCTACCTTCAACTTACATACAGGAAAGTTATATTTGCATGTGAAGCATCCAAGTTCTTGTATTTGAGGATCAATTTTGTGGAGTTGATTAGCACATGGAACTCGCCTCTTGTTTGCTTCCAGTAATTTTAGCATTTTTTCCTCCCACTGCAAGAAAGTATCCCGCTTCTGCTCATCACTCTTGACCTAGGACCTCATCACAAAGCCAAAATGGGGGGGGGGGGGGATTTGTCGGGCATGTCGTGAATCCATGGGGTAGCAGGGGAAACTGTCAACTTGCACCCCATATTGTCTGCATCATTGCTTTCCCTATCATATGGGGGGGGGGAAGCATCTCCAACTGGCTTCCCCTTATGCTGGTCCTGATCTAAGTAATGAGAACACAGGAAGCTTCCTGTGTTCTCTGGGCTCTGTCCTAGGTTGCTTCCAGGACAGAGCTAGGATGGAGCCCCAATGGATGTTGTGTAAAGGGCTCCAGAGATCTCTGTCCTGGAAGGATGGCGTCAATGTGATGAAGTCCGTAGAGTGATGTCAGCTGAGGTACCAGTGTGAATTGAAGAACGGAGGGGGAAATAAGATGTGTTTCCTCCTCCCCCTGCCCCCTTTCCAACACCATTCTGGCACCCTGACCAACATCACTAGCCATGCCATGCTCACTAGTCGCTGCTTTGATGATAATGAGAGGGAGGCAGTAAGGGTGGTTTCTGCCATCTCTGTATCAAGTTTGGTGCCACTGGAGAGTCAGGACTCCCATTTGCATCTGCAGCAGACAGCGGCCTGTCAGTCAAAACCTTTTCTTTTTTTAAAAAAATAAGTTTTATTAAGTTTACAAAATATTAAAAACATTAAAACATTTAACATACATTGTTACAGACATACATGACTTACTTAGTCCACAAAACACATATATTTGTACTTCCCTACCCTTTCTCCCCTTAGATTGTATTTCTTAATTCAGCTTTCAATAATTCCTCTCATTATCGAGATTCTTTTATCAAATCTAGACATCTTTAAGCCTCTACTGTCCATTCCATATTATCTCTTTTCAGATGTTCTATTATCAATGTCCAATCCGTGTACTTCAATTTGCTATTTTCTGCCAATGATCTCCATTGGCAGTCAAAACCTTTTCTAGGCAGATCCAGAATTCAGCCCCAGGATAAAGGGTGAATGCCCAATGTTCTCCTTTAAAGCCACCAAAGATAGTGAAGTGCAACTCTTCAGATGCACCATCATGGAAAGTTTGGGGTGGACAGTATTTGGAAAGACCTCACAATCCTGCAGGCTCTCTACCACGCGGCAGAGAACGTTTTCAGTGGTGGCGCCGGTTCTATGGAACTCGCTGCCGCCGGAGACACGAGCCTTGCAGGACCTGATGTCATTCCTGGCTGTTTAGACAGGCGTTCAATGTCTGACAGCGCCTAATTAACGCTTGCCATCCTGCCATACCACTACCATTCTCCATGTACCAGCTATGTCTGGCTATGATTTTATGTGACTGTTTTAAGATGTAATTTTATGTGTTTTTAACCATGTGTTTTATATGCTGTTTTATATGCGGTTTTTATATGTTGTAAACCACCCTGAGCCTCGGGAAGGGCGGTTTATCAAATTCAAATAAATAATAATAGTAATAATAATCTCAGAGGATGCCTGCTACAGATGCAGGTGAAATGTCAGGAGAGAATGCTTCTAATAATAATAATAATAATACTTTATTATTTCTGAGTCGCCCTCCACGTTAGTGCTCCGGGCGACTTACAAAATAACTTAAGACAACATACTGCCAATACACAGGGAAAAAACAAGAGGGTGGGGGAGGGGGAGAGGGGGTGGGATAGTGTCAGAAAGTGGTGCCAAATCAAGGCACCACTCTGCCATCAAAGGAGGGCAGGCAAGGATGTCCCCGCGAGAGCATCGGTGCCACCGCACCAGTAGGAGGTGGAGACCGCCAACTTCCGACTGGAGGTCCGCGCTGAGAGGCCCGGCCTGTCAGTGCAGTGTCCTTCCTGATCATTGTAAGGGACCGGTGAGACCCTTGGAGCGTCAGACGTTTATAGCTGGCGCTCCAGAACGTCCTGGATGGAAACGTCCTCGGGGTCGTCGTCTGTCTCGAGGTTGGTCGCCCTTCTGTGGTCGCACCCGCGGTTCCAGGGGCGCAACCTCGTCGGCCTCTCCGGCAGGGCAGTGGGTCCGACCTCCGGTCTCTGACCTGAGACGTCCGGTGGGCACCTTTCTTCCGCTTCCGGCGGCGTACCCTCCTCCTCCTCTTCCGAGGGCCTCGTTCCGGGTCAGTGCTAAACGCGGAGACTTCCGGGGGCGGGACTTCTGGGGGTCGACTGCTTCCGGGTGGCCTCTCTTCACGGGACCCCAGCACATGGGATAGCTGGGCATCCTCAAGGCCACCCGCCATGTTGGGTCTCGCCTCCTCCAGAAGGCTCCCCCAACTTCTAGCAGGGCGGCGGCGGCGGCGCCAGGCCTCCGGAGGGGGGGCCAGGATGGCCGAAATGTCGAGTTTAGCTGGCGGCGAATCCGCCGGCGGCGGAAGCAGTAAGTCCACCGGGCTCGCCGGACACCCCGGGACCCCAAATGGCTCCTCCGCAAAGGGTGGGTGGCTAGACTGTGGGTCGTCCCGGTCCTCCGGCGGCGCTGTCCTCCCGGGGGGGTCGGCCTCTCCGCCAACCGGCTCGCCATTGGCCTCCGGGGCAGTCAACTCACAGTTCTCCCGGTCCATACCCGCACCCTCACCAGGCAGGGTCTGCAGGGGGTCTATGTCCAAGTTGGCTCCAGGGGTGGCCGGCGCATCCTCGGCCGGAGAAGCGGACCTCTCCAGGCCCACATCCACGGGGCCGGCGGGAAAGTCCCACGACCTGTCCCACATAAGATCTTGGTCTACGGGGAGGGCCCGTGGTGGGACATCCAGGCTGTTGGATAAGATCGGGAATTGTTCCATAGGGATCCCCAGAGTCTCCAGTAGGCCGCCGAATCTATTTCCGAAATCTTTGATATGGTCCATGAGCCTCGCGTACTCTTCGAGCAGCTCAGCATGCTCCCGGGGGGCCAGATGGTCGGCGGGGAGATCTCGATCCGCTTGCCGCGGCCTCCGTGGGGAGCTACTCCTTTGGGCCCCATGTATCTCTGGAAACTGGGGTCTCCGGGTCTGCCGGCTGCACAGCCTTCAGGGGGTCGGCGGAGGTGATCTTCTAGCGAATGATCTTCTGCCGAACCTCCTCAGGACGCGGGCGCGGGCGGCCCTAATGGGACGGACAACCCACCCGGCCCTGACCAGCTTGGGCGTCCTCCATGCTAGTCCTGAGAGCTCAGTCACTTTTCCCATCCAAATTTGGTTGTCCGGCATTTGTGGGTCACCAAAGATGACCCCAGAGGTTTGGCGGTCCACCGCCTCTCCCCCAGAGGAGGATTGGCGGGACCAGCCAGCTGTGTCCAAAGAATCAAGAAGGTCCTGCTGGAGCTCACCCGTAGGGAGCTGCACAGCGGGCGCCATCTTGGTAGGTTCTAGAACATGGCCGTACAGCCTGGAAAATCTACAACAACCCAATATTTGTAAAGCTGGACAAGCACATTCTTGCCTTCTCCCCTACTTGTTAACAAAGCACAGCAACTTTTCACTCCACCCAGATACAACTAAATATATTGTGCCACCGAGTAACCACCCTCTATGATGACACTATGCATGGATGCACCCAGCTCCATTGGTCCCACACATTCTCATACCAACCTAAGCAATCAACAAGGAGGCACATGGCTTCTTGCTCAGTGAAGGGATCCCTTTCTAGTTTATGGCATGATTGACTCATAGACAAACCAGGATTCCAGTGGATAAAGAGAGGTGATGAGCTTTCTCATTTGAATGAAAGACTAGTCTGTGTATCAATAGCTTCAAGTGAGAGAGAATTATTTTCAGCATCAAATCTAACAGAGAAAAATAAGACAGCTATCTTGTGAAGTGCAGAGACAGAGAGATGATACATAAAGACAAAAGAGCCAATTCAAAATTGAGATTATTTGTATTCTTCTACAATGTCGTATGCCAGTCTTTCATCTCTCCTTCTCCCTCTTGTCCTCCTTCCTCCCCGCTCTTTCTTTTTGTCTCTGTATCTTGTTCTACTTAGCTTCTATGTGACTAAATGTTTGATGTAAGGGATGAAAATAAGTCAATTAAGCCTATCTTCCTCCAGTGCCTCCATGCATCTTGTGTATTTCCTGGTCACCCCGTGATATAGGATTGTCAAAATGCAGAGGTAATGGATGGGAAATTGTCTCAGGCCTCGGTGGCTCTGGTATATGATTATGTTACAGGCTAGCAATCATAGAAATTGCCTCAGAAAGCCATATACAACTCACCCATTCCGTAAGCAGTTCATGGAAGCCTGGGGAATTAGTGCGCTCCAGCAAGGTAGATGTGATACAGGAGCTATTTATAAGAAATGCTTGCAGATGAATCTCATTTCTATAACTCCTCCACATGGATTATAGCTTTTGAGGACAAAGAGAAAGAGTTATATTTAACTGTTCTGTAAGTCATTAGCCATCCCTGAAGTGGTACATTTGCTTTAGGGAGAACATTCTATCAGCGCACCATTCCATCCCAGCAAAAGACATTATAACTTCCAATGGCTTTATTACCAGTGGGGCATAATTAGTTGTGTCACATTTCTCTTATTTATTTAGGACCCAGAAATAGCTTATGGTTCTCTTGCCTGTAGATCTGTATCCCTACACGCTCCAGTTATCCTCCTGCACATGGCTCAACTACAGATAGGAAAGCAGGTGGCCTTTTTGCAAGCATCCCTTGAACTTTATATATAGATGTATACTGTTTATATATACTTGAAACATGCACATGTATTACTATTGTTTTACACCTCTTTGTGAGAGATTTCGAGAGCTATTCAGTTGTGTGCACATTTGGTAGTGCAAATACTCACACAAATTCTGCTCAAAGACAAATATTGGGAATGCATAGCTTTATAGACCAATTGATGCTTGGGCTGAAATTGGATTCTTTCCATATTCTTTCTAACAGAAATTGTGTGATTTGGAATAATGCTGCTTACTTAATTCTGCAAATTGTTTATTTGTTGAAAGGTCTGAAAAAGACCAGCCTATTTGCCAGTCTGAGGAGCCCTGTAACAACGATCATGCTGGCCACATTACCTTGGAGGTATATCCGGACAATGCCGGCTCTTCAGCTTGGAAATTGAGATCGCCAGAGTCAGCCATGACTAGACTTAATGTCAGGTGAAAACCTTTACCTATTTGCCAGTCTAAATTTCTCTCTGAACAAACAGATAATAATAATATTAATAATAATAATACAAACTTTTAAAAAGGAGATTGAGGGCCTGATTCTGGCAGCTCAAGAACAGGCAATTAGAATAAATCCCATCAAAGCCAGAATTGAAAAGTCAACAAAAGATCCCAAGTGTAGACTCTGCAAGGAAGCAGTCGAAATGATCGAGCACATCCTCAGCTGCTGCAAGAAGCTTGCACAGACAGACTACAAGCAGAGGCATAACACCATTGCTCAAATGATCCATTGGAACTTGTGCCACAAATACCATCTGCCTGTGACAAAGAACTAGTGGGATCACAAGCCTGAAAAAGTTACAGAAAGCAGACACGTGAAACTACTCTGGGACTTCCAAATTCAGACAGACAGAGTTTTGGAACACAAGATTCCTGACGTCACAATCGTTTTTAAAAACCAAGTATGGATCATTGATGCTGCAATCCCAGGTGACAGCAGGATTGATAAGAATCAACTGGAAAAGCTGACATTATACGAGGATTTAAAGATTGAACTGCAAAGATTCTGGCACTAGCCAGTCAAGGGGGTCCCAGTGGTGATCGGCACACTGGGTGCAGTGCCTAAAGGCCTTGGCCTGCACTTAAACACAATCGGTACTGACAAAATCACCATCTGAAAGCTGCAAAAAGCCACCCTACTTGGATCTGCACACATTATTCACCAATGCATCACATAGTCCTAGACACTTGGGAAGTGTTTGACATGTGATCCAACACAAAAGCTAGCATAGTGATCTTGTTTGCTGTGTACTAATCTTGTTGTGTATCACATAATAATAGCTTATTTCTAACATGCCCCCCTCTCTGAAGGGATTCAGGGTGACTTCCAAATACAAAGGCAAATATTCAATGCCATATACAATAATAAAAAAACACAGCACAATAAATTAACAAATAAATCATAGTTAAAAGCGTGTTTAGAATAGACTGTATTTGGAGGAAGTGCAGTATGTTGGACTCTTCTGTGGCGATCATGAAAAAGATTTAGAAGTAGAGAAGCCAACAAACTCCTACAACAACAGTATCACCATAAAAAGCATTAGCATAAATTCCAAGAAGGGGAAGAAATCTCCAATGCAAAATAATGGCATTGAACAGCATGTTATTATAGCATCTTGGAATGACCATCTGACCCCACCAGAATCTGGAGTTTGATTGCATTACAGTCCATTAACCACCCTGATCATAGTAAACATCTCTTAATCTTGGGCCTTAAGTGGGGAATTAAGCAAAGTTCAACACAACATGATTTGCATTTTTCCCCTGCAGATTTTATTTTGTTTTCTCATTGCAAAACCAGTTTAGATGAAATAAGATGTCATGGATCTCCTAACACTTGCCAT
This sequence comes from Anolis apletophallus, assembly GCA_030556195.1. Classification (NCBI taxonomy): domain Eukaryota; kingdom Metazoa; phylum Chordata; class Lepidosauria; order Squamata; family Anolidae; genus Anolis; species Anolis apletophallus. The sequence continues at coordinate 22,695,046 of JARBWK010000016.1, read as the reverse complement.
CCACTTCCCTTACTCCAGAAAACACAGACACATAAAATATGACTTTAAAAAGTGTGTGTGTGTGTGTGTGTGTGTGTGTGTGTATCGAGAGAGAGAGAGAGAGAGAGAGAGAGAGAGAGAGAGAGATCTACAAGTGAATTGATGGCTAAAAAGGCCATATAGATATAATATAGAAAGATATAGATATAGCTTTCGCGGTAAACCTTGATCCATTTTGTGTCCCAGCTTTTGGTAGGGGCCCCAATCCGAGGGCAGATATCTGTTTTCCTTCTGAGGTGTCGAAAGATCTGTTTTCTATTGGTTAAGGGGGACTTAAATAGCTCATGTAGTCTCTTCCAACTCCATGATTCTACTTTCTCTGCTGTGGTGCCACTACTGGCCTTTTTGAATGTCTAGGCAATGACATGGCAAAGATGGTGACCATAGCTTTGGTTAGATGTTGCATCCAGATCTATGCACCACCATTCAAGGATACTGACAAGCTGGAATATGTTCAGAGAAGGATGAGCAAAAGTTCACAGGTCTGGAAACCAAGCCTTATGAGGAACAGTGTATGGAGCTGGGTATATTAATTTTTTTGCTTGGAGAAGAGGATGTTGAAAGCAACATGAAAGCCATGTTTAAAGATATGAAAGGATGCCATCCAAGGAGCAGATAGGATTTCCTGATGGTTTAGAGACTAGGACATGGAACAAGGAAAAGAGGTTTCACCTAAAGATTAGGAAGAACTTCCTGGTGGTAAATGCTGTTCCACAGTGGAGTGTGTTACTTTGGAATGTGGTGGAGTCCCTTTCTCTGGAGGTTTTCAAACAAAGGCTGCATGGAGGGTGCTTTGTGTTTTCCTGCATGGCAGAATGGAGTTGGATTGGATGGCTTGTGATCTCTTCCAGCTATATGATTCTATGAGATCTGGGAACTCTCAGAGTTGACATCATCATTTCATGTCTTCCATTTCTGCCCTCTCTCCATGGTGCATGGAATTGTAATAGGGGGGGATTGAGAGGTTGTTCAAGGCACCCCGTCCCATGGATTTGAACTGCCGACCTTTCGGTCAGCAATTGCAAGTTGCTTCTGGTGTGAGAGAATTGGCCATCTTGTGGGAGACTTCTCTCATGTCCCTGCATGAGAAGCTGGAGCTGACAGATGGGAGCTCACCTCACTCCCAGATTCGAACTGGCGATCTTCATGTCAGCAGTTCAGCTGGCAAAAGGGTTTAACCCATTGCACCACCACAATGTGATTGCAAGCTTTTTTTTTTCTTTCCTTTTTTTGTGGAAATGACTTACATTTATTAGAATCATTACAAATGGAATACAATGTAATGACTAACAATGCGAGCATTAATCAAGGATATTCCTCAATCATCTGTCACTTCTGTTACGAGCTTGGTACTTAGTCTTTCACATGTATCTGTTTTGCAGCTCCCATTCTCTTCTCCTTATAGTGGAAGGATTTTTATAGGAGCCTATGTTATAGTTCAGTGTTAATCCTCTTAAAAGGATTACCAAGATTATATACATGGAACTCTTTTGAGCACATAACAAAACACTATATAAATGCTAAATGTTTCTAAATTATTTATTAGACTTCCAGACTAGTGAATGTGAGAAGTACAAAAAAGAGCAAAGAAATCATTGGTATATAGTTATATTGTTGTTGTTGTTGTTGTTGATGATGATGATGACGATGACGATGATAAGTCAACAGTAGAAAACTGCTTCAAGTGCAAAAGACAAAGAGTGATTACCATAAAAAATAAAATGCACAGCAGAAGTGAAAACTGGCAAAATAAGGCTCCCCATGGACAGTTCCTGGGGAAAATTGAAAGAAAAATTGACAAGGAAAAATCACGGATGTGGCTCACAAATGGAACTTGGAAAAAGGAGATGGAAGGCCTGATTCTTGTAGCCCAAGAACAAGCCATTAGAACAAATGCCATCAAAGCCAAAATTGAAAAGTCGATGACAGATCCCAAGTGTAGACTCTGCAAGGAAGCAGAGTCTACACACAATAGATCACATACTCAGCTGCTGCAAGAAGATCGCGCAGAAAGACTGCAAGCAGAGGCACACCACTCTTGCTCACATGATCCATTGGAACTTGTACCACAAATACCATCTGTCTGTGACAAAGAACTGATGGGATCACAAGCCTGAAAAAGTTACAGAAAATGAAGTTACACCACACTACTCTGGGACTTCCGAATTCAGACTGACAGAAAGCAGAAAGCAGCCAGGCTTTGAAGCTGCAAGGCCATTAAATGCTATCAGGAAGAACCCTAAATTGGTACTGTACTTATTTACTGTCTGATCTTGACAAAAGGGTAACAGAACAGGTGGCCAAATTTCTCTTTGCAGCGGCAAAAAGCCGCAAGTGCTTCATTAATAGCCTGTAAATGCTAAGAGTGTAACAAAGAGTACTCAGAACACTTATTATTAATTGGCAATCCGTTCCTGCTTAAATTATAAAGACAGTCATTCAACCGATAGCGAATTGTGACACTTGTTTTTATTAATCACTAGCTTGGGGACCCAGCGCTGCCCGGGTTATTTGAGAAAGGCCTTTTGTGCCAAGGTTGGTCTTTATCAGTTGTTTATGTGGCTTGTAGTGGTCTTGGGAAGTGAGGGAAGGTGCTGGGAGTCCTATGGTCCATCCTCCTCCAAACTGCAACAGTATGTGGATTGGATCATGGGGGTTCTGTGTGCCAAATTTGTTTACTGTCAATTCAGGCCATACACAATGTCCCATGAGCTGAGGCCTAGTTGGGAAAATCAAGTTAATAAAGCCTTACTGTCAATTCATGCCTTAAACAGTATCCCATTAGGTGAGGCCTAGTCAGGAAAATCAAGTTAATGACACCTTTCTGTCAATTGTGGGCCTAGTCTGTGATTTGTAGGGGTTGCAGTGTTTTTTGTGAAGTGTATTGGGTGAAGGTACTGATCATTCCATTTCCAACAGAAAAAACTGTCAACTGGCTAACTTCAACTCCAGCCATTTATGTCTGCCTCAGGCCCTTTCCTTTCCTCTCTGTGCTGACTAGGAGTGTTGGAATGTTGGGTGGCTGGCCAATCGGAGTCATTTATACAAATAATCCCACAGGGGCGACCAATCGAAAAGCTGCCACATATTCCTCCGCACCTCCCGCCGCAAACACTGACTTTTATTATATACATAGATAACCCAAATGTGATGTTATTAATTTCTTAAATGTTGTATTCCATTGTTCTACTTTCACCTGACTTAGTCGATGGTTTGTTGACCGAAATAAAGGCTACTTACTGACTGATTAAATGCTAATCAAGGTAGCCAATGGCAACGTTCACACTTGCCTCAAGCAGACTAGAGGTCTTTCTCCCACCCTGGACATTCCACAGATATATAAACCTCACTTGCCTAGTTCCAACAAACCTCACTCAAAACATCTGAGGATACTTGCCATAGATGCAGGTGAAACGTCAGGAGAGAATGCTTCTACAAGGTGGCCAGACAGCCTGGGAAACTCACAATAAACCATACACTACATTTTTTTGCAAAGTTTTGTGCAAACTCTTTAAAAAGCCTTTAAAAACTCATTGAGTGTTGTGCAAGGCTATTTGAAATCTCACTTCATGGGGAAATAACTTTTGCAAATTAATCACCTGTGCATGCAAGAAGTCTTGTCAAAGAGCACCAGTCTACCCCCCACCCGCCTTCAGGACTCCACACTAGTTCCCTTTCTTAGGCTTCGACTGTGTCTTGAAATATTAATTGGCAAGATCTAACAAAACAGGACATTGTCAGTTTTCAGGTTTTATTGACTCCCTCGACTGAATTGGAAAAGACTGTTCCAGCCCTCTGTAGGCAGACCAAGACACAAAAGCTAAATTTCTTTCCGTTTCCAATCCAATCAAGGAAACCTTTCATCATCCATTAATGGGACATTCACAGATGTGGACTTCAGTGACCCCTTTCAATTGCTAATGTCCAACACACAACTAGACTCAAGTTTTCCCCTTGATCTAAAGCGAGAGTGGGGGCCTCGTCCTCGCTGAACCCAACAATCTTGTTGCTACTGTGTCACCAACCAAATCTCCCATGTTTTCCTTTGAAAACAAGGCATTTTCTAAAGGTTGTCTTGTTTTGTTTTTGATATTGGTATCATAATGCTGCCTTAAATCAAAAAATAGTTTCCTAAGATCTACAGAGACACTTGCAGGAACACATGATCAAGCGAGAGCCCAAATGTGGCAGCCTAAAATCCATGGTTGATACCAAATGACAGACTCCCTCGTTGGCACACAGAAGCCTGGGCAACTTGGAAGGCACTGAACAAACTGCGCTCTGGCACCACGAGATGCAGAACCAACCTTAAGAAAAGGGGCCACAAAGTAGAGTCCACAACATGCAAGTATGGAGAAGAGAAAACCACAGACCACCTACTGCAATGCAACCTGAGTCTTGCCTGATGCACAATGGAAGACCTTCTTATAGCAACACCAGAGGCACTCCAAGTGGCCTGCTTCTGGTCAAAGGACATTTGATATAATGCCAAGTTTTCAAATTTCATGATTTTTTTCTGTTTGTTTTTTTAAAAAATACATTACAACTGTACCCTTGGTTCACTCCTGTTATGATAAATAAATATGTTGGGCAAATTCAAATATGAAGAAAGTTATCCAAAGCTAATAATAATAATAATAATCATAACAATAATACTTTATTTACCAAAGTAGTACCTATTGATCTACTCACATTTATATGTTTTCAAACTGCTAGCTTGGCAGAAGTTGGGGCTAAAAACAGGAGCAAGAGGCCACTATAGATAATAATATAACATAATAGGAGTGTTAAGAGACTTGTATTTTGAATCATTGTGTAATATACTTTGAACTTCAACAAGCTTTGTTTGTACATTGAATGCTCTATGACTATAGCATGACAATTAGACATGGTTATCATTGGTCAGGTTCGGTCGAAATCTTTGTAATTCAGAATAAATTCAGAAATATTTGCTTTTTGAAGTAATTTCGAAGTTTTTAAGGAAACCGGAAGTCCCTTTGCACTTTCGAAGCTTTTTCCGCCATTTCTGTTCCTAAGCAGTAAGTGAGTCGAAAATGATTCAGCGTTTCCCCACTTCTGGTCCCTGGCCTTGGCTCGAGCAGATGAATTTCCTCTCTCTCTCTCTCTCTCTCCTCTCCCCTTGCTTCTGTCTGGAGTCTGGCAAGTGTTTTAAAACAGAGTGGATGAATTTCATCACTTTGCTCTCCCTCCCGCTTCAGTCTTATGCCAGAGAAGCCATTTTAAACCAGTGTGGATGAATTTCCTCCCTTTGCTCCACCCTTTCTGGAGTAAAGCAACTACTTTCAAAGTAAATACCACCCAATGAAATAGGAAATAACACTATTAAACCATTATTCGGAATTCGGAAGTCTCAGAAGTTTCGGAAATTTTTGGACATTTTTTCTGTGAAAATCTGAATTGAGTTCTGAATCTAACCACCAGTGCCCCCTACATCCGAAACGGGTTTTGAACCATTTTTTTGGGATCAAACAAGCCTAATGACTATATAGTCTCCCATCTATCTATCTATCTATCTATCTATCTATCTATCTCCGGCATGACTGCATGGACCACTATTACTTTTCCACCAAAGCAGTACCTATTGATCTACTCATATTTGCATGTTTTTGAACTGCTACATTGGCAGAAGCTGGGGCCAACAATGGGAGCTTTCGGTCAGCAAGTTCAACAGCTCAGCAGTTTAACCCGCTGCACCACCATGGCCCCTTTCCATATGATACAGAACACTTAATAAAGAGAAAGAAGAGAGGTAGAGCAAAACGAAGAAGAAAATGGAAGCGAGGACAAATGGAACAAAGAGTATATGATTACTTGAATTTCATCTGATTATACTGATTTGCAGCAGGATATATTAGATAAAGAGTTGTGCCAAAGGCTCAACAGAAAAGTTGGGTTTGAGAAGAGATATATAAGAAGGTACACGTGGCATCGAAAGTGTTTCGGGAGATCATTCCAGGCATAACGGGCAAAAAATGGGAAATTAAACCCTCTTATAATGTTCTTGTGAGAGCAGACACAGAGCTGATTGCCAATTGCTTTGCAAATTAGACATAATATAGCAGGGGTGGGCAAACTGCGGCCCGGGGGCCGGATGCGGCCCTTTGGCTGATTCTATCCGGCCCGCCTAAGGGCCTCTGGCTTGCCTCCACTGCCTGCCCTCTGCATAAAAATCTCCAGAGAAGGGGACTATAAAGAAGCATTATTTTATTTTAGTGGTTTTTATTATTATTGTATAATAATTTTATAACAATAATAAAATATTATAATAATATAATATAATGTTATATGATATATTATAATTTCAATATATTATTATGTTTATATATATATATATATACTATAATATAATAATTATGATATTAATACTAATAATATATGAATATTTCTTGATATATTAATATATAGTAAATATAGTAAGTGAATAAATAAATAAATTATGTAGATTAGCATGTAGTTCCGCCTTTAGGTGCGGCCCTCCATAATATTTTTGGGCTCTCGTGTGGCCCTTGGAAAAAATAGTTGCCCACCCCTGTAATATAGGAATGAGTAATTGAAGTGGTAGATCTTTTTAAACATCGGTCATTAAGGCACTATGATATTAATATTCATTTAAACCACATTATTTGGTTATTAGCCGAAGATGACAAAAAATGCAAAAAAGAAGTAACATCTATCATTTCTCACATTTCTCACATTATCGCTATTTTCATCACTAAAGTGTTGTAGTACAAGGAAAGCAAAGTAGATGGACTTTCAAATGTTTTGCAATTGGTCTGAACTGATCAGCTAGGAGGGACTGGCATGCACCCATGTAGTTGCTGGATTTAGGACATATCAAAGGCTTTCATCTATGAAAACAGGTCTGTAAGTACCTGGAAGCTTCACTTCCAGCTTGGTGAGCTGTCCATTGGATTAATCAAGACATGATGCAAGGCCCAGTGTTTAGAGAAAAAAATGTACAGCCATTTTCACCCTAATTCATTTATGAGCATGGGCTTTGGAAGAAGCAAAAAAAAACAAAACAAAACAAATCCATCCACATGACACATAATTCCTATATTAGGTATAGAATTGAAGATCCTACATTTACGCAGGGAAAACAAAATGCACAAATTTAAGTTGGATTTTTTTCCCGTGTCAGGAGTGACTTGAGAAACTGCAAGTCACTTCTGGTGTGAGAGAATTGGCTGTCTGCAAGGACATTGCCCAGGACACGCTCTAATGTTTTACCACTCTCATCTACAGTCATCCACACTCTCCCCGGATTTGAACTGCAACCTGTCGGTCTTCAGTCCTGCCGGCACAAGCGTTTAACCCACTGCGCCACAGGGGGCTCCATAGGTTGGATGACAACAGGCTTGATAGCAAAATATGTGGAAACCATATGGGGATCTTAGTAGACCAGAAGTTAATCTTAAGTCAACCCTCTCCCAGTTTTGCTGGTTTATTTGATTGGAATCCCACATTTCTCCCAAACTCAGAAGTAGGGCCCAAAATAGTTGTATATTTAAGTAGCATGATTTGAGGGTGATTTTGTGGCTGTGTTTTCTTTTTAAAAAAATTAAACTGATGGAAATAATATGTCATTGCTGACTACTACAATAGGTGAATGCAAAGAGAGGGGGGGTGCTTAACAACAGCAGGGAAGCAAGGAATGTATCAACAGGAATAAACAAGCTCGCGTAAATGGACACCCCAGAGAATAAACAGAAGCCCGCAATATATATCAATTAGAATCACTGTATTAATATACATAAAGTTGTGCTACATGCATAGAGAAATTCACAAAATAAACAGTAAAGGTGGAAGCGCTCCCTCGTCTCTCGTGTAAACAAAATCATATGGCATAATATCAATAGTCAATAACACAAATGTGGCATATGTTTGCAACACAGTAAGCAAACCTCCATGAATCACTGGAGGCAGTCCAGGAGAGGCAAAGATCCAGAGAGGGGTCCGCCATGAAGCCGGGCGGCTCGGAAAAAAGCCGCGGCGAGGAACTGAGGCAGCCATAAGACTGATCTACCTGTGATGCTCCTTGTTTCAAATCTCTAGATTGATATATACAGCGACGCGCCCTGATGAAGCATCTTTAAGACGCGAAAATGGCAAAAAAGCCTTGGCGCCTAGGAGAAAATCCGGCCGTTTGGCACTGTCCCGGCTCTCCCTTGATTGTGGGTTCCGCGCTGCCACTTCCAGCGCCCCGTAGCACGACATTCGCTGTCGAAAAACTTCACTCCACTTTCTGGCTTCACTTTCGGCGAACGCCGAGCAGCTCGCCCCCCCCTCCCGCTTGGAACGCGGCTCCAAACCTCGCCTCAGTTCCTCGCCGCGGCTTTTTTCCGAGCCGCCCGGCTTCACGGCGGACCCCTCCCTGGATCTTCACCTCTCCTGGACTGCCTCCAGCGATTCATGGAGGTTTGCTTACTGTGTTGCAAACATATGCCACATTTGTGTTATTGACTATTGATATTATGCCATATGATTTTGTTTACACGAGAGACGAGGGAGCGCTTCCGCCTTTACTGTTTATTTTGTGAATTTCTCTATGCATGTAGCACAACTTTATGTATATTAATACAGTGATTCTAATTGATATATATTGCGGGCTTCTGTTTATTCTCTGGGGTGTCCATTTACGCGAGCTTGTTTATTCCTGTTGATACATTCCTTGCTTCCCGACTACTACAATAGGGACAGATATCTTCCCGTAGATCCAGATTTCTTCTCTGACTAAATAAGACAAAATAAGATCATCTAGTGTAGACCATTGTGACCATGGACAAGTTCTCTTCAGAATTTGAATAAGTGTCCAGGAAGACAAGCTTGAATGTGAAAACCAAGAGAAGTGTGTAGACAAGATAAGGAAATGCAGATGGAGAATGTAGATGACAATTTGATTATGAACAGAAATAATGTCACCTACATTGGGTTGTTGTAGGTTTTTCAGGCTGTATGACCATGTTCTGGAAGTATTCTCTCCTGATGTTTCACCTGCATCTATGGCAGGCATCCTCAGAGGTTGTGAGATCTGTTGGAAACTCACAACCTCTGAGGATGCCTGCCCTAGATGCAGGCAAAATGTCAGGAGAGAATGCTTCTAGAACATGGCCATACAGCCCGCAAAACCTACAACAACCCAGTGGTTCCGGCCATGAATGCTTTTAACAATACAATGTCACCTATAGACTAAATGGTTCAAAGTGGAACATACTCTTATGAGTGAGGGATCTGCTTTGCAATTTTCTTGAGCAACAGCTCCCCGTGATCCTTAGTCAACACTATAAAAGACCATGAGTGCTGAAGTCTCAAAAAATCCTAATGGGTCACAGCATAGAAAGAGCTGAGAAGCAACCATGAAGACTTTGGAAAATAAATACAAGAATATCACAATAAAGTTGAGACTCAAGAGGAAGAGATTCCTTCTCTTTTGTTTAATGTCGTTTCTGTGGTCATTCATATCCTTTGCACTCCAGACACTGCTAACATTGGGACTGGTGATGTATAGCCTCAACACATCAGCACTGTATTCTGAGAGCCTATTATATATCATCAGAGATCCATCTCTCCCAAGACAGATTATGATTATATATCATTAGGAGCGTGGCAGGATGGAACATGAGTCCCAAAAAGGGAGCCTGAAAGTTTTATAAGAAGGAAATATATCGTTTCTGAGGTGAGAAGGAGAAACTTCTAATACAATGGATAATATGCTTGTAATTAATCTATGCTCGACATTTCAACCCACCATTTTTTTTAAAAAACTAATGGTTTTAGAGAATGTAACTGAAAGGTGACCTTATATTAAATAAATAAACAACTATGGTGGGTGGGTTGCTGTGAGTTTTCTGTGGTGTATGGCCATGTTCCAGAAGCATTCTCTCCTGATGCTTTGCCCACATCTATGGCAGGCATCTTCAGAGGTTGTGAGATCTGTTGGAAACTAGGCAAGTGTGGTTTATATATCTGTGGAATGTCCAAGGTGGGAGAAAAAAAACTCTTGTCTGCTTGAGGTAAGTTGCAACTGACCACCTTGACATGGTGGGTGTTGTACTTCAGCTAAGAAACCAAAGGCCACTGGAGGAATATCATATTTGTCTCCCAGGAAGAACATCAGGATGGGAATAGCCAGTGCTCACATAGAGCAAAAACAGCTACAGAAAACCTGCTTTCCCAAAGCATCTGCGAAGGATGCCCTGCGATTGATCAGTTAATTGATTGGAATTATTTATATGCTGGTTTTGGCAATAGAAATGGCCCCTGGAGTAGCTCCCATAAAAATAAGGACATTGTGTGATTATTCTCTAGTGGCTGAAAATTGATAGCTATCTGCTAACAGGTGATGAGATGTCTTTGCCCCCATTTCACCCTACCATAATGGACCCAGGCTGCCTAAATGATTGCACTCTCCCTTACAAATTTGCCTATCTTCTTTGATATTTGGGAGATGTCTTGGTTTCAATATCATTGCCCTCTGAGGCCATATTTGATGGAGATATGGGATGGTAGCCATTTACAGGGACTGGAATATCCATTCAAAGACGGTTGGGCTAGCACCCTCTGCTCTTGTCCTTTTGTTGTCATGCAAAGTAAATTTTTTCAGTCAGACTTTGGTCAGTTAAATGCCAAGAGCCTTTCACATTTCTTTATTGATAGGTTTGATGCTTGCTTTTTAATTCATTGTCAACTTAATATTATTATTTGTTTACTTCTTTTGAACGCAATATTTTAAAAATAAAATTCATTTGGAGCTGTTGTCCTTCCCAATGTTGGAAGAAAGCCAGACTGTCTGTACACACACAAATCTTTTTCCCAGTCTCTGCAGTCTGTTTTTATCTTTCCTTGCCTACTATGAAAAATGTGACAAAATGTATTGTATTTTGGTGTGTTCTTAATTAGGACCACTTCGACCACCATGGCACATGTTGTCTTAGTACTAGAACATTCAAGTCTCGCTTCCAGGAAATCTAGTTGATTTAAACTTGAGGTAACTTTGAAGACAAAGTATTGATCCTCAAGGTGATCAACAAGGAAGAAAAAGAAAGGAAACAAAACAAGAATATAGCAGATACCTTCATAGCAATAGCACTTCATCCTTTGGCTGATAGATGGCTTCCTTTCTGTCCGAGGGCAATTGGCAATTGGAGTAAGACACCCCTTCTTTCTGAGAGTGGAGAAGCAGAGGTTACCAGCTGGTAGGAAGCAAAATGAGCATTGCATGTCCTTTTCATGAGTAAAAATCAAAAAGTTACAGAGGTGAGAATAATGGAGATCTAAAACATGGTTTTACTTCTCCTTTTGCCTCTGTGGCCACATCTACAGAGGCCTAGTTACTGCAGTGTAAATGTGACTAGCAGCATCTCTGGATCTCGCATGCACATGTTGAATCTAGGGCCAGTGTCCAGACAGGCCAGGACCACTTAGGACCTTATCACAATGGTCCATGGATTAGTCACACATTGTGGTGGGGGGCGTGGAAAACCTGTCACTCCACGTCACACAACTTACTAGGTACTTTATCCCATGGGAGGAAGCATCACTGCCTGGGTTTCCCCCATTGTCCCAAAGGCAACATGGGAAGCCTCTTGTGTTGCTATGGTAGTGGTATACGTCGCTTCCTATCTTTCCCAACAGAGTGAGTGAGTGAAGTTTCTCCAAATCTTTCTAAACACATCCAAGGGAAAAGCCTGTCTGATGAGTCTTATTGGGCTGTCAACTTGTTTCCCACTCCTGGTACAGTGTTTTGAATGTAGTCATCACCTGTTGCATCTACTGATGCCAAAATACAGTGCCCATAGGATCAACATTGAGGGGAGGTTGGTTTACGTATTTTTGCTGGTTGTGCAGAAACCCTATTACTTATTTTCCCTTGCAGTGAGTGAAGTTTCTCCAAATCTTTCTAAACACATCCAAGCTGAAAAAGATCTCCCCCCCCCCTGTACCAGTGTTTTGAATGTAGCCAAACATTCATTTCAGCTGCAAATTGAGTGTGTCCTGTGAGCCACCCCAAGTCCCTCCAGGGAGGTGGTGGTGGGATACAAATAAATTATTATTTGGATTATTATAATTATATGTATTGTATTTGTTTATTTGTATTTATATTGCGGCATTGCATTTTGCCATAACTGTAAGCCGATCTGAGTCCCCTTCAGGGTGAAAAGAGTGGGGTAGAAATATAGTAAATAAATAAATCAGGAGATGTGATTGCTCTGGCCAGGTGCTTGTGGCCAGAAAAGAGCAGTGGCCCCATGGGGAGAATCCATCTTGACAGAGATCCCTTGGGCCAAAAGAAATCTAATCCAGCTATCCAGATTGCTATGGAGAACCAGGGTATCCTGGAGTTTCCAGCAAACCTCTACAGTCGGATTAAACCCCTAAACTCCCAGAAGTCTCTGTGCATTGTGGAAGCAAGCTGTGCTACCTTTACAATGAGTTACGTTACTTAGTTTGGTTAGTTTTTGGCCAGCGCAGACAAGCCCTAAGTCATCTCTCCCTCGGGTCCAAGTCCCTTCTGGTCACTTCAGGAGTTTAGCCAGTATTGTACCACCTGACATCCACCAGGTAGTACCAACCAATAGTGAAAGAACCTAGACAGCAACATCTCCTGCCCATCCCCTGTTTGGATATCAGCCAGCATGCCAATGATCTAAATCAAGAAATAATTTACTAATCTACAGAGACACTTGCTGGAACACCTCAGCAAGTGAGAGTCCAAAAGTGGCAGGCTAAAACCCAAAACCTCAATCAATGGCTGATACCAAATGAGAGACTCCCTCCTGGGCACACAAAAAATGGGCGACTTGGAAGGTGCTGAACAGGCTGCACTCTGGCATCACGAGATGCAGAGCCAACCTTCGGAAATGGGGCCACAAAGTGGAGTCCATGACATGCGAGTGTGGAGAAGAGAAAATCACTGAGCAAACTACTACAATGCAACCTGAGCCCTGCCACATGCACAATGGAGGACACCAGAGGCACTCCAAGTGGCCATCTATTAGTCAAAGGATATTTAATAGAATGCCAAGTTTGCAAATATTGTGTGTGTGTGTGTGTGTTTTAAAAAATACAATACAACTGTTTGGTTTGCTCCTGACACGATAAATAAATCTCTCCTTTATTTCCAATGAAAAGTTCTGAGGTTTCGAAGTGTTTTTACCCGCCCAACACACTTTCATGCTTGCACATGGCAGTTCTTTCTTTAGAAACATTGAAAGGGGTACAAAGTATCATTTCCTCCTTTTTTGTATCTGTCAGTTTGGGTTTCATTATGCAGCAATGTGCTCTGTGAACAACACAGGCTGTGAGCAATCTCTAATGATTCTTCTTTTTTACAGTTTTATTACTGCTATCATTATGGCTTTTTACACAGATTGATCAAGCTTACTTAAAATATTTAGACTTGATCTTAGCTAGGTACTAACAACATATTTGAGTGTTTTGAGATTCTGTTGCATTAGATTCACGAGAAAATAGTCTGGTAAAAGAGTCCACTTTGCTTTTTCTTTTGGTGAGAAGTCTTTTGCTTTGTCTTTTGGTGAGAACCATCCAAACTGAAACGCTTCCTTACGCTTGCCTTGCTGTAAATCTTGTCATCTTTGTCGTCTCCTCTTTTCAGCTCTGGACTTCCTTCCTATTGATATCCGAAGAGATGGGGAAGCTCAAATCCAATGACTCTCCAACAAAGCCTTCTTCAAACTTCTTTTTCCTACACTTTTTTATTTTCTGAGGGTAATAGATTGACACCTAAATCTTTCAAAGCCAGCCATAAAAAATTCCCCTTTATCCTCTATATAGGGGCTGAAAAAAACCAATTTGATTCAATATCAGTCTTTTAAAAATTAATTTTGTTTCACTATGACTCCAAGAGTACATACTGTTCAGGATTTGCTGTCATTTGATGACAGCCACTCTTGATCTAATGCACAACTCGAGACAGCACTGATAAACTATAAAACTTTTTTGCATCCCTAAAAATTGATAGTGAAGGCAACAAAGCCTAGAAAAATAGGAAAAGAATGATTGAAACCAGGGCAGGGTGTTATCTCTTCACCCGATCACTTTTTAGACACTCAGGAAATATATGTGGTTTTGCACATTGAGTATCTCTGGGAATTTATATACCTTCTTGAATTTGTATGGGCCTGTTTGATTTCCTTTCATTCCCTCCATATATGCCCATAGATCATTGTAGATTAATTTTGCTTGCTGTCCTTCCCTGTGATATCTGTACAAAGCAATGTATTCGCATGGACTTTGGAGCTATATTTAATTGAATCCTTTAATATTTCTATAGCCAAGTTCTATATATAGTCAGAAATCCTTACTTCTTATGTGACTCCTACCTTTAAAGCTTTTATGTATGACTTTTGTCCTTCCTATTTTGTTATTTGCTCAGTTGCTTCTGACCTTTGGTGACCTCTTGGATCAGTCCAGGCTAGAGCTCCCTGTCAGCCGTGGCCAACCCCAGCTCCTTCAAGGTCAAGCCAGTCCCTTCAAGGATACCATCCATCTTGGTTGGCCCCTCTTCCTTTTTCCTTCCATTTTCCCCAGCATCCTTCTCTTCTCCAAGATTTCCTGTCTTCTCATTATGTGGCCAAAGGACTTCATCTTTGCCTCTTGTATCCTTCTCACCAGTGAGCAGCCGAGCTTTATTTCCTGAAGTATAGACTGGTTGGATCTTCTTGCGGTCCAAGGCAGAATTTTCTTCCAATACCACAGTTCAAAAGTGTCTATCTTCCTTTGCTCACTGTGACGACCTGGCCTTTGGGTCCTTGGGGCAGGGTGGACCCTTCTATTTTAGATCCCACCGCTGCCACCAAAAATTGTGACTGTTTTAACTGTTTGGTATTGGCTTAAGCCACTGGGAACGCTGGCCGCGGGAGTCGGCGGTGCAAAAATCCAAATAAATAAATAAATAAATAAATAAAGTAGCCTTTAGGATTTTGTAAAGTTAACACACACACCACACCATCCTTGGCTTTTATACTAACAAGGACTGGGAGGATTACTGAGGTAAAAATCCATCAAAAAACTGGAACTGTCACCACACTGGAGCTGTTGATTAACTGCTAGATGGAATGAGGCACAAGAGAGGCTTTTCTTTAAAAATTAACAATGAAAAGGTTTATTGATGGAACTAACAGCTATAAAAGGCACAGAAGCATAAGTGGTTGTCAAGAAAGGTACAGTAGCTTGGTGGTTTCATAAAACATGTATCTTTAAACTTTGATACAGGACTAGACCGATAGAATGTCTTTTACAGCTTGTCAAAATACTCCCTCACTCTAATCTTGAAACCAGTAGTGAGTTTCTTCAACTAACTAATCTTAGTTAGTTCCCTGAGAATCCACTCAGGCTTCGGGCACACACTAACTAACTCCCTACAAGAGCTCCCTAGTTAGTTGTTCCCAAGTGTGAGCCAATCTCTTAACCTAAGAGATCTAAGTCTGCTGGCTGATTCTCCCTATCCTCAGCTTTCCACAGACTTCTCCTGCCAGCTATCTAAGACACTCCCTGTCTTGCTGACTGCTCACAATGGACTCCAATGTTGCTCTGACAAGAGCCAAGTCCCCTCTGCCTGAAAAAGCTACACTTTTCCCTCCTAAGTCAGCTGGCCCCTCCCCTTCACTCTGAGCCACTCCCCTGCAGCTCTCTCTCTCTCTCTCTCTCTCTCTCTCTCTCTCATTCTCTCTCTGGAGAGGCTCCAAGCCACTCCCCCTTTCCTAGCTATTCTATCTTACCAGGGATGTCAAACTGCTAGCCAGGCCTCGGCCTAACTAAAATGGGTGAGTCCTTACACTCAGCCTTCCCTATGGTCCAGCTCTCACATCCATAGGTTACTACAGGAAATACCATTGCTTTAACTATACGGTTCCTTCATTGCCAGTGTGATGTCTCTACTCTTGACTATTTTATTGAGATTGGTCATTGATCTCCTCCCAAGAAGAAAACATCTTCTGATTTCCTGGCTGCAGTCTGCATCTGCAGTAATCTTCATGTAGTCTCTCACCGTCTCCACGTTTCCCCCCTCTATTTGCCAGTTATCAATTACTCTGGTTGCCATCATCTTGGGTTTTTATGTTGAACTGCAACCCAGCTTTTGCACTTTCTTCTTTCACCTTGGTTAGAAGGCTCCTACTCGCTTTCAGCCATCAAAGTGGTATCATCTGCATATCTAAGACTATGTGTTTCTTCCAGCAATTTTAGCTCCAACCTTGGATTCATCCAGCCCCAGTTTTTTCATATCTCCCTTTATTCTCTTCATTATTCTATATTTTTATTCTCTTTCACTTTGACATCTCATAGTTGAGGCCATCTTGTATGATGTTTTCTTCCCACAGTGGGTAACCAGATGATGTTCTCCTATATTTGGTGTTCAAAAGTTTGGTTCTTCTGACACTGGAGACACTGATATCCCTTTCTTCCATGCACTCATCTCAGTTGGGTTATTCATGACATTATGAGAATAGGACTAGAATCAGTGTCGTCTAACAAACTGTGTTCCTGAATGTGAATGTTCTGAGTGATTGGCAGCTGCCATACTCTGTCAAATATTTCCTTTATTCTGATATGTAATCTTCATTCCAGGACCCACAATTTTGAATTTATGTGTCTGTTTATCTCAACACTCCAAGATCTGTGTTTTTCTTGCCAGTGGATGTAGAGCTGCTTTGCTTTTTTATGGTAAAATATGTGCATCTGAAATTGTTCAAGTCAATCAGAGTATTCCTTTTTGTCCCAAAATGAAGGAAGTAAGCGCACAACAAACCTTGTTTTTGTTATGGCAACATAATTCTGGAAGAATCTTTCAAGAGAGGCAGAAGAAGCCTGGTCAAGTCTTATTTATGGATGTTGAAGATGCCCTTTGGGATACAGGCATCGTATATTCACCACTGCTGAATCTTCACCCCTGAATAATCTGCTCAAAACCTGTCTAATATAAGGGGTGGAAATGGATGTAATATCAGCAGGTAGGAGATGAGATACTTCCTTTCTTGAGTGTCCTCTGCAAAGCTTTCTTTGTGCCATTTTAGCATTATGACATGAAAAGATAGGGATCTTGTTTTGGCACACAACGGGCAGTCCTTTCGTCTTTAAAACTTATTCCTATTACCATCTCAATGGAAATATTTAATAAGAATCGTTCCCCTCTATTCAGGTTTCAGTTCCAAGCAACCCTGCGTGACAGCATTTGATGCGGATTAATTTTGAAAGAGATTTCATAATACTCTATCATGATGGTAGCTTCAAAACAAACAAATTGCAGCTGCCATTTTCACTGGAAGCAATGTTTCTTAATTCAATCAAGCAGAGAGGGAGGGAGGGAGAGGTGTTCCATCCCTGAAACAAGGACAGAAACAAAACAACATGCTCATGAAGATCAAACAAAATTCAACAGTCAGGATACCATTAAAATATAATATGTTTATTCATTGTGAGATAATGATTATGGAGATAACCTTAACATGAAGTGATGGCCTTGAGAATGTGCAAAGGTGGGTTCAGTATCAGGTACCTTACACTGTTATAGCATGATCAAAATAAATCCTTGACATACTATTTATTCTTCATCAGGCAATATTTGTGCCAGATTTATCTACTATAATTGGAAAAGAGTGAAGCTGGAATAAGCTGTTGTTATTGCCAGGCCGTGGGACGTGCTTGTTAGGTAGAAATGGTAAAGCATTTCTAATCACAGAATAAAATAGTCTTTGATGAATATGTGATATATTGATGGCCTATCAGCAGGTGGTTATATAAAGAAGTTGAAAAAAATCCATCTTTCTCTGTCCTGTGTGACTCAGTGTGAGTATCTGCCTTTGTTGTATATGTCTATGACTCCAATTGTTCTCAATGACAAGCTGAAAGTAGATCGGAGAATTCCGTTTGTACTGTTCGTAAATATTGCAACAGTGAAGATTAAAGCCTTCAGATATTCTGGATGAAAACCTGAATCCGTAAGTTTACTAAACAGTATGTAGATAAGGTCAGATGCTGGCAGGTGGACTCTTATGATAGATGGGCTGAAGCATGTTTAAGCTGTGAAAGGACTATGCTATAGTTTTGCTTCCTTCTGGGACACTTGCTATCCAACTTGCAGTGGATCAGAGAGGTCGTAATTTGGAAACTATAAATCACTTCACATACCAGAACATCCCTCAACAGTGCTGTGGGTATGTCTGGCCATCATTACATGTGAGAATGATATTCCAATGTTGTGACATGATTATTTGATTGAATGGATTTTGGATATGTTTACACATGTTAGTACATAGAATCCATCCCAAGCAAGGAGACCGTGACATTCTTAGATCAGCTCTTCTAGGTTTTCTTTTATTTCGCACTGGATCATACAGAAAGATATTGTCACTTATTTCACTGTAGCATGCAAAAATGAAGAATTTCAAATGTTTCCCCTGCTGAGTATGATGGCAAGAGTTTTCTACAAAAGGTTTTCCCAGAGAGGGTACTTTGAATGTGCTTTTCCTGGACGGAGAAGGTTAGATTAGATGTGTTTCTCAATCTGTGTCTCGGAATCTCGGGGGCTCACAAGGTGGTGTCAAAGGAGTCGCCAAAGACTTCAGAAAACAGTATTTTCTGTTGGTCATGGAGGTTCTGTGTGGGAAGTATGGCCCAAATCTATCATTGGTGGGATTCAGAATGCTCTTTGATTGCAGGCAAACTATAAATCCCAGCAACTACAACTCCTAAATGTCAAGGTCTGTTTTCCCCAAATTCCACCAGTGTTTACATTTGGGCATATTGAGCATCCATGCCAAATTTGGTCCAGATGCCTCATTGTTTGAGTCCACAGTGCTCTCTGGAGGTAGATGAACTACAACTCCCAAACTCAAGGTCAAGGCCTACCAAATCCTTCCAATATTTTCTGTTGGTCATAGGAGTTATTTGTGCCAAGTTTGATTCAATTCCATTGTTGGTGGAGTTTAGAAAGCTCTTTGATTGTAGGTGAACTATAAATCCCAGCAACTACAACTCCCAAATGATGAAATCAATCCCCCCAACTCCACCAGTATTGAAATGTGGGTGTATTGGGTATTTGTGCCAAATTTGGTCCAGTGAATCAAAATACATCCTGCATATCAGATATTTACATTACAATTCATAATAGTAGCAAAATCACAGTTGTGAAGTAGCAACAAAAATAATGTTATGGTTGGGGGTTACCACAGCATGAGGAACTGTATTAAGGGGTCACGGCATTAGGAAGGTTGAGAACCACTGGACTAGATGGCCCATGCTGTCTCCTCCAACTCTAGGAGTCTATGAACGGGGACATTTTAATAGTAGCTGAAAGGGGAGAAGAGATAGGATTAATCGTGATGGTCCCTGCCAAATAAGGCCATTTGATGTCTAGTGGAAAAAATAATGGCCTAAGATGCCCTTTTGTTCTTGGTGCTATCAATAAATTTGAAGTCAGGCGCCATTGGCAGTCTACTGTAAATCTATCAAAATATTTTTAATTCATTAAAATTATCCCACATCCTCTATCCAAGGACCTTAGGTTGATATACAATAAAATCAATTTAAATTATGTAAAACATCCAGCGAAAAACTCCAACATGCATCTGTTCACAGAAATACGAGGCTCTTTCAACCCACACAATTATAGCAGTTTTATATGACTTCTACTCTTGTGACTTAATCTTATGAAATTCCTGAAATGTGTAGTGATTTTGAGGTATTTGTAGGCACGGGCAATCCATGGTTCTAAATGGTTCTAAAGTACCATATTTTCCGGTGTATAAGAAAATAGGACTGAGTGTACAAAACGATCCCCAACTTTTCCAGTTAAAATATAGAATTTGAAATATACTCGCAATATAAGACCACCCCTCTTCCCATGCACACCAAATAAAAATTAATAAATCATATTTGATTTCAATATGATAATTTTCCTATTACTGCACCTGCTTCTCTCAGATCTCGCACATCATTGGGACCATGTTAAGTCACTTCTTTCCACAAATCCTGGTGAGTGGATTTTCTTCTACCGTACTTGTACAGTGCCACCCTTGCTGCTTTCATACAGTCGTGGTATATGGCGGGGATGCAGCCACTGACGTTTTTGAGCTCCCCTCACCATATGTGGTGACTGCAAATTCTCCAGTCTGACTCAGAAGTTTCAGCACCTGCCCTATAAGATGACACCCGACTTTTGAGAAGATTTTCCTGGGTTAAAAAGTAGTCTTATACACCAGAAAATACAGTACTTACGAAACTAAAGGGCCATAGTGCTTTGCTTCTATAGTGTTGCTAAAGTTCTGCAAAACAAACAAACAAACAAACTTTCAAAATGTCATTATTAATTCATTATTGGTAATTTTTTTAAATGACAGAGCCAGTTAGGAACTGCCATTTATAATGAAATTTTGAAAGTTTTGTTAGAGTTCTGAAATTTTCACCACCAAAACTTTAGCAACACTGTAGAAGCAAAGCACCAGCGCCCCCTAGTTTTCACCACCAGAACTTTAGTTTTGTAAGTACCATTTAGAACCATGCCTAGTACATATTTAGCATTTTCTGTTGGAAGGCTCTAGTTTTTTTGCCAAACTATAAATCCCAGGATCCCACAGATGGTACCAACAAAGTTAGTGACAAAATACTGTTTCCATTGAGAATAAGAGGAATCATTGGGTCTTTGCAGAAACTACCTTTTACAAAGATTGCTTTTTTTCTTTTTCTTTTTGCAAATGAGACATAAAGATAATCCCTGTAGCCATCAGCATGCCGTAAACCTTCTTCTCTATTACTGGACAAGAAGAGTCCTAAGGAAATACACACAGAGGTCAGGTTCATTTTATGCATGCGTAGCCACTGAGAAATATAATTTTTACAGCTTAATTTAAAAATCGATTCTTAAAAGGGAGCATAAATGGCAGGAACCAGGGTGGGCTCATTGGGTATCCTATCTCTGTATAATTCCCGAGACTTTCCAGCATTACACCCCTGCAGGTCTTCTTCTTCTTCAGTTCCCACAGATGGAAATGAAGGTCTTTGAGCCTTGATAAGCTATTACTCATGTTTATGTTTCCTATAAGATGGGGCAATGCACTCCTCAGCATCACATGTCCGAAGGCGTCTTTAATTTCCAGTCATCTCCATTTATGACCCTTGCTCTGATTTGTAGCTAACTGTAATTCAGGCTTGCATTATTAATGCCCTTAATATCATAAGGCCATACTGGTCCTGTTTGGTTTCCCAGTATTGGAGGAGCAGCAGCACTTCTAATTAGGATGGTGCCTCCAGGCCATTAAAATTAAACTAATTCCATGCCCTTTTGCCCAACTGATCAAAGAGACAGACGGTGGTGTTATGATGCTAACCAACTCACTTTCAAACAAAATAAAGGACTACTGAGATTGTGTATATAAATAATTGCCCTTTCAGTGATATACCCCAAAGATATAGCAAATGTGGTCTCATTTTCTATAATAAGACCCCTTTCGGGTATAGTCTCAAAGCTGTCTGAATGCTCTCCATATTCTCCCTCCAGTAGTTTTAGCAGAATTGGTTTTGCTCAGCATGCCATCAGTTTGGAAGTAAACAGTTTACTGTGGATGAAGAGCAGGATTTTAGCATCCCTGAAATGAACTGGCTTGATATTATTGCCCGTTATGTGAGCCCAGCTTATTAGGAATCACATAATAATATCAATTATTAGGAAGCACATAATAATATTTGTTCAGCCCAGGTGCTATGGGTAAAAAGTGAGGGAAGTGGGCAAATGCTGTGACATTATGAAGCAACCTCAAAAACTGTGGCACAGACACCAAGAACTGGGAAGCCCTGGCCCTTGAGCGCTCTAACTGGAGGTCAGCTTTGACCAGCAGTGCTGAAGAATTTGAAGAGGCACGAATGGAGGGCGAAAGGGAGAAATGTGCCAAGAGGAAGGCACATCAAGCCAACCCTGACTGGGACCACCTTCCAGCTGGAAACTGATGTCCTAACTACGGGAGAACATGCAGAAGAAGAGTAGGGCTCTACAGTCACTTATGGACCCACCTCCAAGACACCACATCTGGAAGACAATCATCCTTGAGCTATGAGTAAGTAAGTAACTATGAAGCAATCAGATTTGGTGATGTGAAGACCAATGTAATGTAATTTTGTTGCTAATTGCTATGAAGTTGACTTTGAGTGATGGTGATCCTTCCATCTGCAGTTCTGCTCAACCCTTGGAGACCTAGCGCTGTGGCTTCCTCAATTGAATCTATTAATAATCTAGAATGTGGTCTTCCTCTTTCTAGTGAATTGTGTCTTCTCATGATAAAGCCAAAGAACAACAGACTCAGTCTGGTTATCTTGGCTTCTAGAGAGAATTCAGGCTTGGCTTCTAATCGGACCCATGGATTTGTTTCTTTAGCAGTCCTTGACATCCATGGAGCTGTTCTTCAGCACCACATTTCAAATGGGTTGATTTTCTTTCTGTCAGCTTTCTTCCCTGTTCAGTTTTCACAACCATACACAGAAATTAGAAACATGATGGTATGGGCCACCTTAACTTTAGTATTTAGTATTATCTTTACAGCTTTTGCAGAGTCCCCTCATAGCTGTCTTTCCATGCTCTATTCTTCTTCTGGTTCTTGACTGCAGTCCAAAATTAAACTAATATCTAAGGCAAAATCTCCATTCCGGGTAATGCGTGAGCCAAAGTATGGAAAATTATTTCAATGCCCCAATTGTTTATTTTAAAGTAACAGATAACATCTGTATTCATTATTTTTATTTTTGTGATTTTGTGTGTGTGTGTCAGGAGTAACTTGAGAAACTGCAAGTCACCTCTGGTGTGAGAAAATTGGCTGTCTGCAAAAATGTTGCCCAGGGAACACCCAGATGTATTACCATCCTATAGGAGGCTTCTCTCATGTCTCCACATGAGAAGCTGGAGCTGACAGATGTAAGCTCACCCCACTCCCAGGATTCGAACCATCAACCTTTTGGTCAGCAGTCCTGCTGGCACAAGGGTTTAACCCATTGCACCACCATGATATTTTGCTGTAAACCAGCCTTTGCACTTCCTCTCTTGACTTTCTTCCATTATCCTTCCAAGACTTTCTTATTTTCTGTTAGTAGTACAGTGTCATCTGCATATCTTAAACAGATTTCTTATTCATATTCATATCCTTTCTTTCATTTTCTTTTTCCCATTCAATGTGGTATCTCCAACTGCTCAACTCCATTTGCAGACTTGATATGGCTTTATATTCCCTTGATCTGGATTCATTGGAGATTTGACTTCCCCTTTTGTGGGCTTCGTTATTTCAGTTTCCACTCTTAAGTGATGCCAGGTAAATGATATACACGAGACAAGTTAAAATGCATAGCTAAGTAGAGGTAGAGGCTTTCTGGATCTCTAAGCTGCTTAGAAATGTTTGAAGTTTAGTTTGTAAAAGAAAATGCCTAGGGAAAATACCCTATGCAAAATAATCTTCTTTTCTGAAATGAGGCCTCTAGAGGATAGTAGGGAAGAATGAGAGAAAGCTACCATACTCAGTATGGGGAGAACGAAGAAACTCACCATATCCTTGGACTGAACTGCCTGTTTCTAGGGCTCAAAAAGGCAATAGTGCTGGGATTCTTTTCTGACTTCAAGTCTTAGTAGTCTTCTTGCTTCCTCTCCATTTCAGGTGTGTGCAGATCTTTGCTGGCAATCCTTTCCCCCCTTTTTGGACCGGGTTGTGGCACAGCTGGTTGGGGGTCAGCTGCATTAAAATCACCACTGACTAGCTTGCTGTCGATCTCTGCAGCCTGGAAGACAGATGCATATGTCAAGTAGGAAATTTAGGTACCACTTATGCGGGAAGGCTAATGTAACTAATTTACAATGCATAGAAATCTCCCGCAGCGTGCAAAAGAATGAGGAAGTACTCCATCGGTGGCCAGAATTCGAGCATACCCTCACGAAGCTGCAAAGTTAAATAGCCTCTGTGTGCCTGTCTATATATGTTGTGTCTCTATGGCACTGGATGTTTGCCATGTATATGTGCATTGTAATCCGCCCTGAGTCCCCTGCGGGGTGAGAAGGGTGGAATATAAATACTATAAATAAATAAATGATAAATTTTCTCGCTATGTCATTCATACTTTTGAAGATGCATCACTGAGATAAGGTTGAATCACTGCTATTTTGTTTTCCCTTGATGACCTTTCTTTGCCAGTAATTTGCCCCAAAAATGTGGCCCTTGGTGATGTATTGGCATAGAAAGCAGCGTGTTTCCAATAAAAGACACATCCCGTCCCCTCAAAAGGCAATTAAATATATAAAATATGGAGAGGTAATCAATCTACTTGAGAAAACATTGACATTCTCAATTATTTGTGTAAAAATTGAGCAAAGATTGCTAGGTTTCAAAACTGATTAAAAGAGAAGCATCTTCTGCCCTATTCAGGGTCTCTTTCTCTACTCATTCTTCATTTATGCCCATCAACAAGTGAACACTGACTGTAATTGGCATTATGTACTGTTGATAACAGATGAAATTATAGTTTTAGGGTGGCTTAAGACCATGAAGGAGAAATGAGGGTAATTCAAGTGATCCTAACCAACATACTATCCCGATAACATCCGAAAAATCCGAATGGCAAGACTGGACAACAGATAACACAGCATCACGTTACTAAACTGACAACTTCTAATACTGTTATCTTCATTTGCAGCAGTCATCAAAAGGAAGGCTAACTTTTATAATCCTTTGTGTGAGTCTAATCAGTTAGTATATCATCAGATTTGGACTATATCTTTTGTTCTCAGTACAACAATGCTATCTTTTGCTTTCAGTGGATTTCCTCAAGCCATTTGACACAGCAGACCACCCCCATCCTAAGCCTATTGTCACAGGGCAGCAAGCACCGTGCTGCATAGAAACAGTTTTTGTGTGTTTCAGCATACAAACGAAAATAGGAATAATATCATTTTGAGAGAGAGAAAACGACTCTTATTACTCTTGGTCGAACAGCAAGAAGAGCAGAATTCAAAATGATCTTAACGGATTAGAGAGATGATGGACCAAAACTACCAAAGTGAAATTCAATGGAGACAAATGCAAGATACTCCACTTAGGCAGAAAAAATGACATGCAAAGAGACAGAATGGCGGACGATGTCTGGCTCGAGAGCAGAACGTGGGGAAAAGATCTTGGAGTCGTCGTGGGAAGCAAGTTGAACATGAGCCAACAATGTGATGCGGCAGCTAAAAAAAGCCAATGGGATTTTGGCCTGCATTGATAGGAGTCTAGATCCAGGGAAGTCATTGCCCCTCTCTATTCTGCCTTGGTTAGACCACACCTGGAATACTGTGTTCAATTCTGGGCACCACAATTGAAGGGAGATGTTGACAAGCTGGAATGTGTCCAGAGGAGGGCGACTAAAATGATCAAGGGTCTGGAGAACAAGCCCTATGAGGAGCAGCTTAAAGAGATGGGTGTGTTAAGCCTTCAGAAGAGAAGTCTGAGAGGAGACATGATAGCCATGTATAAAGATGTGAGGGGAAGTCTTGTTTTCAGCTGCCCCGGAGACTAGGATGCAATGGAGCAATGGCTTCAAACTGCAGGAAAGGAGATTCCACCTGAACATGAGGAAGAACCTCCTGACCGTGAGAGCTGTTCAGCAGTGGAATTATCTGCCCCGGAGTGTGGTGGAGGCTCCTTCTCAGGCCCGGATTACCCATAAGGCCACCTAGGCCATGGCCTAGGGCGGCAGCCATGGGGGGGGCAGCAGATCCAGACCCCCCATTTTTTTAAAAAGGTCAATTTTTCAGGTGCTTCTGCGCCTCCACGCGGAGCGCCATGGGCCCCTAGGCCCTTTGACATGGCTCCCCTCCGCTCCGCCACTTGCTCCTCGCTCACCCCTCCTTCCTTCCTTGAGTGAAGGAAGGAAGGAGGGGCAAGCAAGAGCAGAGCAAGAGGGGCAGAGCAGCCGGGCCTCTGCGTCACCCCTCCGCTCCGCCTTTTGCTCCTCCTCGCTCACCCCTCCTTCCTTCCTTCATTCAAGGAAGGAAGGTGGGGCGAGTGAGGAGCAAGAGGCAGAGCGGAGGGGCGACGTGTCACAGCCAGGCCTCTAACGCGTCGCCCCTCCACTCCGCCTCGCGCCGGCGAGGCGGAGCCATGGGTGGGGGTGAGGCGGAGCCGTGCGGGCAGGGCAGGGGTGGGGCAGAGCCGTGGGGGATGGGGCGGAGGCGGAGCCTTTGGCCTAGGGCGCCAAAAAGGCTTAATCCGGGCCTGCTCCTTCTATGGAGACTTTGAAACAGAGGCTGGATGGCCATCTGTTGAGGGTGCTTTGAACGTGATTGTCCTTCTCTTGGCAGGGGGTTGGACTGGATGGCCTATGAGGTCTGTTCCAACTTTATGATTCTATGATTCTAACAGACTCGTGATAAATGTCCAAAATGGATGCATGGCATATATTCCACATTTAGATTTGTCTTATGATGATTGTCCTAATGGAACGTAAAACCAGTTGCATCTGGAACTCTCCTTCACTGGAGATATCTTTCAAGAATACTACAACAACATATCAGATCCTGAAGTCAGGAGAGAGTCAAAATAGATGCAATTCAAGATAGCTTTCAAAATGAATATTCAAGGATTCTTGATATTTCCAGCTTACATTGTCCTCCTCTCTTACTCTTAAAGTGTTTGACGATCCTGTTTACTGAATCCGGAGCTATTTCGATGGTGTCAAGAAGAGAATCATTGCCCCCTGTTACAAGTTTATGTTGCATTGTATCCAGAATGGAAAATGTCTACCATTCCTGAACCTAATTGAATTTCTTGGAGAGGCTCTCAAAAGTACAAGGACCATGAAAATGAATGAAGGATCGTGATAATTAATGCACTATTCGGCGGTATAGCATTCTGCTCCCCACCCCCACCATGACGGCATTCTAATTCTTTCCCCAACACTTATTATGAAGCACTTTGTTTTATCTTTATTTTTGCCAGGCATCTGGCTTATTTCTTTATGATAGGTGTTTTTTTGAATACATAGCTTCAATGTATGCTATAAAAACACCACCAAGTGTGACAGAAGCATAATGCATGTGATCACTGCTTTTAATTGCCCCACAAATGTTTCAAAGGAATGTAAACCAAAAAGAGCAGCAAGACAACACTGGCAGCTGAACAGCTGGTGCACATCGAAGGGTGCCACCACAGTTTTGATGGCGAGCCCTTTTCTTTCATTTTGACTACGTGGATAAAAATGGGAATGAAACAATGTTTGATGTGGGTGAACAAATGAAAAAGAAAGAGCCAAGGCAAATGCCACTGGCTGGAATTTTGAGAAGCCTGCTGAGGCTCACAGCTCTGCAAAGGGACCCACGTTGAACAGTTTTGGGACCGAACCCCCATTTATGATTAGAAGTTCTAGTGAGAGAAGTAATTGGAGCAGGCCCGGATTACCCATAAGGCCACCCTAGGCCATGGCCTAGGGCGGCAGCTTTGGGGCGGCAGCAGAACTAGACCCCCCAATATTGGGGGGGAAATAATTTTTTTAAAAAAAATTCCGATCTTCGGGCGCTTGCTTCTGTGCCTGTGCAGTGAGAAGGAGCAAGCGAGAAGGAGCTGGGGGGAGTCCCGCTGGCCCTAGGGTGTCTGACGTGGCATCCTCCGCCGCCTCCTCACTCTCACGGGTGGGCGCCACTCCTTCCTTTAGTAAAGGAAGGAGGGGTGCCTGTGCGAGCGAGAAGGCGGTGGGGAGAAGCCATGTCAGACGCCCTAGGGGCGGGACTTCCCCCTGCTCCTTCTCCCTCGTGCCGGCTCTGCCCCCCGCAAGCGGCCCCGCCCCCTCAAGCGGCTTTCCCCCGGGGGGCGGCATTTACAGGGGGTGGCCTAGGGCGCCACAAAATGATAATCCAGGCCTGAATTGGAGATTGCAGAAGAGAAGAAGTGATTATAAGATGGGAGGAAATAGTTTGTTCCTACTGTCCCACAGAAACCCAATATTAGCTTTGTCAGTCATCACTTTGTGGGAGTTTATCTGGCAAATGGAACTTGAGATCAGGATTCTATCCATGTGACAGAATCACAATGCAATCATTCCACTTTAACTGCCATGGTTCAGTCCCATGGAGTTCTGGAAATTTATGGGAAAATCATATTGAATTCCCAGCCAGCATGCTCTGGTACCTCACCAAGTTTCAAATCCATAACTCCATAGGATGGTATAAAGCAGTGGTTCTCAACCTGTTGGTCCCAGGTTTGGGCCAATTTACCAGCTGTTATGATTTCTAGGAGTTGAAGACCAAACATCTGGGGGCCCACAGGTTGAGAACCACTGGAAGGCAATTAAAGTACAATAATTGTACTGTATTTTTGTAGGGTGAGTGGGCTACTGGAATCCAACTCAAGGACAAACATCAACACCTGGCCATATAGATATACCAAAAGAGTATTGATGGCACAGTGGATTAAGCCGCTGAACTTGGTGACCGAAAGGTTGGTGGTTCAAATCCAGAGAGTGGGATGAGCTCTCGTTGTTAGGCCCAGCTTCGGTCAACCTAGCAGTTTGAAAACATGCAAACGAGATTAGATCAATAGGTACTACTTTGGCGGGAAGGTAACGATGCTCTGTGAAGTCATGCTGAACACATGATCTTGGGGGTGTCTTTGGACAACGCTGGCTCTTCAGCTTAGAAATGGAGATGAGCACATCCCCCAAAGTCGGACATGACTAGACTTAATACCAGGGGAAACCTTTACCTTAAAGAGCACTGTGTCTTTGAATATGTACAGAGATTCTTTTCTGGGCATCATTAACCTTGGCACTAAAACTTAATAAATTACTATGTTCCATAATATCATTTCTCAACAATTTTCACCTGAAGTGATTCTGGGCGACCTCATCTTCAATGTGTGCAGAAATTTTGAGGCAGTTTAATTTGTTAGAAGAAAAAGGAGTGTTGTTTTCATGATTTTGGCTGCCTCTCTTGCTCTTAAAGATCCGAAAGCACAAAGCATCCTGGTGTCCTGATTTTCAGCCAGGAAAAGCTTCATCCATTTGTCTCCTCACTTCAAGGCAGGAGCTTGTTGTTTTCATGTTGGGTGTCTCTGTCTTTTATTTCTGGTTACATTTGACTTTCCATCTCATAAGATATAGTCAGTACTTTGTTTCACTGCATATAAACCACAGCATGTGAACTGTGGATAATATTGGTTCTCGTGTAACAAACTGCTGACAATTATTCCGAAATGTTGTGTTCCCGAAACATACCTCATGGTTGCTTCTCAGTTCATGGATACAACTGACTGACAACTTCGTTCCACAACAGAGAATAATTAGTGCTTTGCAGCAAATACATTACTATGTATGTTCGGTTTTGTTGCTATTATTGTTCCCCAAGAGAGCCGGGAAGGCAAATATCTATCTTAGAGTTCCTTACAAATGCTGAATATGGGTTTTGCTAGATAGCTTCACTCAGCTGCGGCTATGAAGCGGAACAAGCAGCATATGAACCGCATGTTGTATATCTAACACAGCAGGTGGCATTGTTACTTGAAATAAAGAAAATACAAGGACTGTACCAAGCATCAAATGCAGTTTTATTGATTAATTGATTCAAATACATTCAGAAAGAGGCATCCTCTGATGATTACATTGTACATCTGTTGCAGCAACACTAGCGGGATGGGCAGGCAGACAGCTGAGATCAGAGACCGAAACGCAATAGATTCCATTTGAATTTAAAAAAATAGCATATTCCACATTTAGCCAAAGTATTTCAGAAGCAAGGCAGGAATGGAAAGGAGGAGGAGGAGGTGGAGGAGGAGGTCACTTATGTGAGAAATAGACACAAAGATGTACACACAGAATAGGCATCTAGTTCTTGGGTTGCCAAATGTTCCAACTCTCTCCCTTTGCCTTTTACAGCAGTGTCATCTATAAAAGTCTGGAGGTGATAATGGTGGCTTTCAGGCTGTGAAAAGAGATTCACCTGCTGGCTTCTATGCCTTCAATTGCAACTTAAAGGGACAAGACTAGGCAGGATAGTTTTTCCTGACCTGTTTGCAATGCTGTATGATAAACATGACAACATTTCTCCTCTTTCCCCTACCCTCTGCACCCCGGTGTTTTCCCCCAAAGGTAGATATGTTGGAGGATAAATGCATAACGTTGTTAAAGCGTACTGCTTCTCGGCAGTATGTTGCATCAAATACGAATTGCTTCCAAGGATTCAGACTAAATTTGATCCACTTTAGGGGAACCGTATGTCAGTTTGGAATATCTCTGCAATCCATCCAAATCAGCTCAATTTAGTTGGCGATTCGGGTTCCTTCAAGCCAAAACACACACACACACACACACACACACAAAACCTTCCGCTCACTAGAAGCCCTTGGATATTCAGTTGATGAATATGGCCAACCTGCCCTTTCCTTCACCTTTGTAGTCTGCAGGCCTAATAAAAATGCATAAAACCAAACTACATTTCTTTTGTACTTTGGGCATTTTCCTCTGGCATTTAAAGCAATAAGATTTAGAGCTGTTTTTCGGCCCTTCTTTCCTCAGTTAAAATATGTTGCTGAATTAACTGGAAAAAAGAACAATCAGGTTGTGTATACGGATGCCTTTTTGTTTGTGGGGCTTCACTGGGTAGTCAAATAGGCTATCTAGATCCGGAAAGTGCACCGAGGTCTAATGGAGAATTGGATAAAGGAATTTGTCAGCAGCGATCAAAGAGTCCTATTGCTACAAGGGAGCTAGCAATTTTCCAGCCCCGCATGCCAAGGCTTTGATCTGCAGTGTTGGAAAACGAGAAAGGCAAGCCAATGACACATCACAAATGCTTCTTATCTTGAAGCACAAAACAGTCTTGTTCTCTTCTGAGATGGCATATCTGGCTTTCTCCTCCATTTTTTTTGTTTAATAGCATTCCTTAGGACACGACCACTCTTGTTTCATGGTGAATGTTAAAACCTCCCTGGCAAACTCAATAGAAAAGTACCTGGTAACCCCCCACCTTTCTCCCTTGATGTTGTTTATCCTTGGCCCTGAGATGTAACATTTTCTAGTTTGCTTTGAGAAATACAGTTATTGATGTTTTGCCTTTTGAACAATAGTGACTTTTGAACAAATGCAACCTTTAAAACCCATTTGTTTTTGCTCATTCTTGCACACAATCTGACTTGGCTTGCAAGGTGGAGTGATATTGTATCAAAGTCTATGTCTATAACCCTTCGTAATATCCAGACCTATTTAAGGCTTTGGCAGACCTCAAAAGCTTTCCCACTCTTTTGTGACACATTGTCTATTGCTTTAACATTACTCACTCCATGTAGACTTTAAATTAAGGTCGGGTATATCTTGTTGATTTGCACACGTGTAAGCTCCACTACTCGAGATGGACATACAATTGCATTTTCAGGTCTCCATTTAGTTGTACAGTGTTCCCATCAAAAACAAAATTTTGAATAGCAGTATCTTTTGGGAAATGTGAATCTCCATAAATATTTGGGAAATGGGATTCATAACCTTTTTGAAAAACCACCGGTCACTGGAAAGGCTTGGCCTTGTTAGAAGTCACAACCTTTTGAAAAATGATATTCACCAGCATTCATGCAAGGCTACTAGGTCTTTCAGCTGCTAAACTGATGTACCTAGGTATGTCTTTGAACTGTTAGGGACAAAGACATGCCAATGCACAAAATATATATTCAGCAGTTTCAGAAATTATTTGAGTTATCCAAAGACATCTACTCTCCTTTAAATATATATTTGCCTTTAAATCACTGTCTCAAGAGACAAAATAAAGTCTTCTTTAAAAGTAACATAGTTGATTTACTCACAAAACTTCATGTATACAGCATACAGGAACCTTGCTTATGAATCCAGTTACAATAGGATTTGAAGTAGTCTGTGTAGGTAACACAGGGCATCTTCTTTAGAAACAATAGTCCATCATCCAATGAAGTGAAATGGCTTCTGCTCTCTCTAAGTTTAATAGCCTCTACTCTTTCTAAGAGTCAAATGGCTTCTATCTCCACTGAAGTCTAAAGCAAACTAAAATAGTCTTACTCCTGAATGTGTCCAGACCTGATCATATTGTCTGTACCCCCGCCCACAAGAATGAATTTAGGTAATATTGCAAACCAATACACACATACAATACAGTAAGCAATTATATACATAACAAATAGGCCTGTTAAATCATGCTTCTAAAATTTCCAACTTCTGTCCAACTTCTGTCCAAGGGGAGCCCGCCATGGCTTCACCCTCCCTCTTACAGCATCACGCCGGGTGACAGAAGTGGCGGTTTCGCTGCTTCTGTCGCCTGCGTGATGCTGTAGGAGAGAGGGAGGAGCCAAGGGGAGCCCGCCATGGCTTTGCCCTCCCTCTTACAGTGTCACGCCGGGCGGCAGAAGCAGCAATTTTGCTGCTTCCGTTGCCCGGCGTGACGCTGTAGGAGAGTGGGAGGTGCCAAGGGGAGCCCGCCATGGCTTTGCCCTCCCTCTTACAGCGTCACGCCGGGCGGCAGAAGCGGTGATTTTGCTGCTTCCGTCGCTCTGCATGACACTGTAGGAGAGAGGGAGGAGGCAAGGGGAGCCCACCATGGCTTCGCCCTCCCTCTTACAACGTCACGCTGGGCGGCAGAAGCAGCAATTTTGCTGCTTCCATCGCCCGGCGTGACGCTGTAGGAGAGAGGGAGGAGCCAAGGGGAGCCCACCATGGCTTCGCTCTCCCTCTTACAGTGTCACGCCGGGCGACAGAAGCAACGATTTCGCTGCTCCCATCACCTGGCGTGGCGCTGTAGGAGAGGGAGGAGGCAAGGGGAGCCCACCATGGCTTCGCCCTCCCTCTTACAGCGTCACGCGGGTGGCAGAAGCGGCGATTTTGCTGCTTCCGTCGCCCGGTGTGACGCTGTAGGAGGGCGGGAGGAGCCAAGGGGAGCAGAGCAAAGGGGGCGGCGGCCGTGGGTGGCTCTTGCGCCACCGCATGCATGCACACTTTTTTTGTAATTTTTTTGGTAATTTTTTAATTATTATTGCAGGAGGGTAGGAGGGCCGGAACCAAGGGGCTGGCGGGCCGTGTGCGGTCCGTGGGCCGCCTGTTGCACAGGCCCGTTCTAAATGTTTCTAAAGTACTTACAAAACAAAAATTCTGAAGGTGAAAACTAGGTGGCGCTGGTACTTTGTTTCTATAGTGTTGCTAAAGTTCTGGTGGTGAAATGCTCACCACCAGAAATTTAGCATCACTGTAGAAGCAAAGCACCAGCGCCATCTAGTTTACCCCCCCAGGAATTTTAGTTTTGTAAGTACTTTAGAAACATTTAGAAGCATGATTTAAACAGGCCTAATAACAAACAACTAGTGGAGGCTTGAGAAGGTTGCCATTTCCAACACTATCAACGGAGAAGACCACATGTGGGGATTTATTCTACACAATTCTTCTGTAGTAGTATCCAAATACATTTACATCCAGAATGAAGTGACAAAACAGAGATCGCAGGGTGAGTTAGGATCATAAGTTAATTATAATCAGAAGTCGATTACACCAACAAATTTGCAGCACTCTAACCCTAAACAGGCATTTACTCAATTACAGTGGCTTGCTTAATAACAGCTAGATTCTGCTTCAGGGTAATTTGCTTCCTACTACCTTGACTACACCTGTTCAGGCTTGAGAGACTCTTTCCTGGGGCATATCACCATCCCTTAGGCTTCTGGCTCTGTTCTGTATGCTTTTTACAATGCCTGGCAGCAGCTCTTCAGAGTATCAGGTAGCAGGGTTGGGTTTTTTTCAGCCCTGTGCAGAGGAATTAGACCTGGAATGTTTTGTATGCAAAGTCTGGGCTTTATTATTGAGCCAAGTGTCAGGTCACAATCCAACACACAGGTGGATGGGTTTAAACATGATGAAATCAATGGATCTGAAGCATGCCTTGGCTAGCCACAAGGGGTTAACCATTGGGGGAGAGGCATCAAGGTGAATCAAATGATAACTATTCCGTTGTCATTACAAACACAAAAAACTTTGTTTGGTGTATTTTCTGCTTATGAAGATTAAAAGAAAAACATGTAGACACAAATATACTTCTCAACTGTTCGTTAATAATACAATTACAGCTGAAATTCTATACATACATGAAAAGCTGAAGTTCAGAATGAGTAGACATTTGAACACTGGACGATGACTCTGGAGACCAAGGCTCAAATCCCATTCAATCATGGAAACCCAATGGTTGACCTTGGACAAATTACACTATGTAACACATTTTTTGTTCCCAGGTTATCAATGTCATTTCATAATTGGTTCTATCATAAAAACATGGAAAAAGTTTATTAAACTGCAAAAAATGTTTTCGTGGGACATCCTGCAGCAGATTTAGCTCTAGTTTTTCAATGCATATCTCATCGTAGAGTCTCAACTAATTCAACATAGTTTTTGTGGCAGCCACAAAAACAAAGTTTCTGGAGTATAACAATGACTTGCAAAGTAAGTACGGTGCAATTGAACAGGAATAACACCTTCAAACCAGGAAATGATTTTTTCCCAAATTTTGTTACATAGTATTATACTCTCAATCTCAAAGGAAGCCAAAGGGACACCCTTTTGCAACAAACTGGCCACGAAATTCCCGTTTTAGGGTCACTATAACTCAGAAGTGCTTCTGGAACATGGCCATACAGCCCAGAAAACTCACAGCAACCCAGTGATTCTGGCCATGAAAGCTTTTGACAACACATTGTATTTATATGTTTTATCTGTTTTTATTGCTTAATGTGTTGTATTTGGTTATTTGTATTTGTAATGCGGCATTGAATTTTGCCAAAGCCATAAGCCACGCTGAGTCCCCTTTGGGGTGAGATAGAGCAGGGTAGAAATATTGTAAATAAATAAATAAATAGGTCTGTCAAATGGATGCACAGTCGATTGACAGAGAGCCAGTAGAACTCTCAGAAACTCTTTATTTTGCACTGTAAACACTGTAACACTGGAGAAAGTGGTTGCCTTTGCCTTCCTCTGAGGCTGATAGAATATGACTTACCCAAGGTATATCTATAATCTCCAGGATTGTTGCAAAGCCCTAGTTGCCACCAGGACCAATCACTAGGCAGCATTAAGAGATCCAAAGTTTCAGCTGACAAACCACTGCTGTAACCAGAGCTTTAATAAATAATTAGGGGAGAAATCCAGCAGATTTTTTTATTCCTCCTTTATGTGCTAATTCATATATGTGCACATGCAAATATGCTTGTATTTTTGATATGCACACATACAAATATACGGATCAGTGCATAAAGGAGGGAATTGTATTTTTAAAAAAACTTCCGGTGGATGTGCCCATCTGTCCTCCAGTTTTTCTTGAGACACAGAAGAGAGGCCAGTGAGGATGGCAGGGGACCTGCTCTAAGGTCCTGGGCCCCCCCCCCCCCCTCTTCTAAATCCCATGATTTGGCACTCTGGAAGCACCATGAGCTCACACTGCCATATAATCCTGTACAATGTGGTCCTTCCTTCCTTCCTTCCTTCCTTCCTTCCTCCCTTCCTCCCTTCCTTCCTCCCTTCCTCCCTTCCTTCCTTCCTTCCTTCCTTTTTTCCTTCTTTCCTTCCTTTTTCCTTCCTTCCTTCTCTACCTCTTTCCTGCATATCCACCTTTTTCGTTCCCTCCCTCCTTCCTTCTCTACCTCTTTCTTTCTTTCCTTCCCTCCCTCCTTCATTCCTTCCCAGAAAAGAATTGTGCTCGAAGGAAGTGCTTGAGAGAGGTGCATCCCTGCTCTCTGAAGAGCAAGGGCTCCATGGTTAGCAAGCTGAGCATCTGTATCATCATTTAGCTTTGGGGGGGGGTTAAGTCCTTTCTGCTGCTTTTTTGGAGAAGTTTTATGAGTGATGTTCACTCAATGGTCTGTTAGGGGTGTAGTGTCCAAATTTGGTGTCATTTCACCCAGTGGTTTTTAAGTTATGTTAACCCCACAAACGAACATTACATTTTTATTTATATAAACCCTGAAAAATTCATAATACAGAAGGCCTGTCCTTCCTGAGATTTGTTGGTAATTGCCATCAAAACCCCTATAAATAAGAGGCCTCCAAGATACCTTGTTATCAACAACTCTGCCTGGTTCTCTGAACTGTCTCTGTCAGACTATCTAGATCTCTCTTCTGTGTACGTGTGTCAAGCAAGAACTTTCTTGACTTTTCAGCTGGAGTGTGCACAGTCCTTATGCACAACTAAGGGTTTTATAAGCATACGCCCTGTACTTCCACCTGCAGCACATATTCCACTTTCTGTCGTTCTTAATTAAAATCTTCTATGGAAATGTCTGTCTCCTTTTAAGTCCTTCTTTAAAAAAACATTTTGTCTGATGTCAACAGGAGAAAAATCCTCCTGTTGGAAAGTAAGTTAGTATCTCTTACATTCTGTAACGCTATCAGTTTCAGGTGTTCATTATTTTTCCAACTTTTTTCCTTCCAGCTGAGAGAATTCTGTTTTAGGTTTGATGTTTCTTATCAGCCACATACTGGCAGTTCTTTTTCTACTCTTCTTTCTTTTTTTAAGTTCTAGAAGCTTTGTTAGTGTCATTAAAGACACAAAGTATGGAGAATTGCTAATACATCTTGTCAGCACTCGCTCTCATTTTAAAGTTAGGCAAGTATTTTTTCCCCTCTGCCATTTAAATATATTTCTGTTACAGATTTGATGGTGTGTACATGTATTCACTACACAGAAGTTAGAAGAAAGGCAGTGCACTCCTACTCTGATGCTCTGTCTTCCTTTGCTTTGCTTTCTCTTCACCTCTCCCACTCCATTATTTTATTGTTTCTGGTTTGTTTTCAGATGCTCATTCCCACCTACATACAACATCTTGCCGGGGATGGAAAGAATATTCCTATCGGTATTTATCCCTTGGTTGTAAACTAGGTTTCCTGGAGGTCAAACATTTTACTTAATTTTTCAAAGATAGTTTTCATCATTCTCTTCTCCTGTTGTAATACTTCCAATATGTTCCAGAAATATTATTTTTGGAGAAAAACACAGGACTAACGTTTTATTTATTTTGTGTCAAAAGAATTGCATAAATAAGTATAACACTGATAAGAAATAGAGGAAACACAAGTGGTGAAATCATTTTTTTTTACCTAAAATGGGCAACAGTGACCACATTGTTTGTAACTTCAAACAATTTTTCCTTTGTGCATGTGGCAGGGCATGGTGGGCAAGCATACTGATGCTGAGTTGTTGGTTCTGCTCCACAGTCACACAAGGTGGAGGACGCTTTTAGGTTTTTACCAGGTTGTCTTTTGATCTGCCCACTCCACTTCTGAATCTGTCCAGGAATGTCCAAGTTGCCAATTCCTGGTTTGCTTCTGGAGGAAGACCCTAGTGGGGGGGCCACCCAGTTTAGCTGCCCAGAGGGATACTCTTGCTGTTGTTGGGAAAACATTAAGAGGAGTTGTGGTTCTCATGAAACTTCTCCATGATTTGAGTCTACTGGGAGGAGGCTGATAGCCATGCAGTTGGTGGCTTTCACAGTGTTCAAAGTTATTAAAGGTGATTAAAGGTGTGTCTCTGCAAAAACAGGGGGGGGGGGGAACCCTACCATAGTTGCTCATTCTAGCATGTCAGGATGAAATAATCAAGGATTTGTATCCCTAATTCCATCCTATTTCTGTTTATTTATTTATTTATTCAATTTTGTATACCGCTCCTCCTTGCAGGCTCGGGGCGGTTTACAACAATCACTTGAGATACATGTAAAACACATAAAATACATAAAATACATATAATCAATTAAAACATTTGTCAAATAGAGTGTGGTCAGAACCGGAGGGATTAGTTAAAGGCAAGCTTAAACAGAGTCGTTTTACATGCCCTCCGGAAGGGAGCTAGCTCCGTGATGGCGCGAATGTAGTCCGGCAACGCGTTCCATAGCGTCGGGGCCACCACGGAGAAGGCTCGCTGTCTGGTAACAGAAAGATGGCAGGAGCGGACTGATGGAACTGTCAGGAGATTTTGTTCTTCTGAACGTAGTGGTCTCGGGGGAACATACGGGGTGAGACGGTCCCTTAGGTACGCTGGCCCTAGACCATACAAGGCCTTAAAGGTCAATAACAGCACCTTGAATACAGTCCGGCACTCTATTGGCAGCTACTGCAATTGCTGCAGGATAGAAGTGATAAGAGAGACTAGTGCCCTGCAAAGGGAAGTGCTCAATGGAGCTGCCTACAGGCCCTCTGGAAAAAACAATATTGTCAGGCATCCTTATAACTTCATCTCTGCAGCAGATTCCTACTTCTCTTTTCCTCTCCTCTTTTCCTTTCCCTTTCCTGATGGTCCATCTGTTCCCTGGTGCTCAGCTGCTTATTTTGCCCCTCTCCCCACCAAACAAGTATTCTTTGTATAGTCAATAGCATTGCTGTATTATGATGTCTTTCTCTCATTTTCCAGTAGAACCCACTGTTTAATAGTGTTGTGATCCAACTGGATAAGTACTTTTCAGAGGATGGTCTGGGACTTCCTTGGACAGATACCTTGTAGGGGAGTGTCCAAGGCCCCTTCTACACTGCCATATAAAATCCTGATTACCTGGTTTAAACTGGATTATATTTATTTATTTATTTATTCGTATTTGTCTGTTGCCCTTCCCAATGGCTCGGGGCGACTCACAACATGTTATAAGTTAAAACCACAATAAACCATAGATAAAAAGGCACACTAGGTCGCACATTAAACACTGCGACAACAAATGATAATACAAGATGACGGTATGCAGAGGGAGACTGCATTTCATCCAACCCCAAAAGCCTGCTGAAACAACAGAGTCTTGCAGGCTTTCCTAAATGGGAGGATGTTCTGAATTATATGGCAGTGTAGATTTATATAATCTAGTTCAAAGCAAATAACAAGCCACCAGGAAGTTCTATGTTCCTCAGGAAGTGGATTGTGGGTTCTTCCAAGAAGTGAGGGTTTCTCAGTGAAGTCAGAGGAGAAAGGTGACACATCAGCCAGATGCAGATCATATTTGCCATACAAATGAGTGTCCCAATGCAGGGAATATGTCTCATAAATAATGTCTCCATCATATGTGTAGACCTGTTTGAATGCCCACTAATGGTAGTAAATCTCTATTTTTCCAGTGCTGTTGAATGTTGAGAATAATTATTCAGTTCTTCATCCCATAGCAGTTGGGATACTTGCATCCCCCCCCCCCCCTGCAGTGGTGGGAAACTAAAGTTTTCCTATGAATTCAGAGTTTTCTGGCATGTACAAAAGCTGTCCGTGAAAACTGCACACTTTTGGGAGACAATGCAAGACAATCCCCACATATCCACTTTATATTTACATTCACACTTCAGTGTCATGACCTCATTGAATGGTGGGGGGGAAATATCACCTGGTCCAGTTCCTGGGTAATGCAGTGCCTCATGCTTTGTTGAGTGCATTAAAATACTGATGCAGTGATGATAGGTTTAGTATTCGATATTTTTAAGCAACTAAAGTTACTTCTGAAAGTAACTTTTTGACTCTGGATTCAGCACTCATCTCAACAAACAGAGCCATAAACTTGTATCAAATGCTCCTGCTCTTATGGTAGAAATACAGCTGCAAAAAACAGAAATGGAATATTAAAGTCAAGAATCACATATTTAGTTGAGGACAGCAATATGGTTGGTTTTATTTATTTCTTTTTTGTGTATGGGTCTAATAAATCAACATAAAGCCTAGTAGTAGTAAATGCTGGGGAACTGATTCAATACTGAGTCAGTTGAAAGAGGAGAGCTACTTAATCTCCATTAGTGCTGCCTATAAAATCTATATGCTTCTTCGAGGACTCCAGTCTAAGTACTTGCAACATACAATCTTGTGTAATTTATATACTGGATGCAGTCTTACTGGCATTGCTATGGATATTTACAGATGAAAGAAGCCTCATCCTTCCTTGTCCTTTTCTTTTTTAAAAATCTTAAAATTATTTTCTGCTGCTCATGAAGATGTGTAATTGCACAACAGCAATTGTGCCCTTCCTAGCACAGCCAGTGGTCAGGGATAATGAGAGTTGGGATTAAGGGATGAACTAATTGGATGTGGCCTTAGAGACCATTTGGTCCAATCCTGGATGAATGTCCTTCCAGCCTTTGAATGTATGCCTCTGGTGAGGGATTTTTGGTTTGTCAACATCTGGAGGGTGCATTTTGCCCAAGAAACTTTGAAAATATGGAAGTTTGTAACAAATCAGAATGGCATTGAGTCTGACACCTTGAGACCCCCCAGGCTCTCCACACTTATGGTGCGATTAAAACCATTTCCTGAATGTAAAAAATAAGCAACAAAGCTATCTATGAAAACAGAACAAACAAAAAAACTAAAGGAAATCCATCAGGTCTTGTTATGGAGCAAATTACGGGCTGCCTCCTGTTGTGTTCTCTAAATTAAAATACTTTATAAAGTCACTATCCTAGAAGTTAGATGTCTTGTTACCAGTCCGTTGACATGGATAAGAAATAACAAGTATAATATAAGCTGCATCTACACTTATCTAAATAATTTGGAGTACTGTTCTCCAGAGCCACCTTGGGAAACAGCATAGGAGGATCCCCCAGAACCCTTTGGTGTCCAGATGGACGTATAGACCAAGAACACATTGGAGGTGCTACTGCTGTTTAGTTGGCATTTTCAAGTTCTTGGCACGGTCCTTCTGACAACATTGCTTCTAGGCTTGTGCACAGATTCGATTTGTCCGGTTCCATTTGACTAATCTGGCTCGTTCAGCTTGTTCGAATGGCCATAATGGCAACGGCTCAACCTCCATGTTTTTTCCAGCAGCAACAGAACAGTGACTGCCAAAAACCGACTGCCTTTAGTTACAAAGGATGTGCAGGAGGGAGGCAGCCACTAGAAGGAAAAATGCAAAGGCACCACTCCAGGGTCTACAAATCAAAAGAAAAGAAAGGGCTTTCAAAATAAAGCCCAGGGTAGGATAGTTCCAACTAGATTACTCTTCCTTCCTTGGGAAGTGGGGTAGCCACCTTAAATTGCCTTGGAAAGCTATGTGCTGCAGGGAGAGAGTGCCATGTATGCACCTGTCTCCTCTAGAGTAGAAAAAGCTTTAATGAAACCCAGTCTCCTCTACGGACTGAAGGGAAAGGATCGCAGAAAGAGTGGTATCTTAACTTCAATGCTTTTAACCCAGGTCTTAATGAAGGATATAAGAACAACTGATGCCTAAAATGACAGGAAGGGGAGCCTGGGGAGTCCTTCCCTTCATTATGGGTTGGATAGAAAATTAATCTTTCAGCTTTCCGGATCAAAAACTCCTCTCAAATTTGGGAGGCTCCCAAAAAACGAATAAGGACCCCCATCAAAATCCGGGACACCAAAACGGATCACAGTTTACTCAGATTGCACAAGCCTAATTGCTTCTGACGTAGCACAACAAGGTACCCAACCATGTGACGAACAGAAGCAAAGTCGACAGCATGGCTCTACCAGGAAGTGTTGCAGGAAGAGAAAGTTAAACCCTAGGAACCTGGAAGAAGTTACTTGGCACTTCAGACTGTGATCAGAAACAGAGTAAAGACCAGTATGGTTGACATTGGTGTACATATTAGAGAGCAGATCAGATAATGTAATTTTTACTAGCAGCAATATCTGAACACTCTTCAAGGGCCAGATCTGCAGACATCTTACTGCAGAAGCCTGACCAGGATATAAGCTATAGATCCTAGAGGTGGTTCCAAGATATAGTGTTAAAGCAATGACTAAAGCCTACTTAAACCCCCTTTTGTCCAACATGGTGGCAAAATGTGCCCCCCCCCAAAAAAATCCACTACATTTTATTTATTAAGTAGGTCAATCAATCACATCTCCCAAATTACATGTGATTTTGTCCTCGTGATGAAGCCAACTCTTGGCTACAGATCTTAACTGAATGCTGTATTCCTTAAGTGATCTCGAGTTGTGTTTCCACCTTCAAAATAACCCAGTAATCAAGGAATTACCCCAGAAGTTGCCTTCATCTTCTTTTGTGTAACAAAGTTCAAAAAAAAGAAGGCGGAGGAAGAAGAAGAGAAGGAAGAAAGATTTGGACATTTCAGGCTAATCTTCTAGAGCAGTAAATATTCTAAAATTACCGCAAACCATTTCCTATGGCTTTGGCAGACTGTGCAAGTGGACTCCCTGGGGCCTACTTGAGCAGAAAATAAACTACCTCCTAATCCTTCCAAAACTTCAGAACAGAAACAATTGGCAGGAGTTTTAAAGGGAAATGTTGCACTAGTTTCTAGATGGCATGGGAAAAGAAAGCTTCATGCCCTTTTATTGGTTATTAACCTTCAAATGTCCTAGCAAAAAGAAGAAGATATTAT
The DNA here is from genome assembly GCA_030556195.1 of Anolis apletophallus. Lineage (NCBI taxonomy): Eukaryota > Metazoa > Chordata > Lepidosauria > Squamata > Anolidae > Anolis > Anolis apletophallus. The sequence continues at coordinate 22,652,665 of JARBWK010000016.1, read as the reverse complement.
TATGGCCAGCTTATAAAAGACTAGACGAAGATAGTTCCAAACAGGGTTCCTTCATCTCATAGCTTGACCATTTTCTATGAAGGCATCTTAGGGTGAGACTACCCTATTGGAAATTGGGTATTATCCTTTGTTAGATTTATTCCCCTTTGTTAGATTTATGTTTTAATTAAATTACTATTTGTTTAGTTAGTTAGTTACTATATTTATATGCCACTCTCTCTCTCATCCCGCAGGAGACTCAGAGTGGCTTACAAATTGGCAATATTCAATGCCACACATTTAACAAACAATACAATATATCATATAATATAACAATTGGCCTGAGGTTTTGGCTCAGCTGCAAGAATGCTATTAACCCTTAACTCTAAGACATTTCATGAACAGTCTTGGTAATAAAAAGATTTGCTTCAAGAAGTCATATCTATGAATATTTTGGTTTCCCCATAGGACACCATCTGGAATGCTGTAATTTTGAGCTTTATGGATCCAGGCTTGTTTTGTTTGTTTGTTTCACCATAGCACCAAAGGCCTGATCCATAGTGCTGCAATATCCACATACAAATAATCCTACCTCCATCCATATGGACTTATTGCCTGATGCATGTACATTGTGCTCTGAAATCTGATGTGAAGACCTTTTAAATTATAACCTTCTATGGTGGTAGAAGGAGCTTCCTGTGATATCTAATGGATTCATTCCTCTTCCTCTCTAGCTCACAGGGTCCAGCAGCAAGAATATAAATAAGAATTTTCCTTTTAATGTAGCCTTATTTTCTGATTGCTCATGATTAACCATGAACTAATAGAGGAAAGAGACTGAGATGCAGGAAGGCAGTGGGTGTGATAAAGCAACCAAACCAGAAGTCACACAAATATGGAAACTTGCAAGTACTTAGTGCTGTTGTCATGTGTGCCTTCAAAGTGGCAACTCTTAAGGTGAACCAATCACAGATTTGGCAAGGTTTCTTCAGATGGTAATTGCTAGACTTGGGCCTGAATCACTGTTAACAGAAAAATTTGTAGTTTTTGGAGGGCTATTTTGATTTAATTTCCTAAAACAGAAAGGGGAAGAGAGAGATGAGAAGACCAGCGAAACGGATTCAGAGAGTTGATATTTTTGGAAAAAGTTACGTCCGCAAAATACCTAAGACAGGGGGATCTGTGGTGCCTTTTTCTCTCCCCAGCAGAAGAAGCCTCTTCCATTATTTTTTTCTTGGAAAGTTACCTTCTCCTCCAGAGAGGGCCCTGGGAACTCGCTTTCCCAGTGACACTAGCATAGGGTGACCATTGAACGTTCCTTCAGCGCATAATGGGAGTTGAAGTTTTTCTCTCTGTGTGTCTCTCAGCCAAGAAAAAGGCTGGTGATGCCCGTGCTCTGATTGGCTGAGAATGGACACAGCCAGCTACTACAATTCCTAAATGTTATGGTTAAAACTTAAAATAATTCTAAAAATTCAGTAGATTGGTGAATTGTATTGAAATTTGACAGACCTGCAGTTGTAAATGGGGTCTACAACTGAGATATCTTTCATGCAGATAGGTCTTTAAATGGCAGAGGATTGAGCCTTTAAAGTTTCTCATAGTAACCTATGGGCCAAATCTCTGTCAAATGAAACAGAAACACCCTTCCCCTTTCAGTTAACTTTCGGGTAAACAAAATGAGGTGCACTGCACACAGTGGTTAAGAAAAACAGTCTATCAATAAGTCAATTGTTTTATCAAAAATATCATATAGTGAAAGAAATAGCACAAATATTGTTATCACATCATATACAGAACACAACAGAGATGGAATAAGCTTATAGGAAGGGCTCCCCCGCTACTGACACAAAACGCGTTCCCTCAGAGAAATGGAAGCATATACACATACACACTACGGAGATATCCCAATCAAACCTTATTACAGTAAAGTCCAAGCGGTAGTCCATAGTAGTAAATACATTCACATATCCATGTGCCCATAAGTTCACAGTTCGGCAATCTTGGAAAAAGAAAGGTGTCCACAGGGATGGGAGAGGAAGCTCCATGACGCCACGGGAAGCCGGGCGAATCTGTGCTGAGGGGCGGTACAAGGAAAGCAGCAGGAAATCCCCTGCCTCACAAAGGAGAGAATTCTCCTAGTGTCAGTGTTTATAACCAGGAATCTGCAAAATCATAATCCATTTGGATACGTTGGTAAGCAGGTAAGCCCATAAAGTGAGTGTAAACACTGGCGGAGCATCAAGGGAGGGCCGCAACAGTACGGATATACCAGCCAGGACCGTTTTGCCTCGGGAGAGGCTTTCTCAAACGGCAGCCCGAATGAGCCAGGAAATATGCCCGATTGTGATTCTACAATAATAAACAGTGGAAATTCAACAAGTAAATACATACGAACCACAAGATTAGCAAAAAGACAGACCAATATGTGGCAAAATAATAAAAATACATACAATTTCCATACAAACACTAACATCGCTGATATCCAGCAGTAGCTGGAAATAGTGACCCAAAGGTAAGGCGCACGGATTGTAAATTGCTTAAATACCATACGGACAGGTGTTAATTGGTCAATTACTTTAACAAAACGGATATGGATAGACCATCGTTAAGTCCTGATGGAAATTCGCTGGCAATTAGGGAAATCCAGTGGGCTTCAGCCCTAAGTAGGGTGTCCTGTCTGTTCCTGTAGGGTGTCCTGTTTGGACCCCTTTGGCCCAAATGTATATGCCTACCATTTATTTATTTATTTTATTTATTTATTTATTATTCGGTTTTATATTCCGCTCCTCCCTGCAGGCTTGGGGCAGATCACACACAGAATAAAAACATACAATAAAAACATAGAACATAGCTATGATGACCAAGATGACAGTTCTAAGGTCAAAGACATGCGCATACCCTTTACAACAATAGACTAACAATAAGCAAGCCTGAAAAGGGCAGTCTTGCACGCCCTTCGGAAGGGGGCGAGCTCTGAAATCGCACGAGTATGGTCTGGAAGCGAATTCCAGAGCGCAGGAGCCACAGCAGAGAAGGCTCGCTGTCTTGTAATGGACAGGTGACAGGAGCGGAGTGATGGGATGACCAACAGATTCTGTTCTTCCGAGCGAAGGGATCTTGGGGGAACATACGGGGTAAGGCGATCCCTTTACCTTTACCTTCCTCTGTGGCTGATAGAGTATGACTTATCCAATTATATCGATGAGCTCCGCAGATGTTTTAAAGCCCTGATTGCCACCAGGACCAATCACTAGGCAGCATTAAGAGATCCAAAGTTTCAGCTGACAAAGTTCCTTTAAGAACTTTATGCTTAGTTTGAATAAAATGTCATATAATTGCTAGGGGGAAGGGAAAGGTGCCTATCAATTTATTCACTGCAGCAAACATTTTAAAATGCTTTCTCTCCATGACATGTATGCAACAATTCTGTCAAAATATAAATCTATTTCACTTGGGAGGGGGCGGTGTTACCAATTTGAGGAGAAAGTCAATTGTCGGTTATTGAGAAGTGTATTAAGTGACATTCTGGGCATAAGTAATTTTTTAATGTAACTCTTCAACTCTTAGAGTACTGTAGCAATAAATAACACCTGAAGACACCTTGCTGCTTTATGTTAATCAATGCCGCTTTTTAAAAGGCTCCAGAATAAATTAATTCTGGGAAGGAATAAAGGTTGGGTAGCTCAATATAGTATATAAGACCTTTGGGGAACTCAGCGTCTTCCAATTAGGATACTAATCAAAGCATATTTCAGATTCATTAGGCTTCTTCTTTCTTGCAGTTTGGAACAATTATATTCTAACCTGAAAACTATGCCTGAATCACTGTTTTCATGAGATGTATGTACTTCCCTTTAGGAGCTGGTGTGAGCTGTTTGCTACCCCATGTAAACTCTAGAATAACATTTCTTTTAGGAATAGTTTCAGAATTTGCCCATGCATAATTGTATTTTACCCTGTTTCATTAGCTCTCAATCGTTTTTAAAACAACTATGTAGAAATTTGAAATGACACACAACTTTTTTGAACATTTTAAAATCTCAAAATGCACATTTTAAAGTTACTTTTATACATCTTTTAAAAAATGTACATTTCATAGAAATCAATTTGGGGAAGTATAAACTCCAGTGGTTAGCTATTAGGGGTAGATATCTCTGGTTTAAAATACTTTGAAATCCATTATTTTTCATATTTAAAATTAATTTCAAAGTTTTTTTTACCCTCGGGGCCCAACCCAGAAGTGTAATTTCTGTACCGAACCTGGGCACCGCCATTTTTGTAATGGGCACATAATTAGTTCATATGTCTTATTTGCCCTTACTTGATGCATTTTCTCATTGGCTAATGGAGACCAGGTGGTAGCATGAAGCCATCTGCTTCCCTTTAGCCAATCAGAGTCGAGTCCCCTCTTCCTTCTCTGACGCTCCTGCTCCTCCCCTGCCAAAGGAAATAAACCGGGGCAGCCAAGGTTTGAGTGCCCCGGTTTATTTCCTTTGGCAGGGGAGGGGGAGGGACTGACGCAATAAGCCTTGCCGCGGTTTAGATGTTAGCGGGGGGGGGGATGCATCCGCATCTCCTCCCCTGCTAACATCTATATCACGATAAGCCTTGCCGCAATTTAGATGTTAGCGGCGGAGAGAAGGAGAGAGAGCAAGCACTCCTTTCCACCCTCCCTGCGATGCTTCTGAGCTGGGGGGAAGAGAGGAGAGCAAGCCCTCCATTCTAGCCTAGCCTCCCAGCTGGCCTATTGAATAAAAATGAAAATCATTATTAATTACATTTCAATTACGAAATGAAGCCAATTTTTTTGGTAATAATTTCTATAATGACCCAGGGACAGAAATCCCCCCCCCATGAGTTTAGAATCACATTTTTATGGATCAACCACCCCTACTAGCTATATTCAGAACCTATATGTTGAAATAACATAGCTATCTGCTGGATTTTGTTCTTCTCCAAACATTTCCAAGAAACCCAATATTCAGAAACATGCGCCAGCATTAATGTGAATTATTTGTTTGTTTTCAACTATCACACTAACTGGTTTATATCAGAATTTGTGAGGAAGGAAGCTCAGAACCCCTCAGTAAACTTTGCAGAGCCCCAAGGGCTCTGAGGAGCACACTTTAAGAACTGCTGCACTAGAGCTTGCAATTGTTGAACTCTGTGATGCATTTTTAATATGGTTTTAATTTTTTGATTGTTTAGTCTCATTATGCCTTTTGCAGATTGTGATTTACTAATATGTTTTTAATATGTTGTAAACCACTTTGAATCTCAAACTGGGAGATTCTGTCTGAAATAGCATATTTATTTATTACTTCAAACTTGTATACCGCCACTCCCAGGGATGAAATTGACAATCATAAGTGGAGACTTCCATACTTGCCTCTCTAATTCCAGAGCCAGGAGTGAGGAAACCTGACTTAAGTTCAACTCAGGATACATTTCTTATTTGAATCTGGGGCTTGGGTGGGGGGAAGTCCATTGGAAAGGCCTTTCTTTATCGAGGAAAGCTAGACCACAGTTTCTCAAACTGTGCTCCACCTGATGTCTTGGACTTCAACCCTCACAATTCCTAACCTAAACTGACAGATTTCTGGGAGTTGATGTCCAAAACATCTGGAGGAGCATGGCTTAAGAAACACTGAGCTAGACAGTGGCAAGCTATGACATATACTTGGCCACCACTCATGGCATAGCTGAGGCGAAGTTCAGGATGTGACTTCTGACTATGCATAGGACTGCACACAACCAATCCCTTCACTGATCTTGTATGAATAGTTAAAGTGTGGCCTCTATCATGGGGATGATGACTGTCATGCATCCTTATTCCAAGCAAATGAGCAACATCTTGCAAACACAATCCACAATTTCTAATAAAAATACTTAAAATGAGTTTGTGCAGTGTCCTTACTGGCTACCAACATTTTCCCCTGCAAATCTGTTTTATTGGAACCATGCCTTGGCTACCACCTCACATATCGATCTGCTGCCCCAAGGAAATATGTGTCCCTATGGTCCACCGCTCTTTGGAAACTATCCCTCTGGTCCATCGTAGTCCAGAGACAAGCTCTTGATTATGTCGATACATTTTTACTAAGAAGTTGTTGCTAGGGAACCATCTGGATTAATGCACTTATGTATATGATTTTCATCAGCTAAATCAAAGCCTGAAATGCAAACTCTGAAGTTCAAGGACGTCCTGTGGATTTGTGACATTTCCTGGAGGAATTGCAGGCCATAAACCAGCAAAGGGATGGATACAATGGGACCCACTGTAATTGCCATTGCTTCATCTGTGACAGATAAAAATCTCTCCTTTTGCATTTCCTATCCTTGTTTAAAGGAAAATATACACAGCATCTCAAGCACTTTTGTTGAGGCTGTTTTTAATTCCCAGGATAAAAAAGCACCCCACAAATTTGAACATGGAATAAATTTTTAATGGTGCTCAGGCAAAATATTCCTCATTTCAAGCCAAATGTTATACGTAGTGTTCCAAAGGAGTTATTTACTCCTTGATACATGATATCTGGCAACTGCATTTATAATATAAATTAATGTTTTAAGATTCCGATCATGTTAGTATTGTAAATTCAAAAGAACCCATTCTAGTTCTTGCTTTTTGTGCTTTATTTTGTTTGTCATTGTCTGCTCAGTTGTCATAAAATACCACCTGCCTTGAGCTACAGAATCTGTCAGCAGTACCCAACTGTCCCTGTGCCTATGGGACAGCTTGTATACAGAGAGATAAACTATCTGGTTGAGCTTAGGCACTCATTTAATTCCTTGAATTTACAAAGTTCAGCTGCATCTAGCCAACCCAGAAAGACTCAGCTGATGTGGAGAGTCAACTGAAGATCTGCTGGGCTTAAGTAAGAGCCATGATTAATCTATTCATACTCTGAACACAAGACACTCACTGTTTGCTTTGCAAGTCTTGGAGCCATCACCAGCACAATTTAGGCCAGATTCCTTTCTGGTCCTTTGGAGCAATTCCCAGGTGCTTAAAATTCTGAACACTCATGTATATGGATCCACATTTCCCCTCAAAAACACTGGTCCCTGACATTTCTTCTGCCAAGAAGTATGGCCGTCTCACCCAGGTCTTAAAGTTTTGGAAAAGCATGGTGACTTTTCCTCCAAGATCAGTTGGGGGTAGTTTTTGACCTTATCACTAGGCTTGTGCAATCACGATAAAGCTTGGCTTGAGAGCCGTAAAGATCTAAAGGCCACCCTGAACAAATCGCATGCTCTTTATTGTCCTATGTGATTTGTGGCATGGTGCCTTCTTAGGAGCACTAGAGGCCTCAACAACACTGCCATTACAATGCAGATTGAAATGGATGATATGGCAATGTAGGCTCATATAATCCATTTAATGGCATTCAACCTGCATTATGTGAGACTACACTGAGCATATAATTTAGTTCAAACTGCATTATATGTCAGTGTAGATGGGGTATTTGTCAACAAAGCACTGTTAGCTCATGGGTCTACTTCTCAAGGAAGTTGAAATGCTATCAGTGCAAGCAAGAAACTAAAAGTTGATAGACATAGGCTATACAGTTTTTCCATGAACATTTTTTTATTTATGACATTTATATGCTGCCCTTCTCACCCCAAAAGGGACTCAGAGCAGCTTACAAATTATATGGAAATACAATATATTATATTATTAGCATAGCACAATATTAGTAACATACATTCCCATATTGTACTACACCAGTATACTGTAATATTATTAGTAATATTACATGTAATATGAAATATATAATTATTATATTGTATTATTATTAGTATTATATTGTATTACATTATAATATTATTATCAATATTATATGTGTATACTAGGGTTGGTCTCTGCGGTTTAAAAATTATTTGAAATAGGATTAAATTCGTATAAAAAGTTAATTTAATTGTTTTTTGAACCATGTGCTCCAAGTCTAATTTCTTTACCGAACCTGGGGGCCACCATTTTTCTTAATTATTGTAATTAGATCGTATCTTCCCTCTCAGTTATTCTAACAGGAATATTTATCTCCTCCAAAATAGCTTTTCAGGGTACTTGCAGACATGGAGGGCACTGACGTGGAGGGCGATTCATAAATAATAATAAATAAATAATAAATCATATCACGGCCCTTTGCCTGGTCGGAGGATAATTAAAGTAAAAGACCTCCTGGAGGAAGTGAAGAAGCAAGAGGGAACCATAGAGAAAAAACGGGGACTCCTAGAGTGCCTTGGAGGACTGAAGGGAAAATAGCACTTTAAACATCCAGAAAATTGGGGTACATAGAAGGAAAGGAGGAGAAGCAGAGAATAAAGGCTGAAAGAAGAGGAGGAGGGAGTGACAAGACCACAGAGTGAAGAAGGAAAAACTACAGAAGCAAGGGGAAACCATAGAGAAGAACCAGGACTCCTATAGCGCCTTGGAGGACTGAAGGGGAAAAAGCCTTCGCGTGCTTTTCCTCCAACCAGGCAGAAGGGCCGCACAGCACTGTGATACTCTGTAAGTCACCCTAAAAAGCAATTTTGGAGAAGGTTGATATATTCCTGTTACAAGAACCTCATACTGTATAAGTTGGTAGTACCATTTCTATATGTTATAAATCTTCAGCTCCAGTCAATTGCACTCCAGAAGTGAAGGCAAATGTTTCCCCCTTGATTTGCCTGTAATGTCAGCCCTGTTTTCCTGGAATAAGAACTAATAACAAACTTCGTTATTAATTACATATCAATAATTTTTTTGGAAATTCTTTTGTAAGTATTTCTATTACTAATAAAAAATCCCCCCCATTGTATTTTAGAACCACTTTTTTATGGATCAACCAAGCCTAGTGTATACAAGATATTATATTATTACCACAGCACAATATTAGTATTATGTATGACTATATTGTACTATACCACTATCTGTAATATTATTAGTAATATTACATGTAATATAAAATATAATTCTTTTATTTTATTATTATTAGTATTATATTGTATTACATTATAATATTACTATCAATATTATATGTGTATACAATACATTATAATATCACAGAACATCAGTAAGATATTAATACTATAATATATTATATTAATATATGAGTCTTAAAGTGCTGGTTTGAATAGCAGTAAAAGTGCAACAGTTCTTGGTCTGCGGCTTTTCGTTCCAAAATCTTATGAATAAAGGTCTCTATAATCCATAGATTGGTAGTATATAAAATAAGTGCAAGGTAAAGGCACTCTCCCCCGCCCAACAAATGTGGATTTATAATCTCACAAAGAAACAGTTTTCTCTCTCCCTCACTACTGTATCCTGCAGCACAGTAAAGGATGTTGATAAAGTGAGACATTAGAAACATAGACCATGATCTAGCAAAGTGAGCAGTTGAAACTGCATGCACATGCCATGCTGAAATAAGTTAAACTATTGCTAGCTATTTGGAGAGGGCATCAGCAGAGTGGACTAAATCCAGATTTTCTTCCTAAACAGCAGATCAGAAGGATTCCAAGCTGCCATGTACAAATTTTGTTGGATTAGAGCTGGAGTGAGTAATGTGGGCTGTAATCCAACTTCACTCATAAGCATCTGTTAAAGTGGGCTGTTAGATCCAGCTAGGGAACTGCTTGTATGCATGTCTGATTCCTCCATCCAGTTAAGGAGATATATATGTACACAGACAGCTCCCACCTGAACCGAACCATGACTGTGAAACCAATGGCAGTTTACTCCACATTTAACCATAACCACAGATAATAGCGTGTGACCTTGTGTGAGCTATAAAATGAAATTGCTTTGCACTCTGGGAAGGTAAGGGTGTGTGTGTATGTGTGAGAGAGGAAAATTAGGTTAAAAGGACATAGACACTGCTGAAAACATCTCTTTATAACCTCCTTATACATAGAAGCAAGTTGTTAAAGGTTAACATCTGAAGGGAGCGCAAATGAAACATGAATGGTCTTTTCTAACCACCTTGCTATTTTGGGAGAACACAACCAATTTTATACCCCAAATGACACCTTCAGACATAAAGAGATGGAAATCCAATAGGACTTTGGTCTTGGGAAAGGCAAGGCATACTGAGTTGGACTTCATAGTTACAATGAAAGCAAAGTGATCTAATTATTTGTGGTTTATTTCAGAGTAAATATGATTAGGTTTCCCATGGAAACTATAGATATTGCTGGAAGATAAGAATCCCAGGTCAGAAGGCTAGTTACTGGAAAAGGGCACAGGTCAGGAGCACATAGCAAGAGTTTGGACTGGGTGGCATTTTATCTAATAACATAAATGGACACAAACCAAGTGTGAATAAGAAATTGGATATTTTTCATGTCAGGAGCAAATTGGGAAAATGTAAATCACTTCTGATGTGAGAGAATTGGCTATCTGCAGGGATGTTTCCCAGGGGATGCCTGGATGTTTCTACCATCCTGTGGGAGACTTCTCTCATGTCCCCACATGGGAAGCTGGAGCTGGCAGGCAGGAGCTCACCCTGACTCACAGATTTGAACCACCAACCTTTTGGTCAGCAATCCTGCCAGCACAAGGATTAAACCCATTGCGCTACCGGGGGCTCCAGAAATTGGAAAGCAAGAAGCACAAATCACGGAAAACAAGACACTGTGTGAGTCACGTTGGACACCCTGGCCCTTGTCTTTTGTCTATGGCAGGAGCTCTCAAACTTTTCCATTTGCTGGATCCTTTTTGAAGCAAAAGTTTATTGTGGAACCCCAATAAATATTTATATATTTGTGTGTGTGTGTATGTATATATGCGTGTGTGTATCAGGCATGGACAAACTTTTTGACCAACATAAACAATTGGAGGGAAGCATGGAGCTCCAAGGACTCCACGGAGCACACTTTGAGAACTACTGGTCTATGTCAATAGTGAGGGATGCCACTTTTATTTATGAATATCTTTGGCTCTTAACTATTATGGCATGTTTTTAAGATAGCATACTGTGTTTTTAACATTTTACTATGCTTTTAATGTATTTTTCACCATTTCAAATACAGCAGGATATAAATAAAATAAATTACATCACAAAAGGGAATTTTTTGAAGTGATTGCCTGATTTTTGTAACATGCTCAAATGTTTTGTTCTCCTGCTATACATCTTTGCTGATCTGCTAGCTTGCACAAGATGGAGAGGTCATTTCCACTTGAGTTGAAGAGGATCAATTGTGCCAAAAGATGACCTGGCTAATTCCTTTGTAATTATTATGAAGGATGCGGAGGAAAAAGAATGGTTAGACTATGAGAGGAAGGGACTGGGGGTGGGAGAGAGAGAGAGAGAGAGAGAGAGAGACAGAGACAGAGACAGAGACAGAGACAGAGAGAGAAACAAAGACAATGCCGTATTTTTTAAACACCAGGTGTACATGCTGCGCCAGAGTGACATGACAGGCCTGTGCTATGTGTTAGACAATATATATTGCATGCTCTGCAAATGAATTAGGAGTAAACTTTGGAAATGTCACACTCTAGACTCTTATCAATATGTATCAACATCCTCGAGCTACTTCTCTGTAGTAAATGTCAGTTGAAAATTTTATGGCTTTTATGGCTTCTCTGCAATTTGTAATAAGCTTTGCACATGACCCATTATTTTACGAGAGGGGAACAACTGTCAAATGAATACATTTGTAATGTCAGGAGTTCCATTAGAACATGACCGGGGGGCTGAAGGCAAGGGTCTGAACAAGCACCAAGTTTGCATCTTTTGACCGTAGTTCAGCTGGGGGGAAAGGGGGGCTGTGTATCTTTTAAATTCCATTACTCTCCTTTTTTGTGGCTACCTTTTAAAATTAATAATTTAACTTACATTTCTTATAGCCTCATTATCGCTTCACTATTTCATTAACTAATCATTACGGCTTTGCAGTTTATAGCTTCTTCTCTCTCTCTTTTTTCCTAACAAAGGAGGAAAGTGTATTAGGTGGTTACTTTGAGTTACAAAGAGGTGGTTCTGATTTGCAAGTTGTGCCCGCAGCAGTGTGGGTTTTATACCACACCATTAGAAATCTTTTTTATCTTTGAAAATATATTTAAAACAGAAAAAAAATCTTCCTCCAATGATTCATTTCCTGTGGATTTTTCTTATTAAGCAATGACACTAAGATATTAAGACTGAGTGTATAAATAATTCCCATAATTCCTGAAGAAGAAGAAAGTGCGATTATTACCCCTGAATATTACGTTATGAATGGAATTCTGTCAAAAGTTTTAGAAAAGGACATTAATACAAATTAAGGTCTTAGGAACTTATTATTTTAAAATACATAACATAAGTATTAAGTAACTTTGGCCAGGCCCATAAGAAGCTTTTCATATGCAAAATGGATTGTGTTGTTAGAAGGCATAAAATATTAAAAATACAAATTTGAATCTTTGCAGATTTTTATGTTAGTTCAAAAAGGAAGAAGGAATTTTTATAACCTTCCAAGGTCTTCATAATATCTAGAGTGATGATATCCAATAATGGCATATTACCATATTGCCCCATTTTCACTATTCCAGTTGCAATGCTGATAGGTTTAATTTCTATTTGTATGTGAAATCATTGAAGACAAATATTGCTTTGCAAAAAGTTTGCCAGTTGTGGGGAATGTTATAGCTTGGTCAGATTCTGAGTGGTCAGCAGATGAGGACGGAGATGCTGGGATAGATTCGGAGGACCCAAAGAAGGGTAGAAGTGGCTTAGCAAGAGTTGCTGTGGAATCTCCTGGCAATTCCCACAAGACTGGAAAAAGCAATATAACTTATCACGAGAACCTGCTAGAAGTGCCAGCTGAGAGAAATGTGTGAGATGAATATTTGTCTAAGTGAAGGTGCTTGAAATTGCGGAGACACAGCATGCAACTAAGAGACTCAGTTTTCCCAGAGAATTAGAGATAAGGAAAGGAAAAGCAGGTGTGTGAGAAAAAATGTTATGGGAGGGATTGAGGCCTTTTAAAGTGGTTCCTGCTGGTACAATCTTTTGCGAGAGCAACATTGTATTCTTGTGAACAGCTCTCAGTTTTTGGTCCTATGTTCTTGGAATTCGTGTATTCAAGTTTCTAAGTGTATTCTTGCTTCTAGTTCATGTGTGGCATAGGTTGACTGCCTTGGATTAATGCTATCTTGTTTGTGGATATATTTATGGATTTACTCTGGAGACTGTATTTGAAAGGATTTTGGACTGTTGGCTATCTTGGAAATAACCTTTTGAACATTGATATTCTTTTTTGAATTTGCTTATTTTTTATACATAGTCTTCTTTAAATAAACTTCTACTTACTGGATTACCTGGACAGAGTGTGGTTCCTGGTGAAAAGGTGTTTCAGGTCTCTAGTGCACCAGAGATATTGAGTTAGAGCAATAGATAGAGCAGTAAAGTGACATTCCTAAAATGAAGTAGACTACTGATATTCCACATTGGTTCCCAAAGAACATTGCAACAATGATGGATTAGGCAAAAAATCCTATTTCAATGGTCACCCCACAAGCATATTTCCCTTCTTATCATGCAAAGAGCCAGGACTGATGTGTTCAGTCTGATAACTCTTATATGCATCCCTGTGCCCATTTCTGTCATCATTTTTAGAAAAGTACAAATTCACAAAAATGCAACTAAATTAAATCTATATAAGTAAAAATGTAATGTTCGTTTGTGGGATTAAGATAACTCAAAAACCACTGGACAAACTGATATCAAATTTGGACACAATACACCTATCAGGCCAATGAGTGACCATTGCTCATAAAAACACTGAAAAACACAGCAGAAGAGACTTAAAAAGCCAAAAAAAATTAAAAATAAATTACAACACATGCGCAAAACCACACACACACATATACACAAACACATATATATCAGGCCAACCACTGGACAAACTGATATCAAATTTGGACACAATACACCTATCAGGCCAACGAGTGACCATTGCTCATAAAAACACTGAAAAACACAGCAGAAGAGACTTAAAAAGCCAAAAAAATTAAAAATAAATTACAACACATGCGCAAAACCACACACACACATACACACAAACACACATATATATATACACTTATATACACACAGAGAGCACATATACTCAGACTGGGCCACAGGAACACATTGCAGGGGAATTGCTAGTTCATAATAAATCCACAGGACTTAAGTTTCAAGAAACTGTATTCACAAATATCAATTGCTAAGAAACAAACTTGAAGGAGGGATATTGCCTTCAAGGATTCCTGATCAATTTCTAAAACATGTTTCTGGCTGCTCTGGGAAGGAAGACTATGAACCTGCAGGACTGTTAAAATATTTTGTGTCAATAGAACATGAATGGTTTAAAAGCCTTAAGGCTAAAACAGTGAATGCCCATCTTCCTTGGTGAAATCATACCTCTGATCTATCTGGATCTTCCCCATGGCAGATAGTTGGCAGACAGGCTACCAGGTGAATTAAAATCATTTTGCAAGTCCAGATTGAAATGATAAGAAATGCCCACCGTGCTTAACAAGAATTCCACTGGTACACCAAGCCAGCCAACTCAGATTGAAGAGTTTTGCCAGGCTTTTTTTTGTACAGTTCAGTGTATTTGTAATTTTAAATCTGACAGCTTCTGAGATGAGGTTGAGCAGGGTAACCAAGCTAATGTGCAGAAATTAGCTATTATGGGTAAGGTCACACAAAACCGTACAAATTAACCCCTTTGTAAGTGCTGCATAGCACTACATTAGCTTAGATTAGCTGCTGCTGCTAGGAGGTTGTCATTGAATGACGGAGGGAAATCACGCATTGATGTGCCCAGAGACCACCCCCATTTGTATTTACGGATGAGAAAAGTTTCAAAGACTTGCATCTTCCCCACGGAAAAGACAGCGTTTGGTTTAAGAGCAATTTCTAAAGCATTATGAGTTGTTATACTTTCATCTGGCATGGAGGCTCCCTTGTTTTGGAAATTATTGTTCCTCCATGTCTTTGCTCAAAGATGCCGTTGTGTGTTCAGGAGGGTGAGAGTATTACCACACTGTTCAGAACAAAGCTGAATTATAGGCATCTTTCAATCTGCGAGTGTATAGTAATTGTTATAACTGCTCTGAACCCATAAAACAGACCTGAAAGTGAATTTGTGGAGAGGAGAAGCTCTCAAGCAAATTGTCCCAGTAACTTTAAAAGATCAATTTCTGCAATTTATATGTCTCAGCAATTTATTCATGTTGTTGAATTTAGAACTTTCTTGGACCCATCGTATGTGCTCTTCCACAGAGATTTAAACCTTTCCAAGTTCTCAGCCATGCTGTGATCCAGGCGGATGAAATGCCTTCCTTTCGAGTAGAATTATATGTGGATTTCTGGTGATCCTCAAATCCAGCCATGTATTAGGCTTTGTATATTCTTGAAATCCTGGGGATGAGAAAGGGAAGAGAGTCCAGGTGCTAGCCAAACTCCACATAAGAACATAAGAAGAAATTTTTAAAAAAGAAATCAAATATTCTGTTTTGTGAGTGAGTGGCCAACTAGTTGTCTAAGTTTGAAAACAGTTGATAGGGAAGCTTGAAAGTAATGCCTGTAGGTCTACAAAAGAGAGCCTAGATTTTGAATTATTGCTATTATATGGCTCAAACAACCAAGAATTTTTGCCCAGAGTTACACAACCATCTGAAATTTTGTTGGTTGTGATGAAGGAACAAGTTTTTCTCTTTGGGTAGAAGTGTAAACTTAAAGAGCTATGAAGACATTTCCAGGCCCTTCAGCACAGATACACACAGACAAACAGAAGTTGAATAATATCCCTTATCCAGATTTCAAAAAATCCCAAATACTCCAAAAACCGAAATGGTTAGAAGTGTGTGAAACAGCAGAAATCCATTCTGTTTTCTTTTCGAATTTTGGGTCCATTTCCCTCAACTCCATTTCATTATCTGGAAGATTTTGGGAGAGTTGGAGAAGGGGGGTGTTTTCATTTGTAATTCGAAATCTGTAGTTCCATTTTCATTTTGGACCATTAACAAGATTTAGACCATTAACACCAATGGGGAAAATTACAAGGCTTGTCTTTTCATCATTTTTATTGATTTTGGGATAAAACTTGCCCAAGTTGTAGGCCAAATTTATGACTGTTAGCCTGCCAAGTTTCAGACCATTTGATTATCCACTGATGTTTAAGAATTTTTTTAAAGTTTCTAAAAGTAAAATGTGTATTGAAAAAACCAAAAGAGGTATTTGTGTCAGTTTCTCCACAATGACATAAAATGAGTAGGGCATAATTCCTGCCAAATTTCAGAATGTTTTACTCATCCACTGATTTTTTGATTTTTTAAAAAATGTTTACAGATATATTAGGCATGAGAAAAAAGTTATGAAAATTAAAAGAAATCGTAAGTGATTCGTATGTAATGGGACTTTCTAGTTTATACGCATCACGGCAGCTAACCAGGAAGTAGACTTTCTTTACGGTCCTTGAGGCCAACAATTTGCGTTATGATCGTAATTAATTCTTAATTATTGTACTACTCACTTCTCCCTGTCTTCTCCCCTCATTTCCTTCCCGCCTTCATTCATCTTCTTCTTTTTCCTGCATTTCTATGGGGAACTGGAAGTGACGCTGCTGCTAGGCATTCTGGAAAGTGTAGTCCTCCACGCTTCTCCCCCCTTCTCTTCCCCATTGCTCTGTCTTGCCCCACCGCACGGGCCAACTTCACACACACACACACACACACTTCTCCTCCTTTCTCTCTCTGCGCTCTCTCACATGCTTCTCTGCCCCCTCCTCTTTCCTGGTGGCTTCTCCCCCCTCCCTTCTCTTCCCCGTTGCTCTGTCTTGCCCCACCGCACGGGCCAACTTCACACACACACACACACACGCTTCTCCTCCTTTCTCTCTCTGCACTCTCTCACATGCTTCTCTGCCCCCTCCTCTTTCCTGGTGGCTTCTCCCCCTCCCTTCTCTTCCCCCGTTGCTCTGTCTTGCCCCATCGCACGGGTCAACTTCAGCCCTCCAGGTGTTTTGGACTTCAACTCACACCATTCCTCACAGCCTCAGGCCTCTTCCTTTTCCTCTCAGCCTGGGCAAACTTGGGCCCTCGCTCCCTCAGGATCGGGGTGAGAGAGAGGCAGCGAGGAGCGAGGGGTCTCCTCCTTTTTTATGGCTGCTTCCAAGAATAGAATACCCCCTCCCTCCCTCCCTCCTTCCCTCCCTCCTTCCTATTTGGAGAGTCCCATCTAGAATTCAGTGTGATTTATTCAAGTTTTGGCCTACAACTCCCAGAAATCCCAGCCAATTTACCAGCTGTTAGGATTTCTGGGAGTTGTAGGCCAAAACCATCTGAATGCGCATGCGCTGGCATATGAACTACTAACGAATTTTGTTAGTAATTAAGTTACATTTTAGAAATTATTGGAAATTTTTTTGTAAGTCTTTCTATTACTAATCAAAAAAAATCCCACCCCCATTAGATTTTCGATTTCCTATTTTTGGGTTCTAAACCATGCCATATATATATATATAATGGATACTGAATCTAATTACACTTACATTGAATCCTTGGCGTCTTCTCAGATTTCCAACCTGTGGTCGCCAAGAATGAAAATATGGTCTGTAGCCTCACCATTACCACAACATTGCCTCAAAACCACACAGCAAAGAGACCGACTGGTCTTGTAAAACCCTCTTATAGTGCCGAGGCGATGGGGATGTCAGGATGGGAGAGGCTGACTGTCCACGAAAGATTACTACTACCATATCAGCTCTAGATTATTAAATATGGTTTTCTGTGGGCTACTTGATGGCATGTGTTCTGTATCAGAAACTAGAGCTGCTGTGGTCTGTCCAATATAATTTTCTGAATCAGCACTGCAAATAACCAAACAAAATCTAAAGTTGACCAAAAACTGATTCTTAACCTTTTTGGTACTGTTGGAGAGTGTCCTTGGTCAAAAAATGGTTGGGAACCACTGATTTAAACACACACACCATGCATACCACACATCTATCCCATTATATGCAATGGCATAGTATCTCTTTCATACAATAGTAAAATCAAGGTTTAATTTTTGGAAAGAGGAAAGGGGATGTTTTCAACTTGTGGTTGATTGAAGCTATGGATATAGAATCCATGGATATGTGTATGTGGTTGGCTTTGGATAATTCACACTCTCTCAGCCTCAGAGGACAACAAAGACAAAACCCTTACCAAGAAAACTCCATGAGCAGCAGTCATATTCTAGTTTATATATAAACTTACTCCTTAGGACCTGTCACTTTATGTCTGTATTTGATTTTAATTGTTCCTTCCTGTGGTGATCTTCTTAACTTGCCAATGTTTAGTTACAATCCAAAATATGGAGAGAGATGCTTTCTTGAGTTGAACTATGAGTTAATTTAAAATTCTGAACTGAGGAAGGCAGTCTCTCATATCAAATAGGACTATGATGAGGGGTAGAATACATTGTGGACATTTGGGAGAAAAGTAAAAGGAAAAGATATTGGCAAAAGCTGCATGTGTTTCTGGAATGTTTATTTTTGCTCTGGTCAATAAGTCATGTCAGTTCAATCCTTCTGGTTGATCAAAAATTGATGGCAGCAAACTACAGAGGTCATTGAAATGTGTGTGGTGTGTGCAGTGTATGCCTTTCATTATCTTTCAGTCTCAGTTGTAGTAATTCTGTGCAATCTTCATATTTATCTCTCTCTCTCTCTCTCTTTATATATATATATAATATATATATAGACACACACATACATAAAGGATATGGAACCTGATTGCAATAAACATTAGTGCTTCTATTCCTGACTTGTAGGTTCAGTGCTTTTGTTCTTATGTAAGTTATTCAGAGTCAAATATGACTCTTACTTAGTTTTTATTCTGCACCCAATTAAAATCTGGATTGTGTTTAATTTGTACACAGGAGAAAATGTATCCTGTATTTATGCCTTGTTTCTGGAATTCTCCAACCTATCTGAAATGCAAACTATGTTGAGAAGTAAGTCCTTCTGGATACAGGGGTATTACCCTGATAGTAAACATGCACAAAACTGGGCTAGAAAGATGATCTTGGGGCCTTCCTTTTGCTCCACCAAAAGTGTGGAGCAAAATAGAAAATATTGTGTCTCAATAGAAAATATTGAGATTTTCTTTTTTGTTTGCATAAAACTCAGTGTTCTGCTAGGTAGTGTCAGTTTTCATATCATGCTGAAATAAGGCGAAGCAGCAGACTTACCTATAATCTAAATAGTCAGGCTACCGGTAATGGGCATGTATGGTTTGGGGTCCCTCTTGACCAGCTGTTCTCAAAGTGTGCTCCGTGGGGCCCTTGGGGCTCTGCAAAGCATACTGAGGGGCGCTACCTTTCCTCCTCCTCCTCCTAGCTTTCTCTCCACTTACCTGCCCCTGCCCCTCCCCTCACCTTCCTTGCCCCCCAAAGCACCTTTTCCCCACCACCCAGACCCTTTCCCCCTCTCCTTGCTTGCTTTGAAAACCCTATTTCCTTCCCACCACTTAGAGGGTGCTTTTATTATGCTTTTCCTGCATGGAAGAAGGAGTTGAACTGGATGGCCCCTAGGGGCCATCCAGTCCAACTCCTTCTTCCATGCAGGAAAAGCATAATAAAAGCACCTAGGGTCTTCCACTGAAATACTGTTAAGTTTAACTTGCTCAGGAAAGTTTTCCCATGCCTGACATTACACACACACACACACACACATTTATTAGGGCTCCATGCTTCAAAAAGGGTTCTGTGGCTAGAAAAAAAAAGAGAACCCCTGCTCTAGACCAATCAGTTCATTTATTTATTTATAGTATTTATATTCCATCCTTCTCACCCCGCAGGGGACTCAGGGCAGATTGCAATGCACATATAAATGGCAAACATTCAATGTCATAGATGTACAACAGTTATAGACAGACACAGAGGCAATGTAACATTCTAGCTTTTCTAGCTTCATGAGGGTATGCTCGATTCAGGCCACAGGGGGATCTGCCGCTTCACTGTCCACTTGTGACACCAAGTCCTCAATGGAGTACTTCCTCATTCTTACTCACGCTGCTGCAAGGTCTTTTTTATGATGCTGTAAATTAGTTAAATTATCCTCCCCACATAAAGTAGTATCTAAATTTCCTACTTGACAGATCCAACTGTCTTTTGGGCTGCATAGGTCGACAGCAAGCTAGACTATTAATGGTCGGGAGCTTATTTCAACCCAGGCTGACTTTGAACTCATGATCTCTCAGTCAGTAGTGATTTAATGCAGCTGGCTATTACTAACTATTATTAACTAGCTGCAGCACAGCCCGGTCTTGGTGTCCCTCTGGACCAAAAGGGATGCATTGGGTAGTTTTTCTGGACTGAGGACTAGACATGGTGCATTCCTGGTCCAGATAAAAAAGGGGTGGAGTGACCATATGGTGCAGCCATTATGTCTTTGATGACTATATCACCCACTTCACTGTGACTTTGGGTATGTGTTGGTTAACATATGATGAGGCTAGGAAAAAGTTTTGTTTAGGAAAGATAAGAAAGGTCAGAAAAACAGCAGCCTTTTTTTTGCACTGGAAGCAACAAGACTGCATAATTTCTATCATCAAGAGAAAAACTCTTCTCTTTGAAGACCAAAGCAAATGCAGAAGCATCCGTATACTTACAGGGCACACCTTGTCATATTAAAGGACTCTCTTTTAAAAATGGATTGTTGTTATCTATTGATTAGGACAAATTGAGTTAAAAAAATGGGCTGAAAAGCATCACTTGCCATTTATACAAAGCTGTTTTGAGCTAATTAAATGTTTTTAAGATTTTGTTTATTATAACAAACTAATAAGAAAAAGAAGAAACACCACACTTGGAATGGAAGTCAAGACAATTTTAATATTTTTTTAAAAAAATACTCTTTTTTCTCCTATATTCTTTTTTTCTTAGTAGATCTCTCCCCCCCCCCACTTTCCTATTATTATATTGTTTCACCTCTTTCCTTGTTAACATATTTTTTTGTTGATAATACTTAATAAAAATCTAATAACAAAAAAGATTTTGTTTATTAATATGGGACAGTCAAGCTGTGGTTAATTAAAGATGAAAACCTATCCTTTGCTTCTATAATTAAAATAATTCAGTTGTGATTAAGTTTGTGTACAGTTTTTATTGATGAACAAATATTTTACTGTCTTCTATACCGTATCCTTACTACTTTCCTGACCTTCTTTGTCTTGTTGGTTGGTGCATTAGGATTGAGATTTTATCCTTATTTTCTTGTCAAAGAATTTCAGTTGTCAACTGATTAGCCTGAGTAAAAAAGAGTTCTTCCATCCTCGCAGCAATCAGCCTTCTTTGTTTATCATTTTGCTTGCATGTAGCCTTTTGATTCATTATTTAGAGTGTTGTTACAAAGTGTTATGTGGGAACAAAAAGAATGTTTGAAAAGTTGCTTAAAAACATCTTGAGAATGCATGATGAGAAGGATCCGGACTGACACAAATCTTTTCAATTAATGACTTATAATAAAGGTAAAGGTTTCCTATTGACATTAAGTCTAGCCAAGTCCGAATCTGGAGGGTGGTGCTCATCTCCATTTTTAAGCCAGAGCTGCCATTATCCATAGACAAATCCTAGGTCATGTGGTCAGCATGATGGCATGGAGCGCCATTACCTTCCCGCTGAAGCAGTACCAATTGATCTACTCATATTTGCATCTTTTTGAACTGATGTTGCACTCCAGAGCTGGAAAAGCCCTCTGATTTAAACATACCACACGATGAGGATAAAATCCAGTCTCATTTATTGAAGCAACAAAAGTTCCAGTAAAATAGTTGGTAAAGAGAAGTGAGAAAGTTTCAATAATGTAAAGTCCATAGAAATATCAAATCATGAAGCATTGACCATAAAGAGTAATAAGCATTCCAAGGCAAGATAAAACCAAAGCAGGAATCCACAGGTTACAAGGCATTCCAGACATTGACAGGCAATATCCACAAGGCTAGAAATCCATAGAGACAAGACCCCTTGAAGAAACTACAAATACACAGGAATCAAGGCACATGAAGCTTGAATCTGAAACATTGCCTGGTCTAAGAAATGCCTCTGAAATCAAATCTTATATACAGACATGAACTGGTTTTGCTTTCCTTTAGCAGCTTTTGATCTTAATTGCCAAATTCTCTCACTGTGGCATAGACCTTGGGCTATCTGCCACCCCTGGCTAAAATCTAGACGCCTATTAATCTCCAACTCCTTATCTAGCTGCTCATTAACATTTCCAGATGTCAGGTTGTTGTCCCAACCTAACTCTTGAGGGAGTGAACCATCATTCCTTTGCTCATCAGAAAAATTCTCATGAGAAGCAACCTTTTGCAGCAATGCCTCGCTTTCAGGACCAGCAGGGGAACATCAAACAAATCATTTCATTTTACACACCAGAAGCATCATTTCCCACATCAGAAACATCAGAAACAGCATGATCCTGAAATACAATCAGGCTGATTCAAAACAACTGACAGGTTAGCAGGAGCTCACCCCGTCCCGCGGATTTGAACCGCCAACCTTCCAATCAATAAGTTCTGCAGCTTAGCAGTTTTATTTTGTGACTTATATGGGAAAAAATTAGCATGTGATTTTTTTACATAGAAAACAACCTTTTCTATACAGAAAATAATACTTGTCCACAGATATGTTATTTCATACGTAGATAATCCTATTTCATGGGCCGAATATGTTGTCAGTCAAGGGCTTAACCCATTGCACTTATTATTATTATTATTATTATTATTACCTTCTATACAGTGGTATGTTTCTGAATTTGCAAAGATGGCTTAAGCCCAAGACATGTGGATAGGGTTGGTTGGCATCAGAATTCAGTTAAAATGAAAAGTTGTTTTTACAAGATGACACATTTTAATAGAAATATTTTCTGTAATGTTCACAGCAAAACATTTTTCAAGAACTTGAATTCTGTTAGCACCTCTCTGAATTCTGTTAGCAACGAACCCAATCCACATGTCTCAGTTTAAGGTGAGGATTGGAATTTAGTTGTCCTTCAGTTATAGATTGATAATCTACCTATCAAACACAAATGTTATTTTTAACCAAAGTACTTGAGATTGTGGTATATTTGTCTGCAAGTCCATCACAATTATCCAAAAGGTTTGAGAAACTGAATTGTTAAAATTAAGTGGAAACAATAAATTTGTACCAGTTAAAGAAACCAAATTTTTGGTTTTACCCTAGATGAAAACCATCTTAAGGTGAGAAGAAGTCTTTTTTAAATGATGTTTGCAGAAGATCTTCTGGAAAAGCAGGATGATCTAATGTCATTTTCAAGTTTATTAGAGATGCATCCCGTTTGCTCTGATTTTAATCTTTCAGCCATTCAACAAGTCCCTTCTGCTTTCCATAAATAAGTAATCTGTTTCTTGGAAATGCGTAGAATGAATATTTTCTGCTTCAAAGAAGCATTTCACGGCTGAAAGTGGACTTGGGGAATTTAACAAAATTGAAAGCAATGGAGAGCACAAAGAGATATATGCCCTGCCCAAACTTCTTGCATGATGACTGCAGAACTCTTTAACTATGCCCTGCCTTCAATGAGAAACATGATAGAAATTTAGAGGAAAATCCCCTTGGTGGCACAGTGGGCTAAACTGCTGAACAGCTGAAATTGGCAGTTCGAATCTGGGGAGCAGAGTGAGCTCCTGCTGTTAGCTCCAGCTTCTGCCGACCTAGCAGTTCAAAAAAATGCAAATGCAGGTAGAGCAATAGGTACTGCTTCGGCGGGAAGGTAACGGTGCTCCATGCAGTCATGTTGCATGGAGTGACTAGAATCTTTATTAAGTGTTCTGTATCATATGGAAAGGGGCTGTAGTGACACAGTGGGCTAAACCGCTAAGATGCAGAATTTGCTGACTGGAAGGTCAGTGATTCGAATCCATTGGATGGGGTGAGCTCCTGCTGTTAGCCCCAGCTTCTGCCAACCTAGCAGTTCGAAAATATGCAAATATAAGTAGATCAATTGGTTCCACTTTGTTGAGAAGGTAATGATGCTCCATGCAGTCATGCTGGCCACATGAACTTGGAGGTGTCTATGGGCAGCGCTGGCTTTCTGCTTAGAAATGGAGATGAGCACCACCCCCCAGAGTTGGACACAACTAGACTTCATGTCAAGGGAAACCTTAACCTTTATCTCACAACCTAAGATCATCTGGGGTGGCCCTGCTCTCGCTCCCACGTACATCGCAAAAGTGATTGGTGGGGAAGAGAGACAGGGCCTTCTCAGTGGTGACCCCCCACCTATGGAATGCACTACCAAACAAGATAAGAACAACACCATCCCTCTTGGCCTTCAGAAAAAAAGGTTCTGGGACCAGGCCTTCGGGCAGTAGTTATAATTTGCACTTTACTGGACATTGTCTGGAATAAAAGGTGTAGTGGCAGATGACACTGTGCTTCTTTTATGGTTTTAACTAATGTTAATTTTTTTGGTTTTAATGATTATATAATTTTAATGTTTATGTATATGACCATTACTATATTGTTGTATTTGTGGCCTCGTACTGCTGCAAATGTAAGCCGTCCCGAGTCCCCCTTCGGGGGTAGAGAAGTGACGAGGTACAAGTACTAGAAATAAATAAACAAATAAATTTTCTACCAACTACTCAAGTCAAGATACACACAAGGGTTATTTTGAAAAATGATGCAAAAAAACCCACAAAACCATTCTCTCTTCCCTCGGAGCAAAAATAGGATAATGGATTGAACAGTACATGTTTTCTTACTCTTGTCTGACACTGAGCAAATCAGCTCACTGCCTGTAGTAGCTGCCTAAGTCTGGCTAATGGTAGAACTAACCCGTACCCTTCTACCAAAGTGAGAAAGTGCTTTTAGCAGCAATGTTGCCAGCCAAAGTGATTCCTATGATGTGTTTCTAAAGAACTGGACTAGTATCAGCTATTGCCGTCATTGCCTCCAGTTCTGCAAACTGCAGTCCTTTTCTTTGTTTTGGCTTTCTGTAGCATGAGAGCAGAAATGTGCCATTCCATTACCACCCTCTTTTCGCTCGTGACTTTTCTTCTTAATACAAGAAGCAATTACCAATATTGGAACCCTCATTTGCTGGTGCATTTAAAAGCTTATGTCAAATGTTTTAAGTCGCTGTTTTGCCTCTCCAATTTATGGAAGCAGATTAAATGACTTTGTAGGCCAGTTTTCCAATCCTTCCCTCGCTGTGTTTTTGGTGGGCTCTTTCTTCATCAATGTCCTAATGAGCAATTTCATGCTTGAGCTGGAAAAGCAAAGCCTATTTGGATCAGCAGCAGTAAACCTGCAAGCTGGAGGTCCTGCTTCGAGAAGTTGTAGTAACTATGTTTGTAGAACAGTCTAGAAAGCATGCTCTGAGAACTGAACAGGCATATCTGTTGAATGCATTGTTTTGTTTAGGTTTCATAACAGAATGCTACTCTAGGTTTGAAGAAACATTTTAATTTTGTCTGTATTGTTTGGTAGTCTCTTCTGGAAGATTAGGACAGGACTGTAGTACAATGAGAGACTATGTGCTCTAAGTGCAGGGATGTTTAAGAAGTTTCCAATAAGTGAGAATTATTTTGGCCATGAAACATATCCAGTTCATGGTTCATAAGTAGAATTCTAGAGATATAATTGTGCCATGCAATGGAAATTATATTCTTGAACGCTCAATTGACTAAAGTGGAACCACTGAATCGATTGGATTCATCTACATGTTGACTCAACATTCAATCATTTGTTCAGTGTGCTTCTCTAGCTGGGAACAGAATTTCAGTTGGGGGTTTGTTTTTTTGGATGATGCATGAGCATTCATCAGTGCCTTCAGTGGGTCATTTTATTTACCAGAATGCCAAAAGAATCCATTGCACATTCTTCATTGCACAATGCAACAATAAGCAGGGACATCAGTAGATGCATAATAGGCTTGTGCATTCAGGGTGAATCGCTATCCGTTTCTGTTTGTTTTTCCCCTAAGCCCCCTATATCCATTTTCCAGTATCTCCCAAAAATGGGTGCATTGCCAAATGGGGTTTTCATTCAGCATCCAAAATAACCATGTTCTTTTAGGCCCATTGGCAGCAATGGGGTTAAGAAAGCACCCATTATGGGAACTTTCCACAGACTCCCCTTCCATATCCTTCATTAAGACCTGGATTTTGAAAGCATCAGAGTTGCCCCTCTTTCAGGATCCTTTCCCTTTGTAGAGGAAGTGTCACAATGCAGAGACTAAGAAGCCAGGCCTAGGAGTAAAAGGGGATAACAAAAAGTTTATTGAACAACAACTGGAGAAAGGATGAACAAAAAAGTAGACCTAATGCTTATGGATGGAATACTGTTTTAACTGTTGTGAATGTACATGATGCATTTTAATGTTAATTGTATTTTTAATGTATTTTCATTCAAGCTGTATTTTAATGTATTTTATTCTTAACTGTTTGCTTTTATTATATGTATACTATGTGGCATCGAATCGTTGCTGTTGTTAGGCCGCTCTGAGTCCCCCCTCGGGGGTTGAGAAGAAGCGGGGTAGAAATGATGGAAATAAATAAATAAATAAACTCGGCTCAAAAAACCCTCAAAAATCCCAGGGAAAAGTCCCACAAAATAAAGCAACAAAACAGCCCAAAACAAACAGTAGACGTCCGTCTGTGAAGTTCGGATGGAGAGTCCAGAAGAGCAGTCACGAATCCGGTCCAGAAATCCAAAGCAGGAGAAAGGGAGATGAAAAGGAGGAGACCATCCAAGGCAATCAGGAGCTGAGTATACATGAATAGCACAAATCATAGCTCCCATAAAATACAATGCCAGCCTCCCTCCATTTCATACAATACCAGTTTTCTGTAGCAGGAACTCACGTAAACTCAGCGGAGACCAAGCCCTGCCTCAGGGACACACGGCAGGTAACTAAACAAGAAAGCATACATTGAATTCCAACCCCCCCACCTTTGCCCAAACATCAGCTAGAGCTGCCACAGCAGCTCACCCCAGGAACAAAGTGGAGAAATAGCCCATAACTCATGAGTATCAGGAAACTGGAACAAGGTACTTGATATCAGGAACACAAGAGAGTCAGAGACAAGAACCAGACATCAACTCTTTGACCGCCGCAAAGGCAGCCCCAAAAACTCATTTCTTATATAGCACTTAAACATCACTGTCTTCTGAAGAGTCTCCAACTGCTGTGCTCTGTGTTTGCCTCCACTCTTGCCAACGCTGTTGTGTGCTTAAAGTGTCCCAATCTGTTTCTGAAGCCCCAGAAGGCTAGTATAAATCACTGTCAAAGTCACAAAATATGTCAGAAGTAGACTCTTTGTTACACACATCCCTTACTTCCTGAACCAACGTTGAATCTAAATCTGTATCACTTTCCTCTGACCCCATTTCTTCTTCCCCCAGAAAAACCTTGGAAAGTGTCTGAATCAGAAGGTGCTCTAAGTATTTGCCGGATTCTTTTTCTCTGTTCCAATCACTAGCAGCCCTTTTCCTTCCAGCTGCAAACTCCTGATCACCCAGAGCCACACCCCAGTCCATACTATTGCTTGATGCTATTGATGCTAGTAGTAGCTGAAGGCTCAATCACAACAGGAAGAGACCCGGTTTCAAGGAGGCCCAGGGTAGGAAGACCCATTGAGCTGGAACTTGGTGAGCTAGGAGTGCCATGTGGTCACAAAAGCATAGGGGGAGTCGTTCATCGGCTCACACTTGCTTTCGTGTTAAGCTGATTTTCGTATCAGGAGGGGGCTTCCTGCCCCATGCTCCCAAATGGAATGAAAGGATGAATGAAACAGGATAAACCAATTCAGTACACAACTTTAATACACAATCAGCTTCACAATTCTGAGATTCAACAAAACAAATTGGTGTAGTGCAGCCACTCTATGGTTTGTATATTGTAGTTTATTATTATTGTTGCCTGCTATAGCAGGGCTGTCCAACAGGCGGCTCGGGGGCCGTACACGCCCCCCGAGCCCCTTCCCTACGGCCCCCTACCCTCCTTGAAGAAATCTGCTGTTTAAATTTTTTTATTTTTTTAAAAAATTATTATTTTTTCCTATTATTATTATTTTTTATTATTTTGCGGCGGGGAGTGAGGGGCAGGGCGAGGCAGGGAGGAGGAGCAGGCTCCCTCCCTCCGCCTCCTACTCCCTCCCCCTCCCCCCGCCAATCGGCACGCTCCGGCGCGAACCTTTTGCGGAAGCTCCATCTGCCGCCGCCGCTACCGCCGCCACTGCGGCCTTCCCTTTCCCTCATGACCGCCGCTGCGGCCTTCCATGTCACGGCGCTCCCACCTCCTCCACCGCCGCCGCCACCTCCTATGCCGCCGCCTCAGCAGCCACCGCCGACCCCTCAGCAAGGCCAGGCGCCGTCGCCTCAGCAGGCGCCCTCTTCCCCTCAGCCGGCTTCCCCGAAGAAGCCTTATATTTTGCTCATTGTGGCAAAGGAAACATAGACCTCCGTGAACCCTCTTTGTGGGACCTGAGAGGGGGCCTTTCCGGAGCAGGCACTCTCCTTAGACAGCCCTTCTCACGCGCCCTCTTTCCCTCAGCCAGCTTCCCCGAAAGGGATGGCCCTCCTCCTCCTTCCATTCATTCCTCTGACTTTCGGCGCAGGCAATTAGTGAGGAAGCCCTGCTGGGGCGGGGCGGGGGCCTCGCAGCCACTGCTCTTGCTGCTGCTGCTGTGCTGGCGCCGCCGCCGCCTCCACCAGCTGAAGGGTGAGTCCTCCAGAGGGGCCGGGGAGGGCGTCCCGGGGTAGAGAAGGCGCCCCGCTGCCTCTGGACCTGGCTTCATGCCGCTCCCGGGTCCAGGAAAGACACGGGTCTCTTTGCCAGCCTTCAAGGGGCCTGTGGGTGGGTTCAAGGAGGCAACACAGGGCTGGTAGAATAATACAGTTGGAAGAGACCCCGAAGACCATCCAGTCCAACCCCCAGCCAGGCAGGAAAAGCACCATCAAAGCAACCCCGACAGATGGCCAAATAAGTGCCACTTTCAGAGCAAGCATAGAGTTGGAGGAGACCCCAAGGGTCATCCAGTCCAACCCCCAGCCAGGCAGGAAAAGCACCATCAAAGCAACCCCGACAGATGGCCAAATAAGTGCCACTTTCAGAGCAAGCATAGAGTTGGAAGAGACCCCAAGGGCCATCCAGTCCAATATATGGGGCAGAAATATAATAATAAATGTATTTAATTTGGAAATAAGGGGAAGATGGGGTTGTGAATATATGGGGCAGAAATATAATAATAACAATAATAAATGTATTTAATTTGGAAATAAGGGGAAGATGGGGTTGTGAATATATGGGGCAGAAATATAATAATAACAATAATAAATGTATTTAATTTGGAAATAAGGGGAAGATGGGGTGGGAATATATGGGGCAGAAATATAATAATAATGTATTTAATTTGGAACTGAGGGCTGTTTTGCTGGGGTGGGCTCCTTTCTTCCTTTCTTTAATTCTTGCTTTTATGTTATTTATTTATATTTATTTCACTCCCATATATATTCCCTTCCTCAATCCATCTCTCTTTGTGTGTTTCTGATATTTATTTATATTTATTTCCCTCCCATACATATTCCCTTCCTCAATCCATCTCTCTTTGTGTGTTTCTGATATTTATTTATATTTATATTTATTTCATTCAGTTCCATTTTTTAAAATTTATTTTATAATTAATAATGCAACTAGTAATTGTAAGTAAATTGGAGCCCGGGGAGAGGGCGAAGCTGGTGGAGGGGGCGGGGCCAGAGTGGGGGCGGAGCTGGGGAGGGGTGGAGCCAGGGGAGGGGCAGGGGTGGAGCCAGGGCGGGGGCGGAGCCGGGGGCAGAGGCAGACCCTAAGGCCCCCAGGTGATTAGTGACTGGAATTCAGGCCCCCGGTCCGGTAGAAGTTGGACAGCTCTGTGCTATAGTATCGCACCTAATTTCCCGGGCCCTCTACAAATTGCACTAGCCTCAGCCTGGCCTTTTAAATTGCCTTGTACAATTTTAAATATATATATGCTATTGTGATTTTTATGTTTATATTGTCTTGCTAATTTTATGTTTATGTTGTTTACTTTGTACAGTATGTATTGATGATGTTACTTGGAAACCGCTCTGAGTCCCCTCAGTAAAGATTTTTTGTTGTTGTTGTTTATACCTACAAGCACAATGTAGGATCCCAGCCATGATTTTTAGCCAAAACCCATGATTCCTCCTTCATGCCTGTTAAATAGAAGTCTACTCCATCTGCTACTTAACAAATCTTTAGATATTGGAAGACATCCTTCTTGTTGGAGGAGGAAAGAAATGGGGGAGGGAAAACATCATGAAGAATCCTGAAAGAAGAATGCTTATCCCTAAGACTTGCACACATCTTAGCTTCCAAAATATTCATGGGCATTCAGAAATCTCCAAATTGTCTACTACCAGCCAATAACAAAGAAAAGCACTGAACAAAGATTTAATTTTTTAAGAAAAAAAATGTGAGTCCAAAATGAAAATGTAACAGCACATTGTTTCTGTGTTCTCAGGGTATGAAAATACCTGAAGCCCTGAGTGAAAGGTATTAGTAAGTACACAACCGGAAAATGAAGCACAATGCACCGATGCAGATAGTGGGTGAAGGTTAATGGTAATAGCTGCTATTTGCTTCATGTTTCATGGGGTCTTCTGTCATTGGATGCTGGTTGAATGACAGAGGGCAGGTCCAGGAAGCTATGTCTATATCCTCTTTTTTAATTTCCTACAATACCAAAGCAAATGTGGGTCAGGTTAATAATGGGAAATATAAATAAGCATCCTGTGTTGGAACACAGGAAGGCTTCTCTGTGGATAACCTTATGTGGAAAGCAATATTCTTTGTATACTCTAGACCCATTTTAGTTAGGGGATTATATGCCAGTGAACACTTCAAAGCATGTTTAGGTCTCAAAAGGAACCATGTTACTTTGTACGATTCAGCTTACTGCTTGGATGTGGATTGATATACAACCATGTCAGTTCAGGTGTCAGTTTTTCAAAGTTTACAACATCCTGTTGTTTTCTCTCATTGCTACAAGCAAGCTTCATCTCACTGTCGAAATTAGCCTTGATTTACAGAGACTGCCCATGGTGAGTGGTTTGACAAGAATTTCTGACATCTGTATTTATTGCTGAAAACACATCTGGAGTCAAGGTTAGCAAAGATGTGGGTATAACCTGACTGTATCTTGTTATCAAACAGAGACTCAAGGATTGTGTTTACTTTTTCACTGGAGCCTGCCAAGTTATTTAGTATCTGCAATATCCAAAACATTCGAGCTTTATAAATTAACATTGAACTTTGATCCTTAATGTATTTTTAATAGCGTTGATTACTTTCAGAACAAGCTTTTTTTTAAAGGGCAGTAGTTTCCAAACGAGGTTGTATATTCAGGAGGTATTGGCATGGTAACAGTGCTCAAGAGCATACGTGAACAGGAAAAAAACATAAAAAGTATGGATATTATTATTCAGAATATATTTAAATCCCATAGTTATAGCAAAACTACATTTTATTGGCCATATTTTTATGTCCAGTAGAATATTGGAATTTTGCAATTCAAAGTGTTGGCTTCAGCCTATTTCCTACAATACCAAAACAGACTGTCCTCCAACTCCAGCTTCCCCCAGTGCCAGCACAGCTCCCTGCTGCCCCACCACAAACTATGCCTGCAGTTTTTTAACCATACCAGGTGGCAGCATCTTCAACGCTAACCATGGCCCAGGCAGCAGCTCAGTCTGCTGTGGAAGCTGCCAAGAACCAAAGCCCAGGGCACCCGTTGTAAGTTCTTGCCTGTTCTTGGTGTGATAATGTGGCATCAGAGCCCTTCCCCCACCACCAACGGCCGTTCTGAGGCCAGAGCGAAGGGAGCAGAGAAGACAGTTTCATCTTGTCTCTTGCGGCATCAGAGCTCCTCCCCCAGCAACAATATAATATTATATAACACTAATATTATTAATGATGCATTAGTATTATGCTAATAATATAGTATGTTTTATGTAGACATGACTTGTAAACCGCTCTGAATCCCCTTCGGGGTGAGAAGGGCGGCATATAAATGTCATAAATGTCATAAATATGGCCTAACTTAACTGTCCAAACATATCTCTCCCTAAAAAACACTTCGAGCATTACGATCTGCCAGTGAGACCCTGCTCTCGGTCCTACCCCTTTCACAAGCACAACTGGTGGGGTCGAGAGACAGGGCCTTCTTTGTGGTGGCCACTTGGTTATGGAACCCCCTCCCCAGTGACATTAGACTGACATCCTCACTCCTTGTCTTCAGGAAAAAAGTTTGGAAGCAGGCATTTGGGGAATAGTGCAATGTGGAACTGACTTGAATGTAGCAGCATGAAGTATAACAGGATTTGGGCAATGTTTTTAACATTCTAACAGTTTTATTGTATTTATATGTTTATCTGGTTTTTTAAAATCTAATGTGATGTATTTATACACTGTGTATTTGCAACATGACTCTGAAGTGGCCAAACAGTAAACTGCTCTGAGTCACCTTTGGGTTGAGAAGAGTGGGGTAGGCGCATAGTAAACAAACAAACAAACAAACAAATTTATGGTTTGGTGTGGCACTTAGAATTCTGTGCTACAGAGCTCTAGTGCAGCAGTGCTGGAGAGTACAGAAAATTCTGCGGAGGGATCAGTTCTGCACAATAATATCATTTTGTTCCATTTTAACTGCTATGGCTTCATCCCACAGAATCTTTGGACTAGCAGTTTGCTCAGGTAATTAGGCTGTGTCTGCCCAGCCTCTTGACACCACTTGATGCCAGCTTGATACCAAGCTTAATGCCAGTTTGATACTATTTTAACACTTCTGGTTCCAGTGTAGCGCTACAGTGCTCTAGGACAGAGTGCTACTTGCCATCTCAGACATTTTATATCGTTCAAATAATACCACTCCACACAATCCACATCCATATGTGAAAGAACAGAAATATATATGTAAGTTTACTATGTTAAACCTCAGTTGCATCTATTCTGGAATTGAAAATTTAGAAATGCATCTAATTTAACTACATTTTAAAAAAAAGGTGAATTGCAAAGTAGAGGGAAATAAAGAAATGAAATGGGTAACATCACCCATCCCTCCTCTTTTATCTTGTACATTAGTACAAGATAAATACTAAATGCTGGTCATTATCTACAAAGCCCTAAATCAGTGATTCTCAACCTGTGGGTCCCCAGGTGTTTTGGCCTACAACTCCCAGAAATCGCAGCCAGTTTACCAGCTGTTAGGATTTCTGGGAGTTGTAGGCCAAAACATCTGGGGATCCACAGGTTGAAAACCACTGTTCTAAATGGTTCAGATCCAGGTTATTTGTCTAATCGCATCTCCCTGTATAGACCATCACATGCACTGTGGTCTACAAAAGAGGCCCTCTTCTCAGTCCCACCCCATCATAAGCTCGATTGGTGGGAATGAGAGAGGGGGCCTTCTCTGTGATTGCTTCCTATCTCTGGAACTCCTTCCCTAAAGAAATAAAAATGATCCCCACCCTTCTCTCCTTTAAGAAACTTCTAAAAACATAGCTATGCATTTTAGCATATGGAGAAGAGGAGGAGGATTAAGACTGCTGATTATGTGTATTAGATGGCTGTTATGATACATTTCCAATGAAGCACCGTTGTCAGCCATTTTTAATGTAATGTCTCATAATTTGTTTTTTAGAGTGCACATTGTTTATTTATGTCTTAGTTTGTATGTCTTAATGGGTTGTTCTTGTTTATATTTTATTTTGATATTTAATTCCTTTGCTGTAATTTTTCTGTTGTTACTCTCTGTTTTTCTGCATTATTTTGATGTATCTATACCTATTTTGAGGCATTGAATGTTTGCCTTTTTTAATGTCAAAACAGCCCTGAGTCCTTCTGGGGAGAGTGGACAATCTAGAAAAAATTTTCATGTATATTATAGTAGCAAACTCATTGTTTGAGTGTTGATCCTTATGTTGCAGGAAACTTGGAATTTTCAAAATTACAACAAATACTTCAAAGAGAGGGGAAGATAAGAGGTTAAAGAAACACACACAAATGCAGATTGAATATACCAAGCGACTGATCACATGAAAGAGAGAGAGAATGAGAGACAGTAAGAAGAAGAGGAAGACAAATAATATAGAAGAGGAGGCAGCACTGTAGGCTCCTATAAAAGGACAAAAGTGTGTAGAATCATTGTACTCATATATACCAAGTGACCGATCACATGACAAAAAAGAGAGAATGAGAGAGAGTAAGAAGAGTAAGACAAAGAAGATAGAGGAGGAGGAAACAGCACTGTAGGCTTCTATAAGAGGACAAAACTGTGTAGTATCATTGTCAATAGTACAGTACACCGTGTTGCAAATGTGTTGTGCTTATTCCCAACCTGACGTCAAATCATCCCACCAGATCACTGCGCTCCGAAGAGCTAAACCTCCTGGTCATCCCAAATGTGAGGACCTACCATCTGTCCGCAACCCGCCGCCGGGCTTTCTCTGTTGCAGCCCCTACCATGTGGAACGCACTGCCCGCCGGCATCCGTGCCACCCAAGGCCTCCTCCCGTTCAGGAGAGCAGTTAAGACATTGCTGTTCCAACAAGCCTTTGGAGTTAGCTAAACTGTAGCTCGCACCGCCTAGCTGTCAGCCCACTGCGACTCCATTTGTTGCTTCAACTGTTCTAATTGTAATTCCATCTTAATGGTATTACTGTGGTTTATGAGTTATCTGACAATTGTATTTTACGAACTGTTGTAAGTCGCCCCGAGCCGTTTGGGGGGGTGACAGACAAATGCGAAATAATAAATAAATAATAAATAATAAATTCTCCTACAGAGTAATCCTAAGAGGTTTAAGGGACAACAGGTATTTCCCCTTTAGAAAATCAAAAGACCCAAAATCAGACTTTGCTGGTTTTTGCCTGGCACAACTCCAGTTCAACTTGGATCTTCTGATCCTAAATGAATGAACCTCAGAGAATAGCTGTTCTGAATTCACTTTCTCAAACCCACTTGGCTCCAGTACAGTGGATTAACACCTTTTAGAGAATCCAGAACTTTAGCATTTGTACCAGAACTGATTGTGACGATCAGCCCCTGATTCTGGACATAATTGTCTCTGGTCATAAAGTTTACCTGAACCAAAGCCCTGTTTCAAGGATCACCACTACAGGGAGCCCATTTAAGCTTAGAGCCAAATGGTCAGATCTTGCCCAGGCTCAACTTAGATCAAAACCAGCATCAAGTCTAAGATCAGTAATTGTCTCGGATCGACCAATGGAATCTACTCTGAGAGCTTACAACAAGCTAATTATTCTACTACAAGACTTAACTTTTGTCCCCAAGCCTGGCCACCTCCAACATATAGACACCAGGCCTATTGGGCCCATGCGGTTTGACAAGGAATGCCAGAGGATGAAAAAAGGCTTAAGAGACACCTATAGAGTAATCAACTTCCCATCAGGCTATTAGCATTTACACATGAGATGCAGGAGCATTCCTCCCATCTCCCACCCTTGAAAGCCAGCCTAAGGAGGCATAACACATAACTGGTTTTCAAGTCTTGCTCCATCTTTTGGAAAAAGATGTTCCAGGAATGGATGACAACTTCATAGAAGAGTGGAAGAATTCCATTGTAACTCCTCACTCAACTGGGAGGGACAACCCATGCTCTTTGGGATGCATCAGTGCTACTGCAGCCTTTCAATAATGCATCATGGCTGGAGCTTCAGGCTATGGTACTTCCAATATATTTGAACAGTCAGCTTTTGCCATCTCTGTGGGGAACTCTGAATTATGGATGCGAACAAACGATGCTTTCTGATGGCAATGTGTCTGCACCAAAAAAAAATCCCTCTTCCTTCAAACCTTTGTTTGTCAGACAGGAAATGTCTATAAAGGAAAGAATGTGCTATTGTGAATGGGGAGAGAGATTTCAATGAATTGTGTTTGTGGACAAGTTTTGTGCCCCCGGACTCTGCTACTGGAATCATGGAATGCTAAAACCACCCCATATTGAAAAATAAACATGATTGTAGGGTTGCACACTTACTTTGAAAAGTGAATTGCTCATCTTGGAGAATTCGCAAAGAGGGAATGCACACAAGCTCTTACTTTCAGTCATTAAAATACGGTCCAAGGAATCAGGAGTGGTCAAAGCCAACAAAGACATCCTTGTAAGCCATATCAGTATTCACAGACATTATTCCTAACCTGTAACTATGGGTTAACTATATTTTCTTTCACATTTCCTGCTTGAAAGTTTTTGTTTGTCTGAGAGCAGCAGCTACACACTACGGTATCATTTTCCTCTCTTGTCCTTTCTAGGACTGTAAACAATATTTGCACATTTTTCATCCTCATTTAGAAGCAGTGTCTCAACACTGAAAACAAAACTGTCAACAGCCGCAAGTGTTTCCATCCCTTAGTGAGAGTGAGAAGGCTAGCACTTGCTCTCTGTTTCCCCCTTCTCCATTTTTAGTGGATGAAAAAAAGCCCACTTTTTTGCCAAAATATGTTTTAAATGCGAAACGCAATGACCAAAATGTTGTTAGTACCATAATTGTACGTTGCATGCATGTTTTGGACACAAATAAGTATTCTATGGCTTTGCGCACCCCATGCAAAACCACCACCTAGGAAAGTATCAAGCTCCATACCAGGGGTTACAACAATGCTAAACTAATATGTAGAGGGGGAGAAAGGGAAGAAGGCAATTGGAGAAGTAAAGGCAGTCCCCAATCCTTCCACAGCTCAAAGAAAACTGGTCAAACATACAATTATGACATCATCACCATCATATATTTCTCTGTGAGCAGAACATTTTTCTCAGCTTTTGGGGGGTCATGTCAGGAGCGACTTGAGAAAATGCAATTCGCTTCTGGTGTGAGAGAATTGGCTGTCTACAAGGACGTTGCCTAGGGGATGCCAGGACGTTTTGATGTTTTATCATCCTTGTGGGAGGCTTCTCTCATGTCCCCACATGAGGATCTGGAGCTGATAGAGGGAGCTCATCCGCGCTCTCCCCAGATTCGCACCTGTGACCTGTTGAACTTCAGTCCTGCTGGCACAGAGGTTTAACCCACTGTGCCACCAGGAGCTCCACTGATAATAATACTACTACTAATAATTTTATTTCTTACCCACCAATCTTCACAACTCAAGGCATGTTACAACACTAAAGGTAAAGATAACGGTTTACATTAAATCCAGTCGTGTCCGACTCTGGAGGTTAGTACGCATCTCCATTTTTAAGCCGATGAGCCGGCATTGTCCATAAACACTTCCAAGGTCATGTGGCCAGCATGACTACATAGAGTGTTGTTACCTTCCCACAGAACCAGTACTTATTGATCTACTCACATTTGCATGTTTTTGAACTGCTAGGTTTGCAGAAGCTGGGGCTAACAGTGCTCCCCGGATTCAAATGACTAACCTTTTGGTCAGCAAGTTCAGCAGATCAGCAGTTTAACCTGCTGTGTCACCAGGGGCCCTTACTTGGGGTTACAACACTGCTAAAACACATATTCAAAACACATAATTTTAATAACTCTATAGAATACCCATATCAAAACATATTTCCATAAAATACATATTAGAAAACACAAAACAAAACTTAGGCATAGAGTGGAAGTTTAACATTCATCATTAAAACTGTCTTCTGAGTAGGTCTGCCAGAAGAGATAGGACTTCACTTGTGTCTTAAATTCCAACATATGATACAGCTGTTGCAGCTCTACCAGCAGGTTATTCCAGTGTCTTGGGGTGGCCGATGAAAAGGTCCTCTTGGTGGTGGTTGTCAGGCAGGTTCTGGCAGGCTGGAGAAGACATGCCCGCCCCCCAGAGGATCTTGTATGGGGTTTGCAATCCTTTAGATAACCTAGACCAGTGGTTCTCAAAGTGGGCGGTACCACCCCCTGGTGGGTGGTGGGGTGATCCAAGGGGGCGCTGGGAGGCTCAGGAGAATTTAGGGGGGCTATGAACCCCTGTAAGGGGGCGGTGGCATGAGCCAGGCTTGCCACGTGCAGGGTCGCATGCTTGCGAGGACGTCCCCATTGGAAGAAAGAGGCCGATGCACAGGTTGACGAGAGGAAGGAGGCACGAGCTGTGGTTTCCACAGCAATGCCTGCCCGGGGATTCCAACTCGCAGGGACACAGTCGCAAGTGCATGATCCCCAGGCAGGTGTTGCCGTTTGATCCAGATCTGTCATTCATGGGGTTCTTAGTGGTCTGTGGAAGTCAGAGCTGAATTGGCTGAAGGTACTGCAAATCCCATCATCCGTTGCTCATACTCCCCCAAACATATTGTTTTTGTGATTATTTCTGGAATTCAATGTTTGTAATTTACACCTTTCTTTACTATATTTTACGAAAAAGGTAGAAAATTAATACATATATCTTTCTGTTTAATTGCTATTAAAATTTTAAAAAATAATTTCTAGAGGGGCACTGAGTAAATTTGTTTCTGGAAAGGGGGCGGTAGGCCAAAAAAGTTTGGGAACCACTGACCTAGACCCAAACCATATAGGGCTTTAGAGGTCAAAACCCACACCTTGTACTTTGCTCAGAAACTAATTGGCAGCCAGTTGAGTGACTTTAGTATAGGCATAATATGCTCAGTCCTAGATGTTCCTGTAGCCAATCTGGCTGCTGCATTTTGTACCAGCTGGCGATTCCAAGCTTGTTAAAAGGGTAGCACAATGAAAAGCATGTGACAGAAGTCCAAACTTCAGGTTACCATTGTGTATACTATCATCTTCAGGTCCTCCAAATCTAGGAAGGGGCACAGCTGGCAGATCAGCCAAACCTGATAGTAAGCACACCTGACTGTTGCATCTCCCTGAGCTGGCATTTGGAGAGATGGATCCAGGAGCTCTTGTCCCAAGCTCCATCCCTAGATTAGGGTGAAAGAAACAGATCTGTTGCTGGGGGATGGAGGTAAGGGTTCAAACCCTTCCCGAAATGTTTCAGTTTTAAAAATAACATGGTTTACTCGTGAATTTTCTCTCTACCATTTTCCCCCTTTTAAAATTGTATCGACTCTGGGAAGTATGTTATATGGAGAGACGGCAACAGACCCAGGGCCAGTCTACACATCTTTGTATAAAGAGCTAAACCCAGATCTATACTGGATCTCAGAAATTGGGAATTGTGGGAGAACATTGGTTTGCAGGACTGCTTTGCGACTGGATATACTCTGCTGTTATGATGGTGGGGAGAACAGATGCTAAATATATTAAATCATAGGCTACGGCAAGATATTTTTATCCGTATCTGTTATTGTGTTGCAAATTGTAGAAATCAACTCTGCCACTTTAAAAAGAGAAGATGTTTCACCTGTGGAAGAACCTCTGAATTAGTTTTACATTTTGCTCCAGGAAAACCTTTGACAGCAACTTTTTCTTTGACACCTGGGATGGTTGTTTTGCTGGCATATGTTATCGAAGTGTTTTATGAACACCTGTGGATCTGTTTCATTTGCACCTGGATTATCAACATCATCTCCTTTCTCAGGGTTTCATCTCGTCTCCAATCAGTTCTGATTGTCTCTCTTATTCTTGGCTTGCTCTACTTGACATTGCGAACACAACTTTGTCTGTGGAATAGACCCATTGAAACATTGGGAGTTGCACAAGTTTAGATTTACTTTTCCGTGATTTCCCCCCTGTGTTTGTACTTTAGTTTCCAAGGGTGTAGTCTTGATCTTTCTATACCTGTGACATTTTAGGACATTAAAGTTAAAGGTAAAGGTTTTCCCCTGACATTAAGTCCAGTTGTGTGTGACTCTGGAGATTGGTGCTCATCTCAATTTCTAAGCTGAAGAACCAGCGTTACCCATAGATGCCTCCAAGGTCATGTGGCCAGCATGACTGCATGGAGCATCATTACCTTCCTGCTGAAGCAGTACCTATTGATCTACTCACATTTGCATGCTTTCAAACGTCTAGGTTGGCAGAAGCTGGGCCTAACAGCAGGAATTCACCTCACTCTCCAGAGTCCTCAGTAGCGCAGTGGGTTAAACCCTTGTGCCGACAGGACTGCTGACTGACAGGTCAGCGGTTCAAATCTGGGGAGAGTGGGTTGAATTCCCTCTGTCAGCTCCAGCTCCCCATGTGAGTACATGAGAGAGCCAGCATTGTCCGTAGATGCCTCCAAGGTCATGTGGTCAGTATGACTGCATGGAGCACCGTTACCTTCTCACCAGAGTGGTACCTATTGATCTTCTCACATTTGCATGTTTTTAACTGCTAGGTTGGCAGAAGCTGGGGCTTACAGCAGGAGCTCATGCCACTTGGTGGATTCAAACCTACGGCCTTTTGGTCAACAAGTTCAGCAGTTCAGCGCTTTAACCCACTGCGCCACTGGGGACTCCTTGTGACGTTTAGGACATTGTGAAATAGTAAACATTACAAATTCCAGACATTTAATAATTAGTTTTCTTCCATTAGTCCCTATATATGGAGCAAGGCAGAATAAAAATAAAGAAATAAAGACAAAACGTGCCTTGAAAAAGTGATATTCCCTAGAACGTATTAATTTCTTGGTGTGGAAATATATTTTTGTCTCTGTTCCTGTAATACATGGGGATCATTTTTCACAAAAGAAACTAATGGAAGGAAGAACTTTTAAATGCCCATACGGTGTGCTCTATCTCAAAACCAAAAGCCTTTGGAGGAAATCATAGAATCCTAGAGTTAGAAGAGACCTGGTGGGCCATCCAGTCCAACCCCATTCTGCCAAGAAGCAGGAAAATTGCATTCAAAGCACCCCCAAGAGATGGCCATCCAACCTTTATTTATGCAAGCTAAATATGCCCAGCTCTTTAAGCCGCTCCTCATAGTGCTTGTTCTCAATTTGAACTGCCCTCCTTTGGACACATTCCAGTTTAGAGGCAACATCTCCATTCAATTGTGGTGCCCAGAATTGGACACTGTGTGATTCCAGGTATGGTCTGACCAAGGCAGAATAAAGGGGGAGCATAATCTAGACCAGGGGTGGGCAATTACCAGCCCTCCAGGTGTTTTGGACTTCAACTCCCAGAAACCCTAGCCAGTTTACCAGCTGTTAGGATTTCTGGGAGTTGAGGTCTAAAACACCTGGAGGGCCGGTAATTGCCCAGTTCTGATCTAGACACTAGACTCCTATTGATGCAGGTCAAAATCCCATTAGCTTTTTTAGTTGCCACGTGACATTCCTGGCTCATGTTCCACTTCCTGTCCACGAGGACTCCAATTTTTTTCCACACATTCTGCTGTTGAGCCAGGCATCATCCCCCATGCTGTCTATTTGCATTTCATTTTTTTCTGCCTAAGTGGGGTTAGTTTTGGCCCATCATCTCTCTAATCTGTGAAGATCGTTTTGAATTCTGCTCCTGTCTTCTGGAGTCAAGAAACTATTGTCTAAATGTATTTTTTTAATTTTATTTATTTTTTTTATATGTATTTTTTTTAATTTTATTTTTTATTGGTTTTTTTCCCTCTCCCACCCTCCCCTCCTTGTACATACAGTTTATACATCAAACTACAGAGGTTACATTTGAAATATCAGTCTCAGTCTTAATTTTTCTACTCCACCTCTTAACACATTTTCTAAATAATTTCTAACTGGTTCCCACATCCTCTTTGTTATTATTATCTTTTCAGTTTTATCTATATTATTCCATTTACAATTTGTTATTTCCACATTTAACATATTAATTATATAGTTATACCAGTTGGTCAATGTCCATTTTGTTTTATCCTTCCAACCCCTCACTAAAACTATCTGTGCACACGCTATTAATTTATCAATCAATTTTTCTTTTGCATATTCTTCACTCCTATTATCCGTGCATGTAATACATTTCTATTAACTATTACAATATGTAAATCTAACATTCTATTGATTTCTCCTTCAATCATTTTCCAGTAATCTTGCACTCTATCACATTCCCATATCATATGATTGAACACCCCTCTTTGTTCACAGCCGTGCCAACACTTATCTTTCATCCCTGGTACAAAGCGTGAAAGTTGTGCAGGAGTTCTGTACCATTTTTGTAACATTTTCCTTCTGGTTTCCCTTAATGCATTATACTTTTCTCTTGCTATATTACTTATTTCCCTCTGGATGTCTTCCCTCTCAATTTCCATGTCCAATCTCCATGTCTGGAAAATTTCCTCTATTATTTCTTCTTTTACTGTTATGATTTGTTCGTACAGATCTCCTGCCACTTTCTTCTCCCCTCTCAAACATTTCCTAATCACCTTCTCAAATGGACTATCCCGTTCTCTTATTTTTTCCCTTCGTCTGAAAATTTCCTGTCTTATGGCCCAGCTTTGGATCCAGTTCCCTGACCCAATCCAGTTCTGAATTTCTTTTTGTTCTACAGGGTTTCCATCCTCTGTGTACAGATCCTCCACTAACCTTTTCCCTCTACTTTCGATTAATCTCAGTGTTCTACCTATGCTTACATCATTGTTATAATTCATTTGCCATATAGTTGCCACCTTGCTTTCGTTGCCTGGGTTTAACTTCTTCTTTCTTTTTTTCCACACTTTTACTGTTCCTTTAAAGGGTTCCTTAAATTCTAACAGAATTTAAGGAAACAGAAGTCAAGAAACTATTGTCTACCAAATCAAGGAACTGCTGTTTTATTTCTTATTTTTTCTGGTTTTGGTCCTAGCTAATTGGAATAGTGTGGCAAAAATTGCTCCGTGATCATAAATACAATCAGTACTGCAATCAAACAGATTTCTTTGGATAATGTTTTACTACCCACAATATATTTGAATGTTGCTTAAGGTACTGAAATACCAACCAGATGGACAATATGTATCCCCATCCGAAGAAACGACCCTGACGAAATGCAGCCAGTAAAAGCCCTTTAAGCCTATAAACACCCTTTCATACAAGCAAGGACCCAAGATACTAAGCCCAACAATATCCTCTTTTTTTGTGGATTTACCTGGCTGTAGCGTCAATCTGACCCAGTTTCCGGATTTGCTCCTTAACCAGAAGTGATACACATTATTTGCATTCATGGTTTGACTCTGCGACTAATTGAGGAAATTTGTAATCTTGCTGTTTCATATTGGCATTACATTGTATCGCTCCTTATTAAAATAGCCTGGGCCTTTTAAATCTATGGCTTACAGGTACTTATGTCTTTTCGCTTTCATACTAATATTATCACATTAAAGCTGCTTGGAGCTTTCCCTTTTTATGTTTTGGGTTGTTTTTTTTAAAAAAAGAAGGGGTCCTTGTTCTGTACAGCTTATATTATATTTAGCAGGAAACTAATTTTTCCCCTCTTGTGAAAGGACAGATTTTTAATATGAGGGAAAATACCAAAGGTGGAGACTCTTTGGCCCTGTGCATGCTTTCAGCTACAGTACCCATTAATGTGTTTATGCAATGACAAAGAATGGTAGGAGTTGTGGGCCAAAGTATCCAGAGGACTAAAGCTTGCACAACAGAGATATTCCAGAGCCGATAGAGTGATTTCTGGTTCACATTAATCTCTGAAATTTTTTCTGTCTCAAAATATTAATTGGAATGCATATTTGGATAACAGCACTCCATGCAGTCATGCTGGCCACATAGACCTTGGAGGTGTCAATGGACAATGCTGGCTCTTTGGCTTAGAAATGGAGATGAACACCAATCACCAGAGTTGGGCACAATTGGGGAAAACCTTTACTCTACCTAAACTACTGTGAAGTGCAATGCAATATTTGCAGAAAAGCAAAATTCCATGGATGTTGTGCTTATCAAGATATTAGTCCAAGGAAGTGGTTCATTTTATATTGCAGGGCTGGTCAAATGCAAAGGGCCTTAAGGCGGTGTTTCTCAATCATTCCAATGCTGTGATCCCTTAATACAGTTTGTTGCGTGACACCCCCCCCCCCCAACCATAAAATTATTTTCTTTGCTACTTCATAACTGTCATTTTGCAGCTGTTTTGCATCATCATGTAAATATCTGATATGCAGGATGTATTTTCATTCACTGGACCAAATTTGGCAGAAATACCCGATATGCCCAAATTTGAAAACTGGTGAGGTTGCAGAGGATTGATTTTGTCATTTGGGAGTTGTAGTTGCTGGGATTTATAGTTCATCTATAGTCAAAGATCATTCTGAACTTCACCAACAATGGAAATGAAACTCCAACTAGTCCAATGGGCAGTAGCCAAATTACGCACTGGAGCAACATACAGGGAGCATACTACCCCCCTGTTGTGTCAACTTCACTGGCCACCGGTCCATTTTGAAGAGCTGGTCTTGACCTATAAAGCCCTATATGGTTCTGGCCCAGCTTTCCAGTCCGAATGTATCTCCCTCTATATCCCGCCTTGCAGTTTAAGATTGTCCAGTGAGGCCCTGCTCTCGGTTCTGCCAGCTTCGCAGGAGACAAGGGACATGGCCTTCTTGGCGATGGCCCTCTGCCTCTGGAACTCTCTCCCCAGCAAGATTAGGTCAGCTTCATCCCTCCTTTCTTTTAGGAAGAAGCTTAAATCATGGCTTTTGGGACCAGGCTTTTGGACAGCAGGCATGACAACACTTTGGATGTTGAATCAGGCTGGAAATGGCTATATGGTTTGATAACAATGTTTTAACTTGTTTTAACTTAATGTTCTATTTATTGTTTAAATTGATATTTGTTTATATCTGTTTTATGTTGCGGCATTGAATTGTTGCTGGTAGTAAGCTGCCCTGAGTCCCCACCCTTGGGGGTTGAGAAGGACCAGGTAGAAATGTTGGAAATAAATAAATAAATAAATTGTAATAAGGTGAA
Organism: Anolis apletophallus; assembly: GCA_030556195.1. Classification (NCBI taxonomy): domain Eukaryota; kingdom Metazoa; phylum Chordata; class Lepidosauria; order Squamata; family Anolidae; genus Anolis; species Anolis apletophallus. The sequence goes on along the minus strand of JARBWK010000016.1, from coordinate 22,607,920 downwards.
ATTACATCTCCCCTCACAATATTTTTCGAGCTGCCTGGAATTTCTTTCTTCTTCCTCCTCGTTCCATTTTGACTGTGAATATTCAGCAGACTACTAAAAAAAACTGTACCGATGCTACCCTAAGTTAACACCATAGGGATATGAAGTTTGAATGACACTATCTACTCTGACTTAGTTCAGGGATCTCCCATAAGCCATTTCTGGATGGCAGCATGTGTCACAAATGGCAGGGAAGCTCAGAGAATTTGGCATATCATTTTTCTCTTTGGATGCTATAACTATCTCGGGGATCTTTTTTTTTTTACCCAGTGACTTCAATTTCCTCTGCCCAACAGACCTTATCTTATCAACAGCTTAAACCATGTTTACAAATAAAGATTGTGGGGCTCTGCTTTTGACAACAAATTGTTCCATAAGCTGCTGATCTTTGTTACAGATTTGGAGCATGTTATGATGATGGTAATTAAACAACCAAGCTGTCTACATCGCACAGAATTTTCTCGTCTCCTCTTTTCTTCTGTGCTTGATAGCTCTTTTGTTGCTGTTGCCGGCCTCAATCACAACAAGTATGCCACCGCATTCACTTGTTACATGAATCTCAATTATTCAGCCATTTCAGCCGAAACATAAGAGCCCCCACACTGAAATCTTCTGCACAAATAAACCTTGGGTATTCTGCAGAAGAGTAGTTAAAATGTCAAAGAATGCTCACAAGTGCAACTATAAGAGAATAGCATGCAAGGAAAGCTCAGTCATACAGTTAAAGACAAAATCCTGTTGATGCACCAGCAAGAGAAACATTCTGGAATGGCACATGATGGTGACATGGGGACATGAGAGGAAAATATTTCCATCACTAGGCAAAAGGACAAACCTAAACTGGGCTTTACAGGCCAATGGAGACTCTACCTCAGACATCGGAAGAGCCGCAAGATCGAGAACAAGCCAGGAGAGTAAAGACAAAGATCCACCCAAAGGAAAAAGGTTCTTACCATACATCACTCTCTCTCTCTCTCTCGGCATTACTTCGTGAACAAAGATTCAGGAAGGACTCATCCCACGCCTTTTACAAGCGCGTTGATGAATCAAAAGGCCAATCTGAGATAGGCAAGTTTGGTTGCAGAAAGCACAGCAGAAAGTCTCTTGGGTGATGTTGTTTCCAAGTTGCGGTTCTTTCTGCGTTGTCGTTTCTCCTTGAGACCCATTTGGCATGTCTTCTTGAAAGAGGCCGCAGCATTGTGGATAGTGCATCTCCATGCCTCCCGATGTGAGGCCAGGATGGACCATTGTTGGTGATCAATCTGGCCAAGGCTGAGATGTTGTTTCAGGGAGTCTTTATATCTCTTTTTGGGGGCACCTCTCTTGCGCTGACCCGTGGCGAGTTCATACATCAAGAGAACCACTAAACACATTGGGAAGCTGATGAGGAAACACAACATACTAACTATCTACAGATCCACTAAGAAAATCCAACAAATACTACGTCCAGCAAAGAACAAAAGGGATCCTCTCACCTCTGCAGGAGTCTACGGTATACCATTCAGCTGTAGACAAGTCTACAGAGGGAGCACCAAACGCAGCATCACCCAAACACGAATCAAGGAAGATGAAAGGCACTGCAGACTAACTCAACCAGAGAAGTCAGCCATAGCAATGCACCTGATGAACCAACCTGGACACAGTATATTATTTGAGAACACAGACATGCTGGACCACTCTCACAACCACCATGTCAGGCTACACAGAGAAGCGACTAAAATCCACAAGCATGTGGACAATTTCAACAAAAAGAAAGAATCAATGAAAATGAACAAAATCTGGCCACAAGTATTTAAAAAACTCTAAAATCAGGTCAGTAAATAAAGAACAACACTCAAACATAAGGGAATTCCAGACAAGAAACAATCAGGGACAGCTAATCACCTCTCAACAAATGATTCCCCCAGGTAGTAACAAGCCACATCTAAAAAGTGTCAGGCCATCAAATGCTAATCAAGGTCGCCAATTGAAGCATTCACACCTAGCTCCAACAGACAAGAGTTCTTTCTCCCACCCTGGACATCATTCCACAGATATGTTTTTCAAAAAAACAACCCTTATCCTAGTTTCCAACAGACCTCACAACCTCTGAGGATGCCAGACATAGATGCAGGTGAAATATCAGGAGAGAATGCTTCTAGAACATGGCTATACAGCCCAAAAAACTTACAACAACCAAAAAGTATAATAGTTCTGGAATCAGGAAACCAGCTGTGTCTTCTGACAACAATGACGTTCTCCTCCAATTCTTCCCCCCGTTGCCTCAATGCCTCTGGCCATTTTACCCCTGTCATCATGTTACTAACGGAGCCGCAGTGGTGAAATGGGTTAAACCCCTGTGCTGGCTGAACTGCTGACCTGAACGTCAGTTGTTCAAATATGCGAGACAAAGTGAGTTCCCATCTGTCAGCTCCAGCTTCCCATTTGGGGACATGAGAGAAGCCTCCCACAGGATGGTAACACATCCAGGCATCCCCTAGGACAGTAAATTATCTCACACCAGAAGCATATTGCAGTTTATTGTCGCTTCTGATGCGATGCAAAAACATGCAGACCACAAAAACAAAGTTTATGTAGTTTAATAAACTTTCCCTGTGTTTTTAATGATATGGCTGCACTCCATGCAGTCATGCCAGCCACATGAACTTGGAGGTGTCTACGGACAATGCCAGCTCTTTGGCTTAGAAATGGAGATGAGCACCAACCCCCAGAGTCGGACAGGACTAGACTTAATGTCAGGGGAAAACCTTTACCTACTAACCGATTAGGAAAGGACATTTTCCCCAAAAAACAAAAACAAAACCAACATAAAAAACACAAGTTTATAATGCAACAAGAATGAGCCCATAGGTAACAATCATATAATAATAATAATAATAATAATAATAACTTTATTTCTTGTGAGTCGCCCTCCACCGTTGGTGCTCCGGGCGACTTACATCATTTAAAACACACAGGTACATCAATTAAAAACACAGGTACAAAGAACCATAAAAGGCCCAGGGATTCACTCATTGGATTCAGTAAGACTAACATTTGGATTAGGCAATACTTGGCAAAATAAACAAATGGTCAGATTCAGTATAAGGCAGAATGATTCTTGGCTTGGACTCATACAGTTTCCTGTTCGTGCACATATATTGTAAGCATGACAGTGAGACCTTGGACAAGTTTCCAAGGTGCTTCTTAGAGCAAATGCTTTTGAAATGTGTTAATATTCCAGACCAGTTGTCAGCCATAGTGTAAACTTCCTATAAGTGTCTTCATGTGCAGCAACTTTTCTGCTTTTGTGCAATTCTCGTGGAAAATTGTGTCTTGTGTGTTTCATTTCATTTGTAGACCAGGATTAAATGTTTTTGTTTCTTGTGTTACCGCTGAAAGTATATATTAACAAATCCAATACTATAAGGAGAATTTCCATACTGCACCTCTTGTCTCTCTCAAGACACCAAGCCATTAAACTTTTAAGCCTCTTCAAAGTCCATCTATATAGAAACCCTGAATGTTATTAATGTAATGATATCAAGGCCATTAAAATGTGAGTGCTTACTGAAGTGATATCCCTTGGACACGTTAAACTTTAATAGTTTGGTTTGAGTTTGAAAACATAAAAACAGATTAATGGGGCAAAGCACAATGAATAACCTTCCTTCAACCCGAAGAAAGGAAAATTCTGTGAATATTTCAAGTATAGACAGATCTGCTAGAGTTGATTTTATCAATGTATAGCACACCTCAGTCCTGGAAAATCAGGTTACAGTGTGCCGTAAGTTTGTTTACTAGGCAATGGAATTCAATTCTTTGAGTCTCTTGTGAATTCAGTATTTGGGGGGACATTTCTGGAATAATCTTCATTTTCTGAAAGGCAAACCAACTTTTGTGTGTGGTAAGCAATGTGGTTTCCGAAACTGATTTGTTAATCATGAGAAGTGCAGTAAAGGTCATTGGGTAGCATTGTTGGCACATAAAGACTTGATTATTCTACCTATTACAGTGGCAAAAAGTGAATCCAATAGTAGAGTTTCATAATTAGTTTAAGACAACATGGAATTAGCCATGTTTGTTTTGCAAGTAGTTTCTAATGGCATGAATTTGATTAGATAATAAGCAGAATGACTTGGGGCCCCAGTGAAGTTTAATAGGGAACTAAAACATCTTGCACTCAGGTAGTACAAGAGAAGAGCATGTTAATTTTACAGTATAGCTTTCGTCATTATGTTAGAACCAGAGTTAATGGAGATTCATGCTACTGATTTTGAGAGAACACAAGATGTAATCTTAGATAATTCAGTTCCAACAGCTCAAAAGATAAGCCTAAGTATATATTCCATTTATACTAGAATGGCAGATATTGTTTCTATACCGTCTTCAAAAACAGGCTGCACAGCTACCTACTGAGGAGATCCTGCACTGAGGAGGCACTTAGACCTATTGGCCCATGAGTCCCCATCCAAATCTATGATTCTATCACATTATGCTCTCCTTACTCACCTGAGTCCCTCTTCGAGGGGAGAAGGGCGGGGTATAAACATAGGAAATTAAAATAAAATAGTTGGAAGTCTTAGGTGAAAAGAAAGACAAACTGCCAGGAATCTGAAACTGGAAATGTCTTGGTGTCAAAGGAGCTGGGTAATGAGGCAGAAGGGAGTCCTGCTGAAAATCCTGTTCTGTGATTCCTTGAGATCCAAAAGAACTAAAGGGGGAGTGTGCCCTTCTGAGTGATTATTAAGTAAGAGGCACTGACCTAATTCGGCACCTGTGTGTTGTCTTTAAATTTTCCAGCCACATTTTAGCAACATGGTGCTTTCAACTATCATTGAAAACACCAAGTAATGTTTTCTTGACCTTAGACTGGCTATGATTTATTACTCTGATTTACTTCTTCGTGGCTTTAATTTTCTGGACCTGTCATAGCCCAGCCTGGTCCCCAACCTGATTCCTTGGTCAAGCCAGACCGAAGCCATGTTATTCCAGCCAGGCCTGCCAGGCGGGAAAGCAAGCCGCTACCAGGCAGCCTTTGCAGAGACTCCCAGTTCATTTCCCGTTCAAGGACAAGAGGCTCTCGGCTCCATCTCAGGCCAATAAGCGGAGATGGGTTCATTCCCATTTGCCCAGGTGCTACTACTAATTGGAATCACATACCATTCCCATGCAAAAGGCCTGAGAAGGCCCAGCTGTAGGACTGTTATGAGAACTAGTTTCGACATCCCAGTGCATCGCAACTTCAAAGCCTGAGAGACCGATTTAAGTTAGGTCTCAGAGATGGATGCCATCTTTCGCCAACGTTCAGTTTTCCAAGACAAGTATCCACAGAACTCTGCCTGGGCCTTGGGCCTTCTAGCTTCTGGGACTCTGTTTGCCAAGCCTTGTGCCAAGACCCTTTCCTGGATTAGCCCATTGGGGCAAGAAGATTCTCTTTACTTTTGTTCCTGTTTGCCAAAGGACTATAGCCTTGCTTCCTTGCTTCTTTTGGACAATTTGCTGCTATCTGTTGCTGCTTGAGAGCATCAATAGACTATATTCCTAGCCTCTTTACTTTTACCATTTATTCTAAATAAAGCATTTATACGTGGCTGGTCTCAAGTGGTTTACTGAGGGGTCTTTCAGGTCTACGGTGCAACAGGACCACTGTCTTGATGAATGACCAGCTGACAACCACCATCTTGCTCCTCTTGCAAAACAGCTGGATACCCTATGATTGACCTGGACTAAATCAAACATTTGACAACTTGTGCATTCCAATCACTTACATTCTGGAATGTTTGCTAACTGAAGCACCCCCCAACTTTTCCATAGATTTTCTGGAACAAATGAAGTATCTGTTGTCATCCAAGAAGTGACACAGAGTTTCTTCAAGTGTGATAGGGTATGTAGAACTGGCTCTGAACTCCAGAAAACTAAGGTAATCCATGTAGGCATTACATTCTGGGAGGAGAACTCCAGCTAAAGGAAATGTTCCAACAACTGCTAACTTCAGGGAAGTCACTCTGATAAGAACTGCTAATTTTCAGAGTGATTTCCCCATTTTCACTAAAGTTTCTGGTCAGGACTCCTCTAAACCATGTAGTTGGAATGCAGCATCCCATGCCTGGTTGGCAGCATGGTGTAGTGGTTTAAGTGTTGGACTAAAATGAAGACTTTAAATCCTTATTCATGGAAACCCAGCAGGTGACCATGGCAAGTCATGTTTCCTCAACTCATAGAAAGGACAAGTCACCCTCTCTTAACCTTTGAACAAATCTGGCCAGGTATACATTTTGATAGGTTTATCTTAGGATCATCATAAGTCAGAATGATTTGCAGACACACAGCAATGACTAAAATTGGTACAAGTGGGGGAGCAGGTCCTCGGGGGTATTTATGACCTACAGATCTATTTTCCGAACCATTCCTTATGCATTGCCTTCCAATTACAGTCAAGACTTGCTACTTTTAATAGTTTCTTGATCGAAAGTTAGAAAAGTGAGGTTTTTCTGGCTGTTAACTCCAAGAACCTCCAATCAAGTACATGGGGGATTCTGAATGCTGTAGTCCACTAAGTAAATGCCTTGGACCACAAGAAGATCCAACCAATCCATACTCCAGTAAATAATGCCCGACTGTTCACTGAAGAGAAGGACATTAGAGGCAAAAATGAAGTACTTTGGTCACATAATGAGAAGACAGGAAATCTTGTAGAAGACAATGATTCTGGGGGAAATGGAAGGAAAAAAAGGAAGAGGGGCTGACCAAGGGTAAGGTGGATGGATGGTATTCTTGAAATGACTGGCTTGACCTTGAAGGATATGGGGGTGGCCACGGCCAACAGGGAGCTCTGGCCTGGGCTGGTCCAGGAGGTCACAAAGAGTTGGAAGTGACTGAAGGAATTAACAACAACAAAAACAACACCAACACAAAGTGAATTTTCCAATCTCTGTCTCTGATGTTTAGCATATGTTGACTTTCTCCTTCCAGCTTACTATTGATTGCAAATTCAGAGAATGAATGAAATCCATGGAGAAACACGAATTACAGGGTCAACTATGGTTTTCCTATAGTATTTTCCTCACAAAAGCAAAGGGCTTCATGTTTATGTCTTCCAACACTGGATATAGGCATATATTTTAATGCTTTAAAAAGATCAAGAAAAATGCCAAATATCCTTTTCTTCATGTGTCTTTACTTGAAGATAAAAGCTTGCATTCCGAATGTAAACTGACTCCAATATTTTAATAGTAACAAGAGATTTATAGAAACAAATGAACTGCAGCGACAGTTGTTTTAATTTATTGGAAATAAGATTGGCACAATCTCCTTAATAAAAGACTACTTTGATGAATAAAACACCAACAAATCACATGAGATTACAGTAGAACCTCCACAGGTTTCTTAACTGCTTTCTGTGTGCATAATGAAACCAACTGAAGTCTAAACCTTGAGAATTATTGATAAAGCCACATTTCCTACACAAAAGAATGTAAGTGCGGTTTCCTAGATGAAAATGTATTCCTTGCCAGTGGAACACCCAAATCTTTTAAGGACAAGAGCAAAAATTACATTTTACATTAGCTTCTTGTCATTATTGCCAAGACAAAAGAACAGAGGCACACTTTCTGATGCTCTTTACTCTGACGACTCCACATGCACTCTGTATAAAATTAATTATAAAAGCCAGGATCGTCCCCGTACTCATCTGTGCAACCTAAAAGACATTGCACAGGAGGAAAATGAGAGAGAGAGAAAATAAGCAAAGTGGGACACCAGTTTTATAACAATTCATATAAGGACCATATAAGGACCTACCCAAATAGCAACAGTGTGGGAAAAGGAAAGGCGTGATTGAGCTAGTTGCTTATTTGAGCTTCATGTAGTATTATGTCTCCTTTCCTGCACACTTCTGAGTAAGGTTTCTTAGACAACAAAAACAACATATTTATTTGCAGATTTTAATTACCCATGGGACTTGAAGAGACTAATTAGCCCTGATCTCAAGGAAATAATCAAGATATGAACAATGTGCAGTGGCTAAAATCTTGCGAACGGACATACAAGAAGCCTATTTTATTCTATATCAGCATGTGTGCCCTCTTGTCTAGTATTATACAGGGACATAATAACAACTAGGCTTGTGCTTTTGGGGTAAAACTTGACCCATTTCATGTCACAGCTTTTGGTGGGGGCCTCAATACTTTTTCAGTCTGAGGTGCTGAAAGATCTGTTTTCAATTGGCCCATTTGGGGGGGGGAGGCTTTCCAGGATCCCCTTCCGTCATTTAGGTATTTAAGCTGTTTTACTCTAGAAGAGACAGGAGAGGCATGTCCCGGCTTTCGGTGGGGGCCCTGATTCGTTTTTGGGTATCCATAGGAAACAGTATATCCACACACAACCCTGGTAACAACTCAAAGGCAGATTCTTCTGGCAACACTGTATGACACAATTAAGACTGAACAATATGAAGATAACAGGAAGTTTCCTTTCCATCTAAAAAGAAAGATCGCAATGGCTAATAGCTAATGAAAAGTGTGCATGCATGCATGATGGTCATTCATTCATTATTATGCCAAACCTAAATAATAAAAGTTGTTGACCATTATCTATCTGTCAAGCTGCTAAGCTGAGTCAGTGTCATGGAGTGTGAACTCCATTCAGCTTCAACAGAAGCTATAACAAAGGAAAATCTTAAATGCAAATCAGTAACACCATGTAACAAAATTTGAAAAGTTTTCTGCTCCTGGTTTGAAAATGTTATTTCTGTTTAATTGTGTGGTATGTATTTTTAAAGTAGTTGTTCTACTCCAGAAACTGTTTTTGTGCCTGCAGCACATTTTGTGATAGTTTTTTCAATTACCATCTCACAGAGTTAATCAACTTTCCCCATGTTTTAAAGATAGCACCAATTCAGAAATGACATTTATAACCCAGGAACAAAAATCATGTTATATAGCGTAATAAAAGAAAAATTATGAATCTCGACAACCAAGCCTGGCACTTTCCTTTTAAGCTTATTTTCCTGATGTCAATTATTGGAGAGAGAAATACATGCAGTCTTTGGAATTCATGTTCTAAGCAAGATAATTACTTGATCACGCATGTATTGTTCCCTCAGTACATTAGACAAAGGAAAGTAATATGTACAAAGTCTTTCCATTATGAGGGTACTTAAGCTCAGAATATGAAAGATCCTGCTCAAGGATCTTCCTTCCAAGAAGTGAAGACTTCACATTTAACCAAGCGAAAGATTTTCTGCAAGCTCTTTAAATAGCAAATAAAGAAAGAAGGCTTGTAAAAGATTTCTCATACAGTTGCACTGTTTCACAAGCTGATACACGTCAACTAAAGATATGTCAAGCAGTCTCTACCTTACTGGTATTTTAGTGAACTTTGTTCCAAAACTCTTTATTTATGGATCGTACACATTGTTTCCTCTCAAAGAATGAGGTATCCAGAAGCAGTCCTCCTTCAAGTGCTATTTCTCCTAGAATCACCATCTATCCAAAGTTGGTGGATAAAAGGAGGGGGAGAAAAGGCTCCAAGAACTGAAATGATTTTCTTCTTCTTCTTCTGAGGAAACAGTAGTATGCTTCAAGTCTTTCTGGAGAACATGTGGCTATGGTTGTAACCAGAATGCAGGGAAGTCAGTGAAGAGTTGCATGCTGCAAGTTGCTTCTGGTGTGAGAGAATCAGCTGTCTATGAAGACATTGTCCAGGGAATGCCCGGGTGTCTTGCAATCCTGCAGGGAGGCTTCTCTTACACTCATAGGAACACCTGAGCAAGCAAGAGTCCAAAAGTGGCAGGCTAAAACTCAGAACCTCAATCAATGGCTGATACTAAAGGAGAGACACACAGAAAACTGGGAGACTTGGAAGGCACTGAACGGACTGTGCTCTGGCACCACGAGATGCAGAGCCAACCTTAAGAAATGGGGCCACGGACTTCCGGTCAGCGCCAGAGGCGAGCGGTCGCACCTTCGGAGGCTCCGAGGGGTGACAAGTAAACAGAGCCGGGTGAAGAACATTTACCCACAACAAGGGATCAGAAAATAGATCCCTAAATAGCCAACCCGTAGCCGAGTCAACCGGACCAAGCGAAGCGCCTCTCACAGCGGGAGGTGCCGAGCAGGACAGGAGTGACGGCAGGGGAGCTGGCTCTGTACTTGCCAAACAGGCCGAGAACCTGACTACGCTCGCCAGTGCTGATTTTAAATTATATGTGAGTACAAAACCAAAGGGAACCAGGAAAAAAGCCTCCCAACTGCCCCAAAAAAACCCGATGCAACGTGGAGCTTGAGTAAAGCGTCCTTGTTACTGTATTGAAGAGGGGACCGAAAAAGATAGAAGAAGCGAGACGCGCCCCTACCCGCGACCCACTCTCAGTGTTGTGATAGAAGAAATCTACCTGAAGGGGTTCGGGAAGAGGGGGGCCCCCCGGTCCGGGAGCCAGGTGTGCTCGCAGAGGAGAGATAGCTGACGACCTTGAAGACGCGGAGACCGGCATTTTGGATCCTCGTGGCTGTGGAGGGGCGGAGGGAGACGGAAGGAGGAGAAGGAGAGAGGGCTGAGACACGCAAGAGCCCTGTCACTCCAACCCCAGGAGCCAATAGACGAGGAAGAAGTAAGAGAGAGAGGAGGGACAGAGAGCGAGGAAAGGGATCACATCCTCCACGTCAATACTGAGGAAGAGGGCGGTCCGGCAGAGACCTCACGGAGCTAGCGGATCTAAGGGACTAAGGATGAGGAAGTAGCTGGCTATGCTAGTGCCATAACCCTCACTGCCAAACGCATCTACTGCAAATAGCGTAACCACAGCAGCGAAGCCAGGAAGCAAGACAGAGCTAACCAGAGCTAAACCCGAGTGAAGGAAAGGGCGGAGAGTGTGGGGAAAAGCGCTCTGTAGGCGCAGGATCCCCCCCCCTCACCTAATAGGCCAACAAACGGAAGAGGTAGATAACTAAGAGGAAGGCAAACAGCAGCTCCTCCACCCAATGACTTTGCATAGATTATTGAAATAAAGGCATTATAGCGATCAAAGTGATCACAGACTACAGAGTGGTATAGACTGTTACCCAAGACTCCCTACATTTCATGTACCATATGCTCAAGACTTCCTAGAAGAGGATAGAAGAATTAACATCTAGGTTTAAGTATCTAAGCACTAAACACCCAGCTCCCTTTATCACACAAAGTAGTAAAAACTCAACACATATTGATAGGATCTGAACCCCCCAAAATCATAGTAACATATTAAAACCAACTTGAGGTAATGTCATTCCAGAAAGGAAGGGAAGCACCAAAAGACGCAATGTCAGCCAAAAAGATCCCGGGTAAGAAAGACTCCCTAACAAAGGAATTAACATTAGAAGACCTTTTTGCTGAAATGCAAAGGTTATCTAACAAACAAGATGTGGCGGCCAGAGAGGCAGCAAACAGACAAGAAGACCAGGAGAGAATGTTAAAGGAACAAGAAAGGCTTATTAAAGATGAAATGGCGGACTTAAAAAAAGACCTGAGAGGAGACATAGCCAAAGTTGAAAAAAAAATGGACCTGATGCAGGAAGATATAAAAACAATCCAATTGAAAGGGGAAAAATTAGAAGAAAAACATGCTCAACTAGAGGCACATCTCAAGAAAAAGATCAGTAACTTGGAGGCACTCAACAAAAAACTAGAGGAGCAGCAGGAATTGCTGGATCTTAAAGAAAAGGAATTTCAGCTGCGCTTTAGAAATGTGGAGGAGGAGGACCAGGAGGACCTCAGGGGAACCATGACTGAGATTGTCGCCAAATTACTCCAAGTAACATCGGAAGAGTCTGACAAAGAGATGGACCGAATCTTTAGATTAACCACCAACTTTTCAAAAAAAAACAATTCCATTCGAGATGTGCTAGTGTCCTTCAACAGGAAAAAAATAAGAGATGATGTCCTGAGGGAAAATGCAAGGAGCCCAATCTTCTATAATAAGCGCAGAGTTATAATTATGAAAGAAATCCCTGCGTCAATCATGGCAAGAAGAAAGAAATACTATACCCTGACAGACGAACTCAGAAGACTCAACATCAAATTTCGATGGGAAAAAAAAGAAGGCCTAATGGTCACGCTAGAAGGAAAAAGACACTGGGTAACTACTGAAGAAAGGGCCAAGGCCATGCTAAAAGATTTGCACAAAGGCAAATACAAACAAGACTATGGTGCGAGGGAAAACAACAAAGAGGAGAAGAATGGTAATAACGAGGATGGGGGGATGACCGATCAAGAGGACGACGATCAGGAAGGAGAAGATGGGGAGATCTTACAAAAGAAAAGTGGAAAGAGGAACCACACTAACCAGCTGGAATGGACAATGCAGACCAGAGCGAGGAAGGAGAGAGAGTTAAGGAAATTCTATAATGGAAATTAGGGTTGTCTCAAACAATGTAAACGGGCTAAATAATCCGAACAAGAGAAAGAGGGTATTTAACCAATTATTTAAGAAAAAAGCAGAGGTGGTTATGTTACAAGAAACTCATATCAAAGTGGGAGACGAGCATTACCTAAAGCAGGATAGATTGGGGGAGTTGTTTCTATCTTCGGATCAAAAGAAAAAAAGGGGAGTAGCAATTTATGCCAAGGGTCATTTAAACCCAGCTCTAGCATTTAAAGATAAGGAAGGTAGAGCAATTGGTGTCAAATTGGGGTGGAACTCTAAACAAATTCTCATTTGTAACATATACGCACCAAATGGTCCTAAAGTTAAATATTTTCGTAAATTGAAAAAAGCCATATTAAAAGAGAGTTTTGATGACCTAATGATTATAGGGGACTACAATGGGGTGATACAGAAAGAGATAGATAGATCAAGTGGAAAAGGAAAGGGGAAAAAAATGGGTCGGGACAACTTCCCAAGGAGGCCAAAGATGCACTCGCAGATTTAGAAGTATTAGATGCCTGGAGGGAAAATAATCCGGGAGGGAGAGACTATACCTATTATTCGGGTAGATTCGGTACATGGTCCAGAATAGACATGGCCTGGGTGACCAAAAATATAATGTCCAAAATCAAATCTATATGTATAACCCCAAAATTGTTCTCTGACCACTGTTTTCTTGAACTTAAAATAGGGATGAACAAACAGCAGAGGAGGTGGAGGCTGAACGAAGACCTACTGAATAGTGAGGAACAAATACAAAGGTATAAGAAGATCATAGAAGAATATTTTAGGCTAAATTTAAATAAAGGAACATCAGATGGGGTGGTATGGGACGCAGGTAAAGCGGTCATTAGAGGCCACTTTATTCAGAATACTATAATTCGGAACAGAAATAGGCATAAGGCAGAAAAAGAATTACTGAAAAAGATACAAATGACAGAAAGCAACTTAAAACAGAACCCAAAAGACAAAGAATTAAACACACAGCTAAAATCCCTGCTGAAACAAAAAGAAATAGAAGACCTAGATAAGATCAAGAAGAACTTGTTATACCTAAAACAAAAACATTTCCAAAACGCAAATAAGCCTGGGAGATGGCTAATGGCTAAGATAAGAGAAAAGAAACAACGAAACCATATTAATCAAATTATTCAGGGGGACAGGACCTTTAGGATAGAAAGTCAAATTCGAGACCAATTCCAAAAATTTTATAAGAAACTGTACGCCTCGGATAATATCAGCAAAGAGGCGGTGCAAAAATACATCTGCAGTAGGAAGCTAAACAAGATTACTGAGGAGCATAGAGAAAAACTAAACAACCCGATCTCAATAATAGAAGTCACTAATGCAATAAAAAAATTAAAAAATAACAAAGCCCCCGGACCGGATGGGTTAACGGCCAGATACTATAAAAATTTTGCAGAGGAACTTGCACCGCATCTATGCCAAATTATGAACGAGGCGATGGAGGGAGCAGTAGTGCCAGACTCATGGAGAGAAGCTATAATCACAGTGATTGCTAAACCAGGACAGGTAAATACGGACATGAAAAACTTTCGCCCTATTTCTCTCTTAAACATAGATTATAAAATCTATGCAAGTATCTTGGCGGATAGGTGTAAGGAGTTTTTGAGGGAATGGATAAAACCCGAACAAACGGGGTTTCTCCCAGGGAGACAGGGTAAAGAAAACGTGCGAATCCTGGTTGACTCGATCGAATATTATAGCCAAAAAATACAAAAGAAAGTAGTTTACCTATTTGTTGACGCGGAAAAGGCGTTCGATCGAGTCAACTGGGATTTTATAACGTTATTGACCAAAGAACTAGATATGGGCACCGGTTTTTGTAATGCAATCCAAGCAATATACACCAAACAACATGCCAAAATACTAATAAATGGAGAAGAGACCAAGACATTTCCAATCAAAAAGGGCACGAGACAAGGATGCCCTCTCTCCCCATTGTTATTTGTTTTATCTCTGGAGCTCTTATTAAATGAAATCAGAGAGGATGATGACCTAAAAGGGTTAACAACTAAGAAAGAGTCGCTGAAGATCAGGGCGTTTGCGGACGACCTGGTCTGTGTAATTGAAGACCCAGTAGACAACATAAAGAAGTGGATAAACAAAATTGAAGGGTTTGGGGATGTGATGGGATTAAGAATAAATAAGAATAAAACTAAGATGATGGGGAAAAATATCACACAGAGCGAGAAAGAAAATATTCAGAGAACAACAGGTATAGAAATTATAAACAAGATTAAATATTTGGGTATCAACCTAACCCCAAACAATAGAAACTTAGTCAAGAATAACTACGACCCGACGTGGAGGGAGATTAAGAGGAATATGGAAAAGTGGCAGCATTTAAAACTATCAATGATGGGCAGGATATCACTAATAAAAATGAATATCCTACCAAAAATGTTGTTTCTCTTCCAAAACCTTCCCATCCTCACAAATAATAAGTTGTTTACGAGCTGAAATAGAGATCTGACAAAATTCATATGGAGAGGGAGGAAGCCGAGGATAAGATGGTCAAATATGATTGACTCAGGAAATAGAGGAGGTCTGGGGGTACCTGACCTCCAGGCCTACCACGAGGCTTGCGCATTGGACTGGGCTCGAGAGTGGATTACGCTCGCAAATGAAAATCTGTTAGCAATTGAAGGGTACGACCTTAGGGTCGGGTGGCACGGTTATATTTACTATGAAAGAACCACGATCGAGAAGAATTTCAGGAACCATTGTATCAGAAGACCACTATTAAAAATCTGGCTAAAACACAGATATATCTTAATAGAGAAAACACCCCTATGGTTATCTCCACAGGAAGCCTTTTTCCGTAGGCAATATGGGAAATCTAATTGGCTCAGATATAAAGATATACTTATAAATCGCAATAATGAATGGCACCTGAAAGATTTTGCAGAGTTGAGGGAACTCGATAGCTCAATGAATTGGCTTAATTATTTCCAAATTAGAGATGTCTTTAACAAAGACAAAATGGTAGGATTTGAAAAGAAACAATTATTTTGGGACAAAATAATAGTAAAAAAAGATAAAAGAGTTTCCATATTATATGGAAAAATTCTGGAGTTAAAAACAGAACAAGAATTAATTAAAAACTGTATGATAAAATGGATGAAAAATTTCGGACACAAGATCCCTCTAACTCGCTGGGAAAGACTATGGAAAATTCATTGGAAATATACTTATGCCTATGACCTTAAAGAGAACAACATTAAGATATTCCACAGATGGTACCTCACACCGCTGAAAATTGCTAGATATAATGTAAATTATGACAAGAATTGTTGGAAATGTAAAGGGGTCCCGGGTAGCTTTTTTCATGTTTGGTGGAACTGTGAAAAGGTGTATAAATTTTGGAAAGAAGTGCATAATATTGTAAAAGACATGTTGGGCTTAGCTATACAAATGAAACCAGAATTTTATTTACTAGGACTGCTAGATTGCAAGATAGATATGAACACTGAAAAGATTTTTGTTTACTGCACCACAGCAGCCAGGATGTCCCTTGCCAAAAAATGGAAAGAAGATACTGTACCAAATATCCAGGTCTGGATCTCCAAGCTCTTTGAAATTATAAAAATGGACTCTCTGACACATGCAGTTGAACAAAGGAGCAACTGCAGAAAAACAGACTGGTCGAAAGTTATAGACTACTTTAAACAAAAAAACTTTGAAGGATGGTCTGAAATTAGTTTGTAAATATTCAAGGAATGCTGAATAGAAGCAAGGACGACGAATAAGACACATCGGGTGTCTGTTTTTCTCTTACTTTTTGAGACACGAATACAGGAAAACAACAAATAACATCCTTAGGGATGTGATAGGTGACAGGGGGGAAGGCTGGAAGTACTCTGTTCTGTCTAGTGATGTTGTTAGTCTGTAGCAAGGTGATCTGTTTGTGTATGTCTTGTTAGATGTATGTTATATGTTGTTTTTAAATTCGTGTGAAAATCAATAAACATTATTATTAAAAAATAATAAAAAAAAAGAAATGGGGCCACAAAGTGGAGTCCACAAGATGCAAGTGCAGCAAAGGGAAAACCACAGACTACCTATTACAATACAACCTGAGGCCTGCCACATGCACAATGGAGGACCTTCTTACAGCCACATCAGAAACACTCCAAGTGACCAGCTACTGGTCAAAGGACATTTAATAGAATGCCAATTTTGCAAAATGTGTGGGTTTTTCTTTTTAAAAACCCCACAATACAACTGTTTGTTTCCCTCCTGATATGATAGATAAAGTCAAGACTTAAAAAATCTGTCTCTGTCTCCACACAAAAGTTTACTTCTGAAGACCAGATGAACATGTATGGAGATTTCAAGAAAGGTCAATGCTACCTTTACTTCAACTGCATCAGAAGCATTACATTTTGTTTCGATAGTAAACAATAATGTTAGCAAAGATTTGATGGACGTTTCAGAATACCGATATAAACAAGAACAGAATTTACATGTGAATATCCTTTTAAATCTCTACCATCTATGACTTTCCTTTTTTAACTCAAACCTATGGCCAACCATCAGGTTCAATCTTCAAACAGGGATACAGAAAAGGCATCATGAGAGGTTCTTTCAGAATTGTATGAATATCTTTGGGACCAATGCTTTCTTGCAGCTCAAACTAATGAGAAGATTTTCCAAAGCTTGGATAGCCTAAAGAAGAAACTTGCCAGCCACGAGGCTAATACTCAGGTCTTGGTGGTTTTACTTAAGATGTGGATTGTGAAAAGAGTTCTTGATATGAATCATGAAGCTCTCCAGGCATTGGTGAGCCGCAGCTCAGACCTAGGAAACATGGGCAACAGGAAAGGATGCATTGGGAAAGTCACACAATTCCTATATGTGCTTTTAATCAATTATGGAAAGTTATATTGTCTAGGTAAACTGCATAAATACATGGAGTGAAGGGGGGAAATGATTAAAATATGCACAGATATCATTGGATAAAGAAAGCAGCAAGAGTCAGAACCTGATATGAATAGAAAACGCAGACGGTATTCAGAGAATCTCAAGAAAGTTCAAACTGGATTTTGAACGTCGAGCTCTATCGGGGCTCAGCAGCCAGATGCTGGGAATGCTGAGGATTCTGGAGATTCTGATTCAGAGAATGAAGGAGATGATGGGATTTTCACTGAGTCTGGTTGAATCACAGACAGACAGACCAGGGCCAGCTGTGGAAGAGAGAATGTTTTCCTTGAGAATCATTCTCAGCCTTCAGAGAACGGGGAATTTACTTGTGATAAGAGACTAGGTCTCCGCTCAGAGATAGCCAAAGAAAGCTTAATGAGGAGGTTGGAAAGAATTTGTGAGAAGCAGTCTTTGAAGTTCAGGTGCAAAAAAGATGATCTCATGTTTGTTGGGTCAGGTTTAAACTTACATTAGCTTCTATTTCCCTGGGCCCTTCAGAGCAGACAACTTTGTTTTATTAATCACATTAATAACCAGTTCTCAAGTTTGCTTTGTTACTGAATGGATTTTGTCTTGCTAAGTTCCTGTTTACATGCTACATCTTATTGAATATGTTTTAACTCCTTGGATTTTCCTGTGCTGAGATATTTTGGTGTTCATGAACCTTGCTCTTGGTTTTCTTGCATCTGGTTATACAGTGTTCCCTCACTTATTGCTGGGGTTGCGTTCCAGGACCTCTCGCAATAAATGAAAAACCGCAATGTAGGGACGCTCTATTTATTTAAATATTCATACATTATTTTAGTAGTTGAACGCTATTTTAAGTCTTTAT
Organism: Anolis apletophallus; assembly: GCA_030556195.1. NCBI lineage: Eukaryota > Metazoa > Chordata > Lepidosauria > Squamata > Anolidae > Anolis > Anolis apletophallus. Next base: position 22,589,720 of record JARBWK010000016.1, on the reverse strand, counting down.
AAACTTAAAATAAAGTGAAGTTAAGTGAAGGGAAGGGAAGGCCAGTTAAGGCTGGAGAGAGGGAGGACTGAGGAGGGAAAGCGCCTTGGAGAGCGGTGGCGGCAAGACCCCACAAAACAGTGAATATACCATGAGATATATATATATACTAGCTGAACCCGGCACGCGTTGCTGTGCCCTATTTAGGAGATGTGTGGAAGTGTGGTTATGTTAGGGTTGGAAATGATTTGACAATGTGTTTTGTGTTTGTATATATGTGTATGTGTGTTTGTATGTGTGTGTGTATGTATGTGTGTGTGTTTGTGTGTGTTTGTATGTGTGTATGTATGGGTGTGGATGTGTGTGTGTCTGTGTTTATATATGTGTGTTTATGTATGTGTATTTATGTAGTTGTGTGTGTATGTGTATGGATGTGTGTATGTATGTATGTGTGTGAGTATGTATGTGTCTGTGTGTCTGTATGTATGTGTATGTATGTGTTTCTGTATGTATGTGGGTATGTACACTCTCCCCTGTCTCTCTGAGTATGTATGTGTCTGTGTGTCTGTATGTATATGTATGTGTTTCTGTATGTATGTGTGTATGTAAACTCCCCCGTCTCTCTGAGTATGTATGTGTCTGTGTGTCTGTATGTATGTGTATGTATGTGTTTCTGTATGTATGTGTGTATGTACACTCCCCGTCTCTCTGAGTATGTATGTGTCTGTGTGTCTGTATGTATGTGCATGTATGTGTTTCTGTATGTATGTGTGTATGTACACTCCCCCTGTCTCTCTGAGTATGTATGTGTCTGTGTGTCTGTATGTATGTGCATGTATGTGTTTCTGTATGTATGTGTGTATGTACACTCCCCCCTGTCTCTCTGAGTATGTTTGTGTCTGTGTGTCTGTATGTATGTGTATGTATGTGTTTCTGTATGTATGTGTGTATGTACACTCCCCTGTCTCTCTGAGTATGTATGTGTCTGTGTGTCTGTATGTATGTGTATGTATGTATTTCTGTATGTATGTGTGTATGTACACTCCCCCTGTCTCTCTGAGTATGTATGTGTCTGTGTGTCTGTATGTATGTGCATGTATGTGTTTCTGTATGTATGTGTGTATGTACACCCCCTGTCTCTCTGAGTATGTTTGTGTCTGTGTGTCTGTATGTATGTGCATGTATGTGGTTCTGTATGTATGTGTGTATGTACACCCCCTGTCTCTCTGAGTATGTTTGTGTCTGTGTGTCTGTATGTATGTGCATGTATGTGTTTCTGTATGTATGTGTGTATGTACACTCCCCCTGTCTCTCTGAGTATGTATGTGTCTGTGTGTCTGTATGTATGTGCATGTATGTGTTTCTGTATGTATGTGTGTATGTACACTCCCCCTGTCTCTCTGAGTATGTATGTGTCTGTGTGTCTGTATGTATGTGCATGTATGTGTTTCTGTATGTATGTGTGTATGTACACTCCCCCTGTCTCTCTGAGTATGTATGTGTCTGTGTGTCTGTATGTATGTGCATGTATGTGTTTCTGTATGTATGTGTGTATGTACACTCCCCCCTGTCTCTCTGAGTATGTTTGTGTCTGTGTGTCTGTATGTATGTGCATGTATGTGTTTCTGTACGTATGTGTGTATGTACACTCCCCCCTGTCTCTCTGAGTATGTATGTGTCTGTGTGTCTGTATGTATGTGCATGTATGTGTTTCTGTATGTATGTGTGTATGTACACTCCCCCCTGTCTCTGTCTGTTTCTGCCCGTTGTCTCTCTCCCCTCCCCCTCTCTCCGTTTCACTTTCCCATCTCTCTCTCTCTCCCCCTCCTCTCTCTCACTGCCTTATTTCCCCCCCCCCCTCTTTCTTTCGGTGTGACTTTCCCCCTCTCTCTGTCCTGCCCTGTCCCTCTCTGTGTCATTCCGCCCCTCTCTTTCTCCCCCTTCTCTCTCAGGCCTCCCCCTCTCTGTCTCATTACCTCCCTTAGTGTTCCTCGCATGCGGCGGCCGCTCCTGAAGCAAGGTAAGGGCCGGAGCTTACGTTCTTTCTGTCGCGGACGCCGCAACCGTGGGGGGGGGCACACCGGAGGCCCGCCGCAAACGCGGGGGAAACGGCGGAGGGCGGAGTGCCGATCTCCGGCCCTGCCTTCCGTCCTGGCGCGCATGGGCAGCGTCGTACGCGGCCCGCCCCTTTTTTTGTGTGCTGGGTGCTTTTTGGACTACACTTCCCAGAAACCCCGGCATGGCCACTTCCGGTTTATGCGGAGGTTTCTGGGAAGTGTAGTGCGGCGGCCTAGAGCTGTTTTTGGACCGGGACGTGTAGTGAAGAGCGAGGATGGCGAGGAGGTGGTTATTGCATCGCCGGTGTGGCTGCAAAGGTCCCGGTGAGTGGGGGGAGAGGGTGACGGGATGGGTTGGGGTTTTTGGGGGGTCGCAGCGCATCTTGGGTTGTTCGCCCTCTCTGCAGCGCGCGCGGGCAGCGCAGAACGGTTATATATATATATATATATATATATATATATATATAAAATTAATTAATGTTTAATCTGCAAAACAGCAAGTTCACAATAAGCGAACAGCGAAGTAGCGAGGGAACACTGTACCTTGGATTTTATGGGCATTGCCATTTTCGAACTATTGCTGTTTTACAGCACTTTTTCTTCTGCCTTTTGAAAAATACTCTTTTTTCCTTTAGTATTTGCCCTCTGTAAATAAACTTCTGTAGTTGATAACTACTTTACTCTGATTGGTGCTGGGTAAAAAGTTGTTCCTAACCAACTGTGTGAGATAAGATCAAATAGAATAAATTTGCAGGAAATTAAATACCACCTAAACATTATAGAAAACTTCCTGAAGGCAAACGCTTTTTGATAGTGGAGTGGACTGCCTTGGAGGGTGGTGGACTCTCCTTTATTGAAAATCTTGCCATAGAAGTTGGATGCAAATGTCTCAGGAATGCTTTAGTGGTGTTTCTTTACATATTAAGAGGTTTGACTCAATAGCCCTTGGGATCATTTTCAGTTCCAAGATTCTGTGAAATTGAGACTTGGAGATTTTCACATCCCCTCTACACATGTGTCACAAACCAAAGTGGCAGCCAAAGAAAAAAATGTCCCAGGCAACTCATTTTTTAAAAAAAAATCCCCATTAGGTATCAAATGTATTTTTCACCCTGGCTCTTGCTTTCACATTTGAAATTCCTCATCCCAGTTCTATGCATATGTTATACCTCTAGCCAGAGGCCTTGCATTGGAAAGATCCAATTTCACAGTAAAATGACTGGTTGTCCCAGCAGGAGCAAAGCTGTAGGTTCTCCTTTTTATTTATTGTACTTATTTTGTCATCTCTGATCTGATCCTAGGTTTTGTTTCATTCACATCTGGAGGAGTTTTTTTTCTTATTGCTATCAATAGCTTCAGCAACACTGGGGTATAATTGGGATTGCCATTTGAAAAGGATTAGCTGTGATATTCTTCATTGTGCTAAAAAATAAAAAGAGGAGAGAAAAGCCTCCTATGCCATCCTAGAAAAATGCACCCTTCATTACTGAGTCCACAGCTCTTGTTCTGGGCAATGTCATGGTAACAGCAATTCTCTTTGATTGGCAGCATACCCGTCCTTTATCTGCATGAATATTTTAAGTCTGTTTTCTTTGCAAGCGTTTATTTTCTTTTTTGGCTTGGTAACGTTCTCTTCTCCATTTACGGTAAAGTTGCACAGGAAAATTGCCTCTCTGATTTCATAACTGGCTTCTTCTCTCTTCACCCCAACATGTTCTTTTTGAGTCACGCATGATTACAGCCAGGGAGCTATGCAGCTTTTTCTTTGGCATACCCAGTGGGATTTGGGACATAGTAGTTTCATTTTTTAAAAAAACCAGAAACAACACTTCTCTCCTACTCAATTCCATCAAGCAACCTGTTCTGGAATTTGCTTTTGACCTTCCCTCCAATTGTATGCGCTCTAAGATATTGCTGCCACCACCACTATAACTAAATGGAGGCACAGAGAAACGTTTACTCTCTAGATGTTATGGTCTTCTCCATCATCTAGAGCAATGTTTCCCAACCAGTGTGCCATGGCACACTAGTGTGCCGTGAGCGATCATCAGGTGTGCCGTGGGAAATTGGCACTTCCCCCTCCTATCAGCTCTTTTCCCCTCTTTCAGCACTGGGCAGAGGGAGGAGGGAGGCAGCAAAAGAGGCCACACAGATCTATGAAACATATAGACTCTATACGTTTCATAGATCTGTGTGGCCTCTTTCGCTGCCTCCCTCCTCCCTCTGCAAAAGCAGAACACTGGGTGGAAGTGATTGAGTCGGCGTTTCCGCGTTGGCTTGGATTTCTCGCAAGAACAGCCAAAGCCAGAAGCTCCACGTCGGTGAATTGGGCAGTGAGCGAACCTGGAAGCATAGGGAGGCTGAAGCATTCACAGGTTTCCAAGCAACAAATTGAGTCTCTCCGCTTGGAAATTTGTTTTTTAAACTATTTTACTGGATTTTTTGAGAGTTGCCTCCCCCAAGGAACTGTTTATAATAGCTTCATGACATCCATAGTTAACTGGAAGCAAGTTTCACTCAGGGTGAAATTTTACAAGGGTCTGGAGAACAAGCTCTATGAGGAGCGGCTTGAAGAGCTGGGCATGTTTAGCCTGGAGAAGAGAAGGCTGAGAGAAGACATGATAGCCATGTATAAGTATGTGAGAGGAAGTCATATATATGTTGTGTTCATCGAATTAGGCCCAGGTTTCACACTGAGTGTATAAATACATTTAAAAACATATTAACTATATGTAGTACTGTGTTAGAGTGTCATTTTGTATCATTTTGGTTGGTGGTGTGCCCCAGGATTTTGTAAATGTAAAAAATGTGCCACGACTCAAAAAAGGTTGAAAAACACTGATCTAGAGCCCTTTACCATTGGCCATACTGACCAAGGCAGATGGAAATTTGAAGCCTGGAAGGTTTCACAGCTCTAATGGAATGTGTGAAGTCCACTATTACCACTTAATGCTTTTAAGCCATTGCCAAAACATTTGGTATTTACAGTATTAACCAAATGGGGCCAGGCTTAGCACAGTAAGCTAAACTGCTGTGCTGCAGGAAAATCCTGCCAAATGAAAAGTCAGCAGTCCGGGTCAGGGTGAGCACTCGCCGTTAGCCCCAGCTCACCTGTCCACTTAGCAGGTCAAAAGCAGAAATACGATTCGATAAACTAGGTACCGCTTTTAGCGGGGAGGCAATAAGGACATTGATTGGAGGAAAGATCATGGAAGATGGAGCAACAGCACCCCCATGGCCAGTCAAGCACAGCCTCCAAGATGCTGGAAATAAGAAGGGAAATAAGATGTCTGTCCTTGTTAATTGCATAACCGGCACTTAATGTTGGCCACATGTGTGTTCTGTAAGCTGCTCTGAGTCCCCTTTGGGGTGAGAAGTGTGGGGTATAAATACTTTAAATAAATAAATAGTATAATACTGACAATGTCCATGTATGTCTAAATAAGGATTTGTTTGGTCATTTCCTTATATTTCAGGATACATAAAAATGTATCCCTAAGACCCCCTCCACACAGCCCAGAATATCAAGGCAGGAAATCCCACATTATCTGAGTGAGGACTCAAATACCCCAGTTGAACTGGAATATATGGCAGTGTGGACTCAGTCAGCCCAGTTCAAAACAGATATTGTGGGATTTTCTGCCTTCATATTCTGGGATATAGGACTGCGTGGAAGGGGCCCTAAGATAGCATCACATTCTCACTATCGTTCTTTGAGGAAATCTCAAGAGAATGTAACTTTTCACGAGAAAGATTTTTCAAATAGGGTCGTGTATGTTTGTGCCTTCCAGTTGCCTTTTCTAAGGCAAGAAATATTCAGAGGTGGTTTTTCCAGTTTCCCTGAAACACAACCTACAGTAGATGGGATTTTTATTTATTTATTTATTCGTTCGACTTAATATACTGCTCTCTCTGGAGCCCAGAGCGGTTTACAGAGTTAAAAACAGATGACCACATAAAATGCAATAAAACCAGATAAAACCCCCAGTTAAAATCATATTCCAGCAGAACTGCAATGGCAGTAGGAATATGCTGACAGCAACACAACAAGATGCTGATAACACGGAATTGGTTATGGACCAAATGCCTGTCTGAATAGCCAGGTCTTTACGGCTCTACAGAACGGTATTAAGTCCTGGATGGCTCGCAGCTCTTCGGGGAGGGTGTTCCACAGGGTTGGCGCAGCTACGGCAAACACCCTCTGCCGCGTGCTAGCAAGTCTATAGACCTTAATGCCCGGCACATCCAATAGATTGAGCCCCTCTGAGCGCAGTGATCTTCCTCGGCACATAAGGGGTAAGCCGCTCCCTCAGGTACACTGGCCCCAAACCATATAAGGCCTTGAAAGTTAAAACTAACACCTTGAAGGTGACCCGGAATTCAATAGGAAGCCAGTGCAGCTCGCGCAAGAGTGGAGTCATGTGGGCAGACCTTGATGCTCCTGAGAGCAGACGTGCTGCAGCGTTCTGCACCAGCTTGAGTTTCCGGATCGCCGACAAGGGTAGGCCAATGTGCAGCGCATTACAGTAATCGAGCCTCGAGATGACCGTGGCTTGGATCACCATGGCCAGGTCGCAGCGGGAGAGGTAAGGAGCCAGACGTTTTGCCTGTCGTAGGTGGTAGAAAGCTATCTTGCAGGCGCAGGCAATCTGCGCCTCCATAGACAGCTGGGCGTCCAGCCGGACCCCTAGGCTCTTTACTGACGGTTGCGGGCGAAGAGCCATGCCGTCGAATGTCGGCAACTGGGTCTCTACCCCTCCCGGGCAGCCCAGCCACAAGATCTCCGTCTTCGCCGGGTTCACCTTCAACTTACTGGCTCGCAGCCATCCAGTTACGGCTTCTAGGCAGAGATGGAAATTATCGGGTACAGAGTCCACCCCGGGGTCCATCCTCAGAATGTCATCTGCATACTGATTACATTCCAGCCCAAAACTCCATACCAATTGGGCGAGTGGTTGCATGTAGATGTTAAATAACAGCAGGGAGAGAATGGCCCCCTGAGGCACTCCACAATGTAAGGGGGAGCCCTCGGAGACCACCCCTCCCCACTTCACTCGTTGCAGGCGGTTTTGGAGGAAGGAGGACAGCCAGTTGAGGGCTGTCCCCCTCACCCCCACCACCGCCAGGCGGTGTGTCAAAAGTTGGTAATCGACAGTATCAAACGCTGCCGTGAGGCCCAATAACACGAGCAGCGCCGATCCGCCTCGGTCCAAATGGCAATGGAGTAGGTCTGTGATAGAGACCAGGACAGTCTCTGTCCCATGGCCCGAATGGAAGCCGGACTGGAAGGTGTCTAGCCAGGTTGTATCATCCAGGAATGCCTGCAGCTGGTCCATTGCTGCCCTCTCAATTACCTTGCCCAGGTACGATAGATTGGACACTGGGCGGTAATTGGAGGGAGCCGCGGGGTCTAAACTGGGCTTCTTCAGCAATGGACTAACCACCGCCTCTTTTAACTCCTCTGGAAAAGCTCCTTGCTCAAGGGAGCAGTTGACTATTGTTGCAGTCTCCCATCCATTATCAAACAGGGCTCACCCTATGTAGCTTCCAAGCTCAGATGGGATCTGTTGCCTTTGGGTATTTTAATCCATGGCATATATAACATGAGAAATGATGTTCTTCTACTCTCCCTTGAGATGTTAGATTCATTCATCAGTAGGATTTAATAGCCTCCTGTCATGGGAAAACAGAATAAGCGCAGAATGTGTTAGGTAGCATCTCAACTTATGACTTCATCACACAACAATTTTTTAGTGTCCCAGTTGAGTGACGGAGCTCAGTGCTGCCCATTTCATGACGTAGCCTCAATTTTGGCAGGGTTCTTTGCTCAACTGGGGTGGCAGTGTGGTAGGACACCATACCGTCAACATGGGAGCCTCCCAGTGTTCCATTTGAAATGGCAAGGCTACTATGGGGATGGGATGCATGGCAACACTTCCCCATGTGTGGTGGGGAAGCATCACTGCCAACTAGCAGGTCACGGGGCACCAGGATTGCCCCGCTACCCTGTCAATTCACCATGGAGGCTTCAGAATCTGCATGGGGGACCTCATCAATATGAAATATTTCCTAGACTTTACTAAGGACCTCATCACATTGATGCAGTTCTTGGTAAAAACTAAGAAAGATTCTGCCTAAAAGCCCAATGAGCTGCCAGCAGTCAGAGAAGTCAATACTAGACTCAATAGACCCAATCTCAGAAGGAAGTTGCATCTCTCTTCTTGTTGTGTTCAAGAAGGAAATAAGACTAAACCGCAGGGCAAAGCAATCACAAAACAGAACACACATGCATGATAAAGATGAAAACACAGTACCATGAACCAGTAATGGCAAAGGCCTGAGAACTTTGTTCAAATTTCTGGTGCCCCTTAATCGAGCCTACTACCTTCATCTTATGCTAGAGAATCCAGTCATGTTTTTTGTATATGACATGAGGTGGAGATCTCTTTGAACTAAAAGGCAGATTTTAATTTTAGCTCCACAAATGTCTCCTAAAGTCATTACCATAGCCAAGACCATAAATGCATGGTGGGGAGGTGGAGCTCCATGCCTCTGGTTAAGAGCTAGCTCCATGCCTCTGGTTAAGAGCTACATGCCTTTATGCAGCTATGCATAAAGTGACAGCTGTTTATTTAAATTATCATAGCTTTGGTGTACTGTTGTCTCTCCTTGACAGACGTATGTTAAGTTATTGCATCAGAAACAGAGGCACATATTGTTTGCCATGCTGCGATAACCAGGGACTGGGCAGTACCAGTTGCTCAGGCAGTTGCTGCATGCCTGCAACAGATTTTATAAGACTTATATGTTTTTTTAAAAAGCATGTTCCTTCGCAAATAAGGACTGCATATGTTTTGGATAAACATTTTGACTACTCCTTTCAAGTGATTCTTTAAATCACTTCCCCCTTACAAAAATGTGTTAGCAGAAATAAAAGGGGAGTTCTCAAGTTCACTGAGGGGCCATCAACCGATATGGCTTGATGAATAAGATACAAACAAAACTCCTACAATCTATTAGCTTTGATATAATGCCATCATCAGAGCTATCCAGATTGCCAGGAAATTATATTGTTGTCTAAGAAGCTGCCTACTCAGAGATGGGTGATTCGTCCATTTGACTGGCAGTGACTATTAAGGTTGAAGTGAGACCATCTTTCCCAGGTCCCTTCTTGAAATCCTTTTCTTGAAACATAAGAAATTTGATATTGTGTTGCAAATGGAGGAACATGCAACCACGCTTGTATAAGCAACAATGGAATAGCTAGATGGATGGATGGATGGATGGATGGATGGATGGATGGATAGATAGATAGAAGACTTGAGTGCAGATTTATTTTGAGCTGTGTCTTTCAACGTCTTCAGCTCTTTTGGCTTCTTTGAGAGCCCACAAAGGCAAGGGCCCAGCTGGTAAGGGCCCACCAGGCAATGAAAGCGAGCAGGAGTCAATCTGAGCGCCTCCTCTCCTATTCAGCATCACAGTTGAATCTTTTTGATTTTCTTTTGTTTTCATGAGTCTTTTTATTTAGTGGCACTGATGGGGAGTTGGGGACCTGAGGGACGGTGGGTGGGGTGCACACATGTTTGCGCATTTAAGAGCTTGGAGAGTCATCCTTTTAGCTTATTTTTCTCCTTTCCTTCCTCTCCTTCAGCAAATACTTCTAAAAGATTAATAATCATAATAGTAATAATCCCAGCAAAGAGAAGCCTACCTCTCCTCTAGAGTAGAAAGTAGAAACAGCTTTAAGGAAGCAAACCCCCAAGCAGAAAGGAGATTTCAGGCAGTAGAGAAAAGAGAAGGGGTTTTTAAGGTAGTCCAGGGAGGATAGCTCTTCCTTCCTGGGGCATCCTTAAAATGCCTTGAAAAGCTGTGTGGCATGCTGCTGGCTGATGCTGGAGAAAGCGTGCTCACCTGCCTCTCCTTTAGGATAAAAACAGCTTTAAGAAGCACGAAACCCGGTCTCCTCTACAAATAGAAGGGAAAGGATACAGAAAGAGCGGTATCTTAACTCTGATGCTTTTTAAAATCCAGGTCTTAATGTAGGCTATGGAAGGGGAGCCTGAGGGAAGTCCCCACCACAATGGGCTTTCTTAACGCCATTGCTGAAGCCCAGGCTCCCTTGAAGGAGAGAAAGAAAAGGCTCCTTGGGGAAAGGGGAGCTTCATAAGTTCCCCATTGCCACCAATGGGCCAGATCTAGTCACAGTTTTTGGCTATGGTCTGAAAACGGCTATCAGGCTACCCACCCATTTTCGGGAGGCAGACAAAAATAGATATGGACGTCTGCTGGTATCTGGCCAGCAAAAGCACGTTGAGGTTCAGCCGAAATGCACAAGCCTGATAGATAGATAGATAGATAGATAGATAGATAGATATGTGATAGGAAGAAAGTATAGGCCAAGGTATTGTCTTCTGTGATCTTTTGATTCTTTGGTCACAGACTGATTCCCAGATATAATTTAAATGCCTCCTATTAGGAATGTTTCCAAAGGCAAAAAAAAGCTTCAATTTCGGAATTGGATGTTGATTTCATTCAAAAATCGGATGTGATTGACTTCTGAATTTTTTTAAAAAAAAATCGGAATTGATTCGGAAGTATTTCTGAAATTCGGAAGTCTTCAGAAGTCTTAAAAAATGGCTTCCACCTTCAAAAATGGCCCAAAAAATCAGCAGAAGGGAGAGTCAGCTGTTAGCCATCAGCCAATGAGCAATCAGCAAGAAAATTCAGAAATGACATCCGAAATTCAGAATTCGGAATTCCAAAATTCGGAATTCCGGAATTTGGAATTCCTGTTGGGAGGACTGCTCTCGAAATTGCTTCAAAAATCGGAAGTAGGCAAAAAAACTTCTGAAATTCAGAAGTATCCGAAATTCAGAAACAGCCCTACTACCTATTGCTCCTATTCCTGCAGGCTTTGTGTCAAAGCAGACATTAAAGGGTGTGTCTGTTTTCTCTTCCAAAGTGATAGGTGTAATCAGATTCGCATTTAAGCTCTGATGTACTTTCTAGTGAGCAATAATACTTCAGTGCATTAGCTGTACAAGCTCTGTAGATGAGAGAAATCACATGCTAAGATAGACTTTTTTACCATTAGGGGGCATCTCTGACCCACACAGGAAAACCCTGAAAATGCCTGATTTTCAGAAGCAATGTAGCCCTCAAAATCAGGAGACAGCAGATGCTTTCCAATCCTCTTTTTACATTTTCTAGAGACATCTAACTGACACTGTGAGAAACAAGTTGCTGGTAGTTTTTTGGACTGATCCATCTGGGCTCTTTCTATACTTCATTACAGAGTACAAGTATGAAGAATTTATCAGTACAGGGAGGGATTTGGTTCTGTCTCCCTACGGTGCTTGGCCTCCTTTAAGTATGCAACTTGCCTTCCAGCTTGCCTTCATCTCCAGGAAGCTGAATTGCCTTTGAGAATCCAGCAGAGGTACTTAAAACTACAGTGGAACGTAATTACTTTCCATTCAAAGTGCTCTGAGGCAACCTAAACAATAATAAACAGTGAACAAAGAGAGGTTATTTTTAGACCCAATCATGTTATAAAATAAAAATTATTTTTCAGACATTGACAGGAAAAAGTGGAAATGTCCAAGGGAGATATTTCCAAGGAGAAGACTTCTACAACTTTTCTCCACCTCACCCCCTCCTGCCGCCTTTTAATTTACAACACAGTATTTCTTTTTCAACCAGAGGCACCACCAACTTTTGCCTATGATGTATTTTTTCCATCGCTCCGGCATTGGGTTCATACCTGAAATAACTGATGTTGGCTCACAAACAAAGAAGACTACGAATATAATAAGAGCTGTACAGCATTAGATCAAAAGCCTACCTAATTTCGCATTCTGTCTATAGAGAGCCTATAAGGTGGGTGTGAGAGCAAAAATACACACATTTGTGCACGCAAGCAACTGTTACACACACACACACATGCTTTGTTCGTTTGTGGGATTAACATAACTCACAAACCACTGGACGATTTGACATCAAATTTGGACACATGACACCAACAAGTGACCATCACTCATAAAAACACTGAAAAACACAGCAGAAGAGACTTTAAAAGCAAAAAGAACCCCATTTCAATGCATGTGCAAAACCATGTATATATATACAGTATATACACAAACACAGATATATACACATATACACAAATATATACACACACAAAACACATATACACAGACTGGGCCACAGCAACACGTGGCAAAGGACGGCGTGTGTGTGTGTGTGTGTGTTATCGAAGGAATCACTAGGTTGTAAGTTTTCTGGGCTGTATGGCCATGTTGCAGAAGCATCCTCTCCTGACGTTTCGCCTGCATCTATGACAGGCATCTTTAGAGGTTGTGAGGTCTGTGGAAACTAGGAAAATATGGTTTATATATATCCCTGTGGAATAATGTCCGGAGTGGGAGAAAGAACTCTTGTCTGTTGGAGGTAGGTGTGAATGTTTCGATTGGCCACCTTGATTAGTATTTAATGGCCTAGCAGTTTCAAGTTGTGGCTTCTTACTGCCTGGGGGAATCCTTTCCTGAGGGGTGATTAGCTGTCAGTAATTGTTTCTTGCCTGGAAACAATCCACAGATATATAAACCTCACTTGCCTACAGACCTCACAACCTGTCAGGATGCCTGCCATAGATGCAGGCAAAACATCAGGAGCAAATGCTTCTGGAACATGGCCAGACAGCCCAAAAAACTTACAACAACCCAACTGTTATATAGTAGTCTTCTGTGTCTGCTACTGAAGGAAGTATACTGTACATAATTGGTACTCACTGATTGACTCATTTGCAGTTGATTGGATCTGGCCATAGTGGTCCACGCCTTAGTCACCTCCAGATTGGATTACTGCAATGCACTCTATGTGGGGCTGCCCTTGAAGACGGCTCAGAAATTTCAATTGGTCCAATGGGCGGCAACCAGATTACAAACTGGAATGACTTACAGGGAGCGGTCCACCCCCCTCTTTAAGGAGCTCCATTGGCTGCCATTCATTTTCCGGTCCCAATTCAAGGTGCAGGTTCTCACCTATAAAGCCCTGAACAGTTTGGGACCCACCTACCTGCGTGGCCGCATTTCTGTTTATGAACCCACGCAATCTCTTCAATCATCTGGAGAGGCCCTACTCTCACTCCCACCCCCACCCCCTCACTGGCACGATTGGTGAGGACGAGGGAGAGGGCCTTCTCTATGGTTGCCTCCCGACTCTGGAACTTACTCCCTAAGGATATCAGGCAAGCCCCCACTTTGGCAGTCTTTAGGAGGAGCTTGAAAACGTGGCATTTCCAGTGTGCATTCCCTGAATAATGGAAATAAGGCCCTGATCTGACCAATTTTTTTTACTATATGTCCTCTGAAGCACTTTATCTACCCGGTGGATTGATCTACCTATATCACTCTCTAAAAACCCGTCTAGACATATCCTACCTTGTGCATGCCCAGTGTATTAAAATTTTTAATCTATTATATCTGGTCCTGCCATAGTGTTTTAATCTCTTGTGTATTATTGCTTATATGTTAGTTATATTATTTGTATTGTTTTATTTGCTTGTTTACTTTGTTGTTGTACTCAATTGTTGGGTTTGGCCTCATGAAAACCACCCCAAGTCCTCTTGGGGAGATGGTGGCGGGGCATAAAGTTTTTTTTAAGTATTATTATTAATTTTTTCAGCCCGCCACTAAAGATGTTGAGCCACTGTCTCTATATTTTCACCAGCAAACACCACCATTTCACCATGTTTCTCTGTATCCGTCCTCCCACTACTGAGCTTTAGTAAATGACACAAAATTCTGGGATTATGAAAGAGCAAGAACCTTTCTCCCTATGACCTTTCTCCATACGATATACAATGGTTGTGTCTCATCTTATTCGCCTTTATTTTCTCAGCTAAACAACCCCAATGACTGCAAATTTTCTGAGAAGATAGGCATTCCAGTCCTTTGATCATTTTGGTTGGCCTTTCCATCTGTTCTCCAAGCATACAATGTTCTTTTTCAAATGTTGAGATCACATGCAGTATTTCAAGTATGGCCAGAACATAGCATTGTACAAGGACAGGGTTTTTTTGTTTTGTTTTTTATTCCGTGCCTAATAAAGCTTTGCCCTTTTTATGGCAGCTACTTACTAGGTCAACATTTGCTTCATTTTATCTACCACAACTCCAAGATGCTGTTTTTTTTGGCTCAGCTGCTGCCAGCTTGGATCTTATTAGTGAATATGTGAAGCTAGGATCTTTTGTCCCTGTGGGTATTACAATGCACTTGCTTACTCTGAATCTCATTTTCCATTTCCCCAGTTTGGAATATTCTTTCAAAGCTCTTTCAAGATCTGTTTTAAGTTCCACTATGTGAGCGTTGGTAGGCCGCCCAAATAACCACACTCACTCAGGTGTTGAGGAAATGCTTTATGGGTCCTTATTCCAAGGCAAAAAAAACCGTACTGAGGCTTTCCCTCCAGAACTCCTGCTCTTAACTCCCCGAGCCCCTCCCCCCTCTGGCGAAGAGCCAATCCCTGAACAGATAACAATCCCTGAACAGATAACCCAAGAAGCCCCACCCCTCTTGTCCTTTTCGGCTGGAACTTCAACTACAGCAACAACACTGAACAAGAAGAGCCAAAATGGCGACCGCCCTCCGATTGCTCGATCCTCTTCCAAGATGGCGGCCGCGTCTTTGTCCACTGCTATCCCGCATTGGACAAGGCGCCGCTGACACACTAACCTAAATAATGTAGTGCCATCAAATTATTTGGCCACTTCATTCCTCCATGTGAGTTATGAACAATCTCAAAACATCAAGACTACTTATGCCTGAAGGACCCTAATTTTCACATCATTCTCTAGAAAGAAAGAAAGAAAGAAAGAAAGAAAGAAAGAAAGAAAGAAAGAAAGAAAGAGTTTCCAATCCATAGGAAGATGTATATTTTGTGGTTTCCTTCCATGAAAGTATCCACTGTTGTAGATCTCCTTTCACAAAGTGAAAGTCCTAGATGTTGTTCTCTTGCTATGTGGGGCAGCAGTGATGGTATCTTCATTATCATCATTATTTGTGAATTAGTTTTTCTCTTCAAATTGGCGAACAGTAGGGTTCAGGGTAAACCTTGACCTGTTCTGTGTCCCAGATTTTGGTGGGAACCCTGGTCCATTTTTAGGAGACTCCCAAAATCGAGGGGGCAGATATCCGTTTTTGCTCTGAGGTGCTGAAAGATCCATTTTCTATTAGTCCATTAAGGGAGGGGGCTTTTTAAAACTCCCATCATTTTAGGCATTTGTTGCACCTCAGACCTCGGCCAGCCTCCCCTAGATCACACTACACAGGCAGATGCAATAAATGTTCTTTTATTTAGAATAAAGGTTATAGGATAGTCCAAATAAGTAAAAGAAAACAAATCCAAAATAGTCTCAAAGTTCTGCAACTATAAATCCAAACGGCTTAAATCCCAAGAAGGCAAAGTTCCAAAGCAAAGCAAAGCAAACCACTCCGAAATCCAACGTGCTACTTGAAACAAACCGCAACGGCGGTCAGCATGAACTTGAGTTTGACCCACCCCAGTGGTCAGCGTGAGCTTGGAGACTGGAACGTGAGACTTGATCAAAGCTAAACGTAGCTTCAGGTCTAACGAGATCTCTTTCAGCCCAGGTTAATATAGGAATCTAACTCCTGTGCGTCCACCGCACCCCCTTCCTCCAATCTCTCCTGGAAGCCGAGATACTGTCCCTCCTGTTGAATTCCAGCTCGTTAGCGGGCCCAGCTGCATTGCTATCAGAGTGAGAACCGGGAGGCTTCCTTTCTCCCATCTCACCATCTGGAAAGGGAGTCGCCACTCTTTCTTGAGAACCAAGGCCGCCCCGCCTTTCATAATCATCAGAATCCATTTCCATGGAATCTTCACTAAATTCATCTGTAGACCCATATCCCTTCAGCCATGTGTTATCCCATTGCAGGCTCTCATGTGTAGAGTCATATGCATCAGGCCAACCATCAACCTCGACCTCCCCTGGGTCAACTGGTGCCTGGCCTGGGACCCCCAGGGTCTGCCCCAGCCCACCAGGCTAGAACCCTACAGCATTAAAGCTGTTTTACTCTAGAGTAGAGATGCTCAACTGCAAGCAGGAGCATGCTTTAAAAAGGTTTCTTACCTGTTTCTACTCTAGAGGAGAGGCACTCAGCTGCAGGCAGGCACATGCTTTCTGGGCCTGCATACCACACATGCATGCACTCTCTTTCCAAGGCAAGGAGGCAAGCTGTCATTCTTACTCTAGAGGAGGCACTCGGCTGCAGGCATGCATGCTTTCTGGGCCTTCATGCCATATGCACTTTCCAAGGCAAGGAGGCAAATTTATTCCAGAGGAGGCGCTCGACTGCAGGCAGGTGCACACACTTGGAGGCTGCTCATGAAAAGCAGGTGAGGAGCCGGGATCAGCTCCCACTTGCTTTCGTGTGGAGTGATTTTCCTACTGGGAGAGGGCTTCCTGTTACATGCTCCCAGAGGTGCCGCAGGTGCCACAGATACCAAAGGAAAAAAGATTTTCGCACAGCCCTAGTGAACAGTGCTAAAACAATGTAATACAATTTCATGTTACACCATAACCGAATAGGTGCCCTAAAATGTACTGCAAAATTATCTCCAATGGAATGTGGTTCAATGGTATGCAGCTCAGTGTTGAAACTTCTAAAGGGTTTAGCAGTATGACAAAGCATATGGTTAAAATAGAGTCAGAGCAGCAATAAACTGATACTAAAAAGTCAACATGATATTTCAAAAGTGCACTGGGTGCAGAAAGTCTGTCTGGAAATTGGTAGGACAAAGCTGTTGAGGGCTGTCCAGCAATGTCAATGTTTAGCTCTACCCTTCAGTTTTTTTATGTTTAATTTTATAGCTTTCAGTAAAAAATCTATTCTCCTCAATTGGCAAATAAATACTGTAACTATCTGTCATTTCCCTTGATTTGCTAGTCTTGCTTTTTCACTCTGTTCCCTTTAATCTTTATTGAGTAGGGCATTAAGAGCGTGAGACCTTCTCTCCCCTCGTCCTCGTGGCCTCTGCAATTTGATTGAAAAAATCGATACCCTGTAACTAAAGAGACTTTACTACCATCTCCCTGAAAAACTACCAAGACGAAGCTATGACTACCACACAAGTAATCATCTGCAATCTTACAAATAAATCCAGTGTGCACAATTCACCTGAGTGTCCATAATCAGATAGAGCACTGATGACCGAAAATGGTACCTGTTTTCCAAGAGATACTAGACAAAGTGGCTTAAAGTTAATTTTGTCTTCCCATTATGTCGAGCTCCACTCTCTTTTTCCCTTGTGTAACATTAGTTCTCTAATAGTCTGAGATCTGGGTATATGAAATAGGATTCTTTCCATACCAAGATGGATCGCTGTCAAAAAATCCTCCCAAGAGAGGAATGGGCAGAGATCTGAAAAATAGCTCCGACGTGGTCAGATATTTGTTGTTCCTATTTCTTCTGGCATCAAGGCTGTATTTGAAACTAGGAATGCAGCATTTATATTCTGCTCACCCATCCCTAATTATCCCATAAGATGGTGGACATGAGAGAAGCCTCCCCGCAGGATTGCAATACATCCAGGCGTCCCCTACACAACATCTTTGTAGATGGCTGATTCTCTCACAACAGAAGTGAACAGAAGCAACTTACAGCATGCAACCAAACTAACTAACCAATTGACCTTTTCAGGACCAACTATGACAATGATTTCAATCAAAATCAAAGGCATGTCAGCTGCCAAAGTACAGCTTCTGTATGAGCTGTGTCGAGATAAGAAATGTGATGTGCTGTGTGTCCAAGAAACACACAGGGATAAACAAACAGAAACTACTAAAAGTTCCAGGAATTGTCTTAGAAATGGAAAGACCACATGTGCAGTATGGAAGTGCTGTCTTTGTAAAACCAGACTTCCAAGTCAGCAGTGTCTATAAAAGAGTTTGGATCCTCCTCTCCTAAGAGAATTTTAATAGGAACCATAGGGCGTTAGTAACTGGTGTCTTTAACAGCCATAGCCACGTATGGAGCTATGCCCAGGAGGAGAGGCTGTTCTCTCCTGGGCTGAACGGCACAAACTATCACTTATTCATGATAGTAAGCTCCCATAATCCAACAACAGTGGGAGATGACATCAAGGATATAACAACACCTCCTATTTGTGAGTGACAGCATTGTGCAGCAATGCACTAAATCAGTGGGACCACCAATACCAAACACAGAACCGACCAATAGTATGCCAATTGTTCCCAACTATAAGACCTCATGAAGTCTGATTTAATAAAGATCCCATAAGATACTGTCAGTAGGGTTGGATAGGTTCATTTGGAAGAGCCTGAAAGTCATAAGAAAACTTCTGAATGTTGACTTTTGAAGCAGGTTTGTACCATGCAGGAAAGGTGTGTATGGTGGGGGGGATCTGAATTTGAAGCACTTACCTTTTTTGGGGAAAAATATTCCATGGTGTTTGGATGTCTCCTAAGGTTTTTTGGAAGCCGCTCTGAGTCCCCCCTCGGGGGTTGAGAAGAGCGGGGTAAAATGCCAGAAATAAATAATAAATAAATTCACAGACATGTAGTGAAGGTAAAGCAGATGGTCCCATTACTGGGGGCCTAGGAGAAGACAAATCTGCCAGTTTCTACATTCCTTTATCAGGCTCTAGAAGCCCCATCTCATTTGTGAAGAAGCTAACATAATCTGGTGTGTTCTTATCAAACATGAAATAAGTTACATCATTTCTCAAGCAAAAAAAACCCATTTTTAACAAATGGAACTTAAAAAAATGAAAATAACTTTCCAGACTGTATTGGTGTCATACTGAGATCTCCGGAGAAGCGTAGGACTCGAAAAATGCCCCCCCCCAAGATCTTGTTCAAGCTTTGATTTCCCTTGAGCTCCAGTCTGTTTCTGCTTGAACCTTCAACCTCCGTATCTTCCCAGTTGTTCTTGGCTCGGCACTTTTGCCCTTTGTTGGAAGACCCATTCTGTTCTGGCAGAGGTCCAGCCATTAGAGTTGCAGAGCAGCAAAGGGAAAGGAATTGGTAGCTGAACAGAGGAAGATTTAACACCCGCTGCTTATTTGTCAGCTTGAAAGGATTTTAGAAAGGACTTGGGTGGAATAAAAAAAGCATGGCAGCATATGGCAAGGCAGGCTACACAACTTTCTGAGGAAACAAAAAGAGGAAAGAGCTACTGGGGACAGTTGCTAATAATTATGTGTTTAGCTCAACTTCTGAAGCAGAGATTCCCCCTGTGGAGCTCTGCTACTGTTCCTATGGCTGTCTCTGGGATGAAATGGGGACTGATTATATATTGGCAACCGAGTGAGCAAGAGAACAAGAATGAAAGATCATCCAGCTCAGTTTCAGGCAACCATTTGGTGTTTATCACTATATCTACAATGATGTTGTTTTGTTTTGTGTTTTTGGTGAGCCACAGTCTGCTAAAAAACAAGCTGGGTTTCTCCCCGTCTGGGAAAAAAAAAGAAGAAAGTCTTATCAATATGCATCTTTGGTAAGAGGACTGCCTGATGTAATTATCATAAACAGCAGATGAAGACGACAGCGACAACAGACCCGTGGACCTTTATTCTGTATCTCACACACCTTAAATGAACTTTGTGCAAAGTTTTCATTCTAAATAGCTACTTCCAAGAAAGTCCATTGTGAAAAGTATAGAGATTGATTGTTGCAGCAAGGCTGGTATGTCTGCGCAACTCTCTCTCTCTCTCTCTCTCTCTCTCTCTCTCATCTATCTATCTATCTATCTATCTATCTATATATATATTAGGCATGGTTTAGAACCAAAAAATAGGGAATCGAAAATCTAATGGGGGGCTGATTAGTAATAGAAAGACTTACAAAAAAATTTCCAAAAATTTCTAAAATGTAACGTAATTACTAACGAAATTCGTTAGTAGTTCGTATGCCAGCGCATGCGCATTCCAGATGGTTTTGGCCTACAACTCCCAGAAATCCTAACAGCTGGTAAATTGGCTGGGATTTCTGGGAGTTGTAGCCAAACTTGAATAAATCACAATGAATTCTAGATGGGACTCTCCAAATAGGAAGGAGAGAGGGAAGGAGGGAGGGAGGGGGTATTCTATTCTTGGAAGCAGCAAAAAAAGGAGGAGGAGGCCCCCCCTCGCTCCTCGCTGCCTCTCTCTCACCCCGATCCTGAGGAGCGAGGGCCCAAGTTTGCCCAGGCTGAGAGGAAAAGGAAGAGGCCTGAGGCTGTGAGGAATGGTGGGAGTTGAAGTCCAAAACACCTGGAGGGCTGAAGTTGGCCCGTCATGAAGCCTCTTCAAGGCTTTAGATCCTGGCAGGCAGAAGGGGCAGGGAGGGCCCGTCCACTCCTCCTCCCCTGCCAGGATCTAAAGCGCATCAAGGCTTGGCACGCTTTAGATCCTGTGAGAAACCAACCTAATGTATAATAGAATGAATGCTAACTTATAGAGTAAGTGCATAAATATTATAAGTAATCCAACTGGTCATATACCTACATTCCATGCACATGCAATAATACAGCAGTAATAACAATGGGTATAAGAAGAGGTAAATTTCAAACCGAAGTATTCTGACTCTGGTCCCTCCTCAAGCGATGCAAACGGGCTCTTCTTTATGAGCCCGGGACTCTGCAGCAAGCAAACGCTGTGCCCGGGCTTTTGGCTTTTCCTGGGAGAGGCTGCCTCCCGGGCTCATAGAGAAGAGCCGTTTGCAGTTTGCACCGCTTGAGGAGGGACCACAGTCAGAATACTTCGGTTGAATTTTACCTCTTCTTATACCCATTGTTATTACTGCTGTATTATTGCATGTGCATGGAATGTAGGTATATGACCAGCTGGATTACTTATACATGTTGTGTGCAACTACCCCAATACTCTTTGATGCTTTAGATCCTGGCAGGCAGGAGGGGCAGGAAGCCTGGAAAAATGTAAACAGAGAGGTTTACTCAGAAGTAAATGCACAAAGGAGGGCACTTCATCCAAAGTGCCCTCCTTTGCGACTTACTCATGAGTAAACCTCTCTGTTTACTTCCTTTGCAGATTTACTTCTGAGTAAATCTCTCTGTTTACATTTTTCCAGGCTTCCAGCCGAAAGAAGGAGCGAGTTTAGGGCTTGCCTTGCCATAATACTTATTGGCAAGGGAGGCGGGAGGGTGGTGAGAGAGAAGGAGGGTGCCCCCCCCTTATGACCTAATAATGATACTTAAGAAAATCCTGGCCCCCGAAGTTCTATAAAGAAAGTCCACTTCCTGGTTGGCGTTCCAGATGCGGAAATACTCAAAAGTAGCATTTCTTACGAATTTCTTCCGAATCATTTAATTTTCATAATTTTTTTCTCATGCCTAATATATATATATATATATAGAGAGAGAGAGAGAGAGAGAGAGAGAGAGAGAGAGAGAGAGAGTTTTTAATACATACTGTATATGATACAAAAGAAAGAGTGGGGGATTTGGGGAGGGAAAACATGGGTAATTGGGGCGGAAGGTAAAATGAATGGCAGTGGCAACAATTCCAGGCCTGGTAGAAATGAGAACGTAATCAGTTTAGGAATAAGACACAATCGTGCCATTAGGTTCCAGCAACAGTGTAGTATACCAAGTGAAGATGCTAGGACACAGCATAATCTGGTATTGCCTTTTGCACAATATCTTCTATTTTAGTTGCTAATAATGGGGTGCACAAACCAAAATACTACTACTACTACTACTACTAATAATAATAATAAGCAGCAGAAATATACAATGCCAGAAAACCGCACAGTTATGAAGGTTCGACTTGCAATTTTGTGATATGAAATCTAGCATATTTATCTCGTTTGCTTTGACATACTATAATAATAATAATATTCCTGGATTGCACAAGATTCTATGCTGCTAATTTCAAAATCTGCTGTACAAATGGGTTGTCTGGCTTGCTATTCAATCATTCTTATACACATCTTTTGTACAACTCTGCTGCACCACTGCTTGGGCAAAAATGTATTCCGGCATAAGGGATTTGCATTTTGAAGTTACTTTGAATTTAGGCCAGAGACTCTAACCATGATTTTTAAAAACCTATCCCAAATGATGAAGAGGAAAGCTTCAAAAGAAAGAAGGAAAGCACAAGCAGAGACTAATCGTGGATTGAAGCCTGATAGCAGCCTATGCGGGATAGTGGAGTGCACTGGGGATTGTGAGAGATGAAGTGGAAAATCAACATTAACAGATTGAAACCAACGGTAGCCTTGGGATTCTTGTTGCACAAACTGCCTTGGCTGGAAGAATCCTGGAAATCCTTCCTAATGCACTGCTGAGCCCTATGCAAATCTACTTTGAATTGGCACCTACTAAAGTCTACCTTGTCAGCGGAGTTACTAAATGTCAAACTTTTATGGGACTGGAAGATTTCTCCCTTAGTCAGAGCTTGGAAATAATATGGTACAGGTCACTGTTACCCAAATTTCTTTGAGGAAACTTTTTTCCGGTAACTTTAGTATCCATATGAGCAATATCAGTGTACATCTATGTGCCTATATAACTAGTAAATGTCTCTTTCCTTCTAAAACATTGGAGAATTTTGCAGACATTTCAGGAGATGAGAGAAGATGCTAGGCAATTTTTCAACATTTCATAACATATATATATATTTAAAAATTGATAACACATTCATAGCATATAATTTATATGCCTCTCATAAAGCAACCAGAAGGTTTAGTGTTTTGCAACAAATATGGGAGATTAGGAATGTTTATATTTTTAGGCAACCTTCTAAAAACAAAATGACCACTAACATGTTGTTGTTGTCAATTGTCAACCAATTAGTTTTGACACATGACAACGCTGTAATGAGAGATTTCCAAAATACGTTGTCATCATGTGTTAGAATGGCTTCTGGACTAAAATTTTGGGTCTATGTGCAACGTTTAACAGTATCTGTATTGTATATCTATATGCCACTGTTTTATTCTGGCTACCCATATTTAAAAATATGGCCATTCCATCTGCCAAGGTTTCTAGGCTGACTGCAACTCGGCGGAGAGCGTTCTCTGTAATCGCTCCTACGCTATGGAACGCTCTTCCGGCCGAAATCCGAGCCCTCCAAGAACTCCTGCCCTTTAGACGGGCATGTAAAACGCTCCTTTTTCAGAAGGCCTTTGACCTCTAGATGCCCATGCTCATAGCCGTGGATGTTGTTGCCTCACTGCATCTTGCTGTCTTTGTATTGTACAGCATATTGCATTTTAATCTGATGTTTTATTGTGTGTTTTATTGATATGTTTATTCAATGTGTTCTATTTTAATGTGTTTTTATTGTACTTTTATTTGCTGTGAGCCACCCCAAACCATCCAGGAGTGGCGGCCTAGAAGCCCAGGAAATAAATAAATATTTTTTTAAAAAAACTCTAAAATCATAACAGTAAATAAAGAACAACAGTCAAAAACAGGGGAATTCCAGACAATCAGGGCCAAAAAAATTACCTCCGAACAAAGGATTCCTCCAGGCAGTAAGAAGCCAGACCTTGAAACTTCTAGGTCATTAAATGCTAATCAAGCTGTCCAATTGCAACATTCACACTTGCCTCAAACAAACAAGAGTTCTTTCTCCCACCCTGGACATTATTTCACAGATATATAAACCCCATTTTCCTAGTTTCCAACAGATCTCACAACCTCTGAGGATACCTGCCATAGATGTGGGCAAAACCTCAGAAGAGAATGCTTCTGGAACATGACCATACAGCCTGGAAACTCACAACAACCCACTTCTAGGGATAGCTCAGGCTTGATTTGTTCTTGGACTAAGTCCCCAATGAGGATCCATTCTCTCTAATGTGCTGCTCCTAAAGCAATGAGCAAGGCCAACATGTTGCTCATGTTCCCAAACGTAAGATATTCTTTCAAGAATATGATACCCTGTTAAGCCATACATCCACCATCAATTGCTAGAACCCAGTAGAAATTTAGTATATACACACAGTGATAAACCTGATATAAATTCCCAATTTAATGTAGTACCTGCATGCACCCACACCGTGAAACATGGCAGTTTAATGCCATTTTAATTGCCTTGGTTCTATCCTACAGAATCCTAGCCTTTTTATATATAGACTAGATGAACAGATGCTGATGCTGGCAAAACATTGTTGAGTTGAAACTTCATGACACACATACAGAGAGGGAGGGAGGGAGGGAGGGAGGGAAGGAAGGAAGGAAGGAAGGAAGGAAGGAAGGAAGGAAGGAAGGAAGGAAGGAAGGAAGGAGAGTGTGTGGTGGAAAATACTGAAATCCAGGCACTTCCTGCAACAGTCCCTGTAGCGTAGCTCTATTCCCCACAGAGAATAGAACAATGCCAGCATCGCTATTTGTGCATATCAGCAAATCAGTTCTAGCCAATTTCAATTCCACCAGGAGTGGGTCTTTTGTTTCATTAATGGGACTTAATCGTCCATTCAAGATGAAGCTAAGCCCCAGAATACTTTGTCTTACAACAGTGGTAGCTCACAACAATATATTACGGGTGGGTTTTCTCTCCCACATGCCAATTAATCACCCAAAGAACAGGGAAGTTTAAGGGAGGAAAGGCTGTTCTATCCCTCCAAATGAAAATGTGCTTGACCCATAAGCCTTGGCTCCCCTTTACTGCTGCCTGGTCACCCTGATGAAACATATTCTGCTGATAGTTGATGGAGGAGAGGAAAAGGAAAAGAAGAAGGATCCTTCCTGGGAGACAGATACTAGGCTTGGTTGATTTTAAAAAGTGGTTTAACCCCCGTTTCGAATGTAGAGGGTGCTGGTGGTTCGATTCTAAACTTACTTCTGAATTTCTCAAAAAAATTCAAAATTTTCCATAAACTTTCGAAATGTCTGAATTGCTTTGTAAATAGCAGACACACATGTGCAGTAGGAAAAATAGCACTGGCACTGGGGAAACTTCAAGGGATTCTTCCTCCCTCATTTTTAGACAAATCCTGATGAAACTTGCTACAGTGGTAGAACACATGGACCACTATTGGCTTACCAAATTTCTTAACCTTTCACTTATCCATGGATTTTTGGTGAATTTTCAATTTTTTTATTTAAAAAATTAATAATAAAGAAAACTTGTCCTGGCTTGAAAGTGTAGTTATTCTATTCCAGAAACTTTGTTTGTGTGGCACAAACTATGTTAAATTGGTGGAGAACAGAAATCATAGTACAGACCCCATCTTTCCTGCATGATTCAAAACTGCTTCGGAAGCCCAAATTCGTATGTTTTCTTCCGACTTTCAGGCTCCTCCAAATGAACCTATCCTACTCTAACAGATATGGTCTCTATTTTTCCTATATGGTTTTAACAACAGCCTGTTCTGTGGGCCATTTAGACATCACAGGAGTTAGATAGATAGGAAATGCTGAAATTCAGCATCAGGATACCTTTCATAAAGACCTCCATGAGCTGGTAGTACCAAGGGCTATTTCGTACTACACAACCACAACCTCATGGTTCCATTTTAATTGCCATTACTGTATTAAGTAGAAACCCGAGGCTTATAGTTTGGGGAGGCAGTATTCCTCTCTGGCTGAGAAGTCTAAATAATAATAATAATAATAATAATAATACTTTATTTATACTCCACCACCATCTCCCCAAGGGGACCCGGGGCAGCTTACATGAGGCCAAGCCTGACAATACAATACAACAGTAAATCAATACAGCAATAAAATAAAGAAAATAAAAATACAATACCAAACCATTATAAATAAAACATCAGCAATAAAAAACCCATTTAAGAATACAAGAATTTTGTTTGCTTTTTTGTTTGTTTACAGTATTTATATTCCACCTTTCTTACCTCCAAAGAGGACTCAAGACGGATCACAGAACACATATCTGGAAAAACATTCAATATCATTATACATTGACAAGACAGACAACTGTACACAGATAGACGTATATTTAGGCTTTTCCCATCTTCGGCATCTTGGAGGCTTCTGCTTGGTTCCGGCCACAGGGGGTGCTGTCGCTCCACTTTTCCTGCCAAAGAGCTTTGTTTGTAAACTTCCTCCTTGATCAAATCGTTGGCCTTTTTCTGGCATTTCCTTATGAGTGCCTTAAATACCTCCCTGCTTTAAATTGGTACCTATTTATCGACTCAAACTGGCTTTCAAACTACTAGGTAGGCAGAAGCTAGGCTAAAGGCCAGGAGCTCACCCCGACCCAGGCTTTGAACTGTCAACCTTTCAATTGGCAAGATTTACTGCAGTTGGTGGTTAACCTGCTATGCTGAAGCCTGACCCTTTGCAAACTGCAAATCCCAAAACTCCATAGGGTGGGACCATTTAAAATGGAATCATAGTACTATAATTGGGTAGGGTAAAAGGAGCCCAGGCTGACATATGGAGAAAGCTGCCATGAAAACCAAAGGTGGGATCAGTGACCCACAATAACTGAGCCACTCACTTTACCATGTAAGCATTTATGGGGATCATGTTTGCTATAACAAATAAAAAAAATGTGCAATTGGATGATTGCTCCTTTCTGAGAGTGTCCCTTCTTGTCATTATAGTTTCCTTCCCTTTACTGCCAGTTATTTTCAATATATTCGGGGGGGGGGGGGGGGAGAGCGAGTTTTACTTTAACAGCACAGTGAGTCTAAGTGATAAAGGCATATAAGAGTGGGATCATAAGGAGTGTGCTCCCCCAGCACACCAATATACCAGGCACTGGTGGGAAGGGAAGAATTGTGCCTGCTATTCCAGAGTATGCTCACCTTTCAAAAGTAAACAAGTTAGGTTCTTCTGCAAAGACTGAAAATTACTTCATTCATTTCCAGGCACCCTTTGAAATAATATTAAGGAACTGGGCTTCAGAGCTTGTGAATTCCTTGCTGATCCCCCTAAGAATAAGTTGGAGGGAGAAGTAATATATGTCTCAGTTACATCCTTTACCCAGGTTGCAGCATTGCTATCATTTTACTAATATGGAAGAGACAAACACATTCTTCCTGTGCTGTTCATTTTTCAAAGAGGCTAAACCCATGGTTTCTATACTTAATGAGTCCAATGTTGAGCTGGTCTGATTTCTATAAGGCAGTTTCTAACATTATCATTATTATTATTATTATTATTATTTGATACACAACAAGATTAGTACACAGCAAACAAGATCACTATGCTGGCTTTTGTATTGGATCACATGTCGGACACTTGCCAAGTGCCTAGGACCATGTGATTTATCAGCGAATAATGTGTGCAGATCCAAGTAGGGTGGCCTTTTGCAGCTGACAGATGGTAATTTCTGTCAGCGCCAATTGTTTTTAAGTGCAGGCCAAGGTCTTTAAGCACTGCACCCAGTGTGCCAATATCCATAGGGACTTTCTTGACTGGCTTGTGCCAGAGTCTTTGCATGCAGATCTTTAAATTATATGCATGTAATTTTCCTACTTCATGGCATGGGGTTGGACTGGATGACTCTTCCAACTGTATGGTTTTATTATTCTATTAAATTTTCATATCATGTCAGCTTTTCCAGTTGTTTCTCTTCAATCCTGCTGTCACTTGGGATTGCAACAGCAATAATCCATACTTCGTTTTTTCCAGGATTGTAAGGTCAGTAGTCTTGTGCTCCAAAACTCTGTCGGTCTAAATTCGCACGTCCCAGAGTAGTTTGACATGTTCAATTTCTGTAACCTTTTCTGGCTTGTGATCCCACCAGTTCTTTGTCTCGGGCAGATGGTATTTGTGGCACAAGTTCCAATTAATCATCTGAGCAACAGTGTTATGCTTCTGCTTGTAGTCTGTCTGTGTGATCTTCTTACAGCAGCTGAGGATGTGATCCATCATTTCGCCTGCTTCCTTGCAGAGTCTACACTTGGGATCTGTTGTCCATTTTTCAATTCTGGCTTGGATGGCTTTGGTTCTAATATCTTGTTCTTGGGCTGCAAGAATCAGGCCCTCTGTTTCCTTTTTCCTTTGTGAGCCACATCCATGATTTTCCCTTGTTAATTTTACTCTCAATATTTCCCAGGAACTGTCCATGGAGAACCTTATTTGGCTCAGCATTGTCCTTTTACGATACTTACTATTTGTCTTTTGTACTTGAAGTAGTTTTTTTTACTATTGACTTCCATCAATGTTGGTTCTTGACTGCCTTTCCCATAATCTGCCAGTGCATGTTTCTCTTCTTCTACCATTTGTTTCACTTGCAGAAGCTCCTTACCTCCTGATTTTCTGGTCATAATAATAATAATTATTATTATTATTCTCTGTTTTATCTCTCCTGTAGGAGACTCAAGAGGCTTAACCTAACACCATTAGCATACAATTTAAGATATGCAAATATTCAAACATTAAAACAGAATTATATAAACAGTCTTTTAAAACATCACAGTTTTAAAAAACCCATTAAAACATATTCAAAGTTAATAACCCCTTCAATTGATCCAGAGCCCCCTGCCCCCCTCTATCTTTCCTTCAATTATTGTTCTGAATAACAAAAAAACTGTCTTCTTTAACCCTTCTATGGCATCCATATCAGTGGGCATTATATTAACCCAGTTTTAAATCCAAGACATTGAGTGTCCCTTCAGCCCCTTGGATTTCTCCTTGGCAATATGGACTGAAATGCAGAGTGCTTCCCTGTACCACTGACATGGAAGTCACTATCTGTCTCTGACATCAATGATGATGATAGACATAGGTGGCCAATAAAGCAAGGAAGCAGTAGCTGCAACCTGTTATTGAATGTTAAATATAGCATATAGGTAAACCCAGTAGATTAATTGGGTCTACTTTAGTCAGGATTGAAAGAAGTTTTAAAGCAATCCATTTTGAGTCTGAGGGCAATGCATGCACACTTCTCAAATTTAGATTTTAATACTTTATAGGCTCTTGTTTATTGATTATCTGCAGTGAGCATATGTGGTTCCTGTGGAGACCGAAAGGTAGATTGTTCAGCAAGTAGCGGTATTCTAAGACTAAAATTAAGATTTTAGTATGGACCTACCAGGGATTTACTTCAAATTAAATGAGAAGTGTAAAAAACACACTTCATGCCTCCTGGATTTCACACTGAGTAATCTTTCCATCCGAAATGAACCACTGTATATTGCTATGTTTATAAATGAAAGAACATTGATGGAGTTCTCTGTTACCCAGGGAGATTGTCACAGGAGTGGCCAGCGTAGTCAGTCTGCCTGTGTGTCTGTCTGTAAGAAACATTTCTCAACTTAAAATCTCTTTGTTGCACTCCTTAGCAGTGCTATGCTGGAGTTTGTCTTAGAATAAAATGTCAACTGATTTCATGAAACATGGAAAGAAGAAAAGCGATGCACTGAAGAGTTACAGTTGTCTATGGTCAAAATGGACAACTGCCAAGGTCCAGAGGAAGCTAGATCTCCATAAGAATCAGATTTGCCCCTGAAAGTAGAGATCCTTCAATGGGCAGGGCAGAATGGCCAGGCATAGAAAAAGTACAAGAATGCAACAGACAGCCCAGAAAGTGAGGAAAGTCCGAATGGATGCTAGGTTTGTGCATTTTGGCTGAAACTCGATCTGTTTCTGCTGGCTGGATACAGGTAGATTCTCAATATCCATTTTTGCACAACCCCCCAAAATGGGTGGGTAGCCGGATAGCCATTTTCAGTCCATAGCCAAAAAATATGGCTAGATCCAGCCCATTAGCAACAATGGCAAACTTGCAAGGCTCCCCTTTCTATTCTTGGGAGCCTTTCCTTTTTTTCCTTCAAGGGAGTCTGGGTGTCAGCAACAGGGTTAAGAAGGCACCTTATCTGGCCCATTATGGGCAGGGGGAGAAACTTCCCATAGGCTCCCCTCCCATAAGCTTCATTAAGACCTAGATTAAAAGAATCAGAGTTAAGATAACACTCTTTCTGCAATCCTTTACCTTCTGTTTGTAGACTGGGGTTTAAGCTGTTTCTTTCTACACTAGAGCAGTGTTTCCCAACCTTTTTTGAGCCAAAGCACAGTTTTAACATTTAAAAAATCCGGGGGCACACCACCAACCAAAATGACACAAAATAACACTCTAAAACAGTAAAGAACGGTGGCCTGTTGGGAGTAGCTGCTGGGAGTGCCAAAGCCGGGGGTGGGGGAGGAGCCAGGCCACACCATGCCCCACCCCCTCCCCCCGCCTTCTGCTCTCCCACAGCTTCTCCAGCCTTGAGAGGGCAATGCCAAGCCAGCGGTGGCAGAGCCAGCACAATGCTGGCTTGGCACTGTCCCCTCAAGGCTGGAGAAGCTGTGGGAGAGCGGAAGCCGGGGGGGAGGGGGTGGATCCAGGCTGCACCATGCCCCGTCCCCTCCCCAGCTTCCTCCTCCGGCTTCAGCAAGTGAGGGGCGGAAGTCATGGATGGCTGGGGAAATGGCCGAAGGAGGTGGCGCCCCGGCCCCTTCTTCTTTTCCTTTGCTGCTGCCCGGCCCTTCCTCCTCCTCCCCCAAGCAGCAGGAGTTCAGCAGGAGGAGGGGGGAAGGAAGGGGGGCAGAGAGCTTTTCTCACAGCACAGCAGGAGGTCCGTCACGGCACATTATTGTGCCACGTCACAGCAGTTGGGAAACACTGCACTAGAGGAAACAGGCTGCATGTGCATGCACTCTTTCCTTTCCCTGCATGCAGCTTTCCAAGGCATTTAAGGGGGCTTCCCACTTCCCAGGGAAGAGAGAGTGATGGACTTGGAGCTATCTCCCTGGGGTTCCTTTAAAAAAACCCATTGTTTTTGCTCTACTGCAGGGCCTGTGGAGTGGGCACAATTTAATCTTCTGGTTTAATGCTTCCTTAAAGATGTTTCTACTTTCTACTCTAAAGGAGAGGTAACTAGATGGTAGTCATTTTCAGAAAACGGGGGTTTTCTTTCTGTTTGCTGCGATTCATTATTATTATTACTATTATCTTTAAGAAGTATTTGAAGGAGAGGAAGGGAAGGAGGAAAAATGCTAAAAGAGTGACTCTCCCAAGCCCCCAAACATGTGCACACACTACCCCCTACTCCCAGTTAGGGCCACTAAATAAAATGAATCAAGAAAATAATGGACGTGATTTCTACTGGAAGGGCCCTTACTATTGTGGGCTCCCAAAAGAGCCGACTCCAAACAGATCCATGCTCAAGTCTAATGGATGCCTTCTGTTAAATATGTGTCATATGTAAGGAATGAGCAGCATCAGTGTATGGCTGTGGTTGAGGAAGGATGAGCTTCTGGAAACAGCAAATGTCCTGTGCACCTCATTTCTTTGTAGCTTAAGACTTCCTATGGCATATTCAACTTAGTGAAGCTCATATATGTTGTCTCTGCACTAGTTTCCAAGAACAAACTGGCAGGACCAAATCTGTTATAAACCACATCCTATTTCTCAGACTCTTCTCTCATCTGCCTCTCCGTCGTATTGACTCCATGTGGGCCTTGATTTCTGTTCAGCTTCCTGGACACAGGTTTGGCTACACCTGCTTTGCTTTGAGCCACCCTGTGGGGCTACTGGCTTGATGTGGGATCATCTGATACTCGGCCTGGCCCTTGCTTCATAGAAGTAGGACACCCTGCCAAGTTGCAGCCGCATAGCTCCAGGGTGTTTTCTTTTTAATGCTAGCCAACTTTAAGGCTTCCTCACTCAACAAAAAAATTGAAATGCCTTTTAAAGGAAAACATATATGGTTAGTTGAATGCTCAGCCCTGCCAATTCTTGCTGCTTTCTGCACTCTAGTGTCAGTGATGTATGCCTGCTGTGAGTACAGTAGGAAACGGACTGTGTGCAGTAGACATGGACACACATACACAAACAACTGTAGACAGAGGAGAAAGGGTAATGAGGGGAAAAATATGGCTTTTCCTCCAGGCAGACAATCCCCTACCTTCACTGTTGAAGAAACCATGTTGCAGTCTCCAAAAGCATCTCCAGAGTTTCGATATCAATTACAGAGGCACTTAAAAATACAGCTAAGGACAATAGATAATGGCCAGAAATAAATAAGAGCACCGAGTGAATGGAAGGGTGGACCCTGGCTAGACAGGAATGAGTTTACACAGATGGATAGGTTGGTAGGCAGATAAAGATCTGCTGCCACTCAAATTTTGCAAAACAGCAAACATTTGTAGGAGAGAACTGCATAAGTACAGTTTGGAAACCTCACATTCCATGTCTGAAAAATGCTAATGGAACTTTTGTGCTGAAGTTGGAGCAGTCAGTGAGTAATCCACAGCAACCCTCTTCCCCCTCCTTCCTCCTTCTCATCACCCTTCCAAGATGTTCTCCTAATACAGTTCTGCTGGAAACAAGGTTGTCCTTCACACTTCAAACAAGATCAACTGGTACTACATCTGAACTTTGGGTCTGATTTAAATTGGTTCAAATAATTGGAATCTGCCACAGATGCAGGTGAAATGCTTCTAGAACATGGCCATACAGCCCAAAAAACTTACGACAACCCAATTGGAATCTGATAGGACTACTATGGGACTGTGTGTCTCTGGTGACAGTATCTCCATCCCAGAAGCTATGGTAGCACAGTGGGTTGTCTCTTGATTGATTGATTGTGACACGTAGTCTCCATCATAGAACACATAAAAACAGTTCAATAGTTAAGCTAAATTAGAATTTGGTTGGTCTAATAACTCAGGCTAAGTCAGGTGACCTTAGGTTCGAAAGAGCCAACCAGGAACTGGGGCATGTCCAGGATACTGTTCCAGAACAGGGGCCGCGATGGAGAAGGCTCTTCGTCTTGTGATGTGCCTCATTCACACCTGAGGTCCCTGTTCACAGCCTTAAATGGACTGGTTCGAGCAGGCGGTCTTTTAAGTAAGCTGGGCCAGCGCCATGGAGAGCCTTGAAGGTGAGCGACTTGCTGACCAGAAGGTTGGCCATTCGAAGCCACAGGTCGGAGTGAGCTCCTACTGTTAGCCCTAGCTTCTCCCAACATATTTATTTATGGCATTTCTACCCCGCCCTTCTCTACCCCTGAGGGGACTCAAGGTAGCTTGCATGTGGCAACCATATGAAGTCATAGGATATGTACAATTACAGACATTTAAACAGAGTTATAAAATACGTATAAAACTGTACATTAGCACTCAATCACAGGATCCTCAAACATAAACCGGCCATTCCAGTTAGTCAATGCACATGTATTCCTGTCTTATTTCTCAAGTTCTCCAAAAGTTTTGGTCACAGAGCCATGTTTTTACTTTCTTTCGAACCCAGCAGTTCAAAAACATGTAATATGAGTAGATAAATAAGTACTGCCTCGGCTGGAAAGTAAAAAGCACCCATATAGCCATGCTGGCAAAACATGACCAGGAGGAGTCTAGGGACAACAAAGCACCTCGGCATGGAAATGGAACAAGAGCATCTCCCATGGCCAGAGTTGAGTACCACCTCCATATGCCGGAGATGGAAAAGAGAAACATTTGCCTTTGTTTATGTGTTGTATGTCATTGTTGTTCACTGTATAAAAGGCATTGAATGTTTGTCTATATATGTGTATACTGTAATCTGAACAAAAGAGAACCGCAAGGGTTATAAGTAAGCACTATCACATATATCTAATATCAAAGAGAATCGTATTTGTGGACTATAGCAAAATATCAGTACAGCACAATTCGTTCAACACAATAACATTGCTCTACACTTGGAAAGTTCAGCACAAGAGGTACAGTACAATAATCAATATTAATAATTCCTAAAAGTACTACACATTAGTTCAACACATTAGGTCTACACAATAGGTGTACACATTGAAGAGCAGGGTGCCAAAGGGAGAATTCCCTTGCACTGGAGACAGGAAAGAATGTTCCAAGCCCCAGTGGGAGGGTACAGTACCTTGGAGTGCAAAGCACAGCGAGAACTGAAGTGGAGCCAATATTGTGGAAAGGATACATTCTAGGAGGAAAGTTCGGTAATCAAAAGGTAAGTATCCTACGGCGCTGGTCCCAAAATGAAAACAATCATGAATGGAATGCCGGAGACGCGCGCAACAGAAGTGGTGGCTGAAGTGGCCGAAGCCACACGGCGGGGCTCAAGCGGAGGAGCCACGAGCCAACACGCCTGCCAGCAAGTCGCAAAGCCGCCTCCACAGCGAGGCCCGCCAAAGAGCCGCCCAGCAGCGTCAAGGGACAGGAGGAGAGTGTCGGCATGTAGACTCCTATGAAGTAGGCAAAATGAGACGGGAACCAAGCGGAGGTGGAACTGGGCCCTCCAACAGAAACGTGGAGAAGCGTGACATCAGAGGGGGTAGCCTAACGGCTGGAGCTCACACCGGAGCTGACAACAGGCTGTTTTGTCTCTTAATTGGGACTTCCTCAGAGGCAAACAATAGCAAATCGTGGCATCCTCAGCATGAATTCTCATTCAGAAGATCACAGATTGTGTGGAGGACGGACCATCCCTTAGGAGGAAATGGTATACTGTAATCTGCTCTGAGTCCCCTCGGGGAAATAGAGCAGAATATAAATAAAATGTATTCTGTATTATTTATAAAAGTGCCATGACCTTCAAAGTGGCCTCAATCGGATATACTTGCATAGTAAAGATAACACCTGTCACAAGCTGTAGGGCCAAGTTTGGAACGTATGAACTCCAAAAGTGTCAGATTTAAGAGATTAAGGAACCCCATGTCATAACACTCATGGAAAAGCAACAACGTGAAGATCTGGACATCACCATCCTCAGGCACAAAGTGATAAACCCAAAACAACTGTCTCCTTGTTTTGTCTTTTTTTACCCCTCAAGTTCTTCTCTGGGATATTTTTAAGACAGCAGAAAATTAAAAGTGGGATAGAAGAAGTGGGAAAGTTGCACCGATGCACAAAAAGTAATGACCGAGCTCTTCTTCGCTTCTGATACAAAAGATGAATGGGTAAGATGCTGCACAGAGAACCATGGAATCCATGCAGCCCACATCCGTCTATGCCTCTGCGGCCCTTTCATGGCTCACAAGGTGGCTGAGAGTTTTCCGCTTAATACTTGTAAATGCTTCAAGATCTGTGGATGAAAGGTGCTGAATATTGAAAATGCCATGCTATGCACAGACCTAAATAGGATTACTTTCAAGAACTGTATCTCATTTACAAATTGAGTAGCTATCTTGCTGGCGAATTGTGCTCCTTTTTATCCTATTTTCGCAAGAAAGCGAGGGAGCAAGTGTGCCCGTATGAGAGGGAGAGGTCCGACCCTAAAGAGCCTAAAATGCAATGCTAATAATAAAGTGTAAATAGCTGATAGGTATGTGTTAAGTAAATCCTGCATCGATGGCAGGGCTAATGCCTTTTGTACCTTACAGTTGGTCACTCTCAGACTTACTGTTCTGTTGTCATGGTGACCCAGAAAATATCAAACATGTTTCTGCAGATAGCTAGGCATGGGAATGGGCAGAAGATTGGAAAAGCTCCAAAATAGTGAAAGACAGAGGGAAGCACACAACTCTTTGAATCGTGGAAGGCTTTCATGGCCAGAATCACTAAGTCATTGTACGTTTTTTGGGCTGTATTGTCATGTTCCAGAAGCATTCTCTCCTGACGTTTCACCCACATCTATGGCAGGCATCCTCAGAGGTTGTGAGGTCTATTGCAAACTAGGGAAGTGAGGTTTATGTATCTGTGGAATAATGTCCAGGGTGGGAAAAAGAACTCTTATCTGCTTGAAGTAGGTGTGAATGTTTCAATTCTTTGTTGAGAGGGGATTAGCAGCCCTTGATTGTTTCTTGTCTGGAGTTCCCCTGTTTTGAAAGTGGCATTCTCGGTGGTGGCCCCTCGCCTCTGGAACTCTTTCCCCAGGGAGATTTGGCTGGCACCCTCTATACCCATTTTCCCTAAGGAATTAAAGACGGGGATGTTTCTTTGTGCATTTGACTGAGTTATGATCTGAACCTGAATTCCTATATTACATTACTATATACATTTTTTAGTTTAAGTTGAATTTCCTATGCTATTATATGTTTCTCCACCTTATTGAACCACTTATCCTTCAACTAGTTTTGCATAGTGGCCTCCTCCCCCCCCCTCCATAATTAGCCTGCTGCTTGATACTTGTTTATTATTGTTATGCTTTTTATGCTGTTTTAATTTGTTATTGTTTTGCTTTTAATTGTATTTTGCCTAGGCCTGACCCCATTGTAAGCCGCCCCAAGTCCCTTCGGGGAGATGGCGGCGGGGCAGAAAATAAAGTTCTTCTTCTTCCTTATTTACTGTTAATATTTTGGTTTTTTAAGACTGGTAGCAAGAACATTATCAGGAAAGGATCTCATTCACAGGTTTTTGTTGTGTTAATAGGAATAAAATGGTGGCCAATTGAACCATTCCCATGGGCTGTTTTGCCATGTTCCAGAAGCATTTGCTCCTGATGTTTTGCTTGCATCTATGGCAGGCATCCTGACAGGTTGTGAGGTCTGTTGGAAACTACGCGACTTCCGGGAAGGCAATATGGCGGCCGCCACGGACCTCCGAAGCTCCGGAGCTTTCGGGTGGGTCTGACCCCCTCCGCGGCAGGACTACTGAGTGCAAGTAATCCGGGAAGCAGTGGGATTGAGGCTGCTTCTGTGCAGGCCCTGTTGCGGAACCAGCCAGGTGCGACCCCCCCTCAAGGGAGGACGCCGAGAGCTGGCGCGCAACTTGAGGAGAGGCTGCCGCAGAGAAGGGTACAGCACGCCGGTGCTGCAGAGGCCGACCGCCTTCTTTTTAACTACACGAGGTAACCGGGAAAGGAGAGCGTGAAGCATGAGAGGACAGCCAGTGGACCCCGAGGTTTAACCCCTACAGCAAAGCTATTATTAAGGCTAGCGGGAAGAATTGGCACGGGAAGAATTGGCACGGCGACGCGACCGTGAGGGTTGTGCGGACCTGGGATCCACCAGGTGAATCCAGTCTGGGAGAGATTTGGGAGAGATACCTTTAAGAGGGAAGAAGGTGGGAGAAAACACAGGAGCGAGCCAGGAAAAGCGACGAGGACGAGCAGGAGGCACGTGAACACGACGGAAAACAACTGGACGGAGGGGGGTGGAGAACTGAGCGTCAGGACGTTCGTGGATCGTCGTGGGCTGTGCTGGAGAGGGCCACGCCCACCTAAGACCGCCTCCCACCTAAGACTGCTCACAGTCTCCCAGACTCCCAGTCTCAATTCTTAAAGAGGAACGAGCAAATTAATAGCCTGGAGTTTAGAGCTGAAGCCCCTGAAGGAAGCAAATAAACAAGCAAGCAGGCAAGCAAGCCAGCAAAAGAACAACCTCTCTGACACCAAGGCTGGGCAGGGAAGGAGCCATGGACAAATTTACTAGTAAGACCAGCAAAGGAGGAGGAAGTGCTACCCCTAGAAGAAATTCTTTGGCAGGGGAACTTCCATCGAGGGATCTCCTATCGGAAATACAGAAGATGAAGGAGGACATCCAACTGCAAATTCAGGATAACAGCGACAGGATGCATGATAAAATGAAGCTAATGTTCAAGGAGGAACTAGGGATTATGAAAAAAGAGCTCAAAGAAGAGCTAAGAGAGGAGATGGTGATTTTCAAGAAAGAAATGGACAGTCTGAAGCATGAGGTTAAAGAGATAAAAAAGGATTCGACGGGGATCAAGAAAGCACAGAAGAAGGTGGAAGATAGGATGCAACAACTAGAGGAAGCCAACTTAAAACTGGAAAAACGCCAAGAATTGGCGGCAATTAAAGATACAGAGCTGCAGGTCAGAATGAGAAACGTGGTAGAAGCTGACGCACAAGATCTGAAAATGGTGACAGCCGAAATTTTGGCAAATATCCTTGACACCTCAAGCGACCAATTGCTGTCTGAGATAGAAAGCACCAAACGGATCAACTCAAATTTCGCAAAAAGAAAGAAGTTACCGAGAGATATTGTGGTGACGCTAGCAAGGAGATCCATAAGAGATGAGGTGATTCAAATGAAATCCAGGAATCCTCCAAGGTATGGGGGAAAGGAGATTATTATTCTAAAGGAATTCACCCCCTCCTCCATGGCCAAAAGGAAGAAATACTACTTTGTAACAGATGAGCTGAGGAAAAACCAGGTCAGGTTTAAGTGGGAGAGATGGGAAGGTTTCTCGTTGACCTTTAAGGGTTCCAAAAGATGGATCACCTCTGAGGAAAGGGCGAAAGAATTTTACGATGAATTCAAACGATACAATGCTGAGAATTCCCCAGGATCAGCTCGAAGGCAACAACGAGAGGCACAGAAGGAAAATGAGAAGACCTTTCCACCCCACATACCTGACCAGATAGCCCAACCAAACTCAGAAAAGAAACGCCCCAGACCTGCGTCAACAGAGGATCAAGATGGCCCCACAAAGCGACCAGACCTGGATGATTCAACATCTTCAAACAAGGATAACAATGGATGTGACACTCTACTGTAATAACGTTAATGGTTTTAATTCCCCAAATAAAAGGCACCTTTTTTTCAATGCAATTAAGAGAGGACAATATGATTTGGTAGTACTGCAGGAGACACATATGGCCTCTAGGCATGTTGCACACTTGAGAAGAAAAGAATTGGGGACTGAATTCGTGGCATCAGGACCTCTAAAGAAAAACGGGGTGGTAACATATGCCAAAGACTCATTAAACCCATCGTTAGCGTTTAAAGACGCAGAGGGAAGGATGGTAGGGGTCATGATTAAGGTCCAAGGGAAAGCAATTTTGGTCTGTAACATTTACGCCCCCACAGGTGCTAAATCAAAATTCATTCGCCATTTGAGAAACCAGATAATGGGTCAGTCCTTTGATGAACTGATCATTGCGGGGGATTTCAATGGAGTTATGAACGCAGAGCTCGACAAATCAGGGGAAAAAACCAAGAGAAAGGGTCTCAGTGTGGGTCAAGTACCAGTAATGATGAACAAACTAAGGGAGGAGTATAACCTTATAGACATCTGGAGAAGCAAGAACCCAACTGAAAGAGATTATACCTTCTTCTCACACCGACACCAAACATGGTCGCGGATCGATATGCTCTGGGTTTCTAAGGGATTGGCGATACAGGTCGGGAGGACAAAAATTTGGCCCAGGTTGTATTCTGATCATGGACCCCTCACCATGACGTTTGCTTCGAAAAGGAAGAACCGAAACTGGAAACTGAATGAATCCCTGCTGAGAAAGGAGGAGGACATTGAAATTAATAGAAAACTGATTAAAGAATTTTTTGAATTTAATGATTTAGGACAGATATCAGTAGAAACCCTATGGGACGCGAGTAAAGCCGTCATGCGTGGCAATTTTATCCAACAAGGAATACGGAAGAATCGGCATAGAAAGGAAAAGGAGCACCGCCTAAAAGAGGAACTGATGAAGCAAGAACTTCAGCTGAAATCACAACCGAAGAACAAAGTGTCTGAGTGGGAAATTGGCAGATTAAAATCTGAACTGAATGCGCTGGAAACTGAAAAGATGGCCTGGAATCTCAAAAGGATGAAACTGAATTATCTTATAAACACCAATAAGCCAGGGAAGACTCTCGCGAGAATAATGAACCAAAAGAGGCAGAAACAGTGCATTGCGGAACTCCTAGAGGGAAATAGGATCCTGACCTCACAGGAAGAGATCGCAAACTGTTTCCAAAATTTCTATCGGGAATTGTACAGGAAAGCGAACATTAAACAAGAGGACGTGTCGTCCTATATATCGAGTCACAAGATCAAAAAGATAAGTGACCCGCAACGGGAAGAGCTGAATAAACCGATAACAGAACAGGAGATTCTCAAGGCAATAAGGAATCTCCCAGGAAACAAAGCCCCTGGCCCGGACGGTATGACGGCCAAATACTATAAGGTGTTCCGAGAGGAGGTGACCCCGTACTTGAAAACCCTGATGAACAATGCCTTAATCAGCGGTAAGATTCCGGAGACATGGAAGAGGGCGAACATCATCGTTATACATAAGAGCGGAACAGACCCGAGGAGGGTAAAGAACTACCGCCCTATTTCTCTGTTAAATAATGATTACAAGCTATTTGCTTCGGTGATAGCGAGCAGATTCAAAAATCTTCTACAGCAAACAATCCATCCGGATCAAGCGGGATTTCTGCCACACAGATTCCTGAAAAACAACATCAGGGCACTGATCAATACAATTGAATACTACGAGAAAAATCCACACAAGGAGGTCGGCCTACTCTTTTGTGACGAAAAAGCGTTTGATAACGCAAATTGGGACTTTCTCAGTCATTTAATTAGAGAACAAGATATGGGATTTGCTTTTGAGAATGCGGTCCGGGCTATCTATTCCAGTCAGAAAGCAACTCTTCTTATTAATAGAGATGGGGTCGGATCACTGGATATTGAGAAAGGAACCCGACAAGGCTGCCCACTTTCACCCTTGCTGTTCATATGTCTACTCGAACCACTCCTAGATGCGATTAGGAAGGACGATCTTCTAAAGGGCCTGCGGGTGAAAACCACGCATTGGAAGGTGAAAGCTTACGCAGATGATATTGTATGTATCATGGAAAATCCGCTAGAGAACTTTGGGTTATGGATGAAGAAGATAACTGAGTTCGGAAAAGTGGCGGGCCTAAAGATCAACTTGGACAAAACTAAAATGTTGACAAAAAATATCAGCCTGGAAAGGAGGGCCCTCCTACAACAAATATCAAAATGTGACCTGACGAGGAAAATAAAATATCTGGGAATACAAATCACGGCTAAGAATAATCAGCTTCTCCAAAATAATTATGTCCCAGCCTGGACAGAGATTAAAAAAAAACTAGAAGGGTGGAAATTTCTTAATTTGAACCTGCTTGATTTGAACCCCCTCAGTGATAAAGATGGGGGTTCTCCAGAGGCTTATGTTCTTACTTCAGAACTTACCGATCATTAGATCGCGTCTTTGTTTTAGAAGTTGGAGATCTGATTTACTCAAATTTTTGTGGTGCTCTAGGAAGCCAAGAATTAAATTCAGTATTTTATGCGACCGCCGAGAGAGGGGAGGCTTCGGGCTGCCCAACCTCCAATTGTACCACGATGCGGCCGCACTAAGTTGGGTAAAAGACTGGGCCACACTGAAGGATAATAACTTGCTGGCAGTAGAGGGTTTTGATTTGCGCCGGGGGTGGCATGCCTACCTATGGCACGAAAAGGCATTGGTCGAAAAAAATTTCTCAAATCATTTCATTCGGGCATCACTCCTCAGAGCCTGGAATAGATATAAAGACCGTTTCTACCAGGCTACGCCCCTCTGGATATCACCACAGGAAGCTCTGCAAATCAGGGAACTTCCAACCAGCAATTGGTACACCTACGAACAGCTGGTCACCAAAGAGGGACCGGAGTGGTCTCTCAAATCGCGAGAAACACTACGA
The DNA here is from genome assembly GCA_030556195.1 of Anolis apletophallus. Taxonomy (NCBI): domain Eukaryota; kingdom Metazoa; phylum Chordata; class Lepidosauria; order Squamata; family Anolidae; genus Anolis; species Anolis apletophallus. The sequence goes on along the minus strand of JARBWK010000016.1, from coordinate 22,548,386 downwards.
GATCAGTCCATTGATTTATCCTGGTTCCACTATGCGCAATGTAAGGAGAGCTTCAAACGAGATGTGCGGATGAACTTTAATTTGCACCCCACCATTTGGGAGAAAATCATGAAGTCACACAAGAAGACGATAAGTTCCTTATATAACCAACTCCTTGAGTGGGAGACAGAAATGGAAACGGTTAAAGATACAATGGTACGGTGGGCCCAAGATTTAGGACACTCTATTATGTTACAAGAGTGGGAAACACTCTGGAAAATCAAAGTCAAACACCTGGGTTTCTCGCATGTAACAGAAAACTGGTACAAAATGTACCACCACTGGTACCACACACCGGTGAGCCTAGCCAGGTGCTATGCGTCTGTGAGCGACCTCTGCTGGAAGTGCAAGAAGGAGAAGGGTAATTTTATGCATTGCTGGTGGCACTGTAGGATCCTGAGGAAATTTTGGGGAGAGATCCACTTCCACATGGAGAACATTTTGGGGACTAAGTTTGCGATGAAACCGGATTTTTACCTACTTCACATTATGGACAAAGACTGGAATAGTAATGAAGATAGGGTTTTTTTTATGTTAGCCACAGCCGCAAGAATGGAAATTGCCCAGAACTGGAAGAAGGAGGGCCCGATTTCAGTGAAGAACTGGTTTTCCCGAATAAGGGAAATTATAGACCTGGATAATTTAAGAAACATGATGAGTGACCAGGATAGTAAGGCCAAGACGAATTGGGCTAAAGCCACCAGATATGTAAATGAACTAAGCCTAAAGGCTATAGGCAAGATCAGCCAATGAAATCGCCCGTGCAGATAAGTAGGGGCAATAAACTGGCATAACGGCCAGAAGTGTTCAAAGGGGATACCTAGTTTCGTGGGTCCTTACTGACTGGACGGGAGCTTAACGTGTACCCTCAACCCGCCTGTGTCCTACCCTCACTCCCCCCCCTCCCTCCCGTCCCTCCCTTCATTACCCCTTGTTTTATCTCTGTAATTAAAATGCAATAAAAACATTTAAAAAAGGAAAACTGGAAGGGAGGAGGGGCTGGCATAGTGTGCTGCCAGCCCCATTTCCCTCATTCTGCTCTGGAGCATCGCCCACCACTCCCGCCCATGGATAGTATAATAATGATCACTCAAATGGTTTCACATTTGGGGGTCGGATAGGAATTCGCCCACAGGGTTTTGCCTATCCTATACTGTCTATTAGGGGCTTAGATGGATTGGTCGGCTAGTAAACTAGCTAAGCGTAAATAGTTGAGTTATTCAAAGGTTTGTATACATTTAAGGCACCCCTTAAGGGTGTGGGGCATTATGCAAATACTCACCTAGACTGTTAATTTTAGAGGTGAGGTGATGATGAATGTTCCAGGAGCGGGGAGAGTCTAGTCTCAAAAGTTGAGAGAGATTTCTCCTGACGTTTCCCTTACGGGTTGCTCGTGTTGAAATATACAGGGGACCCAGGTAGTATGCCTGAATAGCTGAGGGGTAGACTTTAGGAGACGCTACCTCAGCTTGCACACACCAAGTTAAAACTGACACCAACAAGTTAGTTGAGTTACAAGTTAAATAGGTAACTATTTTAAATAAAAGTTGCCCAAATTTTGAATCCATATATTTTGTGTCTGTCTCCTTATTTCGGGGGGTTGGCAGACAAATGCTAATCAAGTTCGCCAATTGAAACATTCACACTTACCTCCAACAGACAAAATGTCAGGAACTCCAATTCGACCAGAAAAGACACGCCAAAAGCCTTCTGTCTTCCAATGGTGATTTATTGTAGTACAGCAAACTTGTAAAGCTAAGACACCCGAGCCCTTCCACCACAATCCTTAAATACCAACCCCCTCCCTATGCAACATCCTGTAAAGATTACATCAGCCACCCTGAGTCAGCATACCCAGTAATCCTTTTCCCACCCAGAGTCCTCTTGGATATTACTTCATATCCTCCTGGTAACTGGAGCAAAGTTCACAATCCCATTGTGATCTTCAGCAGAGAAGTGGAGCAAAGTTCATGGCTGCAGTCCTATCCTTCTGACTCAGCTGATCATCATCCCACTCATGGCAGAGTGGAATCTACTCTGGCCCAAGGCATAGAGATTCCATTCCTGACACAAAAGTTATTTCTCTCACCCTAGACATTCCACAGATATATAAACCCCATTGCCTAGTTTTCAAACAGACCTTACAACCTCTGAGGATGCCTGCCATAGACTTGGGTGAAACGTCTGGAGGGAATGCTTCTGGAGCATGGCCATACAGCCCGAAAAACTTACAGCAACAACAAATCTTTCTCTGCTCACTGGCCTTCTCCCATAAACCCCTTCCCATTGTGGTCTTTAATGTTCCCTTGGATTCAAATTAAAAGAATAGATCCCATTCATTTCATGAGAATTTTTTCCTGAGAAGAGAGGCATTCAGGCCAATCTTGAACCTAACCAAGTTGAGACAATTTCTGGAAATGTCCTTCTCTGGTCCCATCCTTATCTTTTGAGTGAGGAATCTTCTCAGACTGAATCCACACTGCACCATATAATCAAGTTTCTAAATCAAGATTATCTGCTCTGAACTGGATAAGATGAGTCTACACTGCCATATAATCCAGTTCAGAGCAGACAATCTGGATTCAGAAACTGAAATATATGGCAGTCTAGACAGGGCCTTGGTGACTATCCTTCTTTGCTGCATTCTTCCCAGTTAAAAACAAGGCTGACCTTCTCTGAATTATTTTTGCAACAAACACTATTTCATTTAGACCAGGTTTTTTAAAAAAATAAATAAATTAACTGGTTCCTGCTGAAGCATATTTCAGTGGAGGTGTTATGCTTTTATTCCAACCATTATGTTTTTAAACCTTTTAAGCTATTCCAAATTGGTGCTTTAATAGGATTGTTTATGTGATTGATTATAATATTTTCACTTGGATTATTGGCTTTAGCTGTATTTTAGTTTAAAGTAGATTGTGAATTGCCTTGAGTCCATTCTTGGTTGAAAGGTGGGACATAAATAATAATAATGATGATGATGATGATAATTCATAGAACGGAATGGTACGTATGAAAAACATTCAGTGTCTATCACCATTTCAAATTTGTCATTTTGATTAGCAATCCATATTTTCTATAATTTTGCATATCCACGTGAAGTCCCAGCTCATATACTCCATAGATACAAGGGTTGCACTGTGTATCATGTTCCCTAGATCTTCATCACAGCTGATTATTTGTATTGTCCTCCAGGCTCTAAATATTAGGTAACAACTATAGAATCATAGAATTGTAGAGTTGGAAGAGACCTCGTGGGCCATCCAGTCCAATCCCATTCTTCCAAGAAGCAGGAAAATGAAATTCAAAGCACCCCCGACAGATGGTCATCCAGCCTCTGTTTAAAAGCCTTCAAAAAGGGAGCCTCCACCACACACAGAGAGTTCCACTACTGAACAGCTCTCACAGTTAGGACGTTCTTCCTAATGTTCAAGTGGAATCTCCTTTCCTGTTGTTTGAAACCATTGTTCCACATCCTAGTCTCCAGGGCAGCAGAAAACAAGCCTGCTCCTTCCTTCCTATGAGTTCTCCGCATCTCTTGATTCATGGTCTTTCTCGTGTTTCCCCTCAACCTTCTGTTCTTCAGACTAAACATGTCCAGCTCTTTAAACCGCTCCTCACAGGTCGTGTTCTCCAGATGCTTGATCTGAACACATTCCAGCTTGTCAACATATATAAGTCCGTGAGAGGGAGGAGGGAACAAGCTTGTTTTCTGCTGCCCCTGAGACTAGGATGCAATGGAACAATGGCTTCAAACTACAAGAAAGGAGATTCCATCTGAACATTTGGAAGAACTTCTTGACTGTGAGAGCTGTACAGCAGTGGAACTCTCTGCCCACTGTGTGGTGGACACTCCTTCTTTGGAAGCTTTTAAACAGAGGCTGGATGGCCATCTGTCGGGCGTGCTTTGAATGGCCCATGAGGTCTCTTCCAACTTGAGTATTCTATGATTCTATCTCCTTTCAATTGTGGTGCCCAAAATTGGACACAGTATTCCAGCTGTGGGAAGACCTGCTTGTTTCTTTCCAAAACCATTATTCAGATCTTTCCACTAACCTGTACGTAACCATCAAATCTCATTTAGTTAAAGTAATCCTTAGCAGATTAATACATTTCTGGTATCTGCGAACCCAGATATGCTGATGGACTGTTGCTGTTGGAAATGAAGTGTTCGTGGAGGCAGCACAGGGCCTTCCACTTGGCGACCTCAGATCTTGTTAGACTCCAGTTCCCAGAAGCCAAATGATGGGCAATAGTAATGGATTTTGAGAGCTGTAGCCTAATATCTGTGCATGAGGGAATGCAAAGAATATGCTCATTTTGAATTATTTCGTTTAAGTGGGAGGTTGTCTCAATACACTGAGATTCCCTGCTGAGAAAATAAGAAATGGCTATGAGGTATTCGGTACATCAGGCCCCCTTTTTTGCGAAATCGCTTTTTGCAGTCATGCAAACATTTTTACAATGGACAAAGGTGATTATTTTCAGTGTAAGGCTTGCTTTTTGACTCATATATTTATCTCTATATCTATCTCCCTCAAAGGGTATTTGACTTTAGAAAAAGTAAAACAAGTGCCTCTGGCAATAGATGCTTGGTGGTAGCAACAGCAGTTCTTTGGTTCTTTTTTTCTGAACCATTCCTCTCTGCTGGATCAGGGCAGAGTTTTGTGCTCCATATTGTCTAGTCTGTTCACTACCATCAGGAACCCATTTAGCAGAGAAGGCTGAAGATCTCTCCACCTATACTCTTCCTTTTTGGAAACACATCCTCCCACCAAAAGCCCTCTTCTTGATGTGATTGGCTGGCCTCTCAGCTGGCCTCTAAGCCAAGGGTAGGGCTGTTTCTCAGACTCCAAATGGGAAGGGGAGAGCAGGCGTGCATGGTGCATAGCAGTGTGGTGCACATGTGTGGGTGAGGGAGGGTGCACGAGGCTGGAGGGAGGCTTGCATCCCTTCAAGGCAGGGGGAAAAGTGCTCTTTGGTTGTAGGTTAACTATAAATCTCAGCAGCTACAACTCCCAAATGACAAAATCAACCCACCCAGTATTCAAATTTGAGCATATTGGATATTTGTGCCAAATTTGGTCCAGTGAATGAAAATACATCCTGCATATTTACATTACAATTCATAACAGTAGCAAAATTGCAGTCATGATGTAGCAATGAAAATAATTTTATGGTTTTAATGACATAAGGCATTTTGTATTGTCGAAGGCTTTCATTGCGAAGATCACAGGATTGTTGTAGGTTTTTCGGACTATATGGCCATGTTCTAGAAGCATTTTTCTACATTATTTGATTGCCCTGAACTGATTGTTTTCTGCTCTTTTCCATCTTGCTATTCCCTTGGAGCCCCCGGTGGTGCAGTGGGTTAAACTGCTGAGTTGATGAGCTTGATGACCAAAAGGTCGCAGGTTTGAATCTTGGATACAGAGGTGGAGTGGCCAGTTCTGCTAAAGATAACCCCGCATTGTGGAATTTATGGTATTTTAATATCCCAGTTCAGCTTCCCATCCTTATCTTCCCATTGTATCAGGAGAGGAGCTGGAGAAAGAAGTCAAAGAGCGTTGCAGTATAGCCCTGGTTCTGGAGCCCCCAGTGGTGCCATGGGCGCTGAGCTGCTGGACTTGCTGACCGAAAGGTCACAGCTTCAAATCTGGGAAAGGCGTGAGCTCCCGCTGTTAGCCCCAGCTTCTGCCAACCTAGCAGTTCAAAAACATGCAAATGTGAGTAGATCAATAGGTACCACTTCAGTGGGAAGGTAATGGTGCTCCATGCAGTCATGCTAGCCACATGACCTTGGAAGTTTCTATGGACAATGCCAGCTCTTCAGCTTAGAAATTGAGATGAGCACCAATTCCCAGAGTCGGACATGCCTGGACTTAATGTCAGGGGAAAACCTATACCTTTACTTTTTATTCCCTTGTACTAACAGCCATCTTCTTTGACGAATAGAGACACCTGATGCATTGCTATTCTTATCAGAAAACTAACTTCCATCTTAAAAGAAAGTTATAGAATTTGAGTATGCTGGCAATTGTAAAAAAAAAGAATTTGTGTTGAATAATAAATGTTATGGAAGGTAGTTGCATCTGCGTGCTTTCCCATATGCAACTTGAAGCCAAATGCTCTTTTAGTCTGTTTACCTGCTTTCAGAGCTCTCTTGTTCCTCACCGCAGAGCAGTAGTTAACATCTGCATCTACTGGAACTGGAACATCTGGTGAGGTTTTCTACAGTCAGAATCAGCAGACAAGCCTCTCGCAAATTGTTTAAAGGGATGTCAGTTATGTGCCTGCTCATTACTCTTAACTGTTCACTTCTTGAAGCAATTACTCAACTGATCAATTATGCCTCAGTCAAGTTAAATGCATGGCTTAAATGCTAAAAGGTTCTGCCTCTAACCAGGTCCGCTCCATGAGTAATTCATTTGTGATGGTTCCCCCCTCCCCGGCACTACTGCCACCCATTCTCTCTGGGTAGAGAAATAACAGTTTATATTCCAACTGGTATTAGCTTCCATTCCAATTGCATTTCTCTTTTAATTTGTTTGTTATTCAAACAAATGAGGTTGTTTTACCCTGTTGCATTGTGTATTGTACCTTATAAGATTTGAGCATTGGCTGATGATTTGATTACACTGAGCACAAACAAAGATGAATGTTTTCGGAGGCAGGAGTGATTTCATACTGGGTGGCTGTGCTCGGGCTGATACAATTCATTTCAAACATAATAAATACCGTAGTCCAAATTCATTAAAGCAGAGCTAATGGGGATAAGTTGAGCTTCAATGGCTGTGGTTTTTTTAACCATCATAGAGATGAGGATGAGATGACGAGAGATGGGGAGTGTTTGTTGGCAAAGCAAAGATATGAAGCTATGAGCGAATTTCTGTCAAATATACTAGTGCTTCTGAATCTTTGATCCTCTGATTGTTTCAGCTCTCAGAAGTATGGATAATGTTCAAAGATGCCAGTTATCAAATACTAGGCATAGATGGAGGTCTAGGACCCCATTGACTCTGCCATATTATTTTATTTCTTTCTTTCTTTCTTCGGGCTTCTATGCCACCGACTCCCTGAGGCTCGCGGCGGCTCACAGGAACCGAAAGTAGAATAACATACAAGCAATGAAACTTGAAACTTCCTTATATGATCAGTGTAGACTCGTGTAAATAATAATAATAATAATACTATATTTTACTATATAATAATTTCAACTATGAACCTATGTATGTATCCAGGGTTGGATGGCCATCTGTCAGGAGGAATTAGATGGTGTCTTCCTGCCGGGTAGAAATGAGAATGGACTGGATGACCTCTGGGGGTCCCTTCCAACTCTAGGAGTCTTCTATAGCCTCTGTTTCAGCTCTTAAACCTGCCCATGCCTATGGGGTGGGGTGGCCATCTGTCAGGAGGGATCAGATTGTGCCCCGCCTTGAACCACAGCCATTCTACAGTATAGATTATCTTTTAATTTGGGGGGGAGGGGGAAGGAATTGTTTGGGGATTTTTTTGCACCGATTATTTGCATGTTACGCAGAGGAAAGACATCCCCCCCCCCCCAGTCGATGCAAAGCCCCCAACAGAAGAACATTCCAACTCTTGGCTGCATTTTGTAATATTTTGAAACAGTATTTAAACCATATTTTGAAAATAATACTAATAATACTAATACAATGGATTTTATTTATACTCTGCTTTATCTCCCCAGAAGGACTCAGAGCGGATTACAGTTTTACATCTATAAAGCAAACATTAAATGCCTTTTTACACAGTAAACAACAATATATAATACACTGACAAAGGTAAAGGCCTTCTCCTTCCGTCTCTGGCATCTGGAGACGATGCTCAACGCTGGCCACAGGAAGAGGCTTTGTTCCATTTTTCCATGCCGAGGAGCCTGCTTAGCGCAGCTGGTAAATCACCAGCAATGATAAGATCTATCAACTGAAAAGTTGCCAGTTCAAAGCTCCAGGTCGACGTGAGCTGTCGACTGTCAAGCCCAGCTAACTGTTGATCTAAGCAGTTTGAAAACTGCTTGAGCTGTAATTAGAGAAATTAGGTACCGCTAAAACAAGTGGGGGAGGTATTTTACAGCACTATAAAGAAAAAAAGATCAGAAAATGCTGGGTGACCAAAAGGAAGGAGGAAGTCCTGACAGCTCTTCATCCTAGAGGATGGCGTGACAGCCCTCCCCTGTGGCTGGATTCAAGCACAATCTTCCAAGCCACTAAAAAGCTGGATGTTGATATCGACACAACATACCTCCTTTCTGTTTTGTTCGTCTCTGTCCTGTCTATCCAAAATGACATTGAATGTTTGCTGTTTATATGTACTGTGATCCACCCCGAGTCCCCTTGTAGAGGTAGGGCAGAATATAAATAGTTGTTGTTATTATTATTATCCATAGACTCATCCAATTGTGTTGCCGGCATGTCTGCATGGGGCACTCCTTTACCTTCCCACCTATTTGTCTACTTGCATTGCATGCTTTGAACTTCTCTGTAGGCAGGAGCTAGGGCTGACAGCTGGGAGCTCACCTCGACTTGGAGCTTCAAACTGCTAACTCTCTGGTCAGCAGATTTCCTGCAGCTAGTGGTTTAATCCCCTATGCTGCCTCGGCTCCAAGCAATTCAGTGCTGTTAAACTGCATGATATGGCAGTGTAGATAGAGACTGGGAGAGTATGGGATTCCTAGCTTCCAAAAGGGAGGCGGTGGGATATTGATCCAGAGGCGGTGGGATATTGATCCAGTGGTTGGGTCGTCCGGATGGGGTGGAGATCCAGCTTCCTTCCCTGAACGGCGTGACACTATGTCCGTCATCGACAGTTAAAAGTCTTGGTGTTACTCTGGACTCTCGACTAACGATGGAGACACAAGTCTCTGCCGTCAGTCGAGTTGCCTTTTCCCATCTCCGACAGGCGCGGAAGCTGGCTCCCTACCTCTCCCGCCACGACCTAGCCACAGTGGTCCAAGCCACGGTCATCTCGAGATTGGACTACTGTAATGCTCTTTACGTTGGTCTTCCTTTGATGGTGATCTGTAAATTGAAGCTGGTCCAGAATGCGGCAGCTCACCTTTTGGCTGGTGCCCCTAGGTCCAGCCACATAACACCTATCTTACGCGAGCTGTACTGGCTCCCAGTGGAGTGCCGGATCACTTTCAAGGTGTTGGTTTTGACCTTTATGGCCTTGAACGGTCTGGGGCCAGTGTACCTTAGGGACCGCCTCATCCCATACTGTCTCACTAGGCCACTGCAGTCAGAGACTGAACTCCTGTTGGAGGTTCCCTCCTTCAAGAGATTCCATCTTGCGTCCACAAGGAGGAGGGCCTTCTCCGTAATCGCCCCTAGCCTCTGGAATGCGTTGCCTCCGGATGTCCGGGTCATTTCTGACCTTATGACATTCCGGAAGGCGTGTAAAACGCTCCTCTTCCGACACGCTTTTGGGGAATAAGATGGCAGATAGCCCGTAGTGGTTTGCCATTTTGTGCTTAACTGTGTTGGGTCATTTTATTGTGTTTTGTGATTTCATTGTGTTTTTACACGGTCCATTAAATGCCTCAAATTTAAGCCACGTTATACACATGCACCCCTTAGCAGGCAAATTTCATTGAGCAATGTTAAATTCAGTAATACTGATGGATCAAAACAGGGGGTTTGGCAATGTAGAGGACTGGAATTGGCTGTCTAGAATGCCCTAAGGGTGGCCTCTTATGCCTCAGGGCCATGAGGCTTAGAAGTATACGTTGGTTTTATGTTTCGGTTCGCTCGCTCTCCATGTTATGTGGGGTTGCACCTTGGGTGACTTTTATATTGGTGTTTGATGGTTTTGTTGTACTTAAGTCTGGTTCCGTTCGATTGTGGGCTTTAGCAGTGGCATAGTCCCAGCCTTTAGTCTGGCCCAATCCAGCCAGACCATCTGGGCCGGTTGCGACCAAAACTTTAAGGGTAGTGCACTTAGCGCTGGCCCCAAACTTCATGTGATCTTGTACGGAGCGGTCAATGATTTTGAGGAATTTGGAAGGGCATACGCCATGCTGCAGGCTACCCCCTTTTCATTATGAGCATAACACAGTTTTGGGTGTTTTCAAAAGACGGGGTTGGCCCCACAATCGACCAGGGTGCAATTAGCTGTGCTAGCTTATTACATCTGGGCTCTGGGCATTTCAGATTCCATTAACGGTTGGCGGCATAGAAAGTTAACCTGGTGGTCGTGCAGTCAGGGCCAGACTCAGGATAACACAGAACCGAGCTCCCTGCAATTTTGAAAGGCCTGAAGCTCGTGTAGCACGACGCTTATGCGGACACACAGGAGCAAATTTGTTTCATGCGGATGCTTGGACAGCTCCTTTGCAGCCCTATTGGATCAGCGAGATAGTCCTAGTATCTAAAATTGACAGGTTGAGGCGGTCCCTGGTTGAGTTTGGCATAACAATAACGCATAATGGCATAGAGTGGCTGGTCACGGCAGCCAAATCTTGTTTGGGGTCTAGAGGCAACATCATTAAGTTGGCGAAGTGTAGTGACCCCGTTTTATGGCCAGTTGAGGTCGGGTGCTATTCAAACGAAGTAGCAAGCATGGGCCTGGTTACCATTGGCCATCATAATGGCATATCGCTAACAACATACCAGTTGTGGGCGGGCACCAGTAAGGTACTAAGGAGGATGGGTTTAGGGCATTACAGATTGTGCAACCCACTCTTGCTGCATTGGAGTAGCCTTGGTGGCCAATGCTACAGGACATGACTCGGTCAAACCCTGGGCTGATGGAAAGCAAATGCCTGCAGAAAATGCGTGGTACTCTGTTGTCATAGGTTGATTGTGGCGATCTCGTTGAGATCCGTTTTGCTGAACCATGGATGGAGTATCCTCGTCTGCGGGCACAATTATTTTCACTGGGCTGTTAGGCAGGCCATGAGGACTCATTATGGTCAGCATTTTGGGGCAATTACAGGTTTGCAACCCCCTTTTGCTGCATTGGAGAAGCTTCGGTGGCCAATGCTATGTGATGTGATTCAGAGAGAGAGAGAGAGAAAAAGAACAATCCTGGGCAGATGAAATTGAATGCCTTCAGGAATATGTGCGTACTCCGTTGTCATGAATTGGTTGTGGTGATCTCTTTGCAGATCCGCTTTGCTGAACCATAGATGGCGTATCCTCATCTGCGGGCACAGTTACAGCACTGGGCTACAAGACGGGCCATGAGGAATCATTATGGTCAGCATGTGGGCCTCGCGTCCGTCACTACTGTGGAGTGGCAAGGGACCAGAGGTATGCGTGGAGGCGGTTTCCTCCCACTTTTGTTTCAGTCTAGGAGGGGCCCCCTCCAGACGGGATGGTGATATGCCTCGCAGGCTATGATCTTGGCCTTTTAAGGGCAGAGCCCTGGCCTTGCAAGCTTGGAATGACATCTGTAAGATTTGGCATGCATGGCCACGGGTACGCGCCACATGCTAGGCAGTCATTTCTCACCTCCGGTGGTTAGGAATTGGGACATTAAAAAGAATGGAGACGGTCAGGTAATGGGTGAACCGGGCCATGCGCAAACCACTTGCAAGGGGTAGGGGCTCCTACATATTCCATGGGCAGATCTTGCTTGACAGGCCTCACCTTTACAGATCAGATGGAATCCATCTGTCTGATGTGGGCAATTCATTGTTTCTTAATGATTTAACTGGTAGGTGTTCAGTTAATATTAGATGGTTTGGTGGGGGATGGGAGCTAAATAGGACATTTGCTCCCAATCCGTGGCATAAATAGTTTAGTTATTCAAAGGTTTGTATACACTTAAGGCACCCCTTATGGGTGTGGGGCATTATGCAAACACTCACCTAGACGGTTAATTTTAGGGGTGAGGTGATGGTGAATGTCCCAGGAGCGGGGAGAGTCTAGTCTCAAAAGTTGAGAGAGATTTCTCCTGATGTTTGCCTTATGGGTTGCCCGGGTTGAAATATACAGTGGACCCAGGTAGTACGCCTTAATAGCTGAGGGGTAGACTTTAGGAGACACTACCCCAGCTTACACACACCAAGTTGAACTGACACCAAAAAGTTAGTTGAGTTACAAGTTAAATAGGTAACTATTTAATAAAAGTTGCCCAAAATTTGAAACCATATATTTTGTGTCTGTCTCGTTATTTCGGGGGGTTGGAAGACAAACAAGTATGTGGTTTGTATTGCCAACAGGCAATCATTGTCTTTCCCAATTCTGCATATTTGGCTCAATGGACAAAAGCAATCCCACATGTGAACATTTCCTCCTAGGAGAATAAACAAGAGTGTGGAGATCTTTCCTCCACACTCTATGAGGAGTTTTCCCCCCTTTGCTGAACACATGAGGACGAACCTGCTCACAGTGCAATTCATTAAAGCATGTCTATTTAGAAGTAAACATCACTAAGATTGGCAGGATGTTCTCTCAGGGAAATATGTATACAAAGGGTGGGTGGAGAAGAGATTTTGCTATAGTGGTAATGCTTTGGGTTATCTGCAGCAGCTCAACAAGGATTTATATGCTCACTGGGGGTGTTGATCTTTTCTTTGTTTTTGCTTCAGAAATAGGAGACTTTTTCAAGTTTCCACCCCTCTAGGTATAATTATAACTTTTTGCACATTTTTATAGCAAAGCAGAACCAAACATGTTGCTGGTTGAGGATAAGAAAGCTCTCGGGTCAATTATGTGCATATAAATATCCCCCACTGTCGGACCCAATGTTAGCTTACAATATTAAAATAAAAAATAAATGACAAGCTTAAGTTATAATGTGAATGAATAATTAAAACCATTAAGTGTAGTTTATCAAAGAAATTACTTTTAAAAGGTTCAAAATGTAATGAGAAAGAATTAAATAATAAAAAAACTTTATTTCAGTTTTCCCAGCCAGGCTGAATCTACACTGCCCTATACCAAAAGATTGGATCCCAGAGTATCTGCTTTGAACTGGATTATAGGAGTCTACACTGCTAGATAATTTGGGATAAGCAAATAATCTGGTATCAGATTCTGAGATATAAAGTAGTGTAGATCCAGCTTAAGGCCCCTTCCACGCAGCTGTATAAAATCCAATTGAACTGGATTATATGGCAATGTGGATTTAGCCCAGGTCAAAGCAGATATTGTGGATTTTCTGCCTTGATATTCTTGGTTATATGGCTGTGTGGAAGGGCCCTCTGACTATCTAACTCTATTACTCCTGCCCACTAAGAGCATTCTTCACTCATCTAAAGAGATCATCGCACTACAGCATCTATCCACTTTAAATCCAGTTACTGTGTCCTGCAGAATCCTGGAGTTTGCAGTCTGCTGAGGAGAAGGGCCTTTATGACTGAACAGTGTAAAGGCCTCTCCCTAAACTCCAAACCCCAGAATTCTGCAGAACGCAGAAATTAGATTTAAAGTGGATAGATGTTCAAGTGTGATGAGGTCCTCAGCATTGTTGCATGTTCAGCATCTCTTCTCAACAACATATAAACAAGTCCACATGATTAATTTCTTCTCATAGAACTTCATAATGACTTAATAAGGATATCTGCAATATTGCTGGGCAATATTTCACCTTAATAAACCTCTGTTCATGTGCATCCAAAAGCTAGTTTAAATAAAATGTTTTGTCCCTGCCAGAGGAAATAGAGCAAAGATCTCAAGATCTCTGTCCTGCTCCTATATAGGAACGTAATACGTTTTTTTCCTTCTTATGTAATATTTATTTATTTATTTATTATTCACACTTATTGGTCGCCACTCCCAGTGTGGCTCGGGGCGACTTACAAAGGTGAAATCACAGGATAAAAACACAATAAAACACAATAAAACATGATAAAACAGATATTAACTAGATAAAATACAGCTCAACAAGAACTGTATTCATAGAATGAGCGGGCAAAGTGTCCAAAGGATCAACAGTCTTAAACCCCAAAAGCCTGCTAAAACAGGGAGGTGGTACATTTTGAAACTAGGGACATTCCACAAAGTGGGGGCAATTATCGAGAAGGCCTCCTTCTTGAAGCAGTGAGGTGGTACATTTTGAAACTAGGGACCTCCAAAAGTAGTGGTCTAGTGGGACAATATGGGATGAGGCGGTCCCTAAGGTACACTGGCCCCAGACCATTCAAGGCCTTGAAGGTCAATACCAGCACCTTGAAAGTGATCTGGCATTCCACTGGTAACCAACGCAACTCGCGTAGAAATGAGACAATTCATGAGACAATTCACTACACAGAAGAAGACAGAAGAACCTCTTCTACAGAAGCTGAATATGTCTCAGTCCCAGAATAATAGAATAATAGAGTTGGACGAGAACTCATGGGCCATCCAGTCCAAGAAGCAGGACAACTGTGTTCAAAGCACCCCCAACAGATGGCCATCCAGCCTCTGCTCAAAAGCCTCCGTAGAAGGAGCCTCCACCACAAACAATTAAAATGGTTACACGTGCTACTATTAGGCTTTTAAAAAAAAAGCCAACCCCAAAAGAGATATACGAGATAACGAAGATGAAATAAAGATCTCCCAAACAAAGATTAGTCCTCAGCTCAAATGTGCCAACACAAAGTGTCATTTCATAAAGGATGCACATGGACAAAGGTTTATTAAGGTGAACTAATGAAAATTTCATATAACTGGTAAGCTGATCTGAGTCCCATTCAGGGTGAGAAGGGCAGCATATAAATGTCGTTAATAAATAAATAATGTAAAATAATGTGTAGATAGATAGATAGATAGATACAGGTACACGGAAATTTCTTGTTATCTCTATATATGTATATAGCATTTGCCAAGACCTACAAACATATGAAGAGAAATTCCTATATAAAATTAACATATATAGATAGATACAGATATATAGATACATAGGGATTGCAAAGGCTTGCAGGGGGAAATGCCTATATATCTGTAGGAAGGGGGAAATGCCTATATATCTGTACATATTTCAGGGGGAAATGCTTTTATAAGATTAATGGATATTCCTGACTTGCAAGGGCTTCTCCCCCCTCCTTTCCCTTTTCAAAACATCCCAGCCTGGGAGACGAAGCAGAGCAGAAGCAGAAAAGAAAACACACTGTTTAGGGAGGGGAAGATTATATATATATACTAGCTGAACCCGGCACGCGTTGCTGTGCCCTATGTAGGATATGCGGGAAAGTCTTAGTATGTAAGGTTTGGAAATGATGTATGTGTTTTGTGTGTGTATACATGTGTATGTTTGTGTGTATGTATGTGTGTATGTATATGTGTGTGTTTATATGTGGGGGTATGTGTGTGTGTGTTAATATATGTGTTTGTGTATGTATGTGTATATATGTGTGTGTTTATATGTGTATGTGTATATATTGGTGTTTGTATATATTTGTGTGTGTATATATATGTACGTGTGTATTTGTGTGTATTTGTATATAAATGTATGTGTGTGTAGGTATATATGTGTGTATGTATGTTTACATATGTTTACGTGTGTATATGTGTGTTTATATATGTGTATGTGTGTGTATATGTGTGGGTTTGTGTTGTTTTGTGTAGAAGTTATTTTTATAATGGTTTTTTAAAAATTTTGGTAAGCTTGCCTGTCTCTTCCATGTCTGTCTGTTCTTCTCCCTGTCTGCCCTTCTTCGCCACCTCCATGTGGAAGGGGGGGGCAAGGGGGACGTTTGTGGTGTATCTGTCTCCTCTGTTGCTTCTCACTGTCCTCCGCTGCCTCCCTTCCGCTCCCAGAAGAGGAGGGTGAAGGGAGAGAGATCGCTTGGGCCCCTTTCGCCCTCCTTTTCAGAGCGCCGCCACCATCGCTCCCCCTTTGCCACTTCCCTGCCGAAAGGGGGGGGGGGCGAAGGGGGATCTTCGGCAGGACGATGGGTGCAGCGGAGACCGGTGCGGTGGTGGGTTCCCGTGCCTACCTCCTCAACCTCCTCCTCCACCTGCCTCGCCGCCTCCCAAACGTTCCTGGACCCAACCCACGTGGCCCGGGTCCACAATCGCCAGGAGGGGACAGAGGAGCCGACCACCACACCGGTCTCCGCCGCACCCGCCCTCCTGCCGAAGATCCCCCTTCGCACCCCCCCTTTGGCAGGGAAGTGGCAAAGGGGGAGCGATGGCCGCGGCGCTCTGAAGAGGAGGGTGAAAGGGGCCCGCGCGATCTGTCTCCCTTCGCCCTCCTCTTCTGGGAGTGGAAGGGAGCTGGCGGAGGAGAGCGAGAAGGCAATGGAGGAGGCGGAGGTCCCTCTTCGGCCCCCCCTTCGGCAGGGAAGTGGCGAAGGAGGGCGATGAGGCTGCGCCCCACCTCCCTGCCACTCCCGGAACAGGAGGGCGAAGGGAGAGACCGCACAGCCGGCCGGCCGTTTTTGAGCTGGTCGGTGGCATGAAGAAGGAGGTAGTGGTGAGGGAGGGCTGTTGGTGAGGGGGGGGGGGGGGGGGCAGGCCTGTGTGCATCGCTACCATTGTCAAATAGGGCTTTGCCTCTCCACTGGCCTCGCGGGGGAAGGAGGCTATTGCCGTGCAGCATGCGCCGCTATTTCCAATGGGCGGTTTTTGGGGGCTGTGTTTCGGGGGGTTGGAAGGTAGGGAGGGTGGGTTTTTTGTGCCCTGTAGGAACCTTGTGCCTTGGGGAAATGTGTTTGGTGTGTATGGTTGTTCTGGGGCTTATAGTTTTCATGTCCATTTGCCGGGTACCACGACCATTCACTTATATATATATATATATATATATATATATATATAGAGAGAGAGAGAGAGAGAGAGAGAGAGAGAGAGAGAGCGCAATGGCCTCCAGGCTCTGCTGCCTGGCCTTGACTCCCATTATAAGCTGTGGAAGGATTTTCAGCCCATAAAAAGGTCTGAAAACCCGGCTTATCTTCAAGTATATATGGTAGTATTTCTCCAAACCATTGGCATGTTTGTTCCTTACATCAAGATATCTCACTGCTTCTTGCATCCTAATGTTTCCATCCCACTTGAGGTTAGTAGACTAGAGTAATGATTTTCAACCAGTGTGCCGTGGAACACTAGTGTGCCATGAGAGATCATCAGGTGTGCTGTGGGAAATTATTTTCGAACTTCATTCATATATTTATTTATTTATAAATTCGATTTGGTAGACCACTCTCTCTGGAGCCCAGAGCGGTTTACAACATAAAAACAGTAAAACATCAATAAACAGATAAAAGACGTATACCCAAAAGCCCCACTCCCCAACAGATGATCCCGGCAAGCAACAATATGGAGAAGCAATACATGGCAGGATGGTATGTTGGCAGCTGGCGAACTATAGGAGGCATCAGTTAGGACCAAATGCCTGCCTATATAACCAAGTCTTCACAGACTTGCGGAAGGCCAACAAGCCCCGCAGTGCTCGTATCTCCTCCGGCAAAGAATTCCAGAGGGTCGGAGCGGCCACTGTAAATGCTCTCTGCCGGGTGCTCGACAGCCTACAGATCTTAATACTAGGGACCTCTAGTAGATTAAGCCCCTCTGAGCGCAGTGATCTTTTGGGTTTATATGGGGTAAACTATAAGGCTCATCTGTCCCTTTAAGAAATGGAATCATAGCACTCTCGCGTCACCTAAGAAATGACGTGAGAGTGCTATGGTTGCGCCATCTTGGATTCGCTCAGACGCGGCTAAGTAAACAAAGTTAGAGTTAGTGCTGCAGCTGCGTGTCAAGTGACAGTGGCAATTTGGGATCACAGCAAGACAAGCGAGTGGCAGTGATGGAGAAGTTTTTGAGAAGGGAAAATGCAAATGCCAAACAGGGCCTTGGACAAATATATGACACAGATGAAGGTTTCACACTAAGTAAGTGTATAAATACATTTAAAACCATATTAACTATATGTATTACTGTGTTAGAGTGACCAGGAGGCTGATTCCAATGATCTGTGGGAATGGGACATATGGCGGTAGGCGCAGGCCAATAGAGAGAATCCGCCAGAGTCACAAACGGACTCTGGCCCATTCTGACCTGCGTCCTATCCCAAAGTACACTGCTGGCAGACTACCAGCTTCCTCCCTTCTACTCTGGTATTAGTGAATGCCCGGTCCATTTAGGAACAAGACTGCCACCATCCAAGACTTTGTTTCCGAGCTAACACCTGATTTATTTTGTGTGACCGAGACCTGGCTCCAGGATGGTGATGAGATCTACCTCCATGAGTCGGTCCCCCCCTGGTTATGTCGTCACTCACCAGAGCAGAACTGGGAGGGGGGTAGCTATGTTCTCCCGTGATATGTTATCTCTCAGGTCGGTACCTGTGCTGAATGCCCCAGGGGTTGAATCCGTTGGCCTTGTGTGGGACTCCCAGGAAAGTATAGCCTTTCTCTTGGTGTACCGAGCACCTAGCACACCAGCTGAAAGCCTATCCCTGCTGCTGGAGACCGTGTCGGAGTGGGCGTTGAGGTTCCCTAGGCTCATTGTCCTGGGGGACTTCAGCGTCCATGCTGACACGGCCTCCTTTTCACCTGCAGCAGTAGACCTAGTGTCAACCATGGCAACACTAGGACTCTCCCTCTGTGATTCCGGACCCACACACCAGGCGGGTCACACCCTGGATCTAGTCTTCTGTGCAGGCGTCCAAGTAAACCTAGCCTCTATTATAGAGGTACCATGGTCAGATCACTGTGCCCTGAGAATCCGGATAGAACTGGCTCCCCCAACCTGCAAGGGCGCCGAACAAATTTGGGTTCGCCCAAAGAGACTTAAGGAACCTTCTAGGTTCCTGAATGCTCTAAGGGATCTGGAGTCTGTCAGTGCCTCCATCGATGAGCTGGTGGACGCCTGGAACATCAAACTGTCCAATGCTCTTGATGAGGTCGCCCCTAGATGCCCTCTCCGCCTCCGTAGGAATCGGGTGCCTTGGTTCACTGAGGAGTTACGTTCGATGAAGCAGGAGAAGAGATGGCTAGAGAGCGTGTGGAGGAAACTCCGTGACAGAGGTTCGAAATCAACTTATAAGCTTTTCAAAGATGCTTATGAGAAAGCCATCAAGGAAGCAAAGAAATCGTACTACGGTACCTTGATTGCGTCTGCGAGCTCACGCCCAGCACAATTGTTCAAGATAATTAGGTCTCTGACGATGGTCCCTACCATCCCAAATGGTGATAATCAGGCCCTCACTGCCGAGGCTTTTCAGAGCTATTTTGCAGACAAGATCTCGGCCCTCCGCAGGGACCTTCCGGCCACGATTGATACAGTTAGTGAACTTGAGACTCCGTGGCCTCTTGCCGGGCCCACCTTCGACCAGTTCACGCCACTGGACGCAGAAGCTGTCGATAGGATTATTGCTGCAGCTCGCCTGACCACCTGTTCCCTTGTTCCGTGCCCCTCCTGGCTGGTGAAAGCCAGCCTGGGGGGATTGCGAGACCCTCTGTTGAATATAATTAATACTTCCCTAGCCCAGGGAGTATTTCCAGAGGGTTTAAAAGAGGCGGTGGTCTCTCCATTGTTGAAGAAGCCGGGATTAGATCCAACGGTCCCCTCCAACTACCGCCCGGTTTTGAATTTATCGTTCCTGGGCAAGGTAATTGAGAAGGCGGCAATGGAGCAGTTGCAGTACTTCCTAGATGACGCAGCTTGGCTAGACCCCTTCCAGTCCGGCTTCTGTCCGGGGCATGGGACGGAGACGGTCCTGGTCTCCATCTCAGATGAGTTGTGCTGCCAGCTGGATCAGGGCGGATCGGCGCTGCTCGTGTTATTGGACCTCACAGCGGCATTTGATACAGTCGATTATGATCTATTGACTCACCGCCTTGCCAGGGCCGGAGTTAGGGGGACAGCCCTTAATTGGGTGACCTCCTTCCTCCGGAACCGGCTACAACGAGTGAGGAGGGGCAAGGATGTCTCCGGGAGTTCCCCGCTTCTTCTATTCTCTCTCCCCTCTTATTTAACATCTATATGCAACCACTTGCCCAGCTGGTGCGTAGTTTTGGGCTGGTGTGCCATCAGTACGCTGATGACACCCAGCTTAGCCTGAAGATGGAGGGCAGCCTCGAATCCATACCCGATAATTTCCATCGTTGCCTTGAGGCCGTCACTGGATGGCTGCGAGCCAGTAGGTTGAAGGTGAATCCGGCAAAGACGGAGATCCTGTGGCTGGGTCCTCCAGGCTGTAGGGATGTTCAGCTTCCAACCCTGGACGGCGTGACATTATGTTCGTCGCCCTCTGTTAAGAGCTTAGGAGTAAACTTGGACCCCCTGTTGTCGATGGAAGCCCACATCTCCAGCGTCAGCAGGGTAACATTTTTCCATCTTCGCCAGGTGAGGAAGCTGGCCCCCTATTTGTCCCGGCACGACTTAGCCACAGTGATCCAAGCCACTGTCATCTCGAGGCTGGACTACTGTAACGCTTTTTACATTGGCCTTCCTCTGTCGGTAATCCGGAGACTGAAGCTGGTGCAGAACGCCGCAGTGCGACTCCTGGTGGTGGTCCCGATTGGCCACCACATCACGCCAATCCTGCGCGAACTGCACTGGCTCCCAATTGAATGCCGGATTGCCTTCAAAGTGTTAGTCCTGACTTTTAAGGCCTTACATGGTCTGGGGCCAGTGTACCTGCGGGATCGCCTTGTCCCATATCATCCCACCAGATCACTGCGCTCTGAAGAACTAAACCTCCTGCTCATCCCAAATGTGAGGACCTACCATCTGTCCGCAACACACCGCCGGGCTTTCTCTGTTGCAGCCCCAACCCTGTGGAACGCACTGCCCGCCGGCATCCATGCCACCCAGGGCCTCCTCCCATTCAGGAGAGCAGTTAAGACATTGCTGTTCCAACAAGCCTTCAAAGTTAGCTAAACTGTAGCTCGCACCGCCTAGCTGTCAGCCCACTGCGACTCCATTTCTTGTTTCAACTGTTCTAATTGTAATTCCATCTTTATGGTATTACTGTGGCTTATGAGTTATCTGACAATTGTATTTTATGAACTGTTGTAAGTCGCCCCGAGCCGTTGGGGGGGCGGGCGACAGACAAATGCGAAAAAATAAATAAAATAAAATAAATGTTGGTTGGTAGTGTGCCCCAGGATTTTGTAAATGCAAAAAATGTGACGTGACTCAAAAAAGGTTGAAAATCACTGGACTAGAGGATTCAGAACAGGTCCGGCAGTTTGATCCTCCAGGAGATGGGAACAAGCCCAAGGCAACCAGGAGAAACATGTTTGCCTCCTCCTACTTAATGGTAAGGCTGACCCTAACTACAACAAAAGTAAAGCAATTATCCTTCACATTAATTTATACTGCAGTAATGTCTGAATTGTGAGTTCCTTTCACTTCCTGAATTCATCATTCTTAACTGAGTATAATTCTTTTGTATCAGGCCCCAATTGATGGATCGTAGTATTCATGGTATAAACAAACAAAACTAAATTAAATGTTTGTTTCCAGCCTGAAGCCTGCCCACCCCCTAAAGACATGTTGTGATAATCGACCTATTTGTTTAGATTTCTGGAGAGAACCGATTAGTGTTACTGACATTTCTTCCCCTGGAAAAGTAATGGCACAAAGACGACGGATCTGGGGAAAGAGATGTTTGCTGTGACTGCCAAAGAATCTGTTCTGGAAGTGTCCAATAAACAGGATCTGAAAGACAGGCTGGGTCTCAGGATGCATTTGTTAAAGGGTTTTATTCCACAAATGAGCTCACTAATTCATGGAACAAAACCTTTTATGATCCTGAAGCTCAAAACAGCCCACTAAATACTGGAGTAAAGCCTTTTTGTTTGCATATAGAGCCTTTCCTTCATATCATTCTTTTTTCAAAAAAGGACTTCCTATTTATCGTTTTGCTAATGTCAGAGTTTGTGTTAATATATTTCTATTATCCTGAGATGACTGAACACCTCTAAGCCAGAATCCTTTACCTTCTGTCATTAAGATCTAAGGCAGCATTTCTCAACCTGGGGGTCAGACCCCAGAGAGGGATTACAAGGGGGTGTAAGAAGGGTTGCCAATTACCAAAAGAAAACACAATATTTTCTGTTGGCCATGGGGATTCTGTGTGGGAAGTTTGGCCCAATTCTATCGTTGGTAGGGCTCAGAATGCTCTTGGATTGTAGGTGACCTATAAATCCCAGCAACTACTACTCCAAAATGTCAAGGCCTATTTTTCCCAAACCCCACCAGTGTTCACATTAAAGCATATTGAGGATCCGTGCCAAGTTTGGTCCAGATCCATCATTGTTTGAGTCCACAGTGCTCTCTGGATGTAGGTGAACAACAACCCCATAACTCAAGGTCAATGCCCACCAAACCCTTCCAGTATTTTCTCTTGGTCATGGCAGTTCTGTGTGCCAAGTTAGGTTCAATTCCATCATTGGTGGAGTTCAGCATACTCTTTCATTTTAGGTGAACTATAAATCCCAGCAACTACAACTCCCAAAGGACAAAATCAACCCCACCAGTATTCAAATTTGAACATATCAGGTATTTGTGCCAAATTTGGTCCAGTAAATGAAAATACATCCTGCATATCAGATATTTACATGACGATTCATAATAGTATCAAAATGATAGTTATGAAGTAGCAACGAAAATAATGTTATGGTTGGGGGTCACCACAACATGAGGAATTGTATTAAGGGGTCATGGTCTTAGGAAGGTTGAGTAACACTGATCTAAGGGAAGAATCCCTGAGAAAATAGTGGCTTTGTCTTGTGATATATGAGCAGGACCTTCCGAAAATCCAGAAAGAAGGCAGAGAATGACATGTATGCACAAAGAACTACGTTCTGATTGAGTACGAAGAAAGAAATGGGATAACAGGCATGACTTACTCATTGACCTAAAGAGCAAACGATGTGAGAAATTGTGCAGTCTCCATCTCTGAAAACTTCTAGGAACAGATTAGACAACCATGACTTAGAGACTTCCAGCTCTATTTCCTTTGCGCTTCTAAACATGTAGATTATGTCACGGTTCCTTAGTGAGACATGTATCACCGCAGTCTGGTTAAAAATGTACAGTAAGCCATGCATGTAATAGGGCTAATTTGAGTCCGTAAACAGGGGGCATGACAGGGCATGTCATAACAGCTTGCTCGTGGAATTAAAGGTTGCTTCCCTATGATACCAACTATGCCTGGTTTTCTTGGAAGAGAACGGAGGTCATTGGAAGGTACTTTTTAGAGCAGCAGTTCTCAACCTCTTTAATGCCGCGAGCTCGTAACACAGTTCCTCATTTTGTGGTGATCCCCGACCATAAAATTATTTTCATTGCTACTTCACAACTGTAATTTTGCTGCTGTTATGAGTCGTAATGTAAATATCTGATATGCAGGATGTATTTTCATTCACTGGACCAAATTTGGCACAAATACCCGATACACCCAAATTTGAATACTGGTGGGGTTGGGGGGGAGCTTGATTTTTTTCATTTGGGAGGTGTAGTTATTGGGATTTATAGTACACCTACAATAAAAAAAGGATTCAGAACTCTACCAATGATGGAACTGAACCCCAAACTTGGCACACAGAACTCCCATGACCAACAGGAAATACTGGAAGGGTTTGGTGAGCATTGACCTTGAGTTTTGGAGTTGGAGTTGACCTACATTCAGAGAACACTGTGACGGCACAGTAAGTGCCCCCTACATAAAATATCTTGAGTTTGTAAAGTTTTGCTTTGTTAAAATGTGTTTTGCAGCTTGCACAGTTTGTTAAAGGTGAGGTTGCATTGATTGGTCCCTAGTACCTGTCAATCATCGTTCACAAATCCCAGTTGAGTTTGTTCCACCACCTTTCCCAGGGATCTGGGAAGAATGCCATTTTTATATGCATTAGACCACCAGGATTTCTCCAGAGGGGACGTGACTGAAGGTTTGCCAGACCACGCCTTGGTCAGGCTTTCTTCCAACACCAGAGTGACTTTCCTTGGGACTCAAACAGAAAGCCCAGCATACCAGAAGGTTGGGTAGCTCTGAGGAGTCTCAAGCGCCTTCAAACCAGTCAGTTGGCACCCAGAGGAAGGTTTCATGCCTTCAATATAGGACATCTGACTGGGGCTTCGAGTGTCCCTATCTCGAGGCCATAGAGAAGGAAAGGACTTGGAGAGCCATCAGGCTAAAGCTTCATGGACTAAAGCTGCAGAGAGACTGTAAAGTAATATCTTTCCTTTATCATTTTGGGGAACTAAACAAAGTGCCTGAGTGAAGTTAATTCATGTTATGAACAGTAAAGCCCATTTGAGTTAAATGGAGTGTCCAGCTTTGTCCATGGGAGCCCCAAGCCTTTAAAGGAAGGCAAGAAGCAATCCCCCAGTATAGAGAGACCACATCCTTGTCCTTTACTGGGAACTTACAGCCCGGGTGCGACGGCACAAGCACTGTGGACTCAAACAATGATGGATCTAGACTAAACCTTGCATGAATACTCAATATGCCTAAATGTGAACACTGGTGGATTTTGGGGGAAATAGACTTGGTATTTGGGAGTTGTAGTTGCTGTGATTTATAGTTCACGTACAATCAAAGAGCATTCTGAATCCCACCAAGGATAGAATTGGGTCAAACTTCTCACACAGAAGCCCCATGGCATGGCCAACAGAAAATACTGTGTTTTCTGATGGTTTTTGGTGACCCCTCTGACACCCCTAACTACCCCACCAGAGGTCCCAACCCCCTGGTTGAGAAATGCTGTTTTAGAGCATGTTGTTGAGTATATGAAGGTCTGGACTTGATCAGAGATAATAGGGAACACTTGATGAGGCTGTATTCCATCATGATTTCTATGGTAGAGAAATGTGTGTACCAAATACATTTATTATTTTATTTACTGCATTTTTATCCTGTCCTTCTCAACCCCTGAAGGGGGACACAGGGTGGCTTACATTGAGCCCATTTAAATTCAGCAATCACAATAGAATCAAACATGTACATAACATAATAAAACATCATAATTAGAATCAGATAAATGAAAAAATGGACAAATAGAAAATGTATCAAATACCTTCTAAACAAGCAGAATGAGTTAATCTTATACATCCAAATTATCTTGGGTATTCTATGTCGACTTGTTTTGTTTATGTCAAGATTGGTATTACTTTAACAAACTATTATGGTCCCTCTTCCCCCCTCTCTTTCCACAAAAAAAACCAAAACAAAACCCTTAATGTAGAACCTGTAACCAGATATGCGGAGGTAAGTAATTTTAGCTTGGTAAATATCATCAGCCAGTATTAGCAAATTGCTCAAGGACATGTTTTCATGTGCGATGTGAGAAATAATCTACTATACGCTGACAAAAAGGGAAAGTATTTAAACCAAATGTAAGACTTTGTTACAAGAGATGAACGCTTTAAATAATATATGCTTGTTTACAATGTCTTGGCTTCGGGGAGAGGAAGCCGGAGGAATGTCAAACTTGGTAAAACATTGCCCTCTGCTGGTTGCTGCAACTTTGCCGTCCTTGGCTTCTTTGTTCTTCTTCTGCATTTCTGGTAATCTGCTAAAATGACTCTTGTTTCATGTGAGTAGCAAGATAAGGTCATAATTACAAGGTTTTATTGTAAACAGAAAATGCAGACAGAATTCATGATGCAACCTTCTAATGGAGACATATGTAGTGAAGGGGTGACTTACACAGTTCCCTTTGCCCTAATATCAAGTCCTTGACTGTCTATTTTGCACAAAAATGCAAACAGGGAAAATGCTGGCTGACAAAAGGAGAGGCACCAGATTTGCTAGTACTTTTCCAAAGATACAATTTTTCACGTTGTGTGGTTTGTTATTTATTTATCGTATCAGGAGCGAACCAAACAGTTGTATTATATTTTTAAAAACACAAAGTTTGCAAACTTGGCATTCTATTAAGTGTCCTTTGAGCAGAAGCTGGCCACTTGGAGAGCCTCTGATGTTGCTATAAGAAGGTCCTCCATTGTGCATGTAGCATTGTAGTGATGGTCTGTGGTTTGCTCTTCTCCACACTCGCATGTCGTGGATTCCACTTTGTGGCCCCTTTTCTTAAGATTGGCTCAGCATCTTGTGGTGCCAGAGCGAAGTCTGTTCAACACCTTCCAAGTTGCCCAGTTTTCTGCATGCCCAGGAGGGAGTCTCTTATTTGGTATCAGCCATTGATTAAGGTTCTGGGTTTTAGCCTGCCACTTTTGGACTCTCGCTTGCTGAGGTGTTCCATTGAGTTTCCCTGTAGATCTTAAAAAACTATTTTTTAATTTAAGTTGTTGGTGTGCTGGTTGATATCCAAACAGGGGATGGGCCGAAGATGTCATTGCCTTGGTCCTTTCACTATTAGTTGATACTACCTGGTGGATGTCAGGTGGTGCAATACCGGCTAAACAATATAATTTCTCCAGTGGTGTGGGATGCAGTCACCCCGTGATAATTCAGCATGTCTCATTAAGAGCCACATCCATTTTTTTTAGCATGATGAGATGTGTTCCACACTGGGCATACATACTCAGCAGCAGAGTAGCAAAGCACAAAGGTAGATGTCTTCACTGTGTCTGGTTGTGATCCCCAGGTTGTGCCAGTCAGCTTTCATATGATATTGTTTCTAGCACCCACTTTTTGCTTAATATTCAGGCAGTGCTTCTTGGAGGTCAGAGAATGGGCCAGGGTAACTCCCAGGGATTTGGGTGTGCTGCAATGCTCCAGTGGGATTCCTTCCCAGGTCATCCTCAGAGCTCAACATGCTTCTCTGTTCTTAAAATGAGAAGCACATGTCTGTGTTTTAGATGGATTAGGAATCAGCTGGTTTTCCCTGTAATAAGCAGTAAGAGCTTGTTGATTGATTGATTGATGATTATTGAAAGTCACACTATTTCAATCACCAGAAGCTGGTTTCTTTTGATCCTTTCAGGGTTTTTTATATTGGTTCTCATCTCAATCACAAAGTCAGGGTGGCAGCTATGACCACACCAGTGCAGTTTTGTATAAGAAAATGAGGTATCTGTTGCATTCAGCTTTGCAGGCCCCATGAAAGACATTCACTCGCAGCCCTGGAATCCAGCTGGCAAATTCTTTTGTCCAGTTGCTAATTAGGGTTGTTGGCACAATTAGCAGCAAGGATCAGATATCTTCCATATCAAACAAGCCTGAAAGGAAAGCAATGATCTGAATGGTCTTGCCCAGACCCATGTTGTCTGCCAAGATGCCTCATTCCTTCTATCTCTATATAAGCCATAAAAGAAGGCCACCCCATCTCTCTGGTGCTCAAAGAGCTGGTCGTACATTTCTCCATACATCATCAACCCATTCTGACACACATCCACAAAGTCATCCTCCTCCTGGTCCAAGGCTTCCTCCAATCTGTTGATGTTCCCCATCAGCTATTCACTGGGAAGGATTTGTAAAGCTTGTCTGAACAGTCGGATGGATTCCTTCAGGTTGAAGGCGAGCCCCAGAAAGAGCCCATCTGCATCCTAATTGGTTTGACCTGCAGCAGGGAGTTCCAACGTTCCTGCACATGTGGTCTGGCATCTCTAGCACCAAAGGCTGGGATTTGGCATCAAAAGACCTCCAGCCATTTCTACCTCTCTGTTTTCTTGCCTCACTTAACCTGAAGCCATGGACTCTTTGTGCACGGAGTTGCATGCGGACAGGCCAACAGGGGCAAGTCCAGAGTATGTTGGAGACATAGTTTTCCAAGGACTTCTGTGTGTCTGGACTCTCCTCTGGCTATTAGCAAAAAGGACTTTTCTCTTATAGTTTCCGCAAGGACACAGATGGACTTTCCCCAAAGCATATGGATTTGATGTCTTTCAAGATTATATGGACTTTCTTTCTACTTCTTGCATATGAAATAATTATGAGATATTGGTGATATTCCCCTGAAACCCTCCTATGTAATTTTCCTACATGTTTCCCCCTCCCCATGTGTAAAATAATATGAAGAAATGCTGCATGTTTGTGAAAGACCCAGCTGTTGTTTGGAGATCAGGATGAAAACCCATTCCAAAGGTCGCACCCTTTAATTCAATCATTGGAACAATTTGAATGACAGAGGACTTTTTCTGGTTTTGGAGAATGTTCTTTCCCTTCCCCCCATTTTGAAAGACTCCTCTTGTTTTATAAACACTGGACCCTCTGAGATTAGCTTCGTCTCGCATTTATAGAACGTATGGCATAACTATATTTCATATTTCATAACTGACTGCCTCTGTCAGCCTCAGAAACTGACATGTGGTTACAGTTATTTCATTTATTTACCATCCAAAAAGCTGAAACTTCTCATGGATAGAATCTGAACATGACCCTTTGTCAACAAGGTCGTTAAGGTCAAATTCCTGTTTTTCACCAAGAACAAAAGAATTATTTTGGCCCGAAAGGTCAAAGCCTCGGATCTTCATTAACATATGGACATGACCTAATCAAGAAAACTCCAGCTGCTCTTTGTTTTGAACACATTCCTGTGCTTCGCTTCCCATTCGCCATGACAAAAGCGGTGCTGTTTCATGATTGGTTCCTGCTACAGCTGGCTTCCAAGGTTCCAACCAATCATCATGAAGCCTATGGCATGCAGGGGTGGGAAAGTTTGAATTTGACAAGTTCTGTAAAGTGCATAAAAATGGCATATGTTTGAATGTAACTTTATTACTGCTTTGCGACAAGGAATCTGCAGTGGTCATCCTCCTCAGCTGACAAGAATAAAAACTTCAGTGGCATCTTCTTCCGGACTTCTTCGGTGAGATCATTTGGGAAAGGAATTTTTAGTTTGCTTTTAAAACTTCATCAGAGGTTCTGCTGAAATCCTCGCTTTAGGGGTACTTCTGGGCCTCTGCCCCCTATGGACCAGGCTATCCTAAAGTGTTCGGTAACAAGGTTCCCAACAAGGCCTCTTGCTTTCCTTTGGAGATATATCTTTGGCAATGCTCTGCTTGCATGGGATCCTCCATGATTGTCTAAAATGAAGAAAAAAAGAAAAATGTGGTATCTGAAACACTGTTGATTGGTTTTCAAGAGAACAAACTTCTATATTTTCCATTTTTTGTGGGGAAGAGTGCAAAAAGAAGCTGAATCTGAAAATCATGGGAGAAGAGCAAAGGGTTGTGGAGCTGCCATGCTTTTCTTACTGGGGGGATGCAGCCAAGGTTGTGAGTACGTGTTCTTCATAGTTGCAACTTGCAGACCATTCTCCCTCTCTTTGTAGTTTCCCTGCCTTGCAGCCTTCCCTATGGAGCTTTGCAAGGCTGCTGATTGTTGATTGCTTGGAAAGCGAATGAGGCTTTCCTAGTTTGGTTGTTAAAATAATTGTCGTTATTGTATGATTGTGACTGGCAACAGCGGCTACATCAATAACAACCACCAATGCCCTTGTTTGTCTTTCAGGCCCTCAGCAAGCAGAACCCTTGAAGCCCCGAGAGAGGAAGCAATTATCTTGTCTAGTGGCCTTTTCTGAGAAGCAAAAGCAACTCGGAAGGCTGCAAAGCACACACACACAGGCACAGTTCTTGTAAAATACAGAGCACACAACTCCTCAGCCCACCGTCTTAAAGTGAGCACCGAAGGCTTGCACTGCTGGGTTTTGCAAAATTTCTCAGAAATTTTCAAGGAGAAAATAAGTTGCCCCTTTCTCCAGAAGGGAAAGGGATTCTGAAAGGCAGAGGGGGGATTGAGCAGCATACTTAATCCAGATGCTATTGTTCATAGGCATTGAACTGCATTATATGGCCATGCATTAATAATAGTAGTAGTAATACAAGCAGAGGCATCGTTGCTCAGATGATCCATTGGAACATGTGCCACAAATACCGTCTGCCTGCGACAAAGAACTGGTGGGATCACAAGCCTGAAAAAGTTACAGAGAATGAACACGTCAAACTACTCTGGGACTTCTGAAATCAAACAAACAAGAGTTTTGGAGCACAATACTCCTGACCTCACAATCGTGTTAAAAAAACAAAGTCTGGATCGTCTATATTGCAGTCCCAGGCAACAGTAGGATTGAAGAGAAACGACTGGATAAGCTGACGTGATATGAGGATTTAAAGATCGAACTACAAAGACTCTGGCGCTAGCCAGTCAAGGTAGTCCCAGTGGTGCCGTGCCTAAAGACCTTGGCCTGCACTTAAGCACAATCGACGCTGACAAAATTACCATCTGTCAGCTACAAAAGGCCACTCTACTCGGATTTGCATGCATTATTCACTGATCCATTACACAGCCGTAGACACTTGGAAAGTGTCCATTGTGTGATCCTATACAACAACCAGCATAGTGATCTTGTTTGCTGTATACTAATCTTGTTGTGTTTCAAATAATACTAATACTAATATTATTTATTATTTATTTAGGGCATTTGCATCCCGTCCTATCTCAACCAACTGGCAGAGCACAGTGCCAACAACAGAATAAAACAAGAATAAATATACAGTACATATTATAATAATACAATATACAAACATTAAACAGTTTGCCGATTGAGGGTTGTCATCCTAAAAGCAGTCAATAATAATAATTTATTTATATTTCACCACCACTATCTCCCGTAGGGAGATAGCACAAATAGCACAAAAAGATGTCATACATAAAATACATAATACATAAAATTAAAATACATCAACATGAAAACAGTAATATATTACATTACATGTGTAGACTCATACAATCTACTTCAATGCAGTTAAATTGTATTCTGAAACTGCATTATATGGCAGTGTACATGGGGCCTTATTTCTCTTAGTGGTCAGCCATATACATGCACATGTATACACACATACCTGTTGCCAGTTATATTGATTTGTGTAAGATTTCAGGGCTAAATTTGAAATATAGGCTGGGTCCTTATAATGTAAGGAAGCAGATTCATATTATTTCATAGAGTTGGCTCTTTTGAGGTCACAGGTGGCAGATAAGCAAGGATAGTGGAAGATTTCTAGGCCACATGTTTTTCAAAACAGGCCCATTAATTCAAGTATAACCTAGCTAACAATATTACAAGAATGAAGAGTCAGAAATGGGGGACATTTTTGGCACCCAAGAAGGCAAAATATACTTGCAGCTGCACAGGCTCAGTCTTGGCTTTGGGGCAATGTCAACACAGAAGCTGAGCTAATGAGCCCTTGACACTAGCTGGGAATGGGTGTGCAATGCATGGTGGGAATAGGAAGAATATTTGTCATCATTTGCTTCTTGGCTGAAAATTGGTTTTCCTATATTCAAGAAACCTGGACCAGGAGAAATTACATAGAGGCAAACATTTGGCACTGTTTTTGCAAGGTAGGCTCGTACCTCAAAACATTGCAGGAAATTATGCTTGTCAAGAATACCTGTGGAAGTTTTGCTCATGCACACACATACATACATATATTGACAAGCTGGAATGTGTCCAGAGGAGGGTGACTAAAATGATTAAGGGACTGAAGAACAAACCCTATGAGGAGTGGCTTAAAGAGCTGGGCATGTTTAGCCTGAAGAAGAGAAGGCTGAGATGAGGGCCACGTATAAATATGTGAGAGGAAGTCCTAGGGAGGAGGGAGCAAGCTTTCTTTCTGCTGCCCTGGAAACTAGGACGCAATGGAGCAATGGCTTAAAACTACAAGAAAGGAAATTCCATCTGAACATGAGAAAGAACTTCCTAACTGTGAGAGCCGTTCAGCAGTGGAACTCTCTGCCCCGGAGTGTGGTGGAGGCTCCTTCTTTGGAGGCTTTAAAACTGAGGCTGGATGGCCATCTGTTGGGAGTGCTTTGAATGCAATTTCCCTGCTTTTTGACAGAATGGGGTTGGACTGGATGGCCCATGAGGTCTCTTCCAACTCTATGATTCTAACTTAGTAGACATATTCATTCAGCCAATGTTGCTTTCCAGTCTCTGTTTGGTAAAATGATTCCAAAGAAGTTGTAGATTAAGCCTTTTTCTTCTTCTTTTTTTACCATTCAGAGCCAATGGCTGTGAATATTGTTCTGTATTCCTTGCTTCATAAAGGATTATCTGCATCCAGGCAGGGTGAGCCTTTTCAAAAAACACAGAGACAGAAACCTCTCTGTTCCAAACCCAATGTGGGGAAATGAGACACACAAACACATTATTTGTTGTAAAACCTAGTTCAGCCACAGAATTCTCATGCTGCAAGTATTCTCTCTCTCTCTTTTTCTCGTTCTCGTTCTCTCTCTCTCTTTCTCTCAGCCAGCTGCAAAAATGCCAAATAAATATTAGCTGATAAAATCTACAGGGTGCAGGAACTGGAAAACAAGGTTAGCAGCAGCAGTGTTCAAGCTGTGATGCCTCCTCCTAGAAAGGTCGATAAAGTTGTCCCAGTTTTCCCCTCCCCACTTTTTCTTTCTCCTGAAGCCCAGAGATGAATTCCTTTCCCATTTCAATTTACCGCTTCCAGAAGCCTTTCTTTTTCTCTTTTACAGGTGGGACATGAAGCAAAACTGTGACCATGTAGAAATGGAGAGCTGTCACACCCCAGCCTGGACCCCCAGCCGATTCCTTAGCCAAACCAAACCAAAGCCATGTTTCTGAGTTGCCAGCTAGGCCAGAAAATCAGCTTCTGCAGAAGCCTCCAGTTCAATCCACGTTCAAGGCCAGGTGAATCTCAGCTCCATCCCAGGGCGATAAGGAGCGCTGGGAAAGTGGAGTTGAGTCAACTCCTTTTCAGCCAGGTGCAGGCCCTAATGAGTTCACATACCAATCTGATGCGGGAGGCTTGAGAAAGCCCAGCCGGAGATCAGCTCACCTTTGCGTCGTAAGGATCAAAGCCTTTGAGACCTATAAGAGTTGGGACTAAGAGATGTTTAGTATCTCTTGCCAACGTTCGGATTCAAGCCTTCATGGAACTTTGCCTGGGCCATTGAGCCTTCCAGCCTTTGAACTCTATTTGCCAAGCCTTTGTTTCAAGAACTTATCCCTGGATTTGGCCCATTGGGCATAAAGAATCTTTTTACCTATTTTGATCCTGTTTTGCTTTTGGACTATTGCTTTGCAATAACCTGATGCTTGAGAGCATTTCTGGACTATAGTTCTATCTTCTTTACTCTTTTCATTATTCTAAATAAAGCATTTAACCTCAGCTGGTTTCAAGCGGTTTATTGAGGGATCTTCCATGCAACAAGAGCCAGCCAATCATCTCCTGCTATGGATGTTCCATTACCTTTTCACTTTCCCAGTTTTCACTTCCTTGCTTCTCGAAGTCCAGCTAGCGGGTTTTGGCTGCTAACTTGGTCTTAGTTGTGCAATATATGGAATGTTTCCATAGAGTGGAGAGAGACCCTTGTGGTACAGAGGGTTAAACCACTTGAGCTGCTGAACTTGCTGATCAAAAGGTCAGCTTCTGCCAACCTAGCAGTTTGAAAGCATGCAAATGTGAGAAGATCAATAGGTACCACTTCAGAAGGAAGGTAACAGCGCTCCATGCAGTCATGCTGGCCACATGACCTTGGAGGTGTCTACGGACAATGCCAGCTCTTTGTCTTAAACATGGAGATGAGCACCACCCCCCAGAGTCAGTCACAAATAGACTTAATGTCAAGGGGAAAGCTTTACATTTACCTTATCCATAGAGTGAGATTCTTGGGACAAGGTTTTCATTGGGTCGTTCTACAGATGAGGACACAGAAGACAGCCTTTTGTGGCTATGGAGTCCTCTCAACTCTCACACTATGGTTTGGCTCCTATCTCTCTGCTGCTGGGCAAAGTCCTTACATTTACCCAAGTGGGTGCCCACTGTGGAAGGCTGATGTATCTGTGGAGGGAGCACCATCGGGAGCCCATCACATTTACACAATGCTTTCTATGTTAAATTGCTCAGTGGCGAGAAGAATCCCCATGCCAATTCCAACTGCTATTAGGACTACAGGAAATGCTAGGAAGACCTAGGTAGAGTCTGCCTCTAAAAAAGATCCCAAAATGGCAAAGACCTTGAGTCCATTTTTCTGCTCCTAGAATTCAATGTGGGACACACCAGTCACAAAGGCCGGGGCAAAACCCCGGTTCATTAGAGTCTTCCTTTGGGAGGCAAAACAAGATACATGCCCCATTTTAATGCAATGCAACTGGGCAGGTTTCCAGGTCTCTAAACTTACCAAACTATCTCTCAACCTGGGGGTCACAAGGGGGTGTCAGAGGGGTCACTAAAGACCATCAGAAAACACAGAATTTTCTGTTGGCCATGGGGGTTCTGTGTGGGAAGTTTGGCCCAATTCTATCATTGGTGGGGTTCGGAATGTTCTTTGATTGTAGGTGAACTATAAATCCCAGCAACTACAACTCCCAAATGTCAAGTCTATTTTCCCCAATCTCTACCAGTGTTCACGTTTGGGCATATTGATTATTCATGCCAAATTTGGTCCAGATCCATCATTGTTTGAATCCACAGTACTCTCTGGATGTAGGCGAAGTACAACAACTCAAGGTCAATGCTCACCAAACCCTTCCAGTATTTTCTGTTGGTCATGGGAGTTATGTGTGCCGAGTTTGGTTCAGTTCCATCATTGGTGGAGTTCAGAATGCTCTTTGGTTGTAGGTGAACTATAAATCCCAGCAACTACAACTCCCAAATGACAAAAATCAATCCCCCTAACCCCACCAATATTCAAATTTGGGCTTATTGGGTATTAGTGCCAAATTTCGTCCAGTGGATGAAAAGACATCCTGCAAATCAGATATTTACATGATGATTCATAACAGTAGCAAAATTACAATTTTGAAGTAGAAATGAAAATAATGTTATGGTTGGGGGTCACCACAACATGAGGATTAAGGGCTCATGGAAGGTTGAGGAACACAGTCAACAACAAACCTTTCACATACAGTTCTTTTGAATTTGGGCATGAGAATAAAATGTACTTCTCCTTTGCTAACATTTCTTTATTCTTTAGAATTCAAAGATTTCACAATGGAAGGGAATGTGATCTTTTCTACATAGTCGTGTGAACCTGGCCTTTCATTCCTCATGCTTCCTTGTCCATAACCACCTGGCAGACCAATGCCAGGAGCATGAAAAGGGCTTCTGTATGAAATTTAGAGGAGAAATTGTTGTTCCGAGAGTTGTATGAAATCACAAAACATACCAGCATCTTAGCCAAAGCATACCAGCAGTAAGTAGGTGTTTATTTCCTCTGAAGCAAGTGCAACCCTCAATTCAATTTGGAGGATCATGAGACATAACATTTCCACACAATACACAACAATTGGTGGTCAAGTTACCGCTCTCTCTTTGACACACGTGTCATGTATACACATGTAAACTAGAAAAGATTTTTAAATGGCAATTGCGATCTGTGAATGGAAGAGTTAAAAAGTCATAGGTGCATTGCTTACTCTTGTTAATAATGCACTTCCTGAGGACCGATATATTGAAAATTGAAAACAATGGTGATATCACAGAACATGTGCAGATTTTAAAATTGCAGCTATCTGTAGCAGATAAGTGGATGTTGAAATTATAAGTTCCATGTGCTGGCTCTTTATTTCTATCTGTCTGTCTGTCTGTTTCTCTGGTGAGCTGAAATCCTAGATCAGAGTGGAAGATAACTTCTCTCATGGACTTATACCATGATTATACAAGGCTGCCTCATTAGTGCATTGCTTCCTTGCAGAATGGAACTTCCTTGCAGTTCAAATCCACAAGATGGGGTGAGCTCCCATCTTTCAGCTCCAGCTTCTCATGTGGGGACATGAGAGAAGCCTCCCACAGGATGGTAACACATCCGGGCATCCCCTGTGCAATGCAGTGGTGCAATGGGTTAAACCCTTGTGCCAGCTGAACTGCTGACCAAAAGGTCAGCGGTTTAAATCTGCAAGATGTGATGAGCTCCCATATGTCAGCTCCAGCTTCTCATGCATGGGCGTGAGAGAAGCCTCCCACAGGATGGTAACACATCCGGGCATCCCCTGAGCAATGCAATGATGCAATGGGTTAAACCCTTGTGCCAGCTGAACTGCTGACCAAAAGGTCTGCGGTTTAAATCTGCAAGATGTGGTGAGCTCCCATATGTATTTATGCATTCTTGTGAGCTGCCCTGAGCCTTTGGGGGGGGGCAGCAGATAAGTACGAAATAATAATAATAATATGTCCGCTCCAGCTTCTCATGCATGGACATGAGAGAAGCCTCCCACAGGATGGTGACACATCTGGGCATTCACTGGCAATGTCTCAGAAGACGGCTAATTCTCTCACACCAGAAGCAACTTGAAGTCTCTCAAATCACTTCTGACATGATTTTTAAAAATCTGCAATTAATGCACAGAGTGCACAGTGTACAATTATATTACTGTTCAATCCATATCAGCATACATGTCGCCATGGCTTGAAACACTGTCCTTGCACAGGTTTTAACTTAACACATCAGTTTCACACTGGACAAACAATGCCCAACCTTTTCTATAGGAGAAATAATACATGCATAAGACACCAACAAACCTCGGTTTGTTGATAGTAAAGAACGTAATCATAAAAGTATTTTTGGGTAATATTTCTCGGACTATTTCTTCGGAACACTGGAAAGCAAAGAGAGAGAGAGAGGCATGGAGAGAAGGAGGAATGGAGCTGAAGGTGAACCCCTAAATGTACATATAAAGATTTTTACTAAGGAATTTGATACCATTTGAGACAAATTTAAAAGGCTGTTGTACAAATATATGGATGGAATTCTCAGTAACTACCAGTCATGATTGATATATAAACTCTACAGTGGTTGTTAATATGATAGATGAATGAAGTCTGGTGCAATGGGTTAAACCCTCGTGTCGGCAGAACTGAAGAATGATAGGTCGCAAGTTCGAATCCGGGGAGAGCAGGTTGAGCTCCCTTTGTGAGCTCCAGCTCCCCATGCAGGGAAATGAGAGAAGCCTCTCACAAGAATGGTAAAACATCAAAACATCTGGGTGTCCCCTGGGCAACATCCTTGCAGACGGCTAATTCTCTCACACCAGAAGCAACTTAAAGTTTCTCAAGTTGCTCCTAACATTTTTTTAATGGTAATTTGCAATTCATGCAGTTTTCTATGGAAACCATGTGCAAATTTTACAAAAAAACAAATCCCCATTTATAGTATTTTTTCTGCGCAAAAATTAATATTTCTGCATTGAAATTTATTTTTCCATACAGAAAATTCTGTTTTTTGTGTTTTCTGCAAAAATTATAGCAGTGTGTGAATTTTTCACGCAATGAATCTCAAATTGCAGAAATTATCATAATCATGTTTTTTGATCATTTGAAAAATAAAGTATTCAAATATGTTTCTATGTCTAGATTAGCAAAATGTACCTTGCTTTCCTGCAGCTATCAAGTCATATGGAGTGCTGCTAAGGCTGTCAAGAGACTGGAGAGGGGGAGACAGATGGAGGAAATCAAATAGCAAGGACTGCCTCTCATCTTCACTGCAGCTCTCTTGAGAGAGAGGAAAGGGAGACTGTCATGGAGACAGAAGGCGAGCCAACAGCCCAGTCACCTCCTTTCTGCCCTTTTCTCTCTGTTTAATGACCTTAGTGCCACCATGTGGAGCTTGGCAACTGCCCAAGGGCAAGAAAGGTGTGGAGCTACTCATGCGCACCATTACACAGTGCAGGATCTGGGCCATTTACACCCGACACCTTCCATAATGTAGCCAGTAGATTGGCCCAAAGTCTCCTCTTTTAAAAAAATAATTTTTATTGATGAAAACAGTTGAGACACACCGGCAATATCTGACACACAGACAAAAAATACAAATAAAACAAGTAAAACCAAAGCATCAACACAACACCATAATAATTTATCTTATTTAAAATACCCCGCATATTGTTATGGCTTTTTATATAATGAAAGTAAGTGAACATGTAGGAAATAATGGAAACAATATGCAAATATATATATATATATATATATATATATATATATATATATATATTAAAGTGAAAAGAAAGACTACGAATACTAATACAAATACTACTACTAATAATAACACGAAAACAACAATACGACAAGGTTGGTATCCCCTATAATAAGGGTGCCCACACTTTTTCAGCATGCGAGCTACTTATAATAAAACCAAGTCAGAAAGATCTACCTACCTCCTCAAGGCTGGGGAGGGGAGGGGGCAGGGGCAGGGATTGGCGTGGCCTGGCTCTGCCCCCTCTGGCTTCAGCTCTACCAGCATCTTCTCCAGGCTTGAGGATGGCAGTGCCAAGCCAGTGGTGGCATAGCTAGCACAAGGCTGGCTTGGCACTGCCCTCCTCAAGCCTGGAGAAGCTTCTGGGAGTGCCAAAGCCGGGGAGGGGGAGGGGCTTGGCACAGCCTGGCTCCGCCCCCTCTAAGAAGCGCCCCATCCAGCTGGGATCAACCTCCTTCAGTCCCAGGATCGACAGGTCGATCACGATCGACTTCCTGGGCAGCCCTGCCCTATAACAACCATATAGATTACATATATTTTTCCTTTTACTTCCAGATCACTTTTGTGATATTAATTGATATTCTTTGAGCATAAGCCAGTTTCATTTATGCATTGGGCACATGATTTGTGTTTGACCCTATGGGTTTCTTTATTCCGTTTTTACATATATTTGTAATTGCTGTTTAAAAAAAAGAAAAAGAAATGGATAAAGTTAAGAACCAAGATATAAGTCTAAAGTCATTGGAAGAAATCCAAATAATAGACCCGAAGATAACATGGTTCCACTACTGGCAAATTAAGGAGAATTATAAGATAGATAAAAGTAAAGGATTTGAACTAAATGAAAATTTTTGGGATAAAATCATTGAAACAGAGACCAAGTTGATAAAAAGTCTCATCTTTTGAACTGAACAGATGTATGAGGGGCATCACTTTTTAAATTGATGAACCATGCTCTTTATTTACGGAGTAAGCTTCGTAGGCCAAATTGTCCTATCACACTTTATATCAATACAGCACGTGTGTGGAGTTACAGCTCATATAATGTGCTTATTATCTCTCCTGCTTTTATATCACTTCTCTGGCCCTTGCTTCAAAAGGTCTATAGTTTCCAGCCTCCCGTTTGCTCAGTAACCATATGGAAGTCTTACCCACCCTCCTTCCCTCCCTCCTTCTCCCCCCCCTCTCTCTCCCTCTCCCTCTTGTTCTTTAAAGGATGAATTAAAGCATGTGTTCTGTCTATGCAGGAAACAGGATGTCAGCACTCTGCTAATTGCAAGCATAGCACATTATAAAATATGCTAATAAGAAATTTATCTCCACTGAGCCACAAAGTGCAACTGAAAAATTAAGGGTGAAAACATAAAATTGGTGGAAAAGGGCAAAAACATATGACAGAGGCCTGGGCTGCATCGGACTGTAATTGCTACTGCCTTGGGTTGAGTCCTGCTCTTATTCGAAACGGTAACCAAATTGTAGTGGAACCAGGTAGTTGCCTTGGTCTGCAATTGAGGACAAGGGAAAAGTTTTAGAAAGGCGATACTTCGCTAGTTGAAACATTTCTTAAAATGTAGCTCAGACATCAAAGTTTTTCAGGAGGTGTATCAAATATTCACATTAAGTGGGACAATTGAGCTAAAGGCCCTTCATCGATCCCCAACTGCCACTGCCCTGACCTCAAAGGTAGAGAAGAAGTGGTAGCTATGACCCCATCATACTTAATGCCATAGTTAGATGAAATGCCTTCCATCCACCACAATCTGCCACTGTTGTGGCCTCAGAGGAAAAGGAAAAGGCATGAAACACTCCACCATGCCTAGGCCCAGAAACAGAAGCAGATGAAAGGCCCTTCCTCGATCCTCAACTGCCACTGCCCTGACCTCAAAGGTAGAGAAGAAAAGGTAGTCATTAGGCATGTTTTAGAATCCTAAAATGGTGAATCGTAAATCAAATGGGGGGGGGGTTGATTAGTATATCAAAGACTTACAAAAAATTTCCCAAAAGGGAGATATATAAAGCATTAATATATTATTATTATTAATATTATTAAAGGACAGGGTTCCTTTGCAGGGACACATATAATGCATTAATATATTATTATTATTATTAATATTATTAAAGGACAGGGTTCCTTTGCAGGGACACATATAATGCATTAATATATTATTATTATTATTATTAATATTATTAAAGGACAGGGTTCCTTTGCAGGGACACATATAATGCATTAATATATTATTAATATTATTAAAGGACAGGGTTCCTTTGCAGGGACACATATAATGCATTAATATATTATTATTATTAATATTATTAAATAAATGCCTAGGCCTACCTCTGTAGATTTCTCCTCACTCCATCTTTTTTTCCCCATTCAGTTTTACCATAGCAGTCTAGGACCTCCGTTGGAACTCTATGGCTTTTCTGGATTCTGAACTCTTCCTTCTCCTCTCCATGCTCTTTTCACTCCTGCTGCCCTTCTCTCAGCAGTTCTTATGTCCTCCTACTCTGTCCTTCTATCTAAACCCCCTTCCTGGGTGTTTAAATCGCTTTTTTCGTCAGTCCTCCAGCCCCTCTAGGAGTGCCGATCTGGATCTCTCTATGGTTTCCGGCTCCTTTTTCACTTCCTGGAGGAGGCCTTCCACTCTAATTAGGCTTCAAGCATGGAAAGGCCCCGATTTCACTGTGAGTTATGTCTGCAAAGCTATTTTGGAGGGGGAAATTTTCCTGTTTAATAATCTAACGAAATATTTAATAATCTAACGAAATTTTGGGCCCAGGGGGTGCATAAAAGAAAGTCCACTTCCGGGATTGGCCTTGCGATCCGTATAAACTTGAAAGGCCCATTACATACGAATCACTTACGATTTCTTTTAATTTCCGTTTCATTTTTTACATGCCTAGTAGTCATGACCCAATCATGCTTAGGGCCATAGGTAGATGAAACGCCTTCCATCCGCTCCAAACTGCCACTGTTGTGGTCTCAGAGGAAAAGGAAAAGGCATGAACGACCCCTCCATGCCTAGGCCCAGAAACAGAAGCAGATGAAAGGCCCTTCCCAAATGCCACTGCTTGACTTCAAAGGTAGAGAAGAAAAGGTAGGCATGACAACATCATGCTAAGGGCCATAGGTAGATGAAATGCCTTCCATCCAAACCGCCACTGTTGTGACCTCAGAGGAAAAGGCATGAACAACTCTCCCATTTCTACATCCAGAAACAGATGAAAGGTCCTCCCTCTCTCCCAACTGCCACTGCCCTTGCCTCAGAGGGAGAGAAGAAAGTGTAGTGTCTGCTGCAAAGGGATTTCCTGATGAGTAACAGGAATGTGCAATACATTAAAAATAGGTTGTGGCAGGTTTTTCAGGCTATATGGCCATGTTCCAGAAGCATTCTCTCCTGACGTTTCACCTGCATCT
Organism: Anolis apletophallus; assembly: GCA_030556195.1. Classification (NCBI taxonomy): domain Eukaryota; kingdom Metazoa; phylum Chordata; class Lepidosauria; order Squamata; family Anolidae; genus Anolis; species Anolis apletophallus. Next base: position 22,507,186 of record JARBWK010000016.1, on the reverse strand, counting down.
GTGGCAGGCATCTTCAGAGTTTAATTTCTAAAATATTTGGTGTGGGGCATGCAAATGCTTCAAATACGGCTTCCAACTTACAAAAGTTACGAAACTTCCAATTTTTTGTGTTACACAAGCCTACATAATGTGAGGTCCGTTGGAACCTAAGAAAATTGGATTTATATATCTGTGGAAAGTCCAAGGTGGGAGAAAGAACACTTGTCTGTTGGAGCTAGATGTGAATGTTTCAATTGGCCAGATTTTGTTCATTTTCATTGTTTCCTCCTTTCTGTTGAAATTGTCCACTTGCTTTTTGTGGATTTCTATGGCTTCTCTGTGTAGCCTGATATAGTAGCTGTTAGAGTGCTCCACCATTTTTGTGTTCTCAAATAATATGCTATGTCCAGGTAAGTTCGACAATACGTTAAAAATGGTTCAAAAGTCATTGCAAAAGTGAATGGCACTGGTGCTTTGTTTCTAAAGTGTTTCTAAGGTATACTTAGTGAAAATTTCATTAGTATAACAAAAGTAATGAAATTTTGTTACTATTTCATTGCAGTAAATGTGCATAATTAAATGACCATAATTAGGGAAATTTCAGGGGCTCTTTTCTCCTTCATGTTTAAAGTTATTGGGGTAAAACTTGCTACAATAGTAGAACACATTTAGCACTGTTAGCTTACAAAATTTTAGTATGGTTTACTTATCCACAGATTTTTTGAAAATTTTCAAAATATTCATAAAACATTTTTAATAACAAAGAAAATGTGTTCCTACTTTGAAAGTGTTGTTTCTTGTTTAATTGTGTGGTCTTTGAAAGTAATTCAAAGTAAAGTACTGATTGGTTCTTTCTGATGCTGATGCAGTCTGGGAAATGTAGTTTAGGGCAGGGCCATTTAAACTCTCTGGCATAGGGCTCCTCCCTTCCCAAACTACATTTTCCCAAAATGCACTGCTCCCTCTTTTGCCTGCTGCTAATGCCGAGACTGCAATAATTACACAGAGGAATGGCAAGGCACAAAGGCAGCCTTGGGCTTTGCTTCCTTGCCTTGCATTGAGTATAAAACTGACTTTGGGATCCTTCCAAGATTTATAAAACTAAAATGAAAAAGTTTCAATTCTAAAATATTTGGTATGGACCATGCAAATGCTTCAAATATAGCTTCCAAGTTACAAAATTTCCATTTATTTATATATTTATTTTGCACAAGCCTACTGAGTAGATATGCACATAATCTCACTATTGCTGCTGTTTATATTGGGCTAATGGATTGTGACCTGTTAGGATCACAACCTATTGGGGCTTATGGATTATAACCTATTAAGATCATAACCTAGCAGAGGTTATGTAAATATACAGGAACATTTCGTGTCAGGTTAAATCAATTTCCTACACAGACATCTGACTGAAAAACAGTCTTCTGTACTCAAGCTGACTCAAGGCTTAACTCTCTTCTAACCTCCTACAATGACTTGTACAAACCAAATAAGACATACAGTTCAGGAAATTTTAAAAAATACATTATAAACAGGCTTGAGAAAGTTGCTATCTACAACAGTTTAATCCAGCAGTTTATCAGGTTACATTTATTTATTTATTTATTTATTTATTTATTTATTTACAGTATTTATATTCCGCCCTTCTCACCCTGAAGGGGACTCAGAGCAGATCACAATGCACACATACACGGCAAACATTCAATGCTATTTTTGACATACAAGAGTTACAGACAGATAGAGGCCATTCAGCAATTCTTCCACTTTGGATCCCGGAGGTTGCTCGATTTGGCCACATGGGGAGTTATCGCTTAATTCACTATGATGCCGAGTCTTTTGATCATGGTCTTTCCTCCTTGCTCTCTGGCATTTTTATGGTGTCATAAATTAACCTCCCCACTTTAAGCGGTCCCTAATTTCTCTACTCACAGCACAGCTGTTTTTGAACTACTTAGGTGGACAGTAAGCTGGGCTATTTTTTAAACAGCTATTAACAGTCGAGAGCTGAACCCCAACTCAAGCTTTGAACTTGCCACCTTCCAATCACCAGTGATTTATCACAACTGATTAACCAGCTGTGCTACTAAACAAATATATTTAGGATTGCAACCTTAATATATGTTATGATGAAAGGTGTTACTTTGATATTGTGTGAGTTAAAGGAAAAGAAAAGTGTGTGTGTGTGTGGGGGGGATCCAAATTGATTCCCTATATACGAGGGTTGAATTAAAAGTAATGCCTCCACCTTCGTTACTTGGGTTTGGATGGGAATATTTTAATAAATCAAATGCAGAAATAATCCTTAGAATGTGCTCTTTAACTACCACTATTCACTTTTCCACATAATCACCAGATGATTGGATACATTTCTGCCAACGATGAACAAATTTTCTGAAGCCATCATGGAAGGAGTCTGTGCGCTTTCATTTCAGGCGTCAGCATCCTGGGTACCCATCGTGCACAGATCTTCTGATAGCCAAGCAAAGCAATAATGTGACCCACACGTTCTTGTGAAATTCTGATTATGCTTGAAATTTCCCTCTGAGTGATACGACGATCGTCCTGAATCCATCTGTCAACCTTTTGCTTGTGAAACTCGTTGGTTGCTGTCACTGGATGTACAACTATTTGTTTGTCATGCAAGTCAGATGTTCCCACCTCAACATCTTTGAACTTACTTGCCCAATGACACACAGTCCTCACATCAACTCAATAACCATAAACAACTTGCATTCTCTGATGAATCTCCTTTGGGGCGACACCTTCTGCTGTCAATAATTCAATGACCGCACATTGCTTAGGTCGCATTGACTGACCGTCTGTGTAGGGTTCCATAATTTGCACTTTAACAACACAACCATTCAATGCTAAGGCTTCACGCCAAAATGAAACTGTAGGGGAGAATCTACTGAACAAGCCAGTATCTGCCACATACCAGTACTGCCATCTGTTGAGGAGTTACGAAGGTGGAGGCATTACTTTTCTATCAAGGAAGCACAATGACAGGTGTGACAAACAGACAAACAACCCCAATCTATGACACCCTATGGAAAATAAAAGGCAAAATAATGAGCCCTCTTTCTAGCCTGAAAATGGGGCAGTGAACTTTAGTAGGGCAGCTTTCAGTTCTGCTTTTTCTGCACTGGTTTCAGGAGAATTTGCACTCCTTTCTGCCCAGGAAGTCTTCTGAGTTGAATTGAATTGATGGTGAGAGGCCTACTGAGAAGAGAGGTCACCATAGGTCAAGAAAGTAATGCAGCTAAAAGGAAAATTAAACCAACTCTGTGAATGAATTATAGGTTAACTAGTATTCTGTTCAGCAGAGCACTTGTCGGTGTTATTTATATCAGTTTCTGCAGGGAGAAATGTAATAAAATGAACACTCTAAGAATAAAAAAGAACATTACCTACCCCTCAGGCAATCACATTTCCATGACTTTTTCTCTTTTCCTGTTCAGTGGGGTTCTTCAGTGTTCCACTTTGTAATAAAGTTAAACAATTCTTTGATCAAATTTATCAATTTTTACCCTGTTCGCACATTGTGCCTGAACACTTTGTAAACTCAGTGGTTCAAAATTGCATTGTGGACTAAAGACACGAGGCTCCCTGCTAAGCCATTCCCTTGCACAAATCACCAGAGATCCCATACGTCCTGATATGTTCAGAGGGAATATGGAGAGTATTACATTCATTTTTACTTTTTCAACAGAAGGCTCTCATTCCACCTATGGAAGGTGTCGGAGAAATACATGGGTGCTCGGGATGTCATTCTTTGTGAATTCCTGTGAAAAAAGTGCATTAGTACGTAACCATCTGTCAACATAGTTCTCTTAGTGCTAAAAAAAAGTTATTGTCAGGTTAAAAATGTACCAATATGTCTTTCTGTGCATATTTTGAAAAAATATTTAGGTATGGATATTTTTTCGCTCAAATTACATGTTATTCTGGAAACAGAACAGAACAAAATGATGGGTAAAATTGTGCACAGTTGCGTGGATCAAAAATAGATACTGTCTTTGCTAGCTATCAGTCACTCTGGAAAAAATGAAGAAATGTGTATAAGTATATACTGGACAAGAATAATTTTGTTCCCTTAAAAAAAATAACTTGTTTCATTTATGCATCTGGTTTCTTCCAATAATCTCAAACATGGGTTTATTGTTCCTTGCAAGTCAACCATTTCAACCAATGCACCAAAGTATCTGGTCAGTGCAGCATTTTAAATTTGCAATATCAATATCAAAGTTGTAGTAATAATTGAAGCCATGCATTCAAGACCAAGACTTGAACAGAGAAAACTTCTGGCCATGTTGGCTACTACTCTAGGAATTGTAGTCCAGAAAACAGCTTATGGCTATTCTTACCATACATCAAGGGAACCACTGACCGCATAGGGAAGCTGATGAAGAAACACAATCTACAAACTATCAACAGACCCACCAAGAAAATCCAACAAATGCTACGTTCAGTAAAGGACAAGAGGGATCCTCTCAAATCTGCAGGAGTCTACCATATAACACACAGCTGTGGACAAGTCTACGTAGGGACCACCAAACACAGCATTGCCCAACCACAAAACAAGGAACATGAAAGGCACTGCAGACTCATTCCGCCTGAGAAGTCAGCCAGAGCAGAGCACATGATGAACCAACCTGGACACAGAATATTATTGGAGAATACAGAAATGCTGGACCATTCTGACATTCAACATGTTAGGCTACACAGAGAAGCCACTGAAATCCACAAGAAGCATGATTGTGGACAATTTCAATAGAAACCATGAAAATGAACAAAATCTGGCTACCAGTATTTTAAAAATCTCTAAAATCAGGACAGTAAAGAAAGAGCAACATTCAAAAAACAGGGGAATTCCTGACATGAAACAAGCAGGGCCAGCTAACACTTCCCACAAAGGATTCCCCCCCCCCCCCAGGCAGGAAGTAGTCAGGCTTTCAAGCTGCAAGGCAACTCTATGCTAATCAAGCTCGCCAATTGCAACATTCACAATTGCCAGGCAAGAGTTCTTTCTCCCACCCTGGACATTATTCCTTTAGATATATAAACCCCATTTTCTTAATTGGCAGGCATCCCTCAACCTCTGAGGATGCCTGCCATTGATGTGGGAAAATCATCAGGAGAGAATGCTTCTGGAACATGCCCAGACGCCCGTAAAACTCACAACAACAATTTTATTGATTAGCCAGAAGCCATATCAAATACACACAGAACACAGACACATTGCAATGATTCTAAAAACAATCTGAGGAGAATTCTAGACCATAACATCAATTAAACCCCGTTTTGCCCAGCAGGAGGGATTCTAAGGGAGGTGGTAACAATTCACAGCAACCCAATGATTCTGGCCATGAAAGCCGTCAACAACACATAACTGGGCAGGTTTTGTGTTACACCCGTACCATTCAGCCAGATCCTTTCCTTCTTCTTACCCAAAGAATGCCCATCAAGGGGCGCCCGTGGACTTCTGTATCTACTCTTTGAGGATGAGGATGCTCTGCCTTTGCTCCGGAGGCAACATGGCTATCTGGTTGGCCATCAGCATGATAAGTGCAGCCTATAGGGAAGGAGAGAAAATGGTATGGCTGCATCAGATTTCAGCATGGGAGATGGGGAGGATTTTGGATCCTCTGGCATGGTTTCTGGCTTGTTTATGACCACATCCCCCTACCCCACAAAGCCAGTGCATTCAATCTATACAATCCAGTGTAAGGTACGGATAGTGTAATTGGTTTGCATTAACTGGCATTGGACTACAATAGCACTTTTACCCTAATTTGTGGCACTTAAACAAACAATAGAATGTCATTTCTCCTTCTGTTGCTGATCTTCATGTCGTTTACACTCTGAATACTGTTGTCCAAGACATCACAAATTGCTGTTCTAACCTGATTGTTTTGTTGTTGTCTGATTGTTTTGTTGTTATCTGTTTGGCATATCCTCTGTGATGTAGTTATATTACATCTATGACTGCAGCTTCCCAAATATAGTTGGTTAAGATGTTGCGATGATACGGAATTTACTGCGGAGCCAAGCTGGTTCGGTAAAAATGGTTCCTTCTAAATATTTGTCAAAAAGCAGCGCAGTTTTGGCGAAGGAATCAAAAGAACTGCAGGAGGTGAAAGATACAAGATACCAAAGATGTGATGCTGAATATAAAGTAGAAAGAAAGGATGGAGGCAAGGCACATAAAAGCCTGATGAGCAGAGTGACTGAATGCTTTTGAGAGAAAGCAAATGTGCAAAAAGAACATATGAAGCAAGCAACTTCAGCTGGTCGAAGTTCTGCATATTTATTGATACTAACCAGTAAGAATCAGATAACCTTGAGTACATGATCGCGTTGTCCTAGATCCAATTTTGGTTTCTCATGATGCTTAGCCTCATTTTTAGGAATTAGGGATAATTTGAAGGGCTCGACCTAAAAACTCAGTTGTGCCCTACTCTCTCTACTAAAACCCACAAGCTTGACACATGGGATCTCTACAAAATAGGGATGTGTGATCCATTAAATATGGTTCAAAAGTCATTACAAAACTGGATGTGTGTGCTGGTGCTTCATAATGGAAAATTCATTACTATAATGAGAGTAATGAAGTTTTCTTGCTAATTTGTTATAGTAATTGCACATAATTACTTTCATTAGGGAAATTTCAGGGACTTCTTTCTCCCTCATGTTTAAAGCTATCGGAGTGAAACTTGCTACAATTGTACAACAGACTTACCACTGTTAGTCCCCCAAATTTCAGAATGTTTCACTTATCCACAAATTTTAGGGCATTTTCAAAGTGTTAAGCTTACTTGTCTGAATGTATCTCCCTCTACGTTCCGCCTCGTAGCTTAAGATCAGCCGGGGATGCATTGTTCTCAGTCCCACCAGCTTCGCAAACACAACTGGTGGGGATGAGGGACAGGGCCTTCTCAGTGATGAGCCCCCCACCTGTGGAACTCACTCCCTGGCGAAATCAGATCGGCATTCTCCCTCCTTTCTTTCAGAAGAAAACTAAAGACGTGGTTGTGGAACCAGGCGTTTGGCTAAAGGTTATAATGACACTGAACATTGAATCTGACCTTGTGATTATCGTAATGGAAAAGGCTTTATGATTGTGTAATTAATGTTGTTTTTAATAATTTGACTTATCTTCTTATTATATTGTAACATTGTTATCTGAGTCCCCCAGGGTAAACATGATCTAAATAAATAAATGATAAACAACATTTTAAATAAACTATAAGAGCTTTCTACTTGAATTTTCTATACAATGCACAAGATAATCAGGGCATCAATCTCCAGAAGGTTCAGAAAGATTCACACATCTACAGATTTTTGGGGATTTTTAAAAGTTTACACAAAAACAATTTATCCTTGCAAAAAGCAACAGCAATCCCCTTGAATGCCTGACTGTCTTTATGATACACAACCACAGAACTTCAACTTAGCACAGATTTACTACTATTACTTACTTACTTTCATCCTCTTTGTAGATTCAATAATTTTATTAATTATTATTATTATTAGACTGACTCTAAATGACTGGTGCCATCCATTGTGGCTTTCTGATGCTGAGCATTACATTCTGGGGAATGTAGTTGAGGGCAGGGCCTTTTGCATTCTTTGCCACAGGGGGCCTCACCTTCCCAAACTACATTTTTTTATTATTAAATTTTAATGCATATAAAAAGAAGATAAAAACTACATTTAAGATAGCTGTCTTCTCAGACTCCTGCCCATTAACTTTAGTCCTGCCCACAGTGCCTTCCTTATGGCAATTGGACCAAAGGTAAAGGATTGGTTTTTAAAGCACTTGATGTTCTCTTGGTTTTATCAAAGTTGCTTAATATTTATACTGAAAATTAAACTGACCTTGGGAGGTATCCAAATGTTACACAAACGAAATTTCGAAATCCCCCACCTTTCCTGCATATTTCTAATATCGATTTGTATGCATGAATTTGATCCGAAATAAGGATTTAAAAAGAAATTATGCACAACCATACTACAAACAGTTTACAACAAGCCTAACTTCTAAAGCAGTTTTCTGGTTTGAAGTTTTTGTTGTTGTTTATTTGTTCAGTCGCTTCTGACTCTTCATGACCTTCCCATACCTTGGGAAGTCTGACTTGGCCACGGTAGTCCATGCTCTAGTTACATCTCGAATAGACTACTGCAACACTCTCTACATGGGGTTGCCTCTGAAGACTGCTCGGAAGCTGCAATTAGTCCAAAGCTCGGCAGCCAGGTTACTAACAGGAGCGGGGTACAGGGAGCATACAACTCCCTTGTTGCACCAGCTACACTGGCTGCCAATTTGTTTCCGGGCACAATTCAAAGTGCTGGTTTTAACCTACAAAACCCTATACGGTTCCGGCCCAGTTTACTTGTCCGAATGAATTCTCCCCTATGAACCATCAAGGACATTAAGATCCTCCAGAGAGGCCCTGCTCTCGATCCCGCCATCTTCGCAAGTGCGTCTGGTGGGGACGAGAGACAGGGCCTCCTCAGTTGTGGCCCCTTGGCTGCGGAACTCCCTCCCAAGTGATGTTAGATCTGCCCCCTCCCTGTTGTCCTTCAGGAGGCGGGTGAAGACTTGGATGTGGAACGAGGCCTTCCCAGAATAAACTGAGATTGATTTCAATCTGAAATGGATGACCACTTTTTTACACCGAGCTGAATGTGGTTTTAATGACAATGTGGCTTTATGTATCTTTATTTTTATGTAGGAGGTGAGAAGGTCGGGGTACAAAATTTTTAAATAAATAAATAAATAATGCCAGAAAACTAACCTCATGTCAGTCTCATATTCAGGTAACGTCTCAAGGAAATAATTTTGCCATGTTGTTGTTGTTTATTCGTTCAGTCACTTCCAACCCTTAGGTGCCCTCTTGGATCATCCTGGGCCAGAGCTCCCTGTTGGCCGTGGCCACCCCCAGCTTCTTCAAGGTCAAGCCAGTCCCTTCAAGGATACCATCTATCCATCTTGGTCGACCCCTCTTCCTTTTTCCTTCCATTTTCCCCAGCATCCTTCTCTTTTCTAAGCTTTCCTGTCTTCTCATTATGTGGCCAAAGTACTTAATCTTTGCCTCTAATATCCTTCCCTCCAATGAGCAGTCAGGCTTTCTTTCCTGAAGTATGGACTGGTTGGATCTTCTTGCAGTCCAAGGCACTCTCAGAATCTTCCTCCTGCACCACAGTCCAAAAGTATCTCTCTTCCTTTGCTCAGCCTTCCCTAAGGTCCAGCTCTCACATCCGTAGGTTACTACGGGGAATACCATTGCTTTAACTATGCGGATATTCATTGCCAGGGTGATGTCTCTACTCTTCACTATTGTATCGAGATTGGTCATTGCTCTTCTCCCAAGAAGGAAATGTCTTCTGATTTCCTGGCTGCGGTCTGTTATCAGTGCCTAATATTCCTCTTATTGACTCATCATGGATGCTGCAATTTTTTGAGGCTGGTGTTTCTCGATGCTTTACTTTTTTCTGAACTCTGAAAATGATTGCCAACACAAAGCAGGAAGAAAACTCCTCCAACCTTTTTTTAATGATGAATGTTCTGCTTCAGCATTTCTTTGTACACTACATTTAATACTTTAAAAGGGCATTTAACTGTTATGAGGCATAAAATCAATCTTGATTATTATGAGGAATAAAATCTCAGCATTTTACAGAGACAGTAAAACTTTCCAGAAAAAAAAGATTTTTTGGTGAAAAACTAAATGAAGATGAAAGAATAATAAATGATGGCCCAGAAAGTTTAATTGATCTGAATGCTCCTGGCAGGATCTTTATCCAAAGAGCATGTCTGTGATTGACCTGCAATTTGCTTCGGCTGCAGTGATGCTGAAAGCATTGCTATGTGTGAAATCTCATCCAGAATTTCATTTGGGTCCAACCCATAATTTGATCCACTCCCTTGTAATGTTGTAAATATTATGAAAAATTGAGGAGAACATATTGCTTATTTATGTCTTACATTTATTGGTTACAATTCCACAAAGTACATCGTGGTTTGGTTTTATTAAAGTTTGAAATTGGATTTTCAAAGTATTATCATAAAAAAGGAAGAAAGAAACAAAAGGAAAGAGGAGAGAGAAAAGAAGGTGGGAGGAGGACACAGAAATGTATAGGTTACAAGGACAGGTTAAACATATTTATTTTATTTATTTTATTTATTTATTGTTGGGCTTCTATGCCGCCGCTCCTGGGAGGCTTGGGGCGGCTCACAAGCACCGGCTAAAACAGCATATTAAAACAATTAAAACACGGCAGAGTAAAACACAATATAAAACAAACGAAGTTAAAAGCCTGATGTGAAGTGCACAACACAGCAGGTACCAAAATTACAAACATTTCTGACCACACTTCATACACTTTCTTGAATGTGCATAGGAAATATAGATGTGTAGCTTTTTAAAAATTATGTCGGAAAAGACTTGAGAACATACAGTGTTCCTTCACTTATTGTTGAGATTACGGTCCAGGACCTCCCGCAAGAAGTGAAAAACCACAATGTAGTGATGCTCTATTTAATTTAATATTTATTCATTATTTTATTTATTATTTATTTATTTACTTTATTTATATTCCGTTCTTCTCACCCCGAAGGGGACTCAGAGCGGATTACAGATGCACATACTTTAGCAGACAATTCCTGCTATTTCACAAACACACATATAAACGAACAGAGGCAAACACTGGCCACCAGGGGAGCTGACCCACTCTTCATCTCTCAGCATTTCCAGCATCCCTTGTTGTTCTTCCACATTCCTGGAGTCCTTTAATGGCCTCATAATTCAGTCAAAATTTGCCTCCCCACTTAATGTGGTACCTTGATCACCTACTTGAAGGATGCAACTGTCTTTCGGGCTGCAAAGGTCGACAGCAGGCTACACTTAAAGGTCGAGCACCCACCTCGACACTGGCAGGCCTCAAACTCATGACCTACTGGTCAGAGAGATCTTATGCAGCTGACACTTAGCCAGCTGTGCTACATTCCCGGTAATTTTAGTAGTTATACACTATTTTAAGTCTTTATAAACTTAAAATAAAGTAATGGAAAGGCCCTTCAAGACTGGAGGGAGGACTGAGGAGGGAAAGTGTGTTGGAGAGCGGTGGCAGCAAAACCCCACAAAACAGCAAAAATACCATGATATATATTTTAAATTAATATTTTTTAAAATCCGCGAAACAGCGAGTCCACAATAAGCGAACCGCAAAGTAGTGAGGAAACACTGTACTGCAAGTTGCTTCTGGTGTAAGAGAATTGGCTGTCTACACTGACTTAGGTGATCCCTTGTAGCCCAAGGGTGATGGTCATCCAAGTGCAGTGTCTTGGCGGTGGGTCCATAGGTGACTGGGGAGTCCTATTCTTGATCGACATGTTCTCCCACAGTGAGGGCATTGGTTTCCAGGTAGAAGATGGTCCTGGTCAGGGTTGGCTTGATGCACCTTCCTCTTTGCACGTTTCTCCCTTTTGCCCTCCACTCGTGCCTCTTCAAATTCAACAGCGATGGTCACAGCTGACCTCCAGTTAGAGTTCTTAAGGGCCAGGGCTTCCCAGTTCTCGGTTTCTATGTCAGAAACGAAAGGAGAAGCCTTGCCTTTGTTTCTGTTTGTGTGTCTCATTGTATTGTAACAAGGCATTGAATATGGTGGTATCTGTTTACACTGTAATCCCTGCTGGGAGAAGGGCGGAGTTTAAAATTATTATTATTATTATTAATATTATTTACCATTGTAAATCCCTCTCAGACCCCTTCTACAATGCCATATAAAATCCAGATTATCTACATTGAACTGGATTATATGGCAATGTAGAGTCATATTGTCAAGGACTTTCATGGCTGGAATCACTGGGTTGTTGTAGGATTTCCGGGCTGTGTAGCCATGTTCTAGAAGCATTCTCTCCTGGCGTTTTGCCTCCATTTGTGGCAGGCATCCTCAGAGGTCGTGAGGTCTGTTGGAAACTAGGGAAGTGAAGTTTTATATCTGTGGAATGATGTCCAGAGTGGGAGAAAGAACTCTTGTCTGTTGGAGGTAGTGTGAATGTCTCAGTTGGCCACCTTGATTAGCATTTGATGACCTGACAGTTTTTAGGCGTGCCCTGGTACTGCCTGGGGAAATTCTTTGTTGAGAGATGATTAGCTGTTCCTTCTCTGGAGTTCCCTTGTGTTTGAGGCATAGGTGCAGGCAAAACAACCTAGTTTCATATTATCTAGTTCAAAGAAGATAATGTGGTTTATTTGCTGTGATAATATGGATTATGTGGCAGAGTAGAAGGGTCCTCAATCACTCAACTTACAATTCCTCCTCCTGTTTCTGTATCAAACAAGCAATCTTTGTACATGGTACATATTTGTGGCATTTTTAATCACTCCTTCTGGTCTATGGAAATCCTATTGGCAGTCCTGTGTATCCTCTTCCCAATGGTGCAGAATCATTACATCAATTGCAGAATGCGTTAGTACTTGTGCTGGAAGAACTGCTGACCAAAAGGTCGGTGGTTCAAATCCAGGGAGTGGTGTGAGCTCCTGTCTGTCAGCTCCAGCTTCTCATGCGGGTATACGAGAGAAGCATCTCGTATAAACAACCAGGAATCCCCTGGGCAACATCTTTGCAGACGGCCAATTCTCTCACACGAGAAGCAACTTGCAGTTTCTCAAGTTGCTCCTGACATAAACATTATTTTTCCTCCAGATCAGACCTGGGCAATTGCCGGCCCTTTGGACTTCAAATCCCAGAAATCCTAGCAGCTAGTAAACTGGCTAGGATTTCTGGGAGTTGAAGTCCAAAACACCTGGAGGGCCAGCAATTGCCCAGGTCTGCTCCAGATCATTGGTTATCCCATGCCTTCTCTCATATAACTCTGGCAGAAGGCCAAGACCTGCCTTTGCAGTTAAAACAGCTTGTACTAAAAGCAGTTTTTAATATAGGTGCCTGATGCCTTTAACACCAATTTATTTTAATTTCAATTGCAGCGAAAGTGATTCCATGTTTTAACTAATGCCTTTCATGTTTTAGCCCATATTGGTGCATTGTTATGACCTGCCTTGAGTCCCATTTGGGGCAAGAAAGTCAAATGCAATAAATTACTGTAGTAAGTGAAGAAAAGGTTAATCTGGTTGGGGAAGAATGAGGCGTCCAAGACCACATGCATATATCACACTTGGACTCATCCCAATGGTGTCTAATACTACCTGTGATTTTATTGCTTTTATGTAACCGTTGCGTTTTATACAATCTTAATCTTGCCGAATGACTGTGATCTCGGTTGTATGTAACCCGCCCCGAGCCTGCTGGAAGGAGCGGTATACAAGATCGAGGAAATAAATAAATAATATGGTTACTTTCATTGGCCACAATATATTAAAATAGATAGCCCTCTCTCCCATCAAGTAGAATTCACCTTATTTGTTTGTTTATTTTGCTGTGTTGACCATGCAGAAGAGAAAAGTTTTCTGCTGACTCTATGCCATAAAGCGGTGTGTTTTTTTGGAGTGCTTAAAGTTGAGATACTGCCCACCTTGGAGCAAACCACGACCCATTTCACATTTTACTGAGAAGTGTGGCTTGAGAAAGGCCAAATTCCGTAGCTTCATCCGTCTTAGAGATGTCCTCATAGCATCTGGTCAAAGTACACGGTTTTTTAAATGTCAGCCAGCCATATCTCCTCTTTATATTGGTCATCTCTCTTGCACCTAAATAAGTACTTTCATTTATCGCTCTCATCTGTCCTTGTAGTTTTGCCAGGTTTGGGGATGCTGAATTTTCCCCTGAGGTTTCAATGCTCATCCCTCTGCTCCAAAATCTTTATGCTTAGGATAGAAGAGGACTGCGTTTCAGGAAGAAACGGCTGTCACAATATATCACAGACATAAATGCATCTAAGCTTTCCGAAATCAATGATCTTAACCATACTACACTTTAGTTTGGGTTATGGACAATATTTTTTGTGCACAATTGCAGTGTTTAGACGATAGACCAATGAAAGAGTGCAGGTCTGCACAACCGTATGCACTACGAGATGGGCCAATCCTTCTGTGAGAATATTTAATGCAAATCCCATCTTGTTCTCAGCTTTATTTATTTACGTATTTATACCTCACCTTTCTCACCCCAAAGGGTACTCAGAGCGACTTTACAGAATACATATATCCAGTAAACATTCAATGCTGATTATACACTTAACAAGAGCAGACAAACAGAGGTAAAGGCAGTTGTTGCCATCTTATTTCCGGCATCTTGGAGGCTGTTCTCGACTCCGGCCATGGGGGGTGCTGTTGCTCCATCTTCCATGCCGAGGAGCTTTCTTCCAATTGATGTCCTTAAAATCAAGTTTCTGTATCTGATTACAACACTTTTAAGTTAAAATGACCATCACAACTGCTATATATGCTATATGTTCTATACACCTTATTGAGCAGCCTCTTCTCAAACTTGTTTGCACCCCTCCCAAAATGAGACTAGAAGTATTTCTAGTTGTTGCTTATGATGCTTGTTTTATTATTGTTTATGATGTTGTTTTTATGTAGATTTAATATTTTGTTTGCCTTGTTTTAACTGTATGTTGTTTTGGGCTTGTCCCCATGTAAGCCACCTCGAGTCCCTTTGGGGAGATGGAGGCGGGGTATAGAACTAAAGTTCTTCTTCTTCTTAAGGATGCCTTTATTATCTCCACGCTAAAAGTGGTACCTATTTATCTTCTCGCATTTCCGCTTTCAACCTGTTAGGTGGGCAGGTGAGCTGGGTCTAATGGTATGTACTCACCCTGAGCCGAGATCGAACTGCTGACCTTTCGATCAGTAGGATTTTTTTTGGCAGCATAAGCTTACTCTGCTAAGCTGGGCCCCGAAGTATGCATTTCTAACCACTTCATCTCACTAGAGGAAAAAATCCAGTTTCTGCCTCCTGCAGAATTCTGGGGTTTGTAGTTCAGTGAGGCTGTTAAAGGCTCCTCCCTAAACTACAAACCCCAGAATTCTGCAGTAGGCAGAAACCAGATTTTAAATAGATTTTTTCTCTAGTGTGATGAGGCCCTCCGAGTATACATTTGTTTGCTCATATAGGAAATGCTAATAAGAATAAGAGGAGGTCCCATGGCTAACAACAAAAGAAACCTGTGGCTGGTACCACTCAATGAAGCGTCCATCCCACTATTCTGTTTCTAAGAAAGGTAAACAGATATGTCTAGAAAACACACCATCCTTGACTATTTCATCCTCACTTGCTAGGATGAATAATGGCTATGTTGGGGGGGGGGGGGGTTCACCATTGTTGGGAAAAGGACTATTTGGAGAGTATGCTATAAAATGGTTTTCAGTACAGATGGAGAAGGTTTGGGGGGATAATAATAATAATAACAACAACAATTTTATTTTTGTACCCTGTCTTCATCTCCCTGAAGGGACTCAGGGTGGCTTACATGGGGACAAGCCCAACAACATAATTTTTTTTTCATGTCAGAAGCGACTTGAGAAACTGCAAGTTGCTTCTTGTGTGAGATAATTGGTCGTCTACAAGGACGTTGCTCCGGGGATGCCCAGATTTTTTTTGATGTTTTACCATTCTTTTGGGAGGCTTCTCTCATGCCCTCACATGGGGAGCTGGAGCTAACAGAGGGAGCTCATCCGCACTCTCCTCGGATTGGAACCTGCGACCTGTCGGTCTCCAGTCCTGCTGGCACAGGGGTTTAACCCACTGCGCTACCGAGGGCTCCATAATTAAAATGGCATGTTAACTTTCAATAACAGCATCATAAAACAATATAAAAACAACCAAATATATTACACAATATAAAACAATGAACAACAACAACCAATGGCCTGGAATAGTGACAGTTTCTGATCTCGGGTGGGCGGGCTGATGCAATAAATTGTGAGGAGAGGGCTAATGGATAAAGTGCAATGTTGGAGGAGAGGGCTAATAGATAAAGTGCATCCCGAGCCTGTATATAAAATTGAAGTAATAAATAAATAAATAATAAATAAAATAAAGTTCCCTTGACATTAAGTCTTGTCATGTCCGACTTGGGTATGGTGCTCATCTCCATTTCTAAGCCGAAGAGCTGGCGTTGTCCATAGACACCTCCAAAGTCATGACTGCATGGAACGCTGCATGGAACATACAAATAACAGATGATAAAATTAGGGATAGGGCAATAAGGATGGAATACTATAACTCTAAGCAGGGAACAGTAGAAATGTGCAGGAACCTGATTTTAAGTCATAGCGGAGGGCCGGAAATTCCTGAGGAATTTCCTAATCAAAGGCACAGTGGAACGTCCATGTCCTTTTTTCTTTGCGAAAGATGGACAAAGAGGATGCCAATCTCCTTTATTGAACAAAAAGTCTTCAGAAAGGTAGATGAAATTCTGTATTCTTTAGCTGCTGCTTCCCCAATGTGTGCAAATAATGTTTCCGCAATCTTCTTTTCCACTATTACTTTCCCTGAATGTAATGTGTTTGTGTGTGTACAATCAGCCTCTTCAGCAGCTGCTTTGGAGAGCCAACGGTAACTCTTCTGCAATGATTCCAGTTGACAGCTACAGAGCAAGCCTGTGCTGAAGTGCTCGGTGATTTCGGCATCATCCCTTACCCCCAGCTGGAGCAATCAAAGGAATTCATTGCAAAAGACCAAGGCTTGTCAGTCCTCAGCTAACCTATTAGCAGAGGGCAAAGCCGCAGTTGCTTAGGAGACATGGAAGGCATGGCTCGCAAAGAACTGGTGCTGGAGTTTGACATGTGATGTCTAGAGACGGTTTTTATTGACAACCCCTTTCCTCATTGAGGAAGCTGCTGGTGTTGTGTTGTACCTGAGAACATATAACATGTAACATTTTTTAATTGGTTGTGATGAACAGAAATCATATATGTTTTGGGAAAGGAGGATAGCAATTGAACAAGTGGGACCTTCTGCCCAATGTTTACTATATGAAATGCTGGCCGGTGATGTCCTTTTCCAGGAGACTCATAGAATCATAGAGTTGGAAGAGACCTCATGGGCCATCCAGACCAACCCCATGTCAAGAAGCAGAAAAAATGCATTCAAAGCACCCCTGACAGATGGCCATCTAGCCTCTGTTTCAAAGCCTCCAAAGAAGAAGTCTCCACTACACTCCGGGGCAGAGAGTTCCACTGCTGAACAGCTCTCACAGTCAGGAAGTTCTTTCTCATGTTCAGATGGAATCTCCTTTCTTGTAGTTTGAAGCCATTGCTCCATTGCATCCTAGTCTCCAGGGCAGCAGAAAACAAGCTTGCTTGCTCCCTCCTCCCCCCTCCTCCTCCCTAGGACTTCCCCTCACATATTTATCCATGGCCATTACGGGTGGATATCTCCGGTTTAAAATACTTTGAAATCCGTTATTTTTTGTATTTAAAATTAATTTTTTGACCCTCAGGGCCCAACCCGGAAGTGTAATTTCTATACCAAACCTGAGCTGCCATTTTTCTAAAGGTCACGTAATTAGGTCGTTTTCCCCCCTCTCAGTTCTCAACTAGCAAGAGGAGACTGGAAGGCAGCAGCCTCTCCTTTCTCCTCTCGCCAGCTGAGAGTAAGCCTTACTGCGGTTTATTTCCTTTGGCAGAGGAGGGGGAGGAGCATCAGTGCACCCTCCCCTGCCAAAGGAAATAAACCGCGCCAGCCAAAGCTTGGCTGGCTCGGTTTATTTCCTTTGGCAGGGGAAGGGGAAGAGCGTCAGCCCCTCCCCCTCCCCTGCCAAAGGAAATAAACCGGGGCAGCCAAGGCTTGGCTGGCCTGGTTTATTTCCTTTGGCAGGGGAGGAGGGGGCTGACGTTCCTCCCCCCTCCCCTGCCAAGGAAATAAACCACAGCAAACCAAGGCTTGGCTGCCATGGTTTATTTTCCTTGGCAGGGGGGGGGGCTGACGCTCCTCCCCCTCCCCTGTCAAGGAAATAAACCGCAGCAACCAAGGGCTGATGCTCTCCCTTCCTCCCTCCCTCCCTGCCCCTCCCAGCATGATGCTTCTGAGCTCAGGGAAGGGGAGGGAAGAGAGGAGAGCAAGCCCTCCATTCTAGCCTCCCAGCTAGTGTAAGAAATAATAATGAAAATTCGTAATTACGTTTCAATTACGAAATTTATTTAAAATTTTTCAGAATAATTTCTATAATGACCCAGCAAGGGAAATTCCCCCACGAGTTTAGCATCAAAATTTTCCTGGATCAACCACCCCTAATAGCTATCATGTCTCCTCTCAGCCTTCTTTTCTTCAGGCCAAATATGCCCAGCTCTTTAAGCCACTCCTCATAGGGCTTGTTCCCCAGACCCTTGATCATTTTAGTCACACCATTCCAAAGAGTTACTCAATCAATGTATGACTCTCCAGAAGATACTGAATTGCAACCTCCAGCGTTCCTCACCAATGTCTGTTATTCCTTTCACTGCTGGGAGCTGCAATTCAAAAACATCTGGAAGGCTGAACAATTCCTGCCCTTACACAAACCTCAACAGTAGTCCTACTTAAAGGAGAAATATTGTGATCTTTAGGGCTTTGGTTAATTGTGGTGAACAAGTTAATTCCTGGGTTGTTGTAGGTTTTTCGGGCCATGTTCTAGAAGCATTCTCTCCTGAGATTTTGTCTGCATTTATGGCAGGCACCCTCAGAGGTCGTGAGGTCTTTTGGAAACTAGAAAAAATGGATTTATAGATCTGTGAAGTAATGTCCAGGGTGGGATAATATATAAACCCAATTTTCCTAGTTTCCAACAGACCTCAAACCTCTGAGGATTCCTGCCATAGATGCAGGCGAAATGTTAGGAGAGAATGCTTCTAGAACATGGCCATATAGCCCCCCCCCCCCAAAAAAAAACCAAAAACCTACAGCAACCCAGTGATTCTGACCATGAAAGCCTTTGACAATACAAGGTAATTCCCTTCAATGTGAGATTACCATGTGCTTATACGAGGATGGGTCAAAAAGTAATCCCTCCATCACTCTAACTTTTATTTCTTTCCCAGCTACTGGACTATCTGCATGATATGATAGAGGTAACCTTACTCTACTGATATAGTTGGTTCTTTTTCCAGTTGACTGATTAGAACCATGAATTTGAAGCTAAAAGAAAGAGCCATCATTAAATTTCTGGCAAAAGAAGGTTGCGTACCTAAAGAAGTCCATAATCGCTTGAATAATGTTCCTACTGACTTTTACCTGTTTGGACCTCTGAAAGACAACCTATGTGGTTTCAGATTCAATGACTTGAATGAGGTTAAAAGAGCTTTAAAATAATTGGTCATGAAGCCAAACCCTGAGTTTTTCCAAAATGGTTTTGATGCCTGGGTTAAACAATTGCACAATGACTCGATTTAATGGTAGTTTTGTGTAGATGATAGTTCGGGCTATGCTCTGTAGCAATTACTCTGTTATATGTCCATTCATAATGTTTTTATGGCACCAGAGGCAACAAATTTTGACCCATGCTCATATATTAAGATAAACATGTGATGCAATATTTTCAGTGCTGGACTAAGGCTGGAACTATACTGCTATATCATGTAGTTTGGAACAGAAATATATGATGAGTTTAAATCCATATAATGTGGTTCCATGCAGTTAAGCAGCATTCCATGGATCAATACTGACCAATCCTCTTGTTTCCGCAGCTACAACAAGAGTATTCCTCTGGAAATCCAAATTGGATGGTCCCCCATGGTGGTATTCCTTCAAGGACAAACCAAGAATGGGCAACTTGGAAGTCCCTGAAAAGACTTAGAAGTGGAGTGGGCAGATCAAAAGTTGTTGTTCATTGGTTCAGTTGTTTCCGACTCTTTGTGATCTCATGGACCATCCCACGTCAAAGCTCCCTGTCATCCGTCACCACCCACAGCTCCTTCAAGGTCAAGCCAGTCACTTCAAGGATGCCATCCATCCATTTTGCCCTTGGTCGGCCCCTCTTCCTTTTTCCTTCCATTTCCCCCAGCATCATTGTCTTCTCTAAGCTTTCCTGTCTTCTCATGATGTGGCCAAAGTACTTCATCAGTGTCTCTACTATCCTTCCCTCCAATGAGCAGTCAGGCTATATTTCCTGAAGTATGGACTGGTCGCGATCCATGGCACTCTCAGAGCTTTCCTCCAGTACCACAGTTCAAAAGCGTCTCGCTTCCTTCACTCAGCCTTCCCTATGGTCCAGCTCTCACATCTGTAGGTTACTACGGGGATGTCATGCCCCAGCCTGACTCCATAGCCAAGCCAGACAGAAGCCATGTTAAATCCAAGTTGCCAGCCAGGTCTGAGAGAGAACCTTTGCAGAGGCCTCCGCGTCAACCAGCGGTCAAGGCTAGATGCAGCCTTATTTCTTCCCAACATGATAAGAAGCGCTGGGAAAGCAAAGCCTCGGGATCCCCCCTTCCTCCAGGTGCAGCCGTTAATGAGCTGACATATTTGCCTTCCTCGGAAGGCTTGGGATAGTCAGGCCCACAAACTGTTCCTGGGAAAGAGTTGCGCCGAAGTCTACGCCTCCAAGGCAAAAACAATGAGAGACCTATTTAAGTTGGTTCCCGTTGGCGCTCGGGATTCCGCGCCAACGTTCAGCTTTCCTTGTCAAGCTCCAGGGAAGTCAAGTCCAGGACCAGGCCTCAGAGCCTCCACGTGACAGTACTCAAGTATTCAGCCAAGCCATCGTTTACCAAGGACTTATCCCGGATTTTAGCCCATTGGGGTTTCAAGACTATTTCTTCATTTATTGGATCTTTGAACTCTGTTGGAACTATTGCCTTGCAATACTTGGATGCTGGGAGCATCAGTGGACTATATTTTTATCTCCTTCCCTTTCTCTTACTTATTCTAAATAAAGCATTTAATCACGGCTGCTTCGTGGTGGTTTACTGAGAGATCCTCCAGGTCTAGGTTGCAACAGGGGAATACCATTGTTTTAACATTGCTTTCTTCATTGCCAGCAGATCAAAAGACAACCTGGCAAAATGGCACAACCTAGAAGAATCCTCCACCTTGCGCGACTGTGGAGCAAAACAAAAAAAATCTGCATCTGTATGCTTGCCCACAATGCCCTGCCTCATGCACAGAGGAAGAACTATTTAAAGCTACAGACAATGTGGTCACTGTTGTCTGGTTTTGGTCAAAATTATTTAGCCACTTGTGCTCTTTCTATTTTTATCAGTTTTATACTTCTATATGCAATGTTTTTGACATGAAATAAATAAATAAATACCGACCATATAATGCAGATCAAAACTTTATTATTATTATTATTATTATTATATTTATACCCCACTTTATCTCAAAGCAGCTTAACACATATTATAGTGTTGATCCAACCCGAGACTCCAGGTGACTAGAATGTGGGTATTTGCTCAGAAATGCACTGAATGCCCTTGAGCAAAGTGATGCTTTCTCAGCACCAGAGAAAGACGATAGCAGACCCCCCTCTGAACATATCTGGCCAAGAAAACTCCATGGGAGGTTTGCCTTAGGGTCAGAAACAACTTGAAGGAGCACCACCACAACAAATATTTGTATGTTCTTTGGAGCACACAGTTCCATTGTCTGCAGCCAAAGTGGGTCAGAAGGGTAAGAGCAGATTGTGTAGCTCGGCTGCTTAGGCTACAGGTAAATTTGAAAAAGTAGATCTTTTTGTACAAGGGGAGGGGAAAATCCTCTATCAGAAAATAGATCGGAAAATTAGTACATCCAGATGGGTCTGACATCTCCGATTGTTTCATAAGGCCATTACACTTCATATATTGTGATTTTTTATAAACTGATGGATCTTTGTGGAGGAAAATACCGCCCAGAATTGGGGTGCACTGGGGATTTAGTTTTAATCCTCTTAACTTCATTACTCTGAAGTCATTAACTTTGTAAAACAATTGAAAGAGTTGTCATTCCGGCAACCTTGAGACAAAGGGAAGGAAACTCTCAAGAATTTCCAGACAAGGCACCTGAGTGGGTTTTGATGTGCATAAATAACACACATGAATATTCATGCTTTGTGTGTACTCGCTTGCTTGTGTGTGAATGTGCTTGCATGAGACCAATGTTAGGGGTAGTAGCAAGAATAAGAAGAAAAGAGTACATTTACAAAGTTAACGAAGAAAGAGCAATGTCAAGATTGAGATTGGAGTTACAAGCCAGGTTTAATGCAATTTGAGGTCAGTGCAAGTAAGATGGCATAACACAGCTGGTGGAAATTTATTTATTTATTTATTGGCCATATTTATATCCCGCCTTTCTCACCTCAGAAGGGACTCAAGGTGGCCTTACAACAGGCAGCAATTCGATGCCATACAGACATAAACTAAACAATTACAATTAAAGCCAAATATTTAAAACATGAAGTATTAAAACATCAATTAAAATCACACCATCCAAAATATAATCCAAGGCCGTTCCATTTGTCAGTCCTATCGATTCATGGTCACTTATTGCACTGCTTCAATTACTTGCCAAAAGCTTGGTCCCAAAGTCACATCTTAAGTTTTTTTCCTGAAGGTCAGGAGACAAGGGGCTAAACAAATTTTGCTGGGGAGGGAGTTCCATAGCTGAGGGGCCACCACTGAGAAGGCCCTGTCTCTCGTTACCACCAATTGAGCTTGCAAAGAAGATGGGACCGAGAGCAGGGCCTCCCCAGATGATCTTAATATTTGAGATGGTTCATAGAAGGAGAAACATTCAAATAGGTAAGCTGGGCCAGAACCTTTTAGGTCTTTATAGCAGAATAGATAACATGAAACTCCGAATGATGAACTTGGAATGGCTAGACGATGCTACTGGAAATAGATTTTAACAGGATGACACCAAAGACTACATGTTTTATTGCTTTTATATATGTTTTTATATTGTTATGTTAGTTGTTTTTAATCTCTTTTTTATGAATATATGGCATTGAATTTGTGCCAAACTGTAACCCACCTTGAGTTGCTGTATGGCTGAGAAAGGCAGGATATAAATATAATAAATAAATAAATAAAGCCAGCTCTTTGAATTGTGCTCAGTAGCAGACTGGCAGCCATTGGAGCTGATGTAACAGGGGAATTGTATGCTCCCTGTATGTTGTTCCAGTGGCAAATCTGCTTGCCACCCATTGAACCACTTGAAATTTCCAAACAGTGTTCAAAGGCAACTCCATGTAGAATGTGTGCAGTAGTCTATACAGGATGTAACAAGAGCATGGACCACCATGGCCAAGTCTGACTTCTCAAGGTAAGGGTGCAACTGGGACGCAAGTTTTAATTGTGCAAAAGCCTCTCTAGCCACTGCTGTTACTTGGGGTTCCAGACTCAGTGATGAATCCAGGAAAACTCCCAAACTGTGAACCTGTGTCTTCAGGGGGAGTGTAACCCCATCCAACACAAGTTGCAACCCTATACCTTCTTCGGCCTTATGATGGAACAGGAGTAGCTCTGTCTTGTCTTGATTCAATTTCAATTTGTTTGGCCTCATCCAAACCATCACAGCTACCAGGCACCAGTGCAGGACCTGAACAGCGTCCTTAGCAGTAGGTGGAAAGGAGTAATATAGTTGAACGTCATCTGCATACAGATGACATCAAACTCCAAAACTCCAGATGATCTCTCTCAGTGGCTTCATGTAGATATTAAAAAATATCTATGTGAAGTGAGCTCCTGACCATTAAGAGTCTAGCTTGATGTTGACCTATACAGCCCGAAAGACAGTTGCATCTGTCAAGTAGGAAATTTATGTATCACTTTATGCAGGGAGACTAATTTAACTAATTTACAATACCATAAAATCTTTCAGCAGTGTGGGTAAGAATGAGGAAGTACTCCATCAAGGACTCACAAGTGGACGGTGAAGCAGCAGCTCCCCCTGTGGCTGGAATTGAGCATACCTTCATGAAGCCAGAAAAGCTGGAATGTTAAATTGCCTCTGTGTCTGTCTATATATGTTGTATGTCTAATGGCATTGAATGTTTGTCATGTATACGTGCGTTGTAATTTGCCCTGAGTCCCCTATGGGGTGAGAAGGGTAGAATATAAATACTGTAAATAAACAAATAAATAAATAAATATGGAGGACAATACTGAACCCTGTGGGACCCCATAGGACAATGGCTACACGGCCAAGCAGGTGTCCCCCAACGTCACCTTCTGAGATCAGCCCTCCAGGAAGGACCAGAGCCACTGCAAATAGTACCTCCAAGCCCCATTCCCACAAGGCATCCCAGAAGGATTCTGCAGTCTATTTATTTATTTATTATTTACAGCATTTATATTTCACCCTTCTCACCCTGCAGGGGACTCAAGGCAGATCACAAAGCACATATACATGGCAAACATTCAATGCCATAGACCCACAACATATATATATAGACAGAGACACTGAGGCTATTTCACTTTCCAGCTTCATGAGGGTATGCTTTTTAAATTCCGGCCACCAGGGGAGCTGTTGCTTCACCATCCACTTGTGACAATTGAGTACTTCCTCATTCTTTTGCAAGCTGGAGAATGTTTCTGGCATAAAGTGCTTCCTAAGCCAGTCATTTCTGTTCGGCAAGCTGGAGGGCTCCTGGTGTGCCGTCTGTAAAGCTTTCTGCCCCCTTCCCCCCCTCCACTTCTGGCATCAGCTGGAAAAAATTTTAAGTGTGCCACGACTCAAAAAAGGTTGAGAAACACTGACATAAGCGGTACCTAAATTTCCTACTTGACAGATGCAACTGTCTTTCGGATGCAAAGGTTGACAGCAAGCTAGACAAATGGCTGGAAGCTCACTCCAACCTAGGCTGGCTTCAAACTCATAAACTCTTGGTCAGCAGTTATTTTAATGCAGCTGCCTACAGTATCAAAGGCCGCTGAGAGGTCCAGGAGAACCCACAGGGACACACTGTTGGTTCTAGAAAGAAGACCAAGGCTGTGGAAAAAGTAAGCCAAGGGATGAATCAGTGGATCCAGCCAGCAACTTTGGTTTCTGCTCTGGTTTCACAAAGGGAACTATCATTATGAGCCCCTGTGCTTCTAAATTTATCGGCGCAACTTGTTAATCTAGTCTTATTTTAAAACTGGGGCACCAATTGAATGATCCCTTTTTCTGTCCGACTACCTCTTGATTTATTTTTTCTTTTATTACTCGGAACAGTTGGTGCCTCCGAGATAAAGAAACTGAAGTGAACCCACCAAACTCAGTGGGACTTACATTTGGGTCAGAATGAATAGGGCTGCGTGATAGGTCATTCTTAAAATGCATACTTTTTCATACACTTTAACTTCAAAGCCATTCAAAAATATGGGGACGCAAAGGGGAGCACCACCTCCTTGCCGCTGAACCCTTAATCTGCTTGGAACAACATCCCCCCCGTCTTTAGCAAATTCCCTTGACAATTGATACAGGAACAGAATGGAAGATGGTAGGCTGCCGAACCAGACAGTCCCAGCAGCACACATAAAACAGAATGGCTTTCTTTCAGTGTAGTGACAATTTCCCAGCGTGAGGTATATAGCGCGGAAATGCCTCTGTTCTGTTGCCTTCCCTTTCAGGCACCTCTTTGTTTCCCATTGTATTCCCTGCTTCTCTCCTGAAAAGCATCTCTTGCGTTCCCTTTTGATACATACGCCCCCTTTCCCTTTCAGCCTTCTCATTGACCCTCCATCTGTTTCCTCTGTTGAACTTGAACCCCTGCTTGGGCAATCCATTATATGCCATCCGCACCCTCACTAGATATACACTTTCTCATTATACATTTCTGGCATGTTTGCTTGGAAAACTGCAAGGACGCAATCCTTATTGATGTCACTATATGTGTCACTGGGACATAGGAGGACATGATTATTTTTCAAGCTATGGTTTAGTCTTCATAATGGCCCAGGCCGCTAATATCTCACAAATTACAGTCCCCGATGACTTAAAGATAAGCTAATGATGCTGCATCCCAGGGATCACATCTGAAGAAGTCCTGTATATCCTCTAGTATAAGCTGAGTTTTTGGGCCCCTTTTTTAGGCTGAAAAAGCGCCCCTTGGCTTATACAAAACTCAAAGTTATTTATTATTTTAGTCTGTTGTTGTTATTATTACATTTATTATTTTACTCTATTTATTATTACTATTATTTGTGTATTTATTTATTTATTTACTTACAGCATTTATTATTTATTTATTTATGGTGTTTAGAGTAAAATAATGGAAATGTAATAATAACATTAATAATAAAGTAAAATAATAAATGCAATAATAATAACAATAATAATAGAGTAAAATAATACTCTCTCTCTCTCAGCATTACTTCGCAAATGAAGATTCTTAGGAAGGACTCGTCCCATGCTTTTTACAAGCGCATTGATTACTAAAAAGGCCAATCTGAGATAGGCAAGTTTGGTTGCAGAAAAAACAGCAGAAGGTCTCCTTGGGTGATGTTGTTTCCAAGTTGCGGTTCTTTCTGCATTGTCGTTTCTCTTCGAGACCCATTTGGGGTGTCTTCTCAAAAGAGGTCACAGCATTGTGGATAGTGCATCTCCATGCCTCCCGATGTGAGGCCAGGGTGGACCATTGATGGTGATCAATCTGGCCAAGCCTGAGATGTTGTTTCAGGGAGTCCTTATATCTCTTTTTGGGTGCGCTGACCCGTGGCGAGTTCACCATAGAGTAGTATCTTTGGGAGGCGGTGGACCTCCATCCTAGAGACGTGCCCTGCCCAGCCCAGCGCAGCTGTGTTCTCAATAGCATGGCCTCAATGCTGGTGATTCCTGCTTGCTCAGGGACAGCAACATTAAAATAATAATAAAATAATAAATGCAATAATAATAATAGAGTGAAATAATAAATGTAATAATAGTGATATAATAAATGCAATAATAATAGAGTGAAATAATAAATGTAATAACAGCAACAATAATAAATAAATTTATTATTTTATTTTATTATTAATACATTTATTATTTTACTCTATTTCTTATTTTTATTATTACATTTAAATTATTTTACTCTATTAATATTTTAATTACATTTTTATTTTACTCTATTATTATTGGAATGATATGTAAGCACTAAGTTTGTTTGATTAAAAATGGTTCAAAACTTGTCTAATGGGGGGGGTTGGTGTAATAGAATCTAAAGTCAATTCCAATTTTCACAAAAAAAAATGTTCAAAACTTTTCAAAACTTCTCAGACTTTCCAATCATTCGTTAATGGTTTCAAAGTGTTATTTGCCAGTTTCATTGGGTGGTCTTTATCCTTTGAAAGTAGTTGTTTTACTCCAGAAAAGGGGGCAGAAGGGAAGACGGGCCCTCCCTCCATCCCTGCTAGGTTAAAATCAAGGCTTAATGCATTTGCTTAAAACTGCTGTGCTTTCTGCAAGGGAATTTGCCTATCTCAGATTGGCCTTTTAGTCATCAACACGCTTGTAAAAAAGGGATGAGCAAGGAAAGGAGGGGGCACCACCTGGTCTCCATTAGCCAATCAGAAACCACGCGAGTAAGGGCAAAGAAGCCATCCGACGTCCCCCCACGACACTTACGCACCAGATACAAAAATGGCGCTGCAAAGTGTCGTAAAAGAAAGGGTTCTTCCGGGATCGCCGCGGCGATGCATATAAACTAGAAAGTCCCATTACATATGAATCCCTTCCGATTTCATTTAATTTTCATAACTTTTTTCTCATGCCTAATATGTAAGCACTAAGCTTGTTTGATTAAAAAATGGCTCAAAACTAGTTTTGGATGTCGGGGGCGCTGGTGTTTCGGATCTAAAGTCAATTCCGATTTTCACAGGAAAAAAAGTTCAACACTTTTCAAAACTTCTCAGACTTCCGAATCCTTCGTTAATGGTTTCAAAGTGTTATTTCCTGTTTCATTGGGTGGTCTTTAGTTTGAAAGTAGTTGTTTATTCCAGAAAGGGGGGGGCAAAGGGAAGAAATCCATCCACTCTGGTTAAAACTGCTTCTCTCGCTTAAGACTGACGTGGGAGGGAAAGGAATCCATCCACACTGGTTAAAACTGACATGGGAGAGAAAGGAAGGGAATCCATCCACACTGGTTTAAACCACTTTTCTCGCTTAAGAAGGATGTGGGAGGTGAGAGAGAAAAGAAAGGAATCCATCCATACTGGTTTAAACTGACACAGATCCATTCCATCCACACTGGTTTAAACTGACGCGAGAAAGAAAAAAAGGAATCCATCCAAACTGGTTTAGAAGGCTTCTCTGGCTTGAACCGAGGCCAGGGAACAGAAGCGGGGAAAAGTTGAATCATTTCCGACACACTTACTGATTCGTAAGAAAAATGGCGGAAAAAGCTTTGGAAGGGCAAAGGGACATCTGGTTTCCTTAAAAATTTGGAAATTGCTTCAAAAAGGAAATCTTTCCACATTTTCTCCAAATTACGAAGATTCTGAATGAACCTAGCCATGCCTAGTAAGCACATTTCCATTGAAGTAAGTTAAAATAAAGGTTTGATCAGAGTTGGACAGTCTTAACTTGCACCGGGAATGTGGCACAGCTGGCTAAGAGTCAGCTGCATAAGATCTCTCTGACCAATAGGTCATGAGTTCGAGGCCTGCCCGGGTCGAGGTGGGTGCTCGACCTTTAGGTGTAGCCTGCTGTCCAACTTTGCAGTCCGAAAAACAGTTGCATCTGTCAAGTAGGAGATAAAGGCACCACATTAAGTGGGGAGGCAAATTTTGACTGAATTATGAGGCCATTAAAGAACTCCAGGAATGCTGAGGAATGCAGAAGGAACCGCCTCGAGTCGCCTTCGGGCTGAGAGAGGTGGTAAAGAAGCATGGCAAATAAATAAATAAACAAACAAGGGACGCTGGGAACGCTGAGAGATGGGGAGTGCGTCAGCTCCCCCTGGTGGCCAGAGTTTGCCTCTGTTCGTCTATATGTGTGTATGTGGAAATGGCAGGGATTGTCTGCTAAGTATGTGTACCTGTAATCCACTCTGAGTCCCCTTCCGGGTGAGAAGAGCAGAATACAAATAAATAAAGTGTATAAATAAATAAAGTATGTTTTATGTAAATATTAAAAAACATTTAACCTACTGAGGCTTCAATTATTGGTATCTATTTTGATTTTGAAGTTTACTGTTAGCTGCTGCATTTCCCACCCTCAGCTTAGACTTGCGGAAATACATTTTCCCAGTTTTTTGTGGTAAAATTAGGTGCCTCGGCTTATATTCGTATAGGCTTATACTCGAGTATGTATGGTAAGATTCGAAACCATTCGGAGTCTTCATGGTTACAGCTTTCCTTCTGAGACACATGTACAACATTTATTTTGCCTCTCTCATGAGCCTTGAAGATTGTTTATCTGGACTTGGGAGTCAGCAGTCATTACATCTCCTTATTCCAAACAGAAGGCTTCTCTCTCTGCCTATTTTACCACAAACCCCAGCAAAATCAGAGAAATTTTAATCAGGTATTCTAGCTTCTTCCCTGCTGCCTTCTTTGCTTTTCAATATTGTGTTTTGGAGCATTTTCCATTTTCCACTAGAGGTTGGGGAGGGGGATAAACATCTTTGAAAAGGCAGCTTGCAAAGGCTAATGATTCTTTTAATCAACCTGACGTGTCCCACCCTGGATAATTAGTGCTCCTGGGAATATTTGCCTGGACACAATAATATGCAAATGTGTCAAAATGGCTAGGGAGAGGGAGTCAACAGGAGCCCATCGCAATAGTTTAACTCTTCTCTTCCAAGTCAGATCTGGCTTCTTTTCAAATGCAAAAAAAATAAATAAATGCTATTTGTTCTTCTTGGCTTTTTAAATTTTCTGATTGCTTTGGGAATGAGTAATTTTGTATTCATCCTTTTGTAGGCTACTTGCAATCAGGAAGGTATTTCACAATATGTTTAACATATTGTCTTCCCTTATTCGTGATGGGAGAAAGCAATTTTAAAGTGTGTCTAAGAGTGGGGATTGTGTATGTATCTTGTCCTTGGCAGTATTCTAAGTGCTGAACGTCTTGCTTCATTGGGAGAAATTCAATAACACAAGGCTGGATAAATTTACCATTTTGTTTGAAGTGTATGGAACCGGAACGCTTGTTCTTCATAGGCCCTTCTAGACAGGACTTATACCCCAGGATTTCATCCCAGGCTTTCTGTTTATTCCAGATTATCTGACAGTGCGGACTCATATAATCCAGTTTAAAGCAGAAAACCTGGGATCAGATCCTGGGATATAGAGCCTTTCTAGGATGCCAGTATGGGTAATGAGCTAAATCAAGAAAGCAACCAGAGGCCCAAAAAAGTGAAAGTGAAAAGAGAAAGTAATACAAACATACAGGAGTAGAAGTGCTATGGAAGTGTAAGGCATGATACGGGGGATAAAAATGCACAAAAGTTATGGTATTGATAATCCTATTTTACATGAACAACCTTGGATATGCAGATGATACCACATTGATGGCCAAAAGTGAGGGAGAGCTAAGGAGCCTTCTAACCAAGGTGAAAGCAGAAAATGCAAAAGCTGGATTGCAGTTAAACATCACAAAACCCAAGATTATGGCAACCAGACTAACTGCTAACTGACAAATAGAGGGAGAAAACATGGGAGCAGAGACAGACTTTGTATTTCTAGGTACAAAGATTGCTGCAGATGCAGATTGCAGCCAGGAAATCAGAATATGTTTCCTTCTTGGGAGGAGAGCAATGGCCAATCTCAATAAGAGAGTGAAATCAGGAGACATTGCCTTCTTGGGAGAAGAGCAATGACCAATCTGGATACAATATTGAAGAGTAGAGACATCACACTGGCAACGAAGATTCGCATAGTGAAAGCAATGGTATTCCCCCTAGTAATCTATGGGTTTGAGAGCTGGACCATAAGGAAGGCTGAGCCAAGGAAGTGAGACACTTCCACTGTTTTACACTGTTGTGCCTTGTTCCTGGCATGTTAGGTTTTAATCTATCTGTTTAGTCTATGTGTTCATTTAATGTGTTTTAACCTGTTTTAATTTGCTGTTCATATATGCTTGTGTGAGCTGCCCCGAGCCTTCCGGGAGTGGCAGCGCAGAAATCTAATAAATGAAATGAACTGAACTGAAATGAACTGTGGTGCTGGAGGAAAATTCTGAGAGTGACTTGGACCACAAGAAGATCCAACCAGTCCATGCTCTAGGAAATAAAGCCTAGTTGCTGCTCACTGAAGGGAAGGATATTAGAGGCAAAGATGTACTTTGGGCACATCATGAGAAGACAGCAAAGCTTAGAGAAGACAATGATGCTGGGAAAAATGGAAGGGAAAAGGAAGAGGGGCTGACCAAGGGCAAGATGGATGGATGGATGGATGGTATCCTTGAAGTGACTGGCTTGACTCTGAAGGAGCTGGGAGTGGTGATGGCCAACAGGGAGCTCTGGCCCAGGATGGTTCAGGATGGCATCGAGAGTTGGAAGCAACTGAACAAATAAACAACAAAAAAGCTCCATCTCCCTGAAGGGACTCAGGGCAGCTTACATGGGAACACCCCAACAACATAATTAAAATGGCATGTTAAAATTCAATAACAGCATCATAAAACAACATAAAAACAACCAAATATATAACACAATATAAAATATTGAACAGCAACAACCAACGGCCTGGATTAGTAGCAATTTATGATCTTGGGTGGGTGGGCTGATGCAATGAATTGTGAGGAGAGGGCTTATGGATAAACTAACTAACTAACTAACTAATTTTATTATTTATGAGTCGCCCTCCACAAATGTGCTCCTGGCGACTTACACAGCTTGGCACTTACAATACTAAAATATTAAAATATTAAAACATTAAAATATTGGAATAGACAGATTCCAGGTCACTAATTGTCACTTATGCATATGCTCTTCTAAATAGCCATGTCTTAAGTGCCGCCAGAAATGAAGGCAGGTCGAGGATGGCTCTTTGGTCTGGCAGCAGAGAGTTCCACAAAACAGGGGCCACAATGGAGAAAGATCTCTGTTTTGTGGATTCCAGATGAGCCTCTCTCAGACCCGGGACACAGAGAAGGTTCTCGTAGGCTGACCGTGGTGCTCTCAGATGGATAGGTGGTATCAGACAGTCTTTAAGGTATGTAGGACCCTGGCCCCGCAAGGCCTTAAATAATAAAGTGCAAATATTAGATGACAAAATTATGGATGGGGCAATAAGGATAGAACATTATAATATTATAATGGTATGCTTGAAGTGACTGGCTTGATTATGAAGGAGCTGGGGGTGGTGACAGCCAACAAGGAGCACTGGTCTGGGATAGTCCAGGAGGTCACGAAGAGTCGGAAACAATTGAACAAAGAACAAACAGCTCTGCATTTAAGCAAAACAATACATTTGACAACCACAACCTGATGGGGCTGATTGGAGTAAATTGTAGGTGTGATAATATGATGTATATACTTAGATTTATCATATTTTATCATATTTATTTACTTTCTTGTTATAAGTATCTTATTTTAGTATATCAGAACATCTGGACATCCCCTGGGCAAGATTCTTGCAGACGGCTAGTTCTTTTGCAA
The DNA here is from genome assembly GCA_030556195.1 of Anolis apletophallus. Lineage (NCBI taxonomy): Eukaryota > Metazoa > Chordata > Lepidosauria > Squamata > Anolidae > Anolis > Anolis apletophallus. The sequence goes on along the minus strand of JARBWK010000016.1, from coordinate 22,474,776 downwards.
TTTCAAAAGTTGCACCTGACACAAAAACAATCTTCTATGACAATTTTTTAAACAGCACATAATTATTTTTTAAAATCAACTTAAAATATATATTTTGTTAAAAAACACAATTATATTTAAAAGCACATAGTTGAACATGGGTAAAGCACATTCAATAAACTAAACATTCCTTCTTCAAAATCGGCATCCTCCATGTTTCTTTTCTCAGTTTGAGTGACGGAAGGAGTAGCCATTATTTCTTTGAGCACAAAGGAAGAAGGTTGTGTCCTTAGGGAAGTGTCTACGTGAAGAGCAAAGAAATGCAGCAAAGTATTGGCACCCCTGACAGTGGAGTCAGTGCACTGCTATCTGAAAAGGCATTTGAGAGCACAAGAATGATTTTGCATTTGAGCTGACCTTCAATTTCCATCTCAAGCATGACAAAAAAATTAGTGTGGTTTTCCTTTTGTGTTGGTTATTTGCTCCTTCTTTTCTCTTTGCAACTTGAAAGTATTGTGTTCCTCTCTTTTATTTATCACTTTAGAAAACCTTCTCTGAATATCGAGTGCCTCCATCAGTTGGCCTCTTTCTTAATCCTTCAACTTTCTGCATGACCTCTCTGACTGTCTGGAGGAGCAATCTGTTCCTGTTCCAGGCTGTTTCATACCTCAGTGATAGCCTGCTTACTCTCCTTCAGGGCTGCCAAGTACCAAGGTCTCTCCGTGTGACACATGGCTACTGTGTCAGTCACAGAGTCACAGAGTGAAACCAATACCTATAACCCTGCTGCTTCTAGTCCTTTAAAAGACCTCTGGACTGTAACGTTCGGCCTCTCCCACAGTTGCAGTTGCATGACGGAGTGCCCGTTGAGGCAACGCAAGTGGCTGAGAAGAAGTAAGAGGAATATAAATACTGTAAATAAATATTGTATTTTTTACAGTATTTATATTCTGCCCTTCTCACCCCACAGGGGACTCAGGGCAGATTACAATGCACACACACATGGCAAACATTCAATGCCAATCAGACATACAATATAGAGAGAGAGATACAGAGGTAATTTAACATTCCAGCTTCTGACTTCATGAGGATATGTTTGATTCCGGCTTGATTCCGGCTACAGGGGGAGCTGCTGCTTCACCGTCCATTTGTGACACCAAGTCCTTTGATGAAGTAAATCCTCATTCTTATGCACGCTGCTGGAAGGTTTTATGGCATCGTAAATTAGTTAAATTAGCCTCCCTGCTTAAAGTGATACCTACATTTCCTACTTCACAGATGCAACTGTCTTTTGGGCTGCAAAGGTCGGCAGCAAGCTAGAGTAATGGTCGGAAGCTCACTCTGACCAGAATGGCTTTGAACTCATGACCTTTCAGTAGTCATTTAATGCATCTGACTATCAGTTAATTGCACCACAGCCCGCTAGCTGATAGCATAACCAAATTGTGGGATATTCCATCTCATTTTCTTAGTTTTTCATGACTTTTTACATTGTTTAGATTTTCTAGGCCAAATTTAAAAAGTAGAGAATGTGGTTCAGATCAGTGAAATATCATACGTCTTGACCACCCAGGCTTTCCCCCAGGTACCTCTAACTCAGGCATGAGCAAACTTTGGCCCTCCAGGTGTTTTGGACTTCAACTCCCACAATTCCTAACACCTGGTAGACTGTTGGGAATTGTGGGAGTTGAAGTCCAAAACACCTGCAGGGCCAAAGTTTGCCTATGCCTGATCTAGCGTAAAGGTTCTCAGGGCCCTTCCAGACTGCCCTTTAATCCGAAACCTGTCTTGATTTTATCGGAGGCATCCAAACAACACTTCTGGTAAAAGTGAACTAATGTGGAGCAAACTAGAGTTTCCCAGTTTAATCTGCATTTATTAAATACCTCATCAGCTCTGGACCTTCATGAAAGATCTGGGTCTGATGAGGTTTTGGGCTTCTGGGGATTGACTTTCCTCAGTATCACTTTCCTCAGCCATCTAACACTTTTGGGCTTCTGGAGTCCAAAGATGTGAGAGGGTGCCCACCCACTTTCCCCAAGCCCCTTATTTTGCCCCTAAAACTTACCCAAAAGGGGCTAGCAGCCATGGAGCCTGTCTGATGCATACTCTTGCCTGGAGGATATGGTGACTCAGAAGGCAGGAGGGAGAGGAGGAGGGATTTTTCTCTTCTATCCTCCCATCTCTCTAGTTGCCATTTCCTCCAGCCAGGAGGACGCTACAGAAAGGCCCTGTGGTTGCCAGCCCCTTTTGGGTACATTTTAGGGGTGAAATCAGGGTCTTTGGAGTAGCTTCATGCCATCCTGATTTGACTCACAACGGCATATAACCTTTCCCCAGGGAAAGCCCAGGGCTTGGGTTGAGATTAGAAACAGCACAGAAGGGAGTATTTATTTATCGTATCAGGAGCAAACCAAACAGTTGTGTTGTATTTAAAAATACGCGCACACACACAAAGTTTGCAAACTTGGCATTATATTAAATGTCTTTTGGCAAGTAGCTGGCCACTTGGAGTGCCTCTGATGTTGCTATAAGAAGGTCCTCCATTGTGCATGTGGCAGGACTCAGGTTGCATTTCAGTAGGTGGTCTGTGGTTAGCTCTTCTCCACAATCACATGTCGTGGATTCCACTTTGTGGCCCCATTTCTTAAGGTTGGCTTTGCATCTCATGGTGCCGGAACGCAGCCTGTTCAGCACCTTCCCAGTCGCCCAGTCTTTGTTGTGCGCAGGAGGGAGTCTCTCATTTGGTATCGGCCATTGATTGAGGTTCTGGATTTTTAGCCTGCCACTTTTGGACTCTTGCTTGCTGAGGTGTTCCTGCAAGTGTCTCTGTAGATCTAAGAAAACTATTTCTTGATTTGAGTCATTGGCATGCTGGCTGATATCCAAACAGAGGGTGGGTCGGAGATGTCAATGCCTTGGTTCTTTCATTACAGGCTGCTATTTTCTGACGGATGTCAGGTGGCTAAGCAGTATAATTTCTCCAGCAGTATTTGGCATAGACATCCTATGATGATGCAGCATGTCTCCTTAAGAGTCACATCCACTATTTGAAACGGTGTGAGATGTATTCCACACTGGGCATACTTAGCAGCAGAGTAGCAAAGCACACGGGGAAATGTCTTCACTATATCTGGTTGCAATCCCCAGGTTGTGCCAGTCAGCTTTCATATGATATTATTTCTAGCACCCACTTTTTGCTTGGTATTCAGGCAGTGCTTCTTGTAGGTCAGAGAACGGTCCAGGATAACCGTTTCCTCATGGGTTTTTTGCTCTGTCTAGAAGCACTCAGGAAGCAGAGCCGTCAGAGAGTGTTTGACTCTGCCACTCTTTCCATTGCTTCCATGTTTGACAACATGCTATGCTAAGGTTCTCATGAGTTCATTCTCCCCACATTTCTGCTCAGTCCAAGGAATTTACTAGGGTTCAATTTATTTCAAATTTGGTAGAGGCATTCTTAGTGAATATATGAAGAGTCTCATAGCAAACAAGGCCACATAAAGCGATTCTATTTGTGTAGCTGTTTGGAATGGGGTCAATATGAAAATAGCAGACATAAACATCTACTACAAGGGAAGGGGAAGTAAAACTGAAGGGGAAAAGAAAAGGCAGAAATCCCCCGCTTTGGCTATTAAGGGAGTCTTTGAGGACACAGAAGAAGTAGTGGTGTTTAAAGTGTCAAGGTTAATTGTAGAGCTATGCCATTTGCAGGTTTATGTGATTTTCCTGAAAACATTGTCTATGGAGGTGGGCTTCTCCCAATTCACTGACCTTGGATGGCGAATTAGCAGTCTTTAGTTCTACATAATTCTTTGAGGAAGCAGAAGAAGGTGCCCTTGTTTGAGGATCAATTTTAATTGTCTGGGTGCATTGTTTGGAGGCCTGTTTGGGTGTTTTGTGAGTTTGCACAATATACTCTCCCTTAAAATGTTGTCTAAGGGCCCTTCCACACAGCCCTATAACAAGGCAGAAAATCCCACATTATCTGAGTGTGGACTCAGATATCAGTTCAAAGCAGACATTGTGGAATGTTCTGCCTTGATATTCTGGGATTTAGGGCTGTGTGGAAGGGCCCAAAGGGCAAGACTACATGAGCAAGAAAAGGAAACTCACCTCAAGTACCTGAGGGACCGCCTTGCTCCGTATATTCCCCTGAGATCACTACGTTCAGAGGAACTGAATTTGCTTCTGGTGCCATCAATCCGCTCCTGCCATTTGTCCACAACCAGGCAAAGAGCCCCGGTGTTATGGAACTCCCTCCCAGATGACATCCCAGAGCTCATCCCTTTCCGAAGGGCTTGCAAGACCACCCTCTTCAGACTAGCCTTCAACTAGGCAAACCGGCCTAGTGCAATTGCCTTATGTAACGATACCTCTGGTTCAAGGAAATGCTACTGTATTTTATCTTGTACCTCGGGATGTGATGCGTGTTTTTATGTTTTTATTGTATGGCCGCATGGTTGGTACATGCTGCCTATTTTATATGTTGTTATCCGCCCCGAGCCTGCAGGGAGGAGCAGAATACAAGACCGAACAATAAATAAAATAAATAAATAAGTTGACTGCTAGCTCTCTCTCTCTCTCTCTGGGTCGTTCCACACAGCCCTATATCCTAGAACAGGGCTGCTCAGGAAGTCGATCGCGATCGACCAGTCAATCGCGGGACCGAAGGAGGTTGATCACAGCCGAATGGGGTGCTTCTCAGAGAGGGCGGAGCCAGGCCACGCCAAGCCCCTCCCCAGCTTCGGCACTCCCAGCAGCTGCTTCGGCCTTGAGGAGGGCAGGGCCATGCCAGCCTTGTGCAAGCTATGCCACCACTGGCTTGGCACTGCCATCGTCAAGCCTGGAGAAGCTGCTGGGAGTGCCAAAGCCAGAGGGGAGGCGGCGAGGCTTGGCACAGCCTGGTTCCTCCCCCTCTGGCTTCCACTCTACCAGCAGCTTCTCCAGGCTTGAGGATGGCAGTGCCAAGTCAGTGGTGGCATAGCTAGCACAAGGCTGGCTGGGCACTGCCATCCTCAAGCCTGGAGAAGCTGCTGGTAGAGCTGAAGCCAGAGGGGGTGGAGCCAGACTGCGCCAAGCCCTGCCCCTCCCCTATCCAGCCTTGGGGAGGTAGGTAGATCTTTCTGACTTGGTTTTATTATAAGTATCTCACATGCTGAAAAGGTGTGGGCACCCTGTCCTAGAATATCAAGGCAGGAAATCCCACATTACCTGAGTGTGGACTCAGATAATCCAGTTCAAAGCAGATATTGTAGGACTTTCTGCCTTAATATTCTGGGATATAAAGCTGTATGGAAGGGCCCATAGGCATATGGTGATGTCTAGTGTGTATCTCAGGTTTTCTGGCATTAACCCAACTTTACCCTGGTGTAAGCAATGTTGAGGGATACTCTGGAGTTTCCGGCAAACTCCAAAGTAACCATAGGTTTCATGGTAGCCTGGACAGGTAGATTGTGTTCTATTCCAGATGGACACCATGTCATGTCTAAATTTACCATTCTAATTTAATCTACTTCACCTGAAATGTTTAAAAATAAACATGGGAAACAAGACCATTAGAGGCAAGGCAGCACGATACCTTTTACAAAAGTTTATTCTATACTGTTTTGTTTCTTTTCACATTTTCCTTTCTAAACGTACTCTGTTTTCTCTCTATGTGCCACTTTGTTGTCATTCTGTGAAAAATAGAAAAACCATTGAGCATAGCAAGTGTAGAATTTTCTTATATAAAAAAGAAAGAAAGAAAGAAAGAAAGAAAGAGCTATTTCGGTCACCCTGTTAAACATGTTGTATTCTCCCTTTCTGCAACTCAGTGACCAGCATGACACCTTCATTCTGAAATCCTTTAAATATAACATGTTTTTAATCTCAAAATTGGGTTAGCTTGTAACTCAGACTCCTTTTGAAAATTTGTATTTGGTCTTTTATTCTGCTTGCTTTATTAGAAGATCTGGGTTGTTTGTTTTTTGAGAGCTCTGTTGCAGGCCAGATTCATGTTCAGTTTCACCTGTAGTTCATCCTTCACATTTGTCAGTCACAATCTCAGTGTGGAACGCTGTCGCAAGAATCCATGTATCTTCCCATTTATTTATTTATTTCCCATCATTGTTGAGTGAAAGCAGTGACATTTTTTAAAAAATTGATATTTCAACACCATAACATTTCTTCGGGTAGTATGCCAGAGTCTTAAAAATAGTCTTTTTCTCTTGTCGCACAATGTCCAAAATAACTTTGACTAATCTAGAATTTGTACTCTCTTCTTTTTTTATTTCGAATCACGTATTCTATGAGATCATGTAGCTCTGTAGTATCATGGAGTTTTGACAAGTTATGTTTTAGTTTCTTCACTCTGTCTTTTTATGGTAGGGAAAGGTAACAGTAAGTCCAGTGATGTCCAACTCTGGGGGTTGGTGCTCATCTCCATTTCTAAACCGAAGAGGCGGCATTGTCCTTAGACACCTCCAAGGTCATGTGGCCAGCATGGCTGCATGGAGCACCGTTACCTTCCTGCCAGAGCGGTACCTATTGATCTACTCACATTTGTATGTTTTCGAACCACTACATTGGCAGAAGCTGGGGCTGACAGCAGAAGCTCATGCCGAACCCCGGATTCGAACCTGCAACCTTTTAGATTTTATTTTTTTTAGTTATCGTGTCAGAAGCAAATTGAGAGTACAGTTATAATGTATTTAGAAACACAAACAAGTCAAAAACTTGGCATTGTACTAAATGCCCTTTGACCAGAAGCTGGTCACTTGGTGTGTCTCTGGTGTCACTGTGAGAAGGCCCTCCATTGTACATGTGACAAGACTCAGGCTGCACTGTAGTAAGTGGTCTGTTGCAACCTTGACCTGGAGGATCCTTCAGGAAACCACCACAAAGCAGCTGTGATTAAATGCTTTATTTAGAATAAGAGGAAAAAAGGGAAGAGGTAAAAATATAGTCCACTAGCTGTACCCGGCCACGCGTTGCTGTGGCTTAAAACCCCTGAAAGGCCCAAGTTAGCCCAGGCCTTTGGAAGGGAACTGGGGCTGTGAGGAATTGTGGGAGTTGAAGTCCAGAACTTTGGCCTTTGAGGGGTTTTTGGGACTTCAACTCCCACAATTCCTCACAGCCTCAGGCCCCTTTCAAAGGCCTGTGCAAACTTGGTCCTTTCAGGTGTTTTGGACTTCAACTCCCACAACTGGGCAAACTTGGGCCTGTGGGAGTTGAAGTCCAAAACCCCTGAAAGGCCCAAGTTAGCCCAGGCCTTTGGAAGGGATTGGGGCTGTGAGGTGTGGGAGTTGAAGTCCAGAACTTTGGCCTTTGAGGGGTTTTGGGACTTCAACTCCCCAATTCCTCACAGCCTCAGGCCCCTTTCAAGGCCTGTGCAAACTTGGTCCTTTCAGGTGTTTTGGACTTCAACTCCCACAACTGGGCAAACTTGGGCCTGTGGGAGTTGAAGTCCAAAACCCCTGAAAGGCCCAAGTTAGCCCAGGCCTTTGGAAGGGGATTGGGGCTGTGAGGAATTGTGGGAGTTGAAGTCCAGAACTTTGGCCTTTGAGGGGTTTTGGGACTTCAGCTCCCACATTCCTCACAGCCTCAGGCCCCTTTCAAAGGCCTGTGCAAACTGGTCCTTTCAGGTGTTTTGGACTTCAACTCCCACAACTGGGCAAACTTGGGCCTGTGGGAGTTGAAGTCCAAACCCCTGAAAGGCCCAAGTTAGCCCAGGCCTTTGGAAGGGGATTGGGGCTGTGAGGAATTGTGGGAGTTGAAGTCCAGAACTTTGGCCTTTGAGGGGTTTTGGGACTTCAACTCCACAATTCCTCACAGCCTCAGGCCCCTTTCAAAAAGGCCTGTGCAAACTTGGTCCTTTCAGGTCTTTTGGACTTCAACTCCCACAACTGGGCAAACTTGGGCCTGTGGGAGTTGAAGTCCAAAACCCTGAAAGGCCCAAGTTAGCCCAGGCCTTTGGAAGGGATTGGGGCTGTGAGGAATTGTGGGAGTTGAAGTCCAGAACTTTGGCCTTTGAGGGGTTTTGGGACTTCAACTCCCACAATTCCTCACAGCCTCAGCCCTTTTCAAGGCCTGTGCAAACTTGGTCCTTTCAGGTCTTTTGGACTTCAACTCCCACAACTGGGCAAACTTGGGCCTGTGGGAGTTGAAGTCCAAAAACCCCTGAAAGGCCCAAGTTAGCCCAGGCCGTTGGACGGGGATTGGGGCTGAATGAAAGGTAAGGTGGGGGGGGAGGGGGGAGGGCTCCTTACCTGAAGTGGCTGCCCAGGGAGCACCGGCAGCACCAAATCCTCAAGAGGAGAGGATGCCGCTGGGAGGAGGTGGGAGGGGCTGGGGAAGAGGGAGGGTGTCCCCGCCCCTGCCACGCCCCGCCGCTTTTCCTTACCGAAAGCGGCAGGGGCGGGAGGAGTTGGGAGGGCTGGGGAAGAGGGGAGGGGTGTCCCCGCCCCTGCCACGCCCCCCCGCCGCTTTTCCTTACCGGAAAGCGGCAGGGGGGGGTGGGAGGTGGGAGGGGGCTGGGGAAGAGGGAGGGGTGTCCCCGCCCCTGCCACGCCCCCGCCCTTTCCTTACCGGAAAGCGGCAGGGGGCGGGAGGAGGTGGGAGGGGCTGGGGAAGAGGGGAGGGGTGTCCCCGCCCCCTGCCACGCCCCCCCGCCGCTTTTCCTTACCGGAGCGGCAGGGGGCGGGAGGAGGTGGGAGGGGCTGGGGAAGAGGGAGGGTGTCCCCGCCCTGCCACGCCCGCCGCTTTTCCTTACCGGAGCGGCAGGGGGGCGGGAGGAGTTGGGAGGGGCTGGGGAAGAGGGAGGGTGTCCCCGCCCCTGCCACGCCCCGCTTTTCCCACCGAAAGCGGCAGGGGGGGGGAGGAGGTGGGAGGGGCTGGGGAAGAGGGGGAGGGTGTCCCCGCCCCTGCCACGCCCCCGCCGCTTTTCCTTACCGGAAAGCGGCAGGGGGGCGGGAGGAGGTGGGAGGGCTGGGAAAGGGGGAGGGTGTCCCCGCCCCTGCCACCCCCGCCGCTTTTCCTTACCGAAAGCGGCAGGGGGGGGAGGAGGTGGGAGGGGCTGGGAAGAAGGGGAGGGGTCCCCGCCCCTGCCACGCCCCGCCGCTTTCCTTACCGGAAAGCGGCAGGGGGGGGGAGGAGGGTGGGAGGGCTGGGGAAGAGGGGGAGGGGTGTCCCCGCCCCCTGCCGCCCCCGCCGCTTTTCCTTACCGAAAGCGGCAGGGGCGGGAGGAGGTGGGGGGGGGAGGAGTTGGGAGGGGCTGGGGAAGAGGGAGGGGTGTCCCCGCCCCCTGCCACGCCCCCCCCGCCGCTTTCCCTTACCGGACAGCGGCCGGGGGGGGCGGGAGGAGGTGGGAGGGGCTGGGGAAGAGAGGAGGGGTGTCCCCCGCCCCTGCCACGCCCGCGCTTTTCCTGAAAGCGGCAGGGGGCGGAGGAGGCGGGAGCCCGGGAGGAGGGGGAGGGGCTTGGGAGGGAGGCGTGTCCCGCCTCCTGGCCCCGCCCCTCCGCCAGGCTTTGGAACCGGGCGGGGAGGCGGGAGCCCGGGAGGAGGGGCGTGGGAACCTGGCCCGCCCCCGCCAGGCTTTGGAACCGGGCGGGGAGGCGGGAGCCCGGGAGGAGGGGAGGGGCTTGGGAGGGGAGGCGTGTCCCGCCTCCTGGCCCCGCCTCCGCCAGGCTTTGGAACCGGGCGGGAGGCGGGAGCCCGGGAGGAGGGGGAGGGGCTTGGGAGGGGGAGGCGTGTCGCGGTGGCAGGGGGTGGCGGGGGAGGTGGGAGGGGCTGGGGAGGAGGGAGGGGTTTCCCCTCCTCCTTCCAGTCCCCCCTCCGCTCTTCCTGAGGAGGCGGAGGAGGCGCTCTGGCTGCCATGTGCGAACGTTCTAAACGTTCGCGCTGGCAGCGAAGTGGCCGGGGTTGGGAGTTCCGTTGGCAATTTTTTGGGGATCGTTTTTTGGGGTGCTGGGAGGACGTAGGTCCGGTTTTTTTTGCTGTTGTCTGTAGCGAGTGTAATGGTCCAGTAGGCTGCCAAGTTTGGTGCTTCTGCGACTTATAGTTTCTTTGTCTATATTCTTCTTTGCACGACCGCGTCTCCTTTATATATATAGATTGATGCATCTAGCATCCAGGTATTGCAAGGCAATAGTCCAGCAAAGTTCAAAGATCCAGTAAATGAAGAAATAGTCTTGAAACCCCCAATGGGCTAAAATCCGGGATAAGTCCTTGGCAAACAATGACTTGGCTGAGTACTTGAGTACGGTGACTTGGAGGCTCTGCGGCTTTGTCCTGAACTTGAGTTCTGTGGAGCTTGGCAATGGAAGCTGAACGTTGGCGCGAGATCCTGAGCGCCAACGGGACCCAACTTAAATAGGTCTTGCATTGTTTTGATCTCTGAGATGCTGGCTGCATCGTAACTCTTTCCCATGGACAGTTTGTGGGCCTGACTTTCCCAAGCCTTTCAAGGAAGGCAAATATGTCAGCTCATTAATGGCTGCACCTGGAGAAACAGGGGAAAGCGAGGCTTTGCCTTCCCAGCGCTTCTTATCAGCTTGGGAAGGAAGAGGGCTGCGTCTAGCCTTGACTGCTGGCTGACTCGGAGGCCTCTGCAAAGGTTTACCCTCAGCCCTGGCTGACAACTTGGATTTAACATGGCTTCTATCTGGCTTAGCTATGGAGTCAGGCTGGGGCATGACATGGTCTGTGGTTTGCTTTTCTCCGTGGGATCCACTTTGTAGCCCCATTCTCATGACTGCCTCTGCATCTTGTGGTCCCAGTCCCAGTGCCTTCCAAGTCGCCCAGTATTCTGTGTCCCCAGAGGGGAGTCTCTCATTTGGTATCAGCCATAGATTAAGGTTCCAGGTTTTAGCCTGCCACTTTTGGACTCTTGCTTGCTGAGATATTCCTGCGAGTGTAAATCTTAGGAAGCTGTTTCTTGATTTAAGGTGTTGGCATGCTGGCTGATATCTGAATAGAGGATGGTTCAGAGCTGTCACTGCCCTGGTCCTTGGCTGCTATTTGAAGGACATGAGAGAAGCCTCCCCTTAGGATCATAACACATTCGGGCATCCCCTGGGCAACATCTTTGTAGACAGCTGATTTCCTCACACGAGAAGTGACTTGCAACATCTTGTTATGTAAACAACATGGGATTCTGCAATAAAGGGGGGAAAGTTTGTTGTTCTACTTCAATGAGAAAGGTTTTCAGCATAATCTTCGCATATTCTTCTCCCACTTCTATATATATATATATATATACTTCCAAAACAGGGCAACATAACAATATACAGTGACGACAAGCAACTTATTAAATATCAGAGTTCAAAAACTGAATCTTTTGTTTGAGACAGTGGTAGATCATGAGACATCTGAATTCTGTTGTGGGTATCACAATGTTTTAATTTTTGATACTCTAACATTAACCAATACTTACAGGATCATTTTCAGCCACAGTTAGTATTGAGACCAGTCTCATTATTGCCATTGGCAAAGTCAAGACAAATCTTTATTAGCCTCTGAAGACTGGCACTGATGGAATATCACACTTTTTTGAAGTATATGCTTTCAATTATAGAGGAATCATTTAACTCGTAAGTCACTTGGAGTCCCCGTTTGCAGGGGAAAGTGAGATGTGAATAAAGATGGTGATGAAGGTGAAGGAACTCAGTCCTAGTGTTTGATGCTTCACACTGATTTTCCTCCAACATAGTAAAAACATTTAATGGCACAGGATGCATCCATCTGTAACTTGTGACTTTGTGAAGCCAGTTTTGATGCGTCCTCCTTACATTATTCATCACGAAACAACATAAACACATTCTCACATTCTCTCTTTCTAAATTTCTCTCTCTCTCTCCTGTCTCACTTGCTGAAGGTCAGAGCTTATACTTCCATCATTGGCCATGATTTGAACATCTTTGATTCAATTTAAGAGAGTAAAATCATATGGCTGACGAGTATTGAGCTGAGAGGTCTTCTTCCGGGCCAACAAGCAGATGCAACTTGTTCAAAGAGGTTCTTCTATCTTTTGTGGTCAACACTTGCTCATCTTCTCAAGCTGGAAAAACAAGGCTTTCAAGAATGTTTTCAGGGAGCCAGATGACTTTATATGAAGAAGGGGGCCTTTAGAAACTTTTGTCTGAAGTTCTTAAACTCTCTGGTCAGATAAATTGAACCAGGAAAAGTTCAGTATAGTTGTAGTTAGAAACCATGTACATGATAGTCACTGAGAATGACCAGGTTTTAGCAGAGCAAGGATAAGATCTACCAACCAAAAAGTTGCTCGTTCGAAGCCCTAGGCCAGCATGAGCTGCTGACTGTCAAGCCCAGCTTACTGTTGACCTAAGCAGTTCGAAAACAGCTTGAGCTGTAATTGGAGAAAATAGGTGATGCTAAAACAAGCAGGGGAGTTAATTTACAAGACCATAAAGAAAAAAGATCAGAAAATAAACTTTCCCTCCCTTCGCAGTGGCACTTTATGAAGGGAGGCGGAGCCAGGCTCCTGGCAATTGCCAGCTCCCTTCCTCAGTCTGGAGCCAGACAACGACCCACCACTCCCACCCATTAAACAGTATATTAAGGTTGCCATTAGGGGCCGGGTAGGAATTTTTTGCCTCTCTTATGTTCTAAGAAGGTTTTTTCTCCTACCCTATACTGTTACAAGGCAAATTGGGATGTGTGTGGTTAAATAGGTAGCCACAGTAAACTGTTAGGAAAACAAAAAATGGGATATACGCCTAAGGCACCCCCCTTTAGGGGTGAAGGACATTAAGTAATACACTCACCTGAGGCTCCATTTATAGAGGTGAGAGGGATTTATAATTGCCTAGAAATTCAAGTAATGGTCTCTGATACCTGGAGAAAAACCACTCTGACATATTTCCTTCGGAGGTTGCACGATTGGATGTTCAGGGGACCCGGGTGGTTTGCCCTAACTAGCCGAGGAGTAGGCCAGACAGGGATGCTACCTCGGTTTTGCCACCAAGTTCAAGATCCATAATTCAGTTCCAGTTAAAGTTAAACCGGTAACAATTAATAAAAGTTGCCCATATTTTAAACCCAAATTCTTGTGTGTGGTCTCGTTATTTCGGGGGTTGGCAGGCAATGCCCGTCGACCAAAATGAAGGAGGAAATCCTGATGGCTCTTTGGCATAAAGGATGAAGCAACAGCATCCCCTGTGGCTGCTTTCGAGGACAACCTTCCAAGGCACCAAAAAGCTGGACATCAACGCAACATACCTCCTTTCTGTTCTGTCTGTCTCTGTATCGTCTATCCAAAAATGGCATTGAACGTTTACCGTGTATGTGTACTGCGATCTGCTCTGAGTCCCCTTTAGGAGATAGGGCGAAATATTAATAAAGTGTTGTTAATGGAATTAGAAAATTCAAAAAATGGAATGGGGTCCACGCATTTGATAATTGACACAACTCTAGTTTCCAATAAGTATAGGAAGCTGCCTTCTGCTGAATGAATGTATGGCTCTGTCAACACTCACTAGCTTTCCAAGATTTCAAGCAGAATTCATGACTAAAAGTAGTTGAGTCATCTCCATTCCACCCATTCCTATATATAGCCCTTCTTGCAACCGGGATGAGTTGAAACTCTAGAGGACAGAAATCTCCTAATTAAAATTACAGGAATATCTATACTGAATAATATCTAAGTGAACATACCAAGTGGCTATTAGCTTTGCAGAGACAGGCACTACTCAACTTTATTTATTATTTATTTATTTATTTATTATTTGCATTTGTATTCCGCCTCTTCCCGAGGGCTCGTGGCGGGTTACAAGACATACATAGTGATCGGCAGGCAACACTCATGCCGACTCACGAACAAAATAAAACAATGCTATAACCATAAAAATAACAAAAATGATACTAAAAAACATCATTAAAACATTGTTAAAATTACACTAAGTGACAAAAAACGGTAACACAGAGTCATAAATCGATTGAAGGCAAGAGGCGTTATATGTCAACCGAAGGCCTGCTTGAAAAGGAAGGTCTTACAGGCCCTGCGGAAGGGGGCGAGCTCCCGTATGGCTCTAGCCTCCTCCGGCAGGGCATTCCAGGCCGTTGGAGCTGCTACTGAGAAGGAGCGCTGCCTAGTTGATGATAGGCGGCAGAGGCGGATCGGTGGAATCTCCAGCAGGTTTTGCTCTGCTGAGCGGAGTGATCTCGGGGATCGTATGGGGCAAGGCGGTCCAAGAGGTACGCAGGCCCTAGACCGTACAAGGCCTTAAAGGTCAACACCAGCACCTTGAAGGTGATTCGGTACTCAATTGGCAGCCAGTGCAGTTGCTGGAGGATGGGCGTAATGTGCTGCCTCACCGGCACTCCTGCCAGCAGGCGAGCAGCGGCATTCTGCACTAGCTTGAGTTTCCGAATCGTCTGGGAAATATAGTGGTACATCAAGTTCCATCTGGAACCACCATTCTAATTGTTCTTCTAGTTAACTGTGAAATGGAAATGCAGTGTGTCTTATTGTGCAACAATCTTTAATCATGTCAGTCCCCAAGTCCCACAAGCCTCTACTTCCTATGAACAATGAACATAAGAACATAAGAAGAAAAGCCATGCTGAATCGGGCCTCAGCCCATCTAGTCCAGCATTCTGTGTCACACAGTGGCCCACCAGTTGTACACAGGGATCTCTAGCAGAAAGGAGGGCAAAACCCTCACCTGCTCCCGACCCCCACAACCAGTACCCGGGGAAAATCCTGCCTGCCTCCATCAACACAGAGGTGGCACTTGGATGTCCATTTCAGTAACTACTGATTCCCTTGGTATCCATGAATCTGTCTAATCCTGCCTTGAAGCTGTCCAGGCTGACAGCTGTCACAACCTCCTCTGGAAGTGAGTGCTACAGCCATGATAGCTCTAAAATCCTTTCCAGGCCTGCCTGCATTTCCCATGTGAACCTGGTAGCAAGCCGGCAGGGTGAATCGTTCAAGGTTACCAAAGCCGGCCTAACTGATAACTGGAGAGGCCCGGGCCTGACAAGAGCCTGACTCCCCAGTGCAGCTGGGATTCTCTAATTGGGTTTACATTCTTAAGAAGCTGAGATTGCTTAAACAACAGCTGCCATCCACAATGCCCACTTTGACACTCGACGCAGAGTTACGTGGTTTAGATCAAAGGGTTTGGACAGTATATCCATGTGGAGTTGGCACGGATCTCCATCTCGTGCCAACGATGTGTTCAGGACTATGGATCTCTGAGGGAGGCCACCGGGCCTACTAAGCTCTCTGCTTGCCTATAGAGGATCTCGCCCACTGGGGCAAAGCCTATTACCTTGCTACGTTCCTGTTTGTTCCTGAAAGACTTTCCTTGCTTTTTGAATCCAGCTTTATTCCTGATTGCATCCAGCTTGAATCCTGATTACTACGGGGCTATTTACTCACTGCTTTGTTTCTAAGATTTGCTGCTATTGGAAGCACTATAGTATTGCTTCCAACCTCTTTCCTATAAACTATATTCTCAATAAACCTGTTGTACCTTAGCTGGACTCTGTGGTTTATCAAGGGAGGTATTGCCTAGAGGGTGACAAATCATCAGACATCACAAAATATATGGAATATGGAGAGGAGCTTTAGCCTTTGATTTTCTCCTCCAACTTTCCTTCTCTCTCTTCATTTGCTTTTGGATGTTTATAATATTGTTCCCTATCATTATTATCCCAGCAAACTCACATTGCTTTTATAATTAATTTGCCTTGACTAGTTGTAATTAATTTGCCTTGACATTTTAAGGACACTGATCATCTCTGCCATTTACACAACAGATAACAACATAATCCAATGTTGTGCTCACCCTACGATGATCCTCCAGAAGAATGGAGCCCTCCCACCCTGTGTGTTGAATACATGTGCTACCCTTAGCCTAGCAACCACTGTCAATTCCTAATCTTTTATTATTGGCTCTGTGGAGAGATGAAAGGAAGCGCTGAAATATAGTTGACAGTTCAGTTATCACATCTGGAGCAAATGAAAAGCGTGGCCTGAATCCATCAGAGATGATTAGGTAAATATGAAAAAAATTACAGATGTCCTTTTACTCCTGTAAATTTCAAGGCTGCCTAAACAAAATGGTTAAAAAATTAAATAATGAAGTATCTCACTTATTACAGATTTCCTCCAATTGCACAAATCTCTGGAGAACAATGCACTGTACAGCAAAAGGTAATGCAAGACATTTTTCCCCATCAGTGAAACAATTGCAATAACATTGCTTTACCACTCACCTCCAGAGAGACATGAAAATGTCAGCTGTGAATAAAATGTACTCACTCCTTAAGTGACAAATGAGACTAAAGAGGAACTGGCTGTAAGTCCTATTGGGACAAAATGTTAATCAAAGTAAGGCAGACCTTGTGTCGGCACAAGATTGCTCGAAAGGAAGCCTTTGTTTGATGTGATGATGCGCCATACTGAGAATTTTAACAACTTCAGAATGTTTGTACGGAAATGGTGGCAAGGTTGCTATATTCTAGTTCCCCAAAACTAAACAGCCTATTTTTTATATTCCACTAACTTGGATACTCAGCATTGCCTGGGTAATTTGAAAAAGTCAAGTCAGCGTGCTCTTTGATTACAGGGGAACTATACTTTCCAGTACGTACAACACCCCCAAAATCCACCAGTATTCCAATGTGGGCCTATTGGGTATGTGTGCTAAGTTTGATCCAGATCCATCATTGTTTGGGTTCCCAGTGCACTCTGGATGTTGGTGAACTACATCTCCTATACATCCCTCCAAAGACCTCCAGTATGTTTCATTCGCCAAAAGGGTTCTGTGTGCCAAGTTAGTTCCAGGTCCATCGTTGGTGGGATTCAGAGTGCTCTTTGATTGCAGGAGAACTATACATCCCAGTACCTACAACTTCCCCCCAAACCCACCAGTATTCCAATGTGGGCCTATCGGGTATGTGTGCTAAGTTTGGTCCAGATCCATCATTATTTGGGTTCACGGTGCACTCTGGATGTAGGTGAACTATAACTCCTATAAATCCTTCCAAGGACCTTCAGTATGTTTCATGAGGGTTCTGTGCCAAGTTAGTTCCAGGTCTATTGTTGGTGGGATTCAGAGTGCTCTTTTATTGCAGATCAACTATACATCCCAGCACTTACAATTCCTATAAATCAAGATGAATTCCTCCCAAACCTCTCCAATATTTTGTGTTGGTCATGGGGTTCTAGGTGCCAAATGTGGTCCAGATCAATTATTGGTGTGAGTCACAGTGCTCTGTCTTGTTGCAGGATGAACTACCATATCCATCATGTTGAATCAGTCCCACAAAACCCCTCCAGTATGTTCAGTCGGTGATCAATTCCTCTCTGTTTGCTGTGTTCCATAGGAAAGGGTAGGATAGGGTTAAGGGAGAGGCAGTGGATGGGGTCATGCAAATAACACACCAATGGATAGAGTCAGAAAACACTGGGATGTGAAGGAAACACATCAAATCTAGGGTGAAATTGTCCCCGTATGACAGCATTCACTTTTCTGGTGGGTAGTGTGGTGCTTGGGAAGGACATTGGCAGGGGTTGAGATATGTTCATGGCATTCGCTGTAATCTGATATGCCATTGGAGGGAGTGCTCTGGTGGCTCCTCAGCACTGTGGGTTAAAGACCAAGTTGTGGTGCAGCTGGTTGGGAGTCAGCTGCATTAGCATCACTACTAACTGAAAGGTCATGAGTTCAAAGCCAGCCCAGGTCGGAGTAAGCTCCCGACCATTTGTCTAGCTTACCTACATACCCACCACCAAGACACCACATCTGGAAGACAATCATCCTTGAGCTATGAGGGATCACCTAAGTAAGCAAGTCATGGCCAGAATCATTGGGTTGTTGTGAGTTTTCCGGACTGTATGGCCATGTTCCAGAAGGACTGGGTTGTGGCGCAGCTGGTTGGGAGTCAGCTGTATTTTTTAAAAAATATATATATTTTTTATTGTCAAGTCAGCTGTATTAAAATCTCTACTGACCGAGAGCTTCCAGCTATTTGTCTAGCTTGCTGTCAACTTTTGCAGCCCAAAAGACAGTTGCATCTGTCAAGTAGGAAATTTAGATACCGTTTATACAGGGACGTTAATTTAACTAATTTATGATGCCATAAAACTCTCCAGCAGCGTGCAGAAATATGAGGAAGTACTCCATCAGTGTCACAAGTGTACGGTGAAGCGACAGCTCCCTTGGTAGCTGGAATTCAAAAAGCATACCCTCATGAAGCTGGAAAGTTAAATAGCCTCAGTGTGTCTGTCTATATATGTTGTGTTTCTATAGCATTGAATGTTTGCCATGTATATGTGCATTGTGATTCGCCCTGAGTCCCCTGCGGGGTGAGAAGGACAGAATACAAATACTGTAAACAAACAAACAAACAAATTTGTGGAGGTGGGAGGCTGTCTATACAAGTGGACACCTCTACATACCCACATTTTCACTTTTATTATGTGTGCATAGAAGATTAATTGTTATGTGAAATTATGCCCGTTATACCTATTTTAAAATGATGGGATTTGAGCACATTAAGGCTTAGTCTGAGTTTATTTCATTCCACTTAATTCATTATCTTGCCTTTCTGCTGGGATGGGACCCAAGGCGCCGTTTGAGGAGAATGTCTCAGCCTTGACTTCATTTATATAGTAAGCATTGATCTGTCGGTATAATATATCAGTTATAACGCTATACTTGGAACAAAGGGACCCAAGGTCAAGTCACTGCTCAATTACGAAGCTGGTGAAATGACCTTGACTGTCACTATTGCTCACCCAAACTTACTTTATTAGGTTTTTGAGTGGATAAATGGGGAACCAGAAACCATATAATGCAGTAATTCTACGCTGGTGGTGTAGTAAATACTACTAATCCTGCTAATATAATATTAATAATACTTTGTGTCACAGTGGGATTTCTGTGATAGAATTTTAATTTTTTTGGCATCAGGCTTTTCCTCCCTCGCAGATGGCAAAAAAGTACATTTCTACTCCAATGTCATAGGGAGACCCACAAGTGACAAGCTGTCACGATTCAATTTATTTATTTGATTCATTCCTTCACACACACATCATTTCTCCACCCAGATGGGACTGTACATCATGTTTTGCTTTGGCTGTGTGTCATATTTCGCTGTGGAAGAAAGTGCATTCCCAGATGCATGCAGTTTTGGAAGGTGCGAGTTCTGTATTTAGGTTTGGGAAAATGGTTTTAGAAAAACGGGTCACTTGGTTTTCCTATGTAATCGCCCTCCCCTCTTCTCGGCTAACAGTGCTCTTCGTGCAGCGTGGCAGCCTACAGTGTTATATCACACCTTTCTTACAGAGTGTTTTTATAGATGGAAGCTGAATTGATAGAGATCAGGGGATGTAAGGAATGTTTCAAATTCTAGAATTACAGGATTAATAAAATAATACAATACAATACAATACAACAGTAGTGCAAGGTGGAGTTTTGAGGGTGTGTGAAAGTACGACCATGGAACCACAAATTGGTGAGGATGCCTGCCATAGATGTAGGTGAGACATCAGGAGAGAATGCTTCTGGAACATGGCCATACAGCCCAGAAAACTCACAGCAAACCAGTGATTCTGATCATGAAAGCCTTTGAGAATACAATCCCATCATGCTAATGAACAAAGGTGCAATATCAAGAGTGCTCAATGTGGTATGTATTCGCTATCAACAGAACTACAAATGAAGTGGAATGGGAATTCACGCAAGAAGAGCCATAGTTTTAAGAAAGCAATGTTCAACAATCTGCATTTGGGGGGGGGGACCACAATGTGTCCATGTGTACATATCTGAAAAATGAAAGTAAATCCCATTTTCAAAACTGAACTGAACTGAACTGAACTTTATTATTTATGAGTCGCCTTCCACGTTTGTGCTCCGGGCGACTTACACAACTAGCGATTAAAATATTTAAAATATTAAAATTTTAAATGGTTAAAATACTAGAATATCAGACTCAGTGAATTCCGAGTCGCTGGTTCCGTGTTATGCGAGGCTTTCCTGAATAGCCATGTCTTAAGTGCCGCCAAGAACTGGGGCAGGTCGGGGAGCCTCTTTGGTCTGGCGGCAGAGAGTTCCACAGCGTCGGGGCCACAACAGAGAAGGATCTCTGTCTCGTGGACTCCAAGTGAGCCTCTCTTGGACCCGGGACACAGAGGAGGTTCTCGTTTGCTGGCCGTGGTGCTCTTGGGTGGGCAGGTAGGGTCAAGCGGTCTTTTAAGTATGAAGGGCCCCGGCCCCGCAGGGCCTTGAAAGTCAAGGTCAGGGTCTTATAGAGGACCCTGTATTCGACCGGCAGCCAGTGCAAACGCTGCAGGGATGGTGTGATGTGGCATCTCATTGGTGTTTTTGTGAGGAGCCTGGCGGCAGCATTCTACACAATCTGGATCTTGCGGGTTAGTGACCGAGGCAGACCCACATATAAGGCGTTGCAGTAATCCAGCCTTGACGTAACCGTGGCGTGGATCACCGTAGCTAACGCCTCCGTTGGAAGGTAGGGCGCCAGTTGCCTCGCTTGGCGTAGGTGGAAGAAGGCCCTTTTGCTCGTGGAGGCAATCTGGGCCTCCATCGACATCTTAGAGTCCAGGATGACACCGAGGCTCTTCACCGAGGGGGATGGGGTCAGCGGTTCCCCTTCGAAGGGGGGCAATGAGTAGACTGGTTCTAATGGACCCTATTGAAATGCATAAAGATATTATTTGAACCCAAAGGAAAGAATTTGGCAAAGCAATGTAAAGAAGAAACATGCTCTGGAAAAGTATGAAATATATATATTGGATTAAACAAGACAGATGTAGGGGTGTGTATGTGTGCATATGTGTATGCCTATATATTTGTGGGAATGTGGATGCATGCATGCAGACTGTCACCAGCATTGCTTTCATTTGTATATGTATATAGGTTTTAATGAGTAGTCTATGGATTTCCTCTTTGTTAACTATCATATAAAAAGATATTTTAAATTGAATGTGTTAAGTCTTTTTGAGTGTTTGTTTTGGAGGGGGATTGATTTAATAAACATTCCTTTTTATTTATGCTCACAACACAGGAGGACATAATTACGGTTTATTCCATGAAGATGTAATTACGAAGTTTTATTCTTGCGCTACTGAAGCAAAGTGCTGAGAAGGAGGAGGGATTGCGATAAAGTAGTCACAGCTTGTGGAAAGGGAAAGAGAGAGAGAGATGGGGACCATTTGCAGCACATTGCAGTCAGATCAATTTACAGCTTGTACATGGCTAGAGGTATACAAATCAAATAATGCCTGCAATCCTGTTGGTGACACATAGGCACATAGCGTGAGGTTAGGTGTGCTAATGTATTGTTTTGGAAGGATCATTATTATCTTGAATCCCATACAAAGCTTCCTCCTGGAATCTAACACAGCCAAGGTGCTGCTGCTATAGCTATTTAAGTCTCTGGAAGGTTAGCAGGAGAGAGACACCAAGTACAGAGACAGCCTACAGAGATCTCTCGAATTCTCCAGGAAAACCAAAGGGAAACAATTGCCTTTCCCCTCTCCTTCTGTCTTTCTGGACTGCAATACTGTGCTGTGGTTTTTTACTTTGAATATGTTTTAATGGATTTTAACTGGGAATGTCTAGATACTGTTTATATTTAATTCTGTTTGAATGTTATATTTGTATATTTGTATGCTAATGCTTTTTTTGTTAAGCTGCTTTGAGTCTCCTTCGGGAGGGATAAAGAGGGATATAAATATAATAGTACTTTCCCATTACACGACAGTCAATCTAACATCTTGTCCTTTGCCACATTGAGAGAAACTTCTAGGCAACTTAACTGTTTATTAAACGTGATTAGTAAAAACCTAAATAAGGTATCTTGCAGAGGTGCGCAATTTGGCAAAAATGCATGCCATTTCAGGCTCCATTTTCAGCTAATGTTGCACCTCAGACCTGGAACGTACCCCCTAGATCACACACACAAGCAACTCGGTAAAAATATTTTTATTTAGCATAAGAAGAGTCCAAAGAATGAAAGAAATGAATGCAAAAGTAAGTCCAAAGGCAAAACTTGTAAAGTCCTTAAACTGGAGTAAATGCCAAGGAAAGCAATCCAAAATGAAGGCAGGCCGGTCCAGCGGCCGAAACAGGAACAGAGTCCAAAGCAAACCGTGGCAACGATCAAACGGGAACGTGGCTCGGCAGGGCAAACCTGCTCCTGCAGCCCACTTGAAACGGAGAACTTGAGCATGAACAATCCAGGCTAAACGTAGCTTGCTTCAGCTCTAGTGAGATCTTCCCCGGACCAGTCTCTTAAAGGAATCTATTTTCTATGGGACCACTGAATTCCCCGTCGCAAATTCCAATCTCTACAAGGGGATCTGATACTGGCCCTTCTATCAAAATCCAACAGCTCATTAGCAGGCCCAGGTGGACTCATATCTTGCTGAGAAAGCTCTTCCTCCCTATTTCCTGGGAGCTCAGCTGGCAAGGGAGTGAGGTTCCCATGAGAGTCAAGGTTACTGGAGTTCTCGCTAGCTGTCTCGAAACTGACTTCCATAGAATCTTCATTAACCCTTTCCTCGGGCCAATGCCCATGTAGCCAGTCATTAACCCAAGACAAATCCCCAGTTGCAGAAATGTCCCCATCTGGCCATTCATCCTCCCCATCCAGGCCCTGATCCACTGGCACCACTGGTGCCTGTCTCTGACCACTGGGCTGGGGCACCACACTGCTAGGCTGGAACACCACAGCTAACCCCTCATTCTGTTTACCAGGAAGTTACTTGAACCAGGAGATGTGTTGCTGTTTTCATTCGGCAAAGATTGGGCCCATTGGGAAACTTTAAAGGCTTAACCCTTAGCCATTTTAAGGCCTATCTGCATGAAACCTACCTCAGTTTTAGACCCCATTGACAACTGCAGGCCTGCTAAGTTTCAAAACAATTCACAAATTACTAATTTTTAAGAATTATTTTAAGTTTTAACCGTAACATTTTTAAAAGTAAAACAAACCGCAACAGAGGGTTCTGGGAATTCAGTTGTGTCCATTTTCAGCCAATCAGAGCATGGACAAAACCAAGCTTTTCATTGGCTGAAAAACAGAAAGAGAGGAAAACTTCAACTCCCATCATGTGCTGAGAGGAACTCAGAGACTTTTCAATGCCCGCCCCATTCAAGTGCTGCTGGGAAAGAGAGTTCCCAGCAGTGCCCCCTCTGAAGGAGGTGCCTAGGAAACTTTCCAAAAAGAAATGGATAGATGCTGCTGCTGCGGAGGGAGAAAAAAAATGCTTCACATAATCCCATCTTTGCCAGGAGCCCTACAGCAGACCCCTGCCTCAGGTATATTGCAGACGTAACTCTATCCGGCTCCCTTAATCTATTTTGCCAAGCTTTTTGGTTCCCTCCTACCTGTTCTGTTTTTGAGATTATATTAAACGGACCACCAAATATTACTAATTGTTTTTGTTCAAATTGATTCAGGCCCAACTGAATATCTTGTTCGACCTTCAATAAACACTTGCAAAGCTACATTTATGCCATGCTAAATAAACAATAAATTAAACAATTTATGTTTGATTATTTCCTTCTTTGAGTTGAGTAGGATTTTGAAGTATTATCCCCAATGTGGCTACTGGCTACCATTTGTTCCATGAGCAGATGTTGGGGGTTGTTGCAGTTCTTCTACAACATACTTTGGTGGCCCTGGCATCCCTTTTAAATTGTCACAGAGATGCTCTGATGTGACATTGCTTTGGGGACATTCTGGGATGCTAAAATGAAAGTCAGATCCAGCTTCTTGGTAGTGCTTCAAACTACAGCAGGAAAGAAGAAGCAAGAGGGGAGCGCGGGAATCAATGGAGGGCCTTGGCATCTGCCCAAAGATGTCAAATGTCGATGTTGGTCGTGTTTTGTGTATCTTGCCAGAGAGATTATGATCATATACCTTTGACACTCTACTACTCTTTCTCTCTCTCTGAGCTTGGAAACATAATTTTCTGTAATACAACTCTCCTAATGCCTCAGCCACAATAACCATGGCACAATTTCTGATCAAGAGTGATTTTTACATCCTGTTCAACCTCTAGATGCCTGTAGCTTTGACATCTGTATGGCAAAGGCAAACCAAAGCTGAAACTGTGAGCCAGTTTCACACCAAGCAACATTGCGGAGCTTTGAAGATCCACACACATTTTTATTTCTCAGTTTAGTCAGAATCCTTTCAACAAACCTACCCTCCCACTCCTCTTAGGATATGAAGGCTGCTTTTTTTCTTTTTTTTTTTTGAAGCAGACCAATCTAGCATTTTCTGTAAACAGCATGATGGAGCCAATAATTTATGCAAATGTCTGGAGAATGTCCCCCAAGAGCGATGAATGAGGCAGGTGTTAGCGATGGCAGGCACAAACGCCACTTAGAAGGCAATAGTCCGAATGGTTTTGATTTGTGAAACCATTTACAAAATTATAGTGTTTTTAAAATCATTATTCTTCTCCTTTCCTTCCCTGTTATGAAAAAAAATCATTAGGAATGGCACATAGCTAGCTTTAGGCAGAGAAAAGTATTGTGGGTGAATTATGCAAAATTAAAATGATCTAGTGAATGCCTATGCAAATATGTCTGGTGTTGCATACAGATACCTCTAACTATTTGCTTTCACAGTATCTCTGAAAAGGCATTCCTCAATTCAATCACTCAAGAGAAAAAGAAAAGGGAAAAAATAATAAGGACCAGAGAAATGGGAGGCAACACCCTTCCTCAAATCACCACTGCCTTGATTTGTTTAATATTTTAGATTCAATTCCTTAAAATATATTTTAAAAAGCACACTATACTTTGAGTGCCGCCACTGTAAATTTTGGAAGCGGTAAAACTGGAATGTCTACACTATATTTTAAAAGGCACAACTATTTCTCGATGAAATATAAGGCTATTTAAAGGAAAGTAATATAGCCGGAGAAGGATGATGCCTTAAACTTGGCACAATTTAAAACAAAAATGCTCGAGGAAACGCTATAAAATAGAACGAATGGCTCACCATAGGAATATTTCTGTTCATTATAATTTCTCATTTATCAGCTTCTGCTAATGGCTCCAGCAGAAGACATTATAAAGAAGTAATTCCTCCTGGTTTCCCTGGTTCTTCTTTCCTTCCACGTAAGGGAGTTTTAGTGTTGTGGTCTTAATTTACTTCTGGACGAGGAGAGAGAAATTGCAATTAGAAATGGAAAGCAACTATGGTACAAATGCCAACATAGGTCCAGAAGTCAGCATTTGTCTTACATACATGAATACATTTGGGTAGCTTTCATATTATTATTATTATTATTATTATTATTAAACTTTATTTATACCCCACCACCACCTCCCCTCTGGGACTCGAGGTGGCTAACATAAGGCTAAGCCCAACAAATACAATAAACAAATGAAATACATACAACAAAATAATAATTCAAAATTAAAATTAAATAATATGCCACAATAAAAACAATAACATAAGAACAATAAGGAAAATTAACACAGTGGGATATAACATTGGGTATGAAATGAAATAACAATTATGGACAAGGAATAGATCAGGTTGGGCTAGGCCAGATGCACAGAATACAAACAGGGGTCATAGAACGGGATAGGAAACTGGAGCGAATTATCTTGTGGAAGGTACAGGAGGGACAAACTATGGGGCTTAATTACCCTCTAGAGATGAGAAGTGCATCAAGAGGATGAGTATATGCTGGGATGGACATAGTATGGAGATTGTTGTTCATTCATCAAAAGCAAGGTGGAACAACCAGATTTTCAAGCTTTTCCTAACAGTTGAAAAGGTGGGAACATGCCTAATCTCCCCAGGTAATGAGTTACAAAGCCAGGAGACCACCACCGAGAAGGCCCCCTCCCTCGTTCCCACAAGCCGGGCTTGCGACTGAGGTGGGAGTGAGAGGAGGGCCTCCCTGGAAGATCGAAGGGGACGTGTAGGTTCATAGAAAGAAATGCGGTCACAAAGGTAGGTATTAAAAGAAGTATAGTAGATAATCTTTGATATATCAGAGCTGGGGATT
Organism: Anolis apletophallus; assembly: GCA_030556195.1. Classification (NCBI taxonomy): domain Eukaryota; kingdom Metazoa; phylum Chordata; class Lepidosauria; order Squamata; family Anolidae; genus Anolis; species Anolis apletophallus. The sequence goes on along the minus strand of JARBWK010000016.1, from coordinate 22,448,786 downwards.
AGCAATCTTTTCCTCTATGATGGTTCCCTCTAGAATAGCCCTCCGCAGTTGCTGTTTGCCCGGAAAGACTACATATTTACAATTCCAGTGATAGAATAGCCTCAGAAGATTTTTTTCTGCTGAAATTAGTCTGGGAAGCATATAATTAACCTGTTCTGCTGTACAAATCAGGGCACTGCTAATTGCTAGGCTTGTGCATTTTAGGTGAATCGCTCTCTGTTTCTGCTTGCTGGATACCGTAAGTGCCCCATATCTGTTTTCCAGCGCCTCCCAAAAACAAGCGTCCTGCCGAATGGGTGTTTTCATTCAGCATCCGAATGAATTCCCATTGGTTGCAAAAAGGAATTTACAAGGCTCCCCTTTTTCATGGAAGCCTTTCCTTTCTTCCCTCCAATGGAGCCTGGGTGTCAGTAACAGGGTTAAGATAGCACCCCATTACAGTGGGGCTTCCCAAAGGCTCCCTTTCCATATCCTTCTCTTTTTGTGTGTGTCAGGAGCGACTTGAGAAATGGCAAGTCGCTTCTGGTGTGAGAGAATTGGCCGTCTGCAAGGGTGTTGACCAGGGGATGCCCGAATGTTTTGATGTTTTACCATCCTTGTGGGAGGCTTCTATCATGTCCCTGCATGGGGAGCTGGGGCTGACAGAGGGAGCTCATCCATGCTCTCTCCAGATTCGAACCTGTGACCTGTCAGTCTTCAGTCCTGCCGACATAAGGGTTTAATCGGGGGCTCCATATCCTTCATTAAGGACTTTTAAAAAGCATCAGAGTTCCCACTCACTGGATCCTTGCCAGTGAGGAAAAGGAAGAGACGGATTTAATGCTTTTTAAAGTTGTTCTACTCGAGGGGAGAGGCAGGCAGCATGCCGTTGTCTCCCAGGGCCATCACCAGCAGCCTGCCATGCAGCTTTCCAACTTAGGCATTTTAAGGAGGCCCAGGGAAGGAAGAGTGATGACCTGGAGCTCAGTGGAGCTCTGAGCTATTCTCCCTGGACACTATCTTGCCTGCAAGGCTGCAATCACTTTTCTTCTTGGCATTTTGCTTCCTTAAAGCTGTTTTCTACTTTCTGCTCTAGAGGAGAGGTACCCTTTTCTTTTGAGGTTAATATTTATTATTATTATCTTTTAGAAGTATTTCCTGAAGGAGAGGAAGTGAAGGAGAAAAAGAAGTTAAAAGAGTGAAAGCCCCCAAATGCACATGTGCACCTCACCCAACGTCCCTTAGGTCCACAACTCCCAGTCAGTCCCACTAAATAAAAAGAATTAGGGGGAAAATGGCTCCTGCTTTCTTTCGTGCCAGGCCCTTACCATTATGTGCTCCCAAAGTACAGAAAGAAATGAAGGAAATGAAATCCATGCACAATCCTACTAATTGCTGTTACATTTGCTTAAAGATAAATGTATGGAATCCTGAATTTAACATATCTTCCGATTCTGACCTTGCCCTCATATACACTAGACAGTTATAACAGTTTGATACCACTTGTGGTATTCCAGCCTAGTGGCATGGGTCAGCCCCCGGGGGTCCCAGGGGTACCCAGACAAATGCCAGTTGATCCAGGGCAAGGCGGGGCTGGACTAGATGACCCGGGGCTCAGTGAGGAAGGCTGGCCGGATGGGTATGAATCATCTAACGAGAGCTTGCAAAGGGATAATGACTGGTTGGAGAGATATCAAACAGAGAGTGAGTTCACAGAGTAAAGTATGGAGGAGGATTCCAGTTCTGATTATGAATGACCCGGAGGGTTAGGTTCCCAGGAGCGGATACCAACTCCCTTCCCAGATGAACAGATGGGAGAAAGGGAGCTGGCTGAGTCTCACCCTGATAATGGTGCAGCTGGCCCCGTTAATGAACAGGTGTTTGATAGAAGGTCTAATATCAGAAATTCCAGAAAATCATGGAACTTGAGAAAGGGGGTGAGATGGGTACCCCGAGACTAGCTTCTATATTAGCCGTGGCTTTTGGACTCTTAGCCAGATCTGAAACCACGTTTGGTTTTGTTCACGTCTTTCTGCCAAGTCTCCAAGGAACCGGTGGAACGGTTTGGATCCAAGCTTTGTTTGGTGCTGCCTTTCAAGAAACTTTGTTTGGCAGCAGGAGTGGCCTGCCTTTGGGAACTTTGCCTTGCTTATGGATTTTGCCTTCAGTGGATTTAAGCCTTCTATGCTTTGAACTATTGAACAATTCAACTATTGCATTTTTGATATTTGATTCCATGGACTATTTTGAAGCTATCTTCTTGGATTTCTCTCTCTTTCTATTCTAAATAAACTTATTGATTGTTCATCAGCCTGTGCGTGTGATTCAGGGGGCCTGCCACCTTGTTCTGAGGTGCAACACCACTTTAGCTGCAATGGCTTTATTCTACAAAATGTAGGGATTTTAGTTTGTCACAGGCTACTTACAATCCTGGCCTTCTAAAAATAATTCATTTAGAAAGCAATCAAACCGCAGCTGTCATAATAACTATTCAATGGGATGGAAGCACAATATACACCAGGGAGCAAACTCACAAATTAAAAGATGGATCATTATTGCTAGAGAGCCCATTGTAGGTTGGAGAGCTCTAGTTCAGAGAGGTGGTCCATCACTCAGATCATAACAGATGCACTCCTGTTGGTGTCAGACACTTTGACTCTAACACCAAGCTATCCTTTAGAGAGTGCTCATGATTGCTCGTTTCGGGGCACTTCAATTGAGAGTTTTCACACATTTGGCCAACAGTGATAGAGAATTAACTAATTACAGCTTACTCGAGTGTCACAAGTACATTTATAATTTGAAGAAGGACAGTGGCATTTACCCTAACCAATGGATATGTCAGGCTGCCATATATCCCAGGATCTGATCCCAGATTGTCTGTTTATCCCAGATTATGTGGCAGTGTAGACTCATATAATCCAGTTCAAATAATCTGGGACCAAATCTTGGGATATATGACAGTGTAGATCCAGTCTAAGTTACATAGCATTTATTTAAGTGAAAATAGAAACAGTGTCGCAGGCTTAATCATAGCTGTCATTGTAATTGGGGTGTGGTAACTAGTGCTGAGACTATAGATATAGGTTGTAATAACCCCGTGTTCGTTGTATAAGGATTGATTGAGGATTGAGAGAGAGAGAGAGAGAGAGAGAGAGAGAGAGATTGTTTTACACATATACTGTGGTTATACTGCCACAACTAAAGAGAAAAACCTTCATTTTGGAAAGAACCACTTTGTTTGCATATTTTTGTTCCTGGAGAAGACCACTACAATTACCTGAAGGTTATGGCTTTTGATGAAAGCAAGAGAAGTCCTACTGTTAGGCAAAGTCTGACAACCTCTTTGGAAAAAACCCAGAATGTTCTTCCAGCTACTTCCCTTGAATTCTACAAATCTCTCTTGCCATTACTTCGCAAACGAAGATTCTTAGAAAGAACTCATCCTGCACTTTTTATAAGCGCGTTGATGACTAAAAAGGCCAATCTGAGATAGGCAAGTTCGGTTGCAGAAAGCACAGCAGAAGGTCTCCTTGGGTGATGTTGGTTCCAAGTTGCGGTTCTTTCTGCATTGTCGTTTCTCTTCGAGACCCGTTTGGCATGTCTTCTCGAAAGAGGCCGCAGCATTGTGGATAGTGCGTCTCCATGCCTCCTGATGTGAAGCCAGGGTCGACCATTGTTGGTGATCAATCTGGCCGAGCTTGAGATGTTGTTTCAGGGAGTCCTTATATCTCTTTTGGGGGGTGCCTCTCTTGCGCTGACCCATGGTGAGTTCACCATAGAGTAGTATCTTTGGGAGGCGGTGGTCCTCCATCCTAGAGACGTGCCCTGCCCAGCGCAGCTGTGTTTTCAATAGCATGGCCGCAATGCTGGTGATCCGTGCTTGCTCAAGGACAGCAACATTAGTCACATAGTCGGTCCAGTGTATATTTAGGATTGTGCGAAGACAGTGCTGATGAAAGCGTTCGAGGAGTCATAGGTGTTGGCGATAGGTGACCCATGTTTCAGACCCATAAAGGAGAATAGACAGTACTATAGCTTTGTATACACTTATTTTGGTGCTTTGCCTCAGGTGTTTGTTACTCCAGACTCTTTTGTGAAGCCTTCCGAATGCATTATGTGCCTTTGCTAATCTGTGATCTATCTCTTTGTCAATCTTGGCATCTGAAGAGATGATGCTTCCCAGGTAGGTGAATTGCTGAACGGACTTAAACACAGATTCGCCTATGCTGACGTGGGGATGATGGTGTTCTTCGTGTGGTGTGGGCTGGTAGAGAACTTTCCTTTTCTTCAGGCTGACTTCCAGCCCAAACAGCTCTGCAGCTGTCTCAAAGCAGGATGTTAGGCATTGCAGTGCTGCTTCTGAATGGGCGGCAAGGGCAGCATTATCAGCAAAAAGCAGCTCACGGACTAGATAGTTTAGAATCTTAGTGCGAGCCCTCAGACGGCTTAAGTTGAACAAGCTACAATCAGTACGATAGCGTATATATATGCCGTTTTTTTTTCGAGGTCTGCCATAGCCCTTTGGAGCATCATGCTGAAGAAGATTGTAAACTGGGTTGATGCAAGAACACAACCATTAGTTATTAGAAAGGGCTCTGAGAGAGAATCGTCATATCTGACTTGACCGCACTGGCCCTCATGTAACAGGATAATCATTCTACAAGTAATATATTGTCAAAGGCTTTCAGTGAACGCCTCCCAAACAGAGAATGCCTACAGGCAACAGAGGCCAGGATACCTCTATGCAGATACCCTTATGGATTGACTTGGAAACTTCATGGCTAATCAAATGCTAATTCAAGCTTGTTAACTGCAACATTCACACTTGCTTCAAACAGACAAGGGTTCTTTCTCCCACCTTAGATATTATTCCACAGGTATATACACACTCCACTTGCCTCACTTTCAACAGAACATCTGAAGATACCATCAGCCACAGATGCAGGAAAAACCTTATGAGAAAATACTGCAGGAACATGGGCCATACAGCCTGAAAAACCCATAACATCTCAATGATAATATTCTTTGCTTGAGGACTGAGTTATGTTTCATGGAATCATAGATTCATAGAGTTTAAAAGGATCCCAGTGGGCACCTAGTCCAACCGCCTTTGGGTGAAAGGCAACATTCTGGAACGGCTTCCTTAGTTCTTGGAGTCCAGGAACTGGAAAGAAGCATACCCTTGAATCAGTCATGAGGGTTTGTTCTCACATAGAGAGTTCTGGAGCTTGCAGGAGAGTGCCCTAGGTCTGCCTTTCAGAATATGTTTGAGGTTAGCAAGCTTTATAATTGGATTGCCCTGATGTATTTTGCCCAAAGGAGACAGAGAGAGTGGTCATTGTCCAGCTAAGGCTCACACCTCGTTGTTCCCCTCTTTATCAACAAAGTTCTCTAGTACAAAGTATAAGTAAATTTAGGTGAAATGAAATAATGTTTTGTTCATCTACATGTGTCTGGACTCATTATACAGAGTTGGCCACCAGTGGATTCTCAAACATACCTCAATTGATGACCCAGCACAAAAATGCATATAAATACAAACTAGATTACAAACCAATAAACACTTTAGAGTTATTGTTGATATTTGATTATACTCATCTTCTAAGGTTTCATAAATTACTTCTAAACAATTCATTTCCTTATTTTCAGAGTGAAACATGTTATTTTACAAAAGCAATTTATTACTTGTATAACTCCATGGCTCTTCCCCAATATTTTTTTTGCTACTGTTCTAATGGACCTCCAAGTCATTTGAGATTATAATTATTATAGTTATTCCAAACTTGATTTGATATTTTTTTAAGTTAAGTAAAATATTTTTTCTCTCTTTCTAATAAGTAACTGAAATAGTTTTCATGTTGAAATGTAAAGGGATTTTAGATATTTTGCTGTATAAACAAATTGCATCCCTGCTCTCCCCATCATTACCTTGAAACAGCAACATGAGGCCCAGTCTTAGACAGTAGATTAACTCATATTTGAAATTCTTAACCCACAATTTACACACACTACATTTCACAACAATAAAAACAACTAATCAAGTATTACAGAGAGGCTGAATGTATCTTATTATATTACATTTATAATGTAAATTAGTAACACAATAGTGTGTGGGTGTATAATATTTTTAGAGAAAAAGAAGAAAATATTTCATAGGTAGTAACTAGTAGGGTTGTGTGTGAAACCGTTTTCCCTCACTTCATCCATTCTTTCATTATTTCCTTCGGGTGCAGGTAACGGGAAGCCCCTTCCCGGTATGAAAATCAGCTTGACATAAAAGCAGGTGAGTGCCAATCCTGGCTCCTCACCTGCTTTTGTGAGCATGTTGCACTCCGTGCCTCCTTGCCTTGGAAAGAGAGCGTTTGTGGTGTGCAGGCCCAGAAAGTATGCAGACCTGTCTGCAACCAAGTGCTTCCTCTGGAGTAAGAACTCATCATTGCCTTGGAAAGTGTGTGTGGCGTGCAGGCCCAGAGCACATGCCCGTCTGTAGCTAAGGACCTTCTCTGGAGTAGGAAACAGATAAGAAGCCTCCATATAGTGTGCACCTGTCTGCAGCTGAGCACCTCTCCTCTAGCGTAAAAAAGCTTAAATGCCTAAAATGATAGGAAGGGAAGCCTGGGACTCCCCCCGCCCCCATAATATAGCTCCCTAGTGGTCCTGCCATTTTGTGCATTACTGTTTTGGGTCGCTTAATTAGTGATACCCATTTTATTGTGCTTTTGTGATTTTATTGTGTTTTTATCCTGTTTTTAGGGCATTTTGGTATTTGTTATCTGTATGTGCATTTTGTAAGTCGCCCGGAGCCACACCGGGAGTGGCGACTCACAAGCACGAAATAATAATAATAATAATAGGCCAATAGAAAATGGGTCTTTCTGCACCACAGAGTAAAAACAGATATCTGCCCTCTTGATTTTGGGAGATTTGATCCTTGCAATTACAATTGCATTTTCATAATTTCCAAAGTTCACTTATTTTGCTTCAAGATTTTGCACATTTGCATGGTTTACAGGGCATTACTGAGAAATAGGGAATATGGCGATCAATGACCATATTGTAAATTTTTTTAGTTAAAATGCACAAAATTGGGTAAATATACACAAAGGCACTTTATTCAATATGGGAAAATTATGTAAATAAATGTGTAACATTGTATGTACACATGAGAAAATACATAAATATGCACAGATTTCACAGCTGGAAGAAAATGAGGAGGAAAAGAAAAAGTGTTGATGCAGTCCTATACTGGCATATCCTAAATTCATCTTTTATAGTAATGGTTAATGGATTTTGTTCCTGATTCTGATACCAAGGTTGGAGATGAGGAAATAAGGTATGCTGCTAACCTAAATATTGCACACATCCATAAAGTCTAAGGTGGATCAGAGAAACACACACAATCACACATTTATTGATGTGACCAATCCTCATAAAGGAAGTATGAGGTGGATCATCTCAACTGACCAGATTTGCATACCAAATACATGCAAAGCTTTGGCTCTGTAAGAATGCTTGACGTCCGTTGACAGGTTGACAGCCAAGGCACGAATATAGTGTCATGTCAGGATTTCTCCAACAATAGAACAAGCTGATGATTTGAGCGTGTGAGCAAAGTTCGGATTGTTTGGATTATTTTAAACGGACAGTAGCGTTGAAAGGTGCATTTTGTGCTTTCATTTCTCGAGTATTTTAATTCCATTTCAACTGCTTGCATCAAATTCATTACAGCTTAGACAGTTGTGACAGCTGTATTGTGAACATATAGGCATATATTTCAAGATCATAGAGTTTCACCATTGTGAAGCGTATTCTCCAAATGCATTAGACTATAACCCACATTAGCAAAAGCCAGGATGGCCGATGATCAGGTGATGGGATTTGCAATCTAAGCATCTGAGCCAGATCAAGCTTAATATAGGCAGACCACCTGTTTTCAGCTTCTCTTCTCACAGCTGTTATGTGTATATGAAATACAACTAGGCACCCTATTTCGAGTTCCTTGTAACAAAGAGAATGTAGATAATATTGCAAATAAAGAATAGTGTATTTAATGAAATCTAAGGCACACTTTTTCTTGTTTAAGGGGCTTTAAAATGGGATGCAACTTAGATTTGATGGTGTCTTAGAGTCACCAATTTCCCTCAGTACTGTTTACCAGTATTTTTGCTATAAGTGTCACTTCTTGCTTTTTGCTGTCTCCTCAAAGGGCCCATAGACTTAATCCTGCACAGATATGTGCAGACAGATGATTTATGGTTTTTCCCCCCCGCATTTGCTCCTCACCCCACAGGAAAAAAATGCATTGAAACAAACCAACAAAAATGGTATTGTCAATGCAGAAGAAATTTTAAAAGTATTCTAAGAAAGTTGTTTTTCCTAAAATCCAAGCTTCAGAAACATTTGATGGTGCCTTAGATTCAATATGGTCATTTTCAATAAGACAAAGATTTTAACCTTTTTCAGAAAAAACAAAAAGAACCTTGTCTTCAATCCTGTTAGTGACTTTATGTGAATACATGTGTATATGTCCTGTTTCGACTAGGAAATTAAGGGTTAGAGAACAACCCATTGTTTCCTGTCCAAAACTGCCACCACTCCGTAAGTTTCAAACCCATAGTTGAGAGAGAAAGACAAGGAAGGAGAAAGAGAGGGGCAGGAAAGGAAGGCAAAAAGATGGCATCTTATCTCACTAACACGTGGCTACTAGACTTGTGCATGGGCATGTTTTCCTTCAGTACCTTCGGGAACACGTAACGGGAAGGGCCCTCCCAGTTCAAAAACCCATGGGAGCCAATCTCAGTTCCTCCTCTGCTTTTTGGCAGTTTAATCTTTATTATTAATCCCCCAACAAACAAAAAGAAAACCCCAATTCCCTGAAAACGACTACCAGTTACCTCTCCTCTAGAGTAGAGAATAGAAATAACTGTAAGGAAGCATTAAACCCAAAGTAGAAATGAGATTAAAGCATGCCAGAAAAAGTGGGATTTTTAAAGGGAGTCCATGGAGGATAGCTTTAGGAGGTCATCACTCTTCCTTACCTGGAAGTGAGATACCTCCTTAAAATGCCTTGGAAAGAGTGTGTGGTTGTTAGTGTGGTGCAGGCCCAGGAAAGAAAGCATGTGTGTGCCTTCTTGAAGCACCTTTCCAACTTAAATGTCTAAAATGATGGGAAGGGGATCCTGGGAAGCCCCCACCCCATAATGGTCTGGATAGAAAATGAATCTTTCGGCATCCCAGAGTGAAAACAGATATCTGCCCTCCCGAATTCAGGAGGCTCACAAAAATGGATCAGGGCCCCCACCAAAATCTGGGGCAGTGAAACGGATCACAGTTTACCCGGAATGCACAAGCCTATTGACTACAGGATAATACAGAGGAATAACATCAACATTCCTCTTCAGCTTCGATGGCAGTGGGTGAAAAACAATATTCCCTGATCACTGGTCACCATTCTCCTAGTTGTCCCACTTCCATAGCAGTTTACCATCTGTAGTAGTGGTTCCATGAACGCTGCCTAAATAGGGAAACATGGAATTACATGTGAACAGATGTTATAGTCTGCATCTAGGATTCCGGTTGGAAGCCTGTTGGTGCCATACCCAGGTATAAAGATCTGACAGAAGGCATTTTCTGAAGCAGGGGCAATGATAGTAGCAGGAGGATGGAGAAAGCTATCTCCATCACTAAAGAAAGCTGTTTTGTCAGTTGCCAAGCAAGTCAATAAGTGACTTTTCTCTCTAGTTACTACCATTCTGCCTTCCCCCACAATTGCTCTGCATAATCTGTCCATTTTAATTCTAACATTCAAGCATTATTGTGTCAGCCAAAGTACATCTCTTTTACATATAACAGAACACTGGCTGGCTACCTCATCAGATGTTTGGAGCACTTCCAGTTGGAAAACAGAACAGTAGACAGAGAGATGTAATTTTTTTCATATCAGGAGTGACTTGAGAAACTGCAAGTTATTTCTGGTGTAAGAGGAGACACTCAGGTGTTTTACCATCCTGTGGGAGACTTCTTTCATGTCCCCTCATGGGAAGCTGGAGTTGACAGACGGGAGCTCACCCTGCTTGCTGAATTCAAACCGCTGACCTTTCGGTTGGCAGTCCTGCTGGCACAAGGGTTTAACCCACTACACTATCAGGGGCTCCGGAAAGATGTAATGACCATGAGACTTACATCATTAATGTTTGTCATTCATCACATTGTTGCTGATAACTCCGGTCTCATAGGCTGAAGCCAAAACCAACAATATAATTCTTAAAATAGTAACAGATATTAAGTGTTTTCACTATTTTGGCAGTACAACATACAGAACACTAAGATTTTTTTTCAGTTTTCACCTACAATCTTAATTTTTAAAATCTAAACATATTCTTCCATGTTTGTTAGCTCTGTCACCTTGGCCCCGTGTCATTCTTTCATATATTAATTTCTACAACTTTTTAAAGGAAAGGATTCTATTAAGTTGATGCCATAGTTAATTTAAACACTCTGACAGACCAATTGTATTAAGAGAATAAGGTTGTTAACATTTCCCTTGGCACATTTGATGAGGTTAAGAAGGATGAATGTCATAATTAGTAATGCTATTAAGATAAAGCTCTCATGGGGGAACTATAGGTGATGTCTCTGCCTTGTGGTCTTGAGCGCCAATAACTTTTACAAACGTCGTAATTGGATCTGTAACCAGTTTAAGCCAGAGTGCTTGGGCTGGAGCAAGTGAAGGGTCATTGAGTAGCAAATCTATAGGATATAGCCATCCTAATATTTCATCAGTGTGGTGGCATACAACATTAATTAGATGAATATAGTAAAAGTAATATATCCCATGCTTGGGTCCAAACAATCACATTTTCCTCAAGCAGACAAGAATTCTTTCTTCCACACTAGACATTCCACAGAGATATAAACCTCACTTGCCTAGTTTCTAGTAGACCTTACAACCTCTCAGAATGCCTGCCATAAATGTGGGTGAAACGTCAGGAGAGAATGCTTCTGGAACATGGCCATACAGCCAGCAAAACTCACATCAACCTAGTGATTCTGGCCATGATAGCATTTAATAAAGTCTACCTACTAGGCATGGGCAACCCATGATTCTAAATGGTTCTAAAGTACTTACAAAACTAAAGTTTTGGTGGTGAAAACTAAGGGCTGCTGGTGCTTTCCTTCTACACTGTTGATAAAGTTCTGGTGGTGAAAATTTCAGAACTCTAACAAAACTTTCAAAATTTCATTATAAATGGCAGTTCCTAATTGGTTCTGTCATAAAAATGGCCAATAATGGAATAATAATGAAATTTTCAGTTTTGTTAGCGTTCTGAAATTTTCACCACCAGCACTTTAGCAACAGTGTAGAAGCAAAGTACCAGTGCCCCTTAGTTTTCACCACCAGAACTTTAGTTTTGTAAATACTTCAGAACCATTTAGAACCATGGATTGCTCATGCCTACTACCTACCACAGCCTCCAACAACACAGCAAACAGAAAGGTTGGAGGCCCACAACAGCATATGTCAAGCAAACAGCAGCTTTATGGTCTCTGAAGAATTCCCTTACCATCTCATGGAACAACAAAATTTGAGAGTATTGGAATCAAAGAGCCAGAAGGAACTGGAAGGGCCACCCAGTCCAGGCCCGGATCAACACCTTTTGGCGTCCTAGGCCACAGTTTGGAATTACGCCCCCCCCCCCCCGCCTCGCACCGCCACATTAGAGAGGCCTATCACCATTCCCCCTGCTCCCGGTCAGCCCTTCCTCCTCTTCTCCCCCAACATCCATCCACTCACCACTGAGGCTCCTCCCCATGCCAGGAATGTGCGCCCGGTGATCCCAAAGAACTACGGGCCCAAGCATGCCGCCGCATCCTGGCAGCCCCTGAGGCCTTGAAGGCGTCTCTGCGGCCTTGCGCTGGATGGGCGGAGGGCAGTGGCTGCAGAGAGTCGGGGCAGCCCATGCCAATCATGACCATCATGGGCTGAAGGAAGAGGCCTCCTCGGAGTCTTTTCCTTGAAGGAGGCCGCTTCTTTCAGCCCATGCTGGTCGCAATGCTTCTCCTCTTCCTCCTCATGAGGCAGCAGCAGCAGCATGAGGAGGAAGAGGAGGAGCATCGTGACCAGCATGGGCTGAAGGAAGAGGCCTCCTCCGAGGAGGCCTCTTTCTTCAGCCCATGCTGGTCATGATTGGCTCCTGAGGTGGAGGAAGGCCCCGACTCTCTGCAGCAGCTGCCCTCCGCGCACCCAGCACGAGGCCGCAGGGGCTGCCGGGATGCAGCGGTGCCGCGAGCCTCTCAACCGCGGGGCATGCTTCTACTTTTCCTCCTCATGCTGCTGCTAGCGGTGGCAGCCAATGGGGGCGCTCAAGGCAGTGCTTAGCTGCTAAGCACCGCCCCGGGCACCCCCATTGGCTGCCACCGCTGTGCCAGTCCTCCTCCTGCTGCTATGTCTTAGCAGCAGGAGGAGGAGCTAGCACGGTGACGGCAGCCAATGGGGGTGCCTGAGGCGGTGCTTACCTGCTAAGCGCCGCCCAGGGCAACCCCCATTGGCTGCCGCCATCACGCCAGTCCTCCTGCTGCTGCTATGCCTTAGCAGCAGCAGGAAAAGCTAGCACAGCAGCGGCAGCCAAGGGGGGCACCCAAAGCGGTGCATAGCTGCTAAGTGCCGACACAGGCGCCCCCATTGGCTGCTGCTGCCGCACCAGCTCCTCCTGCTGCTGCTATGCCTTAGCGGTGCATTGTCGGCGGCGGCAGCCAATGGGGGCAGCGCTTGAGCCGGGCTGGGATTACCAACGAACGGAGGAAGACGGGGAAGGTCCATGATTCTGCATGCCCCCCACGGCTTACACCCATAGGCCATGGCCTAGGGTGGCCTTATGTGTAATCCGGGCCTGACCCAGTCCAAGAATACATAACTAAAATACTCTAGGGATGTCCATCCATCCTCTACTTTTAAGGAAAAATAGACCCAATAGTCTATATCCCGCAAGACTGCTAATAACAATTCAAGGGAGACATCCCACCCATTTTCTCCGTGCATTACTGACTTGCTACAATGGTTTTAATGCTTGGAGTAGCCTGTCTTCTATTTCTTAGCCATGTATGTCCAGTGAGCCATCTATGAAAGGATTTTTTTTTTGAAATCCCCACCAAAGGAAGGAGTGAAAAGGAATTCAGTATATTGAGGGTGAGGGGGTGGGGGCGTTGTTTGGTTACCTTACAATTGTCATGATGTCACTTTAACCCAACTGCAGATAGGCCATAAGGAAAACATTCTGGAGGCTTATATAGAGTTCAGCACCCTGGACAGTTCTGAATTACTCTGCTTCTGAAAAGTTAAATGCCTGCTAGCAAAGGGAGATTGCACTCCATGGGCAATCTCTTGAGTTCTCTTTTAAACTCAACCAAAATTCCAGCCATGTTTGTTGACATTTAACCCCAATTTGGTACAGGAATGCCCACCCCTCTGTTCTACATCAGAAAGGGTTTTTTTCCCCTCATACTAGGGCAAGGTTAACTAAAATGGTTCTCAGCGGTCCTGTTATCTCCTTTTGTGTGACTGTTTAAGGATGTCATTAATTATCTGCTGTGCCACAGCTGTAACTGACATGATCACATAAGTGTTGATTGTTAACAAGAAAGCCTTTTATTGAAAACTTTTCTGAGAACAGGAAATCGTGGGAAAGTGAGATTTTTCACATGCACTCTAAACCTCTTCAGATCATAGAAATGAGAAATTATGTATTTCTTTTTTGTGTTCAGTCATCTTGGCTTCTGACATAATGGATCTTATGGTCTGGAGGTGACAAGTATTCTTTTGATTTTGGGTCGATGTTGTCTCTATTGCTTCAAGGTTCACTCACAGACTTGTATGCAGGGAAAAAGTATGAGACAGATCTGAGATTTCATTATCCACATTCAATTGCACTAAGAAACAGCTGGTCATGTTGCTACTAATCCTAGCTAAATGCATTCTGGGCTGTGTGTATGGAAAATAAATTTTGCATTGGCCACTAAGCTTGTGCAATCCAGGTAAACTGTGTTCTGTTTTGGTGTCCGAGATTTTGGTGGGGTCCCAATCCATTTTTCGTGAGCCTCCTGAATTCGGGAGGACATAAATCCATTTTCAGTCTGGAAAGATGAAAGATTTGTTTTCTATCCAGCCCTTTATGGGAAGGGGGGGGGGTTCCCAGGTTCCCCTTCCCATCGTTTTAGGCATCGTTTGTTCTTATATTCTTAATTAAGACCTTGAATAAAAGCATCAGAGTTAAGATATGATCCTTTCCATTCTGTCTGTAGAAGAGACCAGTTTAATGCTTCATTAAAGCTGTTTCTACTCTAGAGGAGACAGACGCTGCAGGGTGTGCTTTCTCTCTGGACCATGCAATTTTCCAAGGCATTTTAAGGAGGCTTCCCCACTTCCCAGGGAAAGGAGAGCGATTGACCGGGCGCTATCCTACCTTGGACTTTATTTTAAAAGCCCTCTCTTTTCTCTTGATTTGTAGGCCTGTAGTGGTTACTTTTACCTCCTCACACATTTCCTTCTTGTGGCTACCTCCCTCCTGCACTCCACTTGTAACCAAAGGTAGCCAGTTTTTGACAGCCACTGTTCTGTTGCAACCAAAAAAAAAAGGAGGCTGAGCCCTTGCTATTATGGCTATCCAAACAAGCCGGACCAGTTGGATTACCCAAAGGAAATGTGGTGCAGCTGGCTGGGAGTCAGCTGCATAAGATCTCTACTGACCAGAAGGTCATGAGTTCGAGGCCTGCCCGGGTCGGGTTGACCTCTCGACCAATTGTGTAGCTCGTTGTCTGTCTATATATGTTGTATGTCTATTGCATTGAATGTTTGCCTGTATATGTGCATTGTGATCCGCCCTGAGTCCCCTGCGGGGTGAGAAGGGTGGAATATAAATGATGTAAATAAATGATGTAAATAAAGGGTAATCGCCCTTCGGGGGTAGAGAAGAGATGGGATAGAAATGCCAGAAATAAATAATAATAAATAACTAGCCAAATTGAATCCATGCAGAAGCCTATTGGGCACTCACTCTGTTATGAATTTTTCCAGAAGTTCTCAATTGAGATTCTTCAGGACCATCCAGGTCTCACAAACAGTTCTTTATGGACTTGCCCATCACCACTCAGCATACAGCAAGTACTTCACCAATTGACATACCACTCCTTTCATTCACTCATTGTTATATGTTGGTTTAATAAAGTTATGGCATACCATCTTTACCGGCAACTTGGAGTCTATCCTCTCTTATCTACGTAGTGAATCAGCTTCCAATATTCCTAAAATTCTCATGGAAGGACATTTCACTGAGCAGACCAGGAGCATGCTCAGGTCTGTGATTTACTTAGGAGTAATCTTGTGTACAACAGCTTTTTAGTTGGAAACCCTACCTCCATGTCCTGCAATAGTTTCTTTCCTAGGCTGCAAACCAGAGTGTCTTCCATTGGAAATGTTTCAGGCCTGCATATTAAAGTTATTTTCCATGAGAAACCTTCATAGGTTTTAACTACCTCCTTTTCTCCCATTTTTGATCACTGGTTATATTATTGTTTATTCGTTCAGTTTCTTCCGATTCTTGGTGACCTCCTGGACCAGGGGTGCTCATTAGGTAGATCACGATCTACTGGTAGATCGCATAGGGCATCCTGGTAGATCGCAGGCAGGGCGGGAGAAAGGCTCAGTCCCACCCCGCAGTGTAACGCTCCGGAAAGGGGGGGTCCGATAAACCAAACTCACTCCAAGCAGGTTGGAAGATAGATCATTTATTGGCTCCTTGCTCCAGGCTGAACAAAGATAGACTAAAGAAAGCCCGCGCAAACATCCCTCAAGGCTCCCTCCCCGGCCCGCCCCCCGTTGGGTCCCTCCTTCCAAGGCTTGACCAAATGGCCAGTCCACATATCAAAGGCCAGGAAGGTATCTGGCAGATCAAAGGGGATGAGCCCGGTGGTTTCCCGCCCGGCAGTGTCCTTATCACTTGGCGCGATCGGCTTGGTCCGTTATGGCATGAAACGAACCAACCGGAGCTGACATAGCGCCCCCCTCCGCAAGATGGTGACCTGCAAGGGAAACAAAGAAAAAAAAGAAAAAAAAGGATCACGGACCCGGCTTGTCCGGGAAAGCGGCGTGAAAAGCCTTAACTAGTCTCGGGGCGCTAACGTGGGGTGCCAACACCCACTCAGGGTGTAAGTCCTTGGCAGTCCATTTAACTAAGTAACTAAGACGGCCCTTGCGGCGCCGAGAGTCCAAAATGTCCTTAATCTCAAAGTGGGTGTGGGATCCCACCATAATAGGCCTGTGTCAAAGGCCTCCTGGCACTGCGGGGTCCAGTTGAGCTTCGCCCCGGGTGATTTGGCCTTCTTTGTCTCCCCCAGGCCCTTGGTTTTTAATAGTTCAGTTAAGGGAAGCGCTATTTTAGCAAAGTTCTGGATGAACTGTCTATAAAAGTTGGCGAACCCCAAAAAGCCCTGTAGTTGCTACCGGGTTCGCGGGGCCTCCCACGCGAGCACGTCTCTCACCTTACTTGGGTCCATGGCCAGGCCTCGCGTGGAGATGCGGTACCCTAGATAGTCCAGTTCCTGTCGGTGGAACTCGCACTTAGACAGCTTGACAAATAGCTGATTCTCCCGCAGCCGTCGCAGCACTTCCCGGGTCATCTCAACGTGTTCCGCCTCAGATTTGGAATAAATTAACACGTCATCCAGGTATACTAGAACTCCCTTGTAGAGTAAGTCCCTGAAGATCTCGTTGATGAATTGCTGGAAAATCCGGGGTGCCCTTAAGTCCGAAGGCGTGACTCGGAATTGGTACTGGCCCAGATGGCAGTTGAATGCGGTCTTCCAGCAGTCTTCGTCTCGCACCGAATCCGGTAGAACGCCCTCGGATGTCCAGTTTGGTGAAGATTTGCGCCTCCCCCAGCTGGGCCAGGATCTCGGACATCAGTGGCAACGGGTAGGGGCTAGAGGTGCAAATAGCATTGAGGCCTCTGTAATCCACACACAGTCGCAGTGATCCGTCCGCCTTTGGCCTGAACAGGACGGGGCTGCCATCGGGCTGGTTGATTTCTCAATAAAGCCTCTGTCTATATTTTTATCAATAAAGTCTCTTAATGCCTTTCTTTCGGGTTCAGACAGGGCGTACAGTTTCGGGCTGGGTAACTTGGCGCCTTTTTCAATCTCGATTGCGCAATCGGACTTCCGGTGGGGGGGGGCAGCTGGTCACTTTCCCGCTCACTAAAGACCTCCCCCAAGTCCTCATACTCTCGCGGGACTTCGCCGGGTTGGCTCTCTGCTGCCCCCACGCCCGCTCCCTCATGGATTGGGGTGTCCGCGTCTTCAAGGTCATCTAGCCTTGCCCGGGCCTCTCCGCTCCTGAACTGCACTGCTCCTGTCTCCCAGTTGATCCGTGGGTTTTGGTTGCGCAGCCAGGGAGCCCCCAGAATGATAGGTTGGTGTGCCATTGCCGAAATGACAAATCTTAGATCTTCCCGATGGGACCCCATCTGTACTTTGATCTCTCCTGTCTTGTGGGTGGCTGGCTTCCCATTCGCCGGGGACCCGTCTAGCTGGGAGAATAAGATTTGCTCGATCAGGGCCTGTGGCTTTATTCCCAGCTGCCTCGCTAACCTCGGGGACATCAGGCACCTGGTGCACCCGCTATCTATCATGGCTGTAGTCTCTATAGGTTGGCTGGCCTCGGGGCCCCACACCTGAATGTCCAGCTTGTATGTGCCGCACCCAGGAGGATCTAACTCACCGCCCGAAGGGGTCTGGATCTGCCCCGCCATCCACTCGGAGTCGCTCTCCTCCGTCTCCGGCTCCGGCTCCTCTGCCTCCCGTAGGGGCCTGGGTGCCCGCGCCGTCTCCGCCGCCGCTGCTGCCTTGCCTCGGCCAGGGGTTTTGGCCGGTGTTGCCGGTTTGGCCTCCGGCGCCCGCTCCGCCTTAGGCGAGGGGACTTTTTTGCGGCATTCCGCTGCTCGGTGACCTTCTCGTCCGCACGAGAAGCAGGCTCCTCTCTTCCCTCTCTGGCTTTCCCGGCTGGCCGACCGGGGCCTGGGAGAAGGTCGCCGGGCTGGTCCCGACCGCCCCGGTGGGCCCGTCCCCATCCCGCGGGACCTCCCGCCATCTCGGTGGCGTCTGGGCATCTGCTCCATATCGCACTCCACTCTCCCCGCCGAGGCTATCCAGTCCTCCAGGGTCTCGGGATTTCCCCGGTGCATCGCCCATTCTAGAATGTCCTGTCTCAGGCCTGCCTTGAAGCACTCAAGTATAGTGGATTCAGACCAACCCCGGATCTTCCCCGCCAGGGCTCGGAAGTTCAGGGCGTACTCCGAAACGGTTCTCTGGCCCTGGTAAATCCTCCTCAATTGGGCCTTGGCCTTCTCCCCGGCTAACGGGTCCCCAAAGCGGGTTCGCAGGGCCTCCAACAGAGTGTCTAACCGCCTCAGATGCGGCGATCGAGTGTCTGTTAACTGTATCAGCCAGTCGGCCGCGGCCTCCTTTAGGTTGGCCCCCACAGCCCGCACCTTGGCCGCCTCCGAGGGGAACGTGTCCCCATAGTCCACCATGTAATTCTGGACGTTGGTGACAAAGTATGACAGTTGGCGAGGGTCCCCGTCGAACTTTACCTTTAGGTCCCTCCGAGATCCCGTCATCTCTTGGCTCTGGTCCCCCAAGCCCAGATGGGGTGTAGAGGCGTCCCTTCTGGGTCGGAGGAGCTCCTCCGAGAACCTCACCGAGGGCCTTCCTGGCTGTCCCACTCCTCGACTCCGGCCTCTTCCCGCAAAGACGGGCTCGGGGGTCTCCCAAGGCCTCTCCTCCGGCCTACTCATCAGTAGGTCCAATTGCGCCTGCATCTTCTGCATCGCTTCCGACATCTGGAACATCTGCACCTCCATCCGCAACATCTCGGTGCTGGGTGCTTTCACCTTGCGACGAACATCCTTCGGCGGTCGGGTCTGGTCAAGGTTTTCCTCGCCTCCCATCCCGGTCACCACCACCTGCGGTTCTCCACCGGACGCTCCGGCTTCGATCTCCTCCTCGTCCCCATCTTCCTCCTCCAGCTCCTCGTCCGGGACTGTCGGAGGTTGTTCTTCGAGGGGCTTCCCTTCGGCTTGAGACATCTCTGCGAAGTGGGTTACGGTCGGAGGGTTTTCACGGCCGTAGAAGTTGGTGAGTCTATCTTTATGTAACGCTCCGGAAAGGGGGGGTCCGATAAACCAAACTCACTCCAAGCAGGTTGGAAGATAGATCATTTATTGGCTCCTTGCTCCAGGCTGAACAAAGATAGACTAAAGAAAGCCCGCGCAAACATCCCTCAAGGCTCCCTCCCCGGCCCGCCCCCCGTTGGGCCCCTCCTTCCAAGGCTTGACCAAATGGCCAGTCCACATATCAAAGGCCAGGAAGGTATCTGGCAGATCAAAGGGGATGAGCCCGGTGGTTTCCCGCCCGGCAGTATCCTTATCACTTGGCGCGATCGGCTTGGTCCGTTATGGCATGAAACGAACCAACCGGAGCTGACACGCAGGCTCCCGACGCCACCCAGGTGCAGAAGGAGGTTGGACTGGATGGCCCTTGGAGGTCTCCTTCTACTCTAGGAACCTATTGTTGTTGTTACTATTAGTAGTAGTAGTAGCAGCAGCAGCAGAGGCTGAATGAATATTATCATCATTATTATTTTGAATAAATTCAGGGGCTTATTATACTCACATTTAGTTGAATTCAGTCTTAAATATATTATATGGCTCTCACTGAAATACATTTCCAAATATGTTGCTTTTATGGCTCTCTGAGTAGTGGGTAGGTAGATCATTTTGACTTGGTTGTTTTATAAGTAGCTCGCATGCTGAAAAAGTGTGAGCACCCCTGTCCTGGACCACACCACAGTTCCCTGTCAGCCGTGGCCACCCCCAGCTCCTTCAAGGTCAAGCAAGACCCTTCAAGGAGACCATCCATCCACCTTGCCCTTTGTCGTCCCCTCTTCCTCTTTCCTTCCATTTTCCCAAGCATCATTCTTTTCTCCAAGCTTTCTCGTCTTCTCATTATGTGGCCAAAGTACTTGGCCTTTAATATCCTTCCCTCCAAAGAGCAGTCGGACTTTATTTCTGGGGGACGGACTGCATTTTCCTCCAACACCACAGTTCAAAAGCATCTCTCTTCCTTCGCTCAGCCCTCCTTATGGTCCAGCTTTCACATCCATAGATTACTATGGAGAATACAATTGCTTTGACTATGCAGATCTTCATTGCCAGTGTGATGTCTCGACTCTTCACTATTTTATCGAGATCGGTCATTGCTTCTGATTTCTTGGCTGCACTCTGCGTCTGCAGTAATCTTCATGCCTAGAAATACAAAGTCTGTCACTGCCTTTATGTTTTCTCCCTCTATTTGCCAGTTATCAATCAGTCTGGTTGCCATAATCTTGGTTTTTTGGATGTTTAGCTGGAACCCAGCTTTTGCACTTTCTTCTTTCGCCTTGGTGATAAGGCTCCTCAGCGCCTCCTCACTTTCGGCCATCAAAAGGTTGCATATCTTTCGGCCATCAAAAGGTTGCATATCTGAGGTTGTTAATGTTTCTTCCAGCAATTTTAACCCCAGCCTTGGATTCATCAAGCCTTGCACATCGCATGATGTGTTCTGCATACAAGTTGAATAGGTCGAGTGAGAGTATACAGCCCTGCCGTACACCTTTCCCAATCTTGAACCAGTCTGTTGTTCCATGTTCTTTTCTCCCTGTTGCTACTGGTTCAGATAAAAGCAGAATAATTCCCCATCTCTATTTTAGAGAGGTCAGTAAAGGTAACTGCATGGAGGTTATTTCAGATGCAGCCAGCTTTAGGCCTGAAATGCACCAAGGTTACATCCAATACATTTGAGAAAGAGAGATTAATGTACCCTGGGATATTTTAAACTATGGCCCAACCATATGAGACCTTTTATGTTCTCTTTGCCAAACTCAGCTACTTCCCACATTATTTGATTTACATAAATTTTGTTTCCGAATGTTTACACTAAAATAGAAGCTATCTTAGCAACAAGAAGACACAAATAACATCCTGGGCTGAACATTCATCTTTAATGTATTAATATGTGTTATCTAAAAAGGAACATTTTTCACTGGTTGATTTAATTATGGTTTTCATGACTTTGGCAGTAAGGGGGAAAATCTCTATATAAAAGTTTTATGAGAAATGAAAATACATCTTAATGTACTCTCAACAAGAAGTTTCCAAACTGAAAGCCAGCCATTTGGAGAGTTAAGGCTAGATGGCTGATTTACTGTTATGTCCTTCTCCGTGCGATTCAATATATGTGTACTTCGAAGTAAGCAATGCTAAATTCAATTGGACTTACTCCCAGGTTTAGATGTATATGATAGCCCCAGGATCAATAGAATGGAAGAAATAAACAACAGTGAGATACTAAGAGTTCATTCACAAATTATTTGACTTGTACATGCTTCAAAGTAATTGCTATTTTTGCTGATCCATGCGTTTCAGAAAAGTTAAACATTTCTCACCCAAAGATTGAAAGCAGGATTCCACATTGAATTTAAGTTAGTGGAAAAGCATGATATACTAAAATTATGAAGAAAGGTTGATATCCACTCCCATCTGATCATCCCTCATAAACCACACATACTTATTCTAAGCTTGGGAAATTCAAAGTAACAGTAGTGTAAATACTATTGGACTATTTAGGAAATAGTTATTTTACTTAGCTGATCCCTCGTTCTCTGAGTATGATGGCCATCCAAGTGCAGTGTCTTGGCGGCAGATACAAAGGTGACTGTGGGCCCCTATTCTTGATTAGCATGCTCTTCCACAGTGAGAGCATTGGATTCCAGGTGGAAGGTGGTCCCGGTCAGGATTGGCTTGATGTGCCTTCCTCTCAGCACATTTATTTATTTATTTACAATATTTATATTCCGCCCTTCTCACCCCACAGGGGACTCAGGGCGGATTACAATGTACACATACATGGCAAACATTCAATGCCATAGACACACAACACATATAGACAGACAGTCAGAGGCTATTAACATTCCAACTTCTGGCCACCAGGGGAGCTGTTGCTTCACCATCCATCTGTGGCACTGATAAAGTACTTTCCATATTCCTCGCATGCTTCTGCTGGAGATTTTTTATGGCCTCATAAATTTTGTTAAATTAGCCTCCCCACACATACTGTAGGTGGTACCTAAATTTCCTACTTGACAGATGCCACTGTCTTTCGGGTTGCAAAGGTTCACAACAAACTACACAATTGGGCGGAAGCTCACTCCGACCTGGGCTGGCTTCGAATTCATGACTTTTCAGTCCATAGTGATCTTTAATGCAGCTGACAGCCAGCCAGCTGCGCCACAGTCCCTTTCTCTCTCCATTCGTGCTCTTCGAATTCCTCAGCACCACTGGTCACAGCTGACCTCCAGCTAGAGTGCTCAAGGGCCAGGGCTTCCCAGTTCTCAGTGTCTATGCCACAGTTTTAAGGTTAGCTTTAAGTGCATCTTTAAATCTCTGTCCACCAACATTCCGTTTTCTGTTCTTAAGTTGGGATACTGTGATTGGGCATTCGGACTACGTGGCCAGTCCAGTGGAATTGATGGCATAGGAGCATCACTTCAGTGCTGGTGGTCTTTGCTTATTCCAGAATGCTGACATTTGTCCACCTGTCTTCCCAAGTGATTAGCAGAATTTTCTAGAGGCAACACTGATGGAATCATTCTAGGAGTTGAGTGTGACGTGAACTCCAGAAGGCTTATGGCACCTATATATAACCCTTATAGTACTTTTTCTCATACACTGAGCATAGCTCTCTCAGATTAGAGTGCCACTCATACCAGCTGGCACAACATCCAGTAGTGTGGGATGGGATGCATCAGCCTCAGACTTTACCATTAGACTTATAGTAACAACCTGGACCACACAGTTGCTATAGTTGACATATTTACCTATATACCGCTTGGGTTTTGCTGTCTGTGTTTTCAAGTGTTCCTGATAAGAACCCCCTTTGTGTATAGTCTGTAGACAGTCCACATTTTGCAGGCATATAACAGAGTTGGGAGGACAATGGCTTTATAAACAAGCACCTTGGTCTCCCTACCGATGTTCTAGTCCTCAAACACTCTCTGCTTCAATTGGAAAAATGCTGCATTTTGCAGAGCTCAGGCGGTGTTGTATTTCAGTGTCAATGTTGACTTTTGTGGAGAGGTGGCTTCCAAGAAAGTGGAAATGGTCAACATTTTCTAACGTTACACCATTTAGCTGTATTTCTGGCATTGCAGAGGGATTGGCTGGTGCCTTTTGCTGGAAGAACACTTCGGTTTTCTCGATGTTCAATGAGAGGCCAAGCTTCTCATATGCTTCTGCAAAGATGTTTAGAGTGACTTGTTAAAAAATTAGAAAATATCCAGGACTAATCCCAATTATTGACTAGAGCAGATCAACTGAAATGGTTGGGAGTTGTTATTTGCTACTAAAATGAAATCTCACTGATGTGCATAACATGTCTCCTTCTTTGGAGGTATTTAATTGCTTTGGTTGCACAGCCCTTTATAGGAGGAGCAGGACTAGATGGCCCTTGTGGTGACTCCCAGTTTTATGATTCTATGCCTCTATGTCAATTTCATTTGAGACTAACGTAATATTTAGCCTGAAGGTACTCACCAAAGCATTAAAATACAATGGAGTTGTAAACAAAATTAGAACAGAGCTTTAGGAAAAGAAAGAGAGACATCCAAATTACCATGTTACCACAAAGAGTCTCATAAATCCCTGATGAACCTCAAGGCTCCTAAAACAGAATTGTAAAATATTTAAAGCGTCAGGACAATAAAATCGGTTTCCTGGAGGCTTTTTTTTAGTATAGCAATGAAAATGTGGAAAGAGGAAACCTGGTAGCTTGACCTCTTCTGTTACCATTCTGAAGAGAGTCTTCTCAATCTATGGAGATGCTCCACACATGTTGAAAACCAGAAAACACATGGTTCCAACTTACATTGAGAGCCTCGCCATTGATAGATATCCTAATTGCGTGTGCAAGCGTGACACACCTCACGCCAAGAACAACATGCAGACACAATTGGTTGGATAAAAATGGCCACAACTCAATTTATTGAAAACAGGAACATAGGGTTGGCAGCCACGCATGGATCCTGGATCAGGGTCGGACAGCCCCCATGAAAAGTCCATAGTCGTTTGCAAGCCTGGGGTGCGAGCGGCCCAATGCCTATCCACGGAAACTCAGCACCCCAGGGGGCCTGGGCATTATCCCCCGTACAACCAAGGGGCGATGCCACATGCCAAACATGGAGTTGCGACAAAGAACATAACAAAACGTAAAACCAAGAACAGTGCAACAATAAAGTGCAGAGTAACAAAATACATCAACAAGCAATGCAATGAGTAGGGAGGGAGGGAGGAAAAACAAGAATGCTTCCACATGTGGCGAGGCAGTCCCCGGGCAGCCTTAAATATGCTGCCTGGGTGGGTGGGTGTTCTGGCCGAAGCAGTGAGGGGGCGGAGCGGGGCCACCCCCCTCATTGGCCAGCTGGCATGGATGGCGGGAAGCCGTCTTGCCACCCCAGGGGCTTCTGGGGGAAGAAGCCCCTCAGGTAAAGAAGATGGCACGGGGGCAACGCTGCCCCACAAACCGCATGGCCAGTAAGTCAGCCATGCCCAATATCCTAAATTTTGCCTTTCCATTGGACAAAATGTGAGAACCACCTTAGATGGCAAATACCTTGAGGATAATTCCAACAGTCCTTTGATTGTCCTTCCTGAGCTTCCCAGCCATCACCCGATCTTGATATTCAGAGCTGTATGTGCCTTATAATCTGGTGTCCTCTATTGCTTCCCAATGTGAGAAAGAATAATATTCCAAAGTCATAGAATCATAGAGTTGGAAAAGACCTCGTGGGCCATCCAGTCCAACCCCATGCCAAGCAGGACTATCATGTTCAAAGCATCCCCCAACAGATGGCCATCCAGGCTTTGTTTAAAAGCCTCCATAGAAGGAGCCTCCATCAAACTTTGGGGCAGAGAGTTCCACTGCTGAACAACTCTCACAGTTAGGAAATTTTTTCTAATGTTCTGGTGGAATCTCCTTCCTTTCCTGTAGTTTGAAGCCATTGTTCTGCGTCCTAGTCTCAGGGCAGCAGAAAACAAGCTTGCTCCCTCCTCCCTATGACATCTCCTCACATATTTATACATGGCTCTCATCATGTCTCCTCTCAGCCTTCTCTTCTGCAGGCTAAACATGCCCAGCTCTTTCAACCACTCCTCTTAAGGCTTGTTCTCCAGTCACCGTTGAAGTTGCTACTGGCTCTCTCCACTCTGTTTTTGCATGTGGCATATGCCATGGAGAACCTCCCTGGATAGAGAAGAGTCCTTCAAAATGTTGCCCTCCACACATAGAGAGTTTCAGAAATGGAGATTGTGATCATCACCCACATATTAACCATACTCAGAAACCCAAAGAAGGTATCTATGTCCACACAGGATCAGAAAGGCTTCTTTCCTGCTTCATTGCAGCCCTGCTATGTTAAACTCATCGGCAATTTCTCGTCTTACGAGAATTTATTCATTGCTTAACCTGGCTGTCTACCTGCATTACAGATCCGGTGGGATGTCACTGGTGGTGTTATCCTGCTTATCCCAGGTGGCAGAAGGTCTCAGCCAGGATTGAACACTTCTGCATAATTACCTCCGCCTTGTCTCTGTCATAAATCCCTACCAGGAGTTTGACTGTGTCCTCTAAATTATGTTGAAAGGCTTCTCCCTGCCTCCTTTCACTTTGCATTCAAAGTGTTACTTCCCAGCTTCATAGACAATTCACATCATTATTTATAACATGCATAAGGAAGATATAAAGAAAGGGAAGTTTCTCAGCTTGCTTCTACGCAGCTGTAAAAAAGAAACCCGAGGAGATTCGGGAGAAAACAGTTAAAAAAGTAAATTCAGTGTCACATTGTACTTCGGCACTCAAACTCCAGATTTATTTCTAAGAGTTTGCATGTTGAGCATTCTCATTTCCTGTATATGGGTGCTCCGTAAAAAAAAAAACATAGAGTGATGCTAATTGTTTTCATTCGCCATCTTCAAATACATCTCTCTTTATTTATCTGGAGCTTTTTGAAAACCCAGATGTTTATGTAAACAAGGTTCCCAAGGTGGTTTAGATGACAGCAGTATCAAGCAAGACATTCCTCACCTGCAAAACAGAAAGTCTAAAAGACATGGAGAGAAAAAATGGAAAAGTGAATGGCAAAGAAAGAAGAAAGCAAACAAGCTGTCACAGCCTAGCACCAAATGTTGCAAAGCTTTGTAGCAATGAACTCAAATGGAAGTGTTGCCTGTGCTTGTCCTTCATCAAAGCCAAAGGCATGGTTCTGCTCTTTCACCTCTTCCTCTCTTGTAGAATTAATGTAGTTTAGCACCACTTTCACTGCCTAGGCATCATGGGAGTTGTAGTTTCCCAGTGTCATTAGTCAAAGAATGCTGGTGTCTTACCAAATTACAGATCCTGTGATTCCACAGCATTGAGCAATGGCAGTTAAAGTCATGCCAAACTACATCAATAATACAGTATAGATCAGGGATGGGTAAACCCAGCCCTGGGGACCAGATTCAGTTCCTTGGGCTCTTTTCTCAGGTCCTCCTCTCTCACACCATCCTGTCCTTCCTTTCTTCTCTCTTTCCTTCCTCCTTGCATCCTTTTCTTATCTCCCTCTTTCTCCCTTCCTCCTTTCTTCCCTTCTACTCTTTTGACTTTCCTTCTCCCTCTTTCTCCTTCCTTCCCGTCTGTCTTTCCTCCTTCCCTTCCCCCCTTTCTTCCTTACCTCCCTATTTCCCCCTTCCTCCTTTCTTCCCTTCTACTCTTTCATCCTTCCTTCATTCTCTCTTTCATCCTTCCCCCTCTCTCTGCCTTTCTCCTTCCTTCCCTTTTGTCTTTCCTCCTTCCCTTCCTCCTTTTCTTCCTTACCTCCCTCTTTCTCCCTTCCTCCTTTCTCCCCTTCTACTATTTCACCCTTCCTTCTTTCCCTCTTTTGTTCTTCCCTATCTCTCTCTCCCTTCTCCTTCCTTTCTTCCTTTCCCTTTGGCTTTCCTCCTTCCCTCCCTTCTTGCCCTTTCTCCATTCCCTTTCACCCTTCCTTACATTATTCCTTCCTTCCTTTCTTTCTTCCTTCCTTCCTTCCTTCCTTCCTTCCTTCTCCTTTTCCTCTCTCCTTTCCTCCTGGGAATGTTTTGCTGGGAGAAGAGAAGGTGGAGAAGGAACGTTAGAACCACATTTCAAGATTTCAAAGGGTGTCCCATTAAGGAGGAGGAGGGAAGGGGAAAACTGACTTTCTGCTGCTCTAGAGACCAGGGCACAAGGGAGCCATGGGTTCAAATGGCAGGGAAAGAGATCCAACTGAAAAGAGTAGGAAGAACTTCCTGAGAGTAAGAGTTGTTGAAGAGTAGCATAGGCTGCCTGGGAGTGTGGTGGAGCCTCCTTCTCTGGAGGCTTTTATGCAGAGGCTGTCTATCGGGAGTGCTTTGATTGTATCTCCTTGCATGGTAGGGTGTTGGACTGGACAGCCATTGGGGGCCTCTTCCAGATCTAGGATTATATATCAAGAGTAGGCAATATGGGGTCTAATGGATACACTTTTTCTCTCCTGTCCACCATCTCATCCTGACCAAGGCCAACTCTTTGGGGCCCAAACTTTTACCATCTTTCCTTCACTTTCTGCCTCCAAAAGAGAAGAGGAGGGGGAGAAAAGGGCAGCAAAGGGACACCCACCCTACTCCGGCCCACCATGCGGCTCCCAAGTTAAAAAGTTTGCCCATGCTTAGTATAGATGCATCCTAAATGCTAGGATTGTTGCTAGATTATAATGGGAGTTGTATGTATTTCAACTGTGATTGTTTGTTGTTTTGATTCGTGTTTGTATGGTGATGGTTGTATCCAATCTATGATTCAGTTTTCAGGATAAAGCAATGCTAAACGTATTGCAAAAAAATAGAAAGTACAAAGCTTAACTTGGAGAATTTTTAAAAACAATAATAATTTACACATCATTTGGTTCTGTTGGAGTATGACTTTTGACATTATTACTAGCACGTTACTTCTGTAACTTTTCAATTCCCTTTTAAAATCTATGCATGCTTTAAAATACCAAAAAGGTATTGAAGCCTCTTCCAAATAAGAGTCACAAGTGAGCCTTATGCATTGTGTTCTCACTCAGCAGCATTATCAGTCATAATGTCGCTTTCTAAATGGCAATGTTGGTAATGACATTGCCCCCAAAGGCAGTGTTTTATTGGCAATACTTTATTTTGCCTATGTTACTCCAGAGAGCCAGCACGGTGCAGCGATTTGAGTATTTCCCAGCTCAGAAAGGAAACCATTCGGAGACTTTAGGCAAGTTACACTCTCTCAGTCTCAGAGGAAGGTGAAGGCAAATGCCCTCTGAACAAATCTTGTCAAGAAGAACTGTGTGGCCATAAGTCAGAAATGACTTGAAATGGCTTGAAGGCAATCAAGAACAGCCGAGTGCATGGGGAAGTTTTTCTTTGAAGAGTAATTTGTGAGTGTTACAGCTCCAAGGCCAAAAATGAGTTGAGTTGCTAATAAAGACACAATTTTAAAATCACTCTTTAATTTGTTTATTTCTCAAAGGTCACTTAAATGGATCGGCTGAGAGCTTGCATCGGGCACAGATCGGCATAAGGATGGTGTTCAATTGCCAAGGTCTTGCTATAGTATAGTTTCTGGGACTGAGAGATAGTTGCAGCCATTTTTTCCCAATCGAATTGGTGCCCTTTGGTAATGGTGCCATTATCCCCGAGAAGCCAAAATTAACCAACATATACCAAAATAAACTGACATAAATCAAATCAAACCCACATATAAAACCAAATAGTAACATATAACCTAAAATTAAATGTAAACTATGTTTAGCGTAAAAACATTAACCTTAATTTATATTTTAAAAAACCAAGGTTCAATTTCAATTCCATTAAAATTAATTGTGTTGCAGTGCTGTAACATAACCAACAAGCCAACAAGCTAATGTGAAAAAATAGTCCTCTTAGGACCCTCTGGTGGTGCAGCAGGTTAAACCACTGAGCTGCTGGACTTGCTGACTGAAAAATTGGCAGTTTGAATTTGAGTCCATCTAGCAGTTTGAAAAGATGCAAATGTGAGTAGATCAATAGGTACTACTTATTCGGGAAGGCAATGGCCACATGACCTTGGAGGTTATCTTTTTCTTTTGAGATGAGGAGGCCGACTAGACTTAATGTCAGGGGAAACCTTTATTTTTTACTTATGATCCTCTAGTCCTCTTCCTCTCCATATGCTAGAGAGCAGAGGAGATTTCGCATTTTTATCTCTTTAGGGACTCCAGAGGTGTTCAATGGGACAGGCAATGTGGTCTGATAGGTACTGCATAGAAAACATCAAAAGACAACCCTAGGGGTCATTTTTACCCATAAGTTATATTCTTTTTCATTTATTTGCCTATTTTGGGTTATTTAGGTGTTCCCTGCCTCTTCATGCCTGAACCAAGAGCAACCTGGCTGTGATTGATCTTCCCTCCTAAACAGAAGGTAAGGAATTGCAGGGATTTCATTGAGATCATTCTTTGATATGAATTTGTCAATATTCCCAGGGATGTCAACATTTTTGAGAAGAAGTTCCACAAAATTGGCAGATTTGTTAGTCCGAGCAGATGGCTCCAGTGCTTAATTCTTATACATCTGACACTAAACCTCTGTATATTCATTATTCAACCATGTTTGTGAGGATGAATTAGGGGTATGCACTTCCTTTGTTCTTGTAGGGACCCCTTCACAGTTATGTTGACATTACATGAAGGCATAACTTAGTCCTGTGCTGCCAATGCAGATATTTGAGAACTTGATTTGGTGTGCTTGACTAAGGGGATGCCAATTGGCACATTGTCTTCATGAATTAAATGGAAATCATTCAAGATTAGATACTGATGAATCTGCAATCTGGAAGATTGGAGATTGATAAATCTTATATATATATATATATATATATATATATATATATATCCAAAATATAGAATAAGTGTAGGGAAAAAGCAGAAAATGTAGAATCATCAGTACTTAATCTTCAGAGCTCTGGACATGCATAAGAGTCGTAACACAAATTGACGAGTTTAAGTTTTTGCATTGGAACATGTCATTTTATCTTTGCTCAATGCGGATATAGGGCAGACCATGTATAACTAACTTGATTAAACTTCTTTCAGGGCTGTGACAGCATTTGGAGAGAAAGAAAGGAAATATAATCTCTACACGGCATGCAAAAGGCTTTCGATATTTTGCTAAAGTCTTCTTGAGTTGATCTGATTTGTTTGCTCCTGGAGATAGCACAGTCCCCGAAGTTTATCCAGGTCTTTGAAATTACATTGCTGTTTGAATTAATATTTTAAACAATTCTGAATGGTGTGGGCAAGAGGGGGTGAATGGTGATTAAAGTGCCATTCAACCTTTACTGATGATTGCTTCTTATAAGGTAGTTATATTGTGGCACAATGTATTTCATAAAGTATCATCTACCATTTTATTTATTTATTTATTTACTTATTCATTTATTTACTGTATTTGTATACCACCTTTCTCAGCCCGTAGGTGACTCAAAGAGGTTAACAGGGCAAAATTCAATGTTTACAATGTCATAAATACAATCTCTCCTGTCAGTAGGAGAGAGAGAAAATACGTTAGAATTCCTAAACATCTGTGGATGAGTAGATCTTTCTGAAAGACAGTAGGAACGACGCCCTGCTCCTCTTAACACACTGTGGAGAAATTAAACCCTCCTAGTTTCCTAAAAAATATTAGGGCAAAACTTTAAAAATTCCCTAAAAATCAGTGGAGGTGTGAATCTTTATGAAACTTGGAGGGAAGGAAGCCCTAGCTATGTTGTGTCATTGTGGAGAAATTTGAATGGAAAGTTTATGTAAGTATTTTTTTAAAAAATAAATGTTGTTCAAAATCTTCTCAACGTCCCCTCCATCCGGCAACTCCACCTGTCCTCAACAAGACAAAGAGCATTCTCGGTGGTGGCACCAACCTTATGGAATGCCCTACCTGAGGAAGTCAGAGGTATCAGGGAACTGTCCTCTTTTCGCCGAGCCTGCAAGATGGCTCTTTTTCGCCTGGCTTTTCCAGTTGAGTAACTGTTATGCTTTCTATGTAGTTTAGCTTACTTTTAGAATTATTTTAGCGCTAGTAATGTCTTAGATTAAATTGTTGCTTATCTGCTTTTACACCGTTGTTCTATAATGTCAGTTCTACGCATGGTTTTTACCTGTTGTAAACCGCTCCGAGCTTCTAGAGGGAGCGGTCTAGAAGCCGAAAGAATAAATAAATAAATAAATTTAAAATTTTAAAAAATTATCCTAAAAATCAGTGGATGACTGAAATGTTCTGAAACCTAGGGGAATTAGAGTGATAGTAGCAAGTTTCATCCTAATAGCCCCAACACCCAGAGTGGGATGAGTCCTATTTCTGTCCCCATTGGCACTTAACAAAAAACTACATTTCTGGAACTCCATAACAGACCCTTTACGTTTTTTAAAAAAGCACTTTAGAATCAAAACAGGGGTCAAAGGACATTTGTTAAGACATATAATAGTAGACAGCCCTTCCAGATTGTAAGTAATAGAGTGTGTGTGTGTGGGGAACAACTTGAGAAACTGCAAGTCACTTCTGGCGTGAGAGAATTGGCCATCTACAAGGACATTATCCAGAAGACACACTGATGTTTGATGTTTTACCATCCTTGCGGGAGGCTTATCTCATGTCCCCATATGGAGAGCTGGAGCTGACAGAGGGAGCTCATCCAAGCTTTCCCCAGATTTGAACCTGCGACCTGTCAATCTTCAGTTTAACCCATTGTGCAACGGGGGACTCCAATAGTTGAGCTAGTGGATGTTTACCTGGCTTATCAGGTAATGTTTTGTCTTTGCTCCATACATTAAAAAAACTCTCAAAACTGTTAGTTGTCTTCTATACATCCAGAGAAAAGGGGCATATAATTGGTCATCATAAATAAATGCATGAAATAAACAGCTGAAAAAAAATGAAAGGCCTGCAAAGATAAAACAAGAATCTGACCTTGTTGACACCCCACATTCCGTATAATTAGGAGATTGTTCCCTTTTTCATCTTTCTGCCATCGGCACTTCCATTTGATCCTTTACTCAGTCTCTGGCTCTCTTTAGTCTTCTGATTTCTAACTCCAGGACCAGATTTATGCAGTTGGACAAAATGGGGTAAAGAAGACAAGGCTTATTATGCATTTAAGTAACAAGATGATAAGCAAAAAAAAGTTGGCTTTGGATCTAAAATATACTACCCATACGGTATACAAACATCTTATTCTTTGACCACATTTCCCCCACTCTTCAGGCAAGGTAACATTGTGCCACATCCCTGCAGATGTGTTTCAAAGTAAGTTTTAAAAGAATAGTTAGTGCAATTTATTTTCTGATTAAAGAATTAGTTTCCTGATATTCTGAGCATGGAGAAAAGACAAATAATGTAGAGACATGTGGCCACCCTTCTCCCAATAATAAGGAACTTCATTTAGTATGGGTTACCTAGTTTTTAAGATGGATGTTAGGGGAAGAAATCTGGAGATGGAATGCATGCATGATCTTGCCCTGTAATTTTTTTTGCCTAGCCTAAGACCACTCTTGCATTATTCTCTCTGTGCAAAATAATTTCCCAAACCATGTCAGGATATATAGATACTGGGTGATAACTGTGCCGAAATATTAATTTTCTCTGAAGTGGTTATTATTCATTCTCATTCATAAAGATGAAATAGTTGAATATTTATCTCCCTTCTTGGAGTAGTCTTGTTTTTATGCCTTAGGCCTTCCTTGCACCCAGTGATCCTTTTTTGATTGCCAATGGACTAAGGTTCCACTCAGTTTATTACTAAAAGACTGTACTGAATGACCTACCGACTGCAATGTGTAATGGATCAGCCTTCAGTTGACAAATGAAGTACTTATCGGGCAATCTTGTCAAAGACCGGACTACCACCGTTTAGGAAGGGTACCAATTTTGCCAGCACAGATTTGATGAAGCAGCAGGAATGGCCCTTGTACTGGGATTTACATGGGTGCATTATTTATTTATTTATTTATTTATTTATTGCGATTTCTGCGCCGCCGACTCCCAGGGGCTCGCGGCGGCTCACATGCTACTGGCTCAGCGCCAGAGGAACAGCACAAAACATAGAGCACAAGTAATACAATTTAAAAGCAAGTAATACAATTAAAACGCTAAAACAGGTTAAAAGTGGCAGATTAAAACAGCAGCGGTGCAGGGGCCTACTCCCCAAAGGCCTGCCTAAACAGATAAGTTTTGCAGGCCCGTCTGAAGGGGAGTAAGTCCCTCAGGGCTCTGGCCTCAGCCGGGAGGGCGTTCCATAGCGTAGGAGCTATCACTGAGAACGCCTCCGCGAGTAGATGTTAAACGGGCTAATTTAGCAGATGGAACTGCCAACAAGTTGGCCTCTTCAGACCGCAGTGATCTCGATGGGCAATATAGGGCGAGACGGTCCCCTCAGATACGCTGGCCCCAGGCCGTGGATGGCCTTAAAGGTAAGAACCAGCACTTTGAAGGCGACCCGGTGCTCAATAGGCAGCCAGTGCAGATCCCGCAAGATTGGAGTTATTCGGCAACCTGCTGGAGCCCCAGACAGGAGCCGGGCGGCGGTATTCTGCACCAGCTTGAGCTTCCGGATCGACGACATAGGCAGGCCAACGTAGAGCGCGTTACAGTAGTCCAGCCTCGAGATGACCGTGGCTTGGATCACCGTGGCCAGGTCATTCCGGGAGAGATAGGGGGCCAACCTCCTCGCCTGGCGGAGGTGGAAAAGGCAGCCTTGCTGGCCATGGAGACCTGGGCCTCCATGGTCAGCTGGGAGTCCAGATGGACGCCAAGGCTTTTCACTGACGGCGCTGGTTGTAGTGCCGCACCGTCCAGGGTCGGAAGCCGGGCACCCATCCCGCCCGGGTGGCCCAGCCACAAGATTTCCGTCTTCGCCGGATTCACCCTCAACCTACTGGCTCGCAGCCATCCAGTCACGGCCTCAAGGCAATGTTGGAATTAGCTATCAGATTGTCCTGTTAGTTAATGAAGCAAGGCAGATTCGTAAATGAATCACTGGTGTAGAATAGATAAAGACTCAGACTCCTTTGGAGAAACTGCAAAGAAGACTTTTCTGTTGGCTTTTTAAAGAAAACATGTGAAATTTCTGTTAAGGAATTTGTCCAGACTACCTGCTTTAAAATATTCTATCCCTCGTTTTCCATAGTTTTGTATTCTTGTTTATTTAAACTAAATATAGTAGGCATGTGCAAGAATATCGGAAGTTTCGGAGATCAGGGAAAATCAGAAGTTTTGTAAGTTGGAAGCCTTATCTGAAGCATTTGTGTGACCCACACCAAATATTTTAGCATTGAAAATTACCTCATACTTTAAAAAAAAGTTTTGTAAATCTCGGAAGGCTCCCAAATGTATTTATTTATTTATACCCCGCCTTTCTCACATTGCAGGGGACTCAAAGTGGCTTACAAACTCTGGAAAAAATTCAGAGCCACATCACAAACAACAATAAAACAAACCATATCAAATTATAAATAGATGGATTACCATCTGTCAGGGGTGCTTTGAATGAGATTTTCCTGCTTCTTGGCAGAGGGTTGGACTGGATGGCCCACAAGGTCTCTTCCAACTCTATGATTCTATGCTTTTATGAAAACATATAAACAAACTAGCTGACCCGGCCACGCGTTGCTATGGGATGTTTGTAACTTGGGTATGTGTGTATGTGTTCCTTTCTTCTCCCCTCCTTCATTCCTTCCCTCCAGCCTTTTTTCCTTTTCCTTACATCCTTCCTTCCTTTTTTCTTCCTTTCTTCTCCCTTCCTTCCTTGTATCCTTTCCTTCCCCCTCCTTCCATCCTTCCTTCCTTTTTCTTCCTTTCTTCTCACCTTCCATCCTTCTATTCTTTCCTTTCCCGCTCCTTACTTTTTCCTCCGCCTCCTCCTCCTCCTCGCCGCCACCGCCAGGGCCTTCCTCACCGGGCACATAGAGCAGGCCCCCGCTGCCACTTGTGGAGGCCGCAGGGGCCTGGAAGGGCAGGGGGAGGAGCACGGCTCAGGGCAGGAGCAGCAGCAAGGCCTGCCTGCCTCCTTCCCCTCCGGGCTCTTCCTTTCCCACCCAGGGCAGCTCGTTCAGGTCCCAAGGAGGTGGCGGCGGGGAGAGAGGCAGCCGGTCTGGCCCTGGGAGGAGGAGGCAGTGGCGACATGGCGGCTCCCCTCTTCCTTGTGCTGCTGCTGCTGCTTCTTCTTCCTCCTCCTCGCCGCTGCCACCAGGGCCTTTCTTGTGGTGCCCGCGGGGGCCTGGAAGGGCAGCGGGAGGAGCACGGCGTGGAGCAGGAGCAGCAGTGAGGCCTGTCCGCCTCCTCCCCCTCCGGGCTCTTCTCCCGCCCAGCCGGAAACAGTCCGTGGAGGTCCCTCCTCCCTTCCTCCTCCTCGGGCCATCCTCCTTCTATGAAGGGAGGAAGGGAGGAAGGGAAGGTTAGCTCCCTTGCTCTCTCTTGCGGTATGTCTCTCTCATTTTCTCCTTTGCAACAGCTCCCCCTTCAATGGCCACGGTCGTGCGCTCCCTTGCTCTCTCTCGCCCTCTGTCTATGTGTCTATAGTGTGCGCTTCCCCTTCTCCCACATGGTGGTAGGTGTTGGTTTTTATAGTTTTGGAGGGGTGAGGAGCGGAGCTGTGGCGCGTGCCTGGCGTATGCGCCATTTTGTTGTGTGGCGCAGTGCCTTATGGGGATTGTAGTCCTGATTGTTTTTTTGGATTTGTGGCCATTGGTTCTTTTTTGGGGGTTTTGGGGTGGTATGCATACCTTGTAGGGTTTTCTGGATATGTGGGTTGTTTTGTGTTTCTGCCTTGTGTGGTTTCTTTGTTTATAAGACTGGAACCATGACATGGAGGATTTTATATATATAGATTAACACACATAAAGTCCGTTTCATATGCAAGGCAAGGAAGCAAAGCCAAAGACTACCTTAATATCTTGCCATTCCTCTGTGAAATTAATGAAGTCTTGGCATTAGCAGTGGGCAAAAGAAAGAGCAGTGCATTTTGGGAACAACACAGAACTCTGGGAAATATAGTTTGGGAAGGGAGGAGCCCTATGCCAGAGAATTCAAAAGACCCTGCCCTAAACTATATTTCCCAGATTGCATCAGCATCAGAAAGCACCCATCAGTTCTTTACCTTGAACTACTTTCAAAGTATGGACCACACAATTAAACAGGAAATAACACTTTCAGAGTAGGAGGAATATATTTTCTTTATAATTAAAGATTTCTTAATAAAAAATTGAAAATTCGTCAAAAATCCATAGATAAGTGAAATGGGATGAAATTTAGTGGTCTTACAGTGGTAAATGTGTTCTATCATCGTTGCAAGTTTCACTTCAATAGCGTTTAAAATGAAGGTGATACGAGCCTTTGAATTTTCCCTAATTATAGTTTTTTTAAAATTATGTACAATTGCTGTTACAAACTAGTAACGAAATTTCATTACTTTCACTATAGTAATGAAATTTGTAGAAAGTTTCACTTTGATAGTTTAAAAAATGAGGGCGATATGAGCCCCTGAAGTTTCCCCAATTATAGTCATTTAATTATGTGTAATTACTATATCAAAATTGTAATGATTTTTTAAAAACTTTCGCTATAGTAATGAAATTTTCACTAAGTATACTTTAGAAACACTTTAGAGGTGAAGCACCAGCATCCACCCCACTGGTTCATAATGACTTTTGAACCATTTTTTAAATAGATTGCACATTCTCGCAGCCTAAGATCATCTGAGGAGGCCCTGCTCTCACTCCCGCCAACATCGCAAATGTGTGGCGGGGACGAGACACAGGGCCTTCTCGGCTGTGGCCCCCCGCCTATGGCATGCACTCCCAAACGAGATAAGATCAACCTCATCCCTCCTGGCTTTCAGGAAAAATTAAAATCGTTGTTTTCGGACCAGGCCTTTGAGGACGTAATTTGCACTTTAGTGGACATTGACTGGAATGGCGTTGCAGCAGATGACATTGTGATTGTTTTATTGTTTTAACTAATGCTACTTCCAATGCGGCTTCAGAGCTAATAGGAGCACCACAGATATGGTTTTTGCCCTTAGACAACTGCAAGAGAAATATAGAGAGCAGAACAAAGGACTCTATGTAACATTTGTCGACCTCACCAAAGCCTTCGACACTGTGAGCAGAAAAGGTCTGTGGCAGCTCTTGGAACGTCTAGGA
Organism: Anolis apletophallus; assembly: GCA_030556195.1. Lineage (NCBI taxonomy): Eukaryota > Metazoa > Chordata > Lepidosauria > Squamata > Anolidae > Anolis > Anolis apletophallus. The sequence goes on along the minus strand of JARBWK010000016.1, from coordinate 22,411,429 downwards.
TGTCCCCCCAAATTCCTCAAAATGATTATCCTGTTACATGAGGGCCAGCATGGTCAAGTCAGATACGGCGATGCTCTCTCGGAGCCCTTTCTCATAACTAATGGAGTGAAACAAGGTTGCGTTCTTGCACCAACTCTATTTACAATCTTCTTCAGCATGATGCTCCAAGGGGCTATGGCAGACCTCAAAGAAGACGGCATATATATATGCTACCATACTGATGGTAGCTTGTTCAACTTAAGCCGTCTGTGGTCTTGCACTAAGACTCTGAACTATCTAGTCCGTGAGCTGCTTTTTTCTGACAATGCTGCCCTTGTCGCCCATTCAGAAGCAGCTCTGCAGCGCCTCACATCCTGCTTGGCAGCAGCTGCAGAACTGTTTGGGCTGGAAGTCAGCCTGAAGAAAGCCAAGTCCTCTACCAGCCCACACTACAGGAAGAACATCATCATCCCCACATCAGCATAGGCAAATGTGTGCTTAAGTCCGTTCAGCAGTTCACCTACCTGGGAAGCATCATCTCTTCAGACGCCAAGATTGACAAAGAGATAGATCGCAGATTATCAAAGGCATATAGTGCATCTGGAAGGCTTCACAAAAGAGTCTGGAGCAACAAGCACCTGAGGCAAAGCACCAAAATCAGTGTGTACAGAGCTATTATACTGTCTATTCTCCTCTATGGGTCTGAAACATGGGTCACCTATCGCCAACACCTAAGACTCCTCAAACGTTTTCATCAGCGCTGTCTTTGCACAATCCTAAATATACACTGGACCCACTATGTGACTAATGTTGCTGTCCTTGAGCAAGCAGGGATCACCAGCATTGAGGCCATGCTATTGAGAACACAGCTGCGCTGGGCAGGGCACATCTCTAGGATGGAGGACCACCGCCTCCCAAAGATATTACTCTTTGGTGAACTCGCCACGGGTCAGCGCAAAGAGAGTGCCCCCAAAAGAGATATAAGGACTCCTGAAACAACATCTCAGGCTTGGCCAAATTGATCACCAAAAAATGGTCCACCCTGGCCTCACATCGGGAGGCATGGAGATGCACTATACACAATGCTGCGGCCTCTTTCAAGAAGACACGCCAAATGGGTCTCGAAGAGAAACGATAATGCAGAAAGAACCGCAACTTGGAAACAACATCACCCAAGAAGACTTTCTGCTGTGCTTTCTGTAACCAAACTTGCCTTTCTCAGATTGGCCTTTTTAGTCATCAACGCGCTTGTAAAAAGCGTGGGGTGAGTCCTTCCTAAGAATCTTCATTCGCAAAGCAATGCCGAGAGACATGTACTGGTTTTTAATGATTATGTAATTTTTTTAATGTTTATGTATGTGATTGTGATTATATTATTTTAATTGTGATGCAGCGGCCTTGTACCATTATTAATGAAAGCCATCCTGAGTCCCCCTTCGGGGGTAGAGAAGTGACGGGGTAAAAATACCAGAAATAAATAAATAAATTCATACCAATTAGAGATAGAAAAAACTACCAAAACAACATCCCAAATCCACAAAAGTGGGATGCCTTTACTGGCCAAAAATAATTTGTACAAAACACACAATGCAAGCTTTTGAGAATCTACTGGCTCCTTCAATTATGCCAAGGATGTCAAAAAATAAGAAAGGTAGCAGACGCAAGTCCACATTTGGTCTTAGATGTTGTTTCAGTTGTTCTGCAGAGAGATCCCATGCAGGCAGAAGCAACTCCCACCCTTTCGGCAATGTGGGGACCAAGACAAAGAGCAGTAAATTTTAACTCCTGTAGCAGCAGGAAAGCAACTCTCCTTGGAAGCTAGGATGTCCCTGTCATTTTGAGAAGCCACAGGCTCCTTTCTTAGGAAGAGAACATTGAATATCTCTAGAAGTCTCTGTACTGTTACATCTGGGGCAAAAATACCCTTTCACTGTTGTATAGGTAAAACTTAGCCAATTATAATCCAAAAGAGAAAGTTTTCCCCTTACTAAGATAACTTCAAAGAGTTAAGTCCCGGTCCATAGTTATCATTTGTTTATGATTCACCTATTGTGGCAAAATGTAGTATCTTCAGGAAACTTATTCAGGTAGCCATATTTGTCATACAGCAAAACAAAGCTAAATACAAATTTCACAAAGGGTGTATTCCAGGTCAGACCACACCTGGAATACTGTGCCCAATTCTGGGCACCGCAATTGAAGGGAGATATTGACAAGCTGGAATGTGTCCAGAGGAGGATGACTAAAATGATCAATGGTCTGGAGAACAAGCCCTATGAGGAGCAACTGAAAGAACTGGGCATGTTTAGCCTGCTCTCAGAGAAGGCTGAGATGACGGCCAGGTATAAAGATGTCATAGGAAGTCATAGGAAGTCGGGAGCAGGCTTGTTTTCTGCTGCCCTGGAGACTAGGACGTGGAACAATGGCTTCAAACTACAGCAAAGGGGATTCCACCTGAACATTAGGAAGAACTTCCTAACTGTGAGAGCTGTTCAGCAGTTGAACTCTCTGCCACTGAGTGTGATGAAGGCTCCTTCTTTGGAGGCTTTTAAACAGAGGCTGGATGGCCATCTGTTGGGGGTGCTTTGAATGCAATTTTCCTGCTTCTTGGTAGAAAGTGGTTGGACTGGGTGGCCCACGAGGTCTCTTCCAACTCCAGGATTCCATGATTCTATGATACTTTTACTGGCTAACCAAAATGCTTTAACAGTTTCTTCATCAGGCAAAAGATGCTAAAAAGTTATTACAAATGCTTGTGTTGTAGTTACCAGCCACAGTTTGTCATAGATATTATTTCCTCAGTCTTTACATACAGTGATACACTGAGTTTAATTTGTTCCGTGACTGAGCTCTTAACTCAAATCACTCTCATCTCAAATCACCCCTAAATCACTGTCAATTCCTCCCAAACCCCTCCAGTATTTTCTGTGGGTCATGGGGGTTCTGTGTGCCAAGTTTGGTCCAGGTCTGTCATTCATGGGGTCTCAGCTGTGGAAGTCAGAGCTGAATTCGTTGAAGGTACTGCAAATCCCATCATCCATTGTCCATCCTCCCCCAAACATATTGTTTTTGTGATTAATCCCTATGCTTTAACTTTTGTCAATTTGTAACAATGAAAATACATCCTGCATATTAGATATTTGCATTAGAATTCATAAGAGTAACAAAATTATGAAGTAGCAACGAAAATATGGATGGGGGTCACCACAACATGAGGAACCACTGCATTAATACATTTCTCTCTCTCGGCATTACTTCACGAACAAAGATTCAGGAAGGACTCATCCCACGCTTTTTACAAGCGCGCTGATGACTAAAGAGGCCAATCTGAGATAGGCAAGTTCGGTTGCAGAAAGCACAGCAGAAAGTCTATATATTATACATATATCTTTCTGTTTAATTGCTATTAGGGAAATAAAACGTGAACAAAGGAAGGAAGGAGACAAAGGAAGAAGTAGAGAAGGGGGAGGGAAGGAAGGAAAGAGAAAAGAAGGGATGGGGAACCAAAGAGCAAAGGAAGGAATGAAAGAAGAGGGGAGAGAAGGAAGAAAGGAGGGAAAGGGGAAATAATAAGGGGGAGAATCGTACTTCACTTTCAGAATTGTCCTGAGAGCAAGTAGCTACTCCCTCTTATATTTTTGTTATACATGTACAGCTCCACTTAATTGCACTGCAGAGGTGAAGGGGAATGTTCCCCCTTGATTTTTAACTGTTTCCTGCTTTTCAGACTTTAGAACCAATTTAGAATTTCGTTAATACTTATGTTACATTTTAGAACTTTTTGGAATTTTTTTTGTAAGTCTTTGATATACTAATCAAAAAAATCCCCCCCCCCCCATTTGATTTTAGAATCCTGATTTTAGGATTCTAAACCATGCCTAATATGCATATTCATGTGGCACAATAAAAAGAAAGATCAGCTTTAAAATGGTAGAAGCACAAAGTTATGGCAAGGAAGCACAAAGTGAAGGGTGCAGAAGCATCCTTTTGTTCTTCATCCTTTTCCATCGCGGCCCCTGTTCTTTGGAACTTGATGCCGGCGGATCAGAGAGCCATCCGGGACATGCCCCAGTTCCTGACCGCACTGAAGACCTGGCTCTTCTGAAAGGCTTATGGCTAAGGACACCCTCCAGACTTGGCCTGAGTTACTGGAACTATTTTAATTAATCTTCCTATTCTTTTAGCTTTTAACTATTGAACTCTTTATGTGTTTATGTGTAAGTTGACGTGGAGGGCGACTCATAAATAATAAAATCAATCGATCAATCAATCAATCAATCCTGTCCTCATTGCAGCCTCTCTCCCTCTCTCTCTTCATGAAGCCAAACAGGCCAGAAATAAAAATCACACAAAATCAACTAACCCCAAGTTCCTCAAAGCAGACAAGAGCAAAGCAGACAGCAATCTCCCAAAGTGGACAAGAGCATGAGGCACAGAGGCTGCTCCCTTGAAGCCCTAAAGCCCCAAAGCTCTAGCACTCCCTCTTGCACTAGCTCTTAACTCAAAATGCTATTCGTATATAAAGCTAAACCTGGGCCAAGCAATGTATCTTCACTCAAAATGCTTTTAAGTTGGGATGCTCTTAAGTTGAGGTTCCTAAAGCCCTGGACTCTTGCCATATCACTCCCTCTTGTGCTAGCTCTTAACTCAAAATGCTGCTTGTATATCAAAGCTAAAACCAGACCAAGTGATGGCTCTTAAGTCAAAATGCTCTTAAGTTGGTATGCTCTTAAGTTGAGGTTCCATTGTAGTGGAAAAGTGTGGTTTAGTCAATGTAACCTTTCAGTCTTCACTTTTCAATCAACAATAGAAGAAGGGAAGCATATGGGTCTGTGTCTAGTCCCAGTCTCAAAGTCAAAACTGCCTGAAACAAGCACATCTGCAAAGTCTTGCCTTCTATTTATGCCAGTCGGATTGAGATAATATTTCCACACAGGAATTATGTTCATTTTCTTCTGGGAACCCTCTCTCCAGAAGTCATAAAACCTCCCAGTATAATTTACCCAGTTACATTGGCTTTCCTCTTTACTTTACATATCGTTCTTGTTTTATAGTCACCTAGCTCTCTGTAACCATGTACGTAAGTGTACTCAGTTATTATTGCCAGGTTTAGTTTCCTCCTTTTGATACTTGTTTTATTTTATTGTACTTCTTCAGTTTTTGAGATGTCCCCCAACTTGCTTCTACATGGATGGATGGTATACTATTTAGAGCTGATGTTTGGGTAGAGTGTGAGATGGCTCGTTCCAAAGTCCTTTTCTGAAATGTATTTATTTGTGGTAATGATGTTAATGTCCTACTGTTTAAAATAGCTTTGTACTGGTGTTCTTAGCCATCCTGGGTACTATTTTTAGCAGAAAAACAAGATTAAAAATGCAAAACAAACAATGATAGCAACAGCAACGGCACAAGAATCCATTCACAATGTAGTAGGAATGAGTGATTTGTGATCATCCAGCTCTTGAAGAACTACTACCTCGTTATCCTTGAACGACCATACATCCTGGGAGGTGAAGGTCAACAACATCTAAGATCCATAGGTTTTGGCCAACCATTTGGATAAGATTGAGATAAGAGGAAAGCTATAAGCTTCCCTATCACAAAACAGTTTTTGAATCCTGTTTACTTTCCTTGCTCTGCTTTCTTGTTATACTCTGAAAAATAAAGCTTGCTGTGCATCTGCCTTTAAATAACTAATTTTAATTCATTAAATATCTTTTCATAGAACGAGGCCGAAACTGTTGATAGATGTAAAAGCCCCTCGTTTGATTCTTTTCTAGCATTAGTTGGAATGAAGCAATTTTTGAGTTAACAAGCAATTCATTTGGAGAGCAAACCTTTGATTTAGGCTGCCATTTCAACAAGCTGCAATAAATTATTTTCAAATGTCATTTTTGCATTTCAAAATTTGACGCTTGACTTTTTAATGGAGGGAGGAAGTGCGCACAATGCTGGTTGTATGGGATTAGCATAATTCCTTGGATAACTCCTAAAATCTTTAAGTACCACTGTATCATTACTGATACAGGATTTTACTTGGAGAGAATAGTTGACTGTATAATTACGATCTTGCTACAAATGCTAAAATCTGACTTATTTGATGACTGCCCAGCACATTTTGAAAAACCAAAAGTTTCATCCTGAAGGTTAGCATGTTTCCTGACCTCATTTTGCCAATAAGAATAAATCCATTTGGGCACTTTGAAATCTAAGCAATGCAAAGTGACATACGTTTCCATGGAAAGCTGCCCAGTTGAACATGCACATGAAATCGTAGCACCAATTGGCATGCATCTAAAGATGTACACAGTGCTGTAGATTAGACATGTGCACTTGGGGTAAACCTTGTCCTGTGTCATGTCCCGGCTTTCGTTGGGTGCTCCAATCTGTTTTGTGTAAGCCTCTTGAAATTAGAATGGTTGTTTTCAGTTTTTTCGTTTCGGGGCCTGAAAACCAGACCATTATGGGAGGAGGGCTTCCCACCCACTTTCCCTTCCTGGCATGCATTCTTCTTACCTGGCACCTGTTGTTTCTACTCTAGAATAAGAGATGCTCAGTTGTAGGCACTGGCAGGTATGTGCGATTTCCAGGTCTGCCTGCCCATCCTGCTACACATGCACTCTCCTTGAAAAGAGAGTGCATGTGTGGCAGGATGTGCAGGCAGGCCCAAAAAGTGTGTGTGCCTGCCAGTGCCTGCAGCCAAGCATCGCTTACTTTAGAGTAAGAGGTGCTGCGCTGCAGTTGCACTCCAGGCTTGCTGGCACGCCCCATCAGAGTCACACTCTCCAAGAATGCATGTGTGGCAGGGCATGCATGCAGGCTCGGTGTGCACCTGCAGCTGAGCTCCAGGCCTCCCTGCCTGAAAGCCCTGCCACACCACTCTCTCTTTCCAAGGCAATGAGGCAAGTTTGAATGCACACGAAAGAAGGCCTTCATGTCGAGCAGATTTTTGTGTGGAGGGGGCATCCCATTTCATGCTTCCGAATAAATTGAAGACATGAAAGAAATGGAAGAAATGGTAGGAACGAATTTTACCAACATGTCTATTCTAGATGCATGCAACTCTGTTGCAAAAGACACTCTCAGACACTCAATATCTCCTCATATAGTGGGACTGATGCATGTACTACATGAAGCAAAATTGATTACCCAACTTATTCAACTTGTATGCAAAACACATCATGCGATGTGCGGGACTTGACGAATCCGAGGCTGGGGTTACAATTGCTGGAAGAAACATTCACAACCTTAGATATGCAGATGATACCACTTTGATGGCCAAAAGCGAGGAGGAGCTGAGCAGCCTTCTAACCAAGGAAGAAAGAAGAAAGTGGGTTGCAGTTAAACACCCAAAAAACCAAGATTCTGGCAACCGGATTGATTGATAACTGGAAAATAGAGGGAGTGACAGACTTTGTATTTCTAGGTGCAAAGAGGACTGTAGACACAGACTGCAGCCAGGAAATCAGAAGATGTTTCTTTCATGGGAGGAGAACAATGACCAATCTCGATAAAATAGTGATGTGTAAAGATCGCACTGCCAATGAAGATCCACAGAGTTAAAGTAATGGTATTCCCTGTAGTAACCTATGGGTGTGAGAGCTGGACCATAAGGAAGGCTGAGCGAAGGAAAATAGATGCTTTTGAACTGTCGTGTTGGAGGAAAATGCTGAGAGTTTCTTGGGCCGTGAGAAAATCCAACCAGTCCATCCTCCAGGAAATAAAGCCTGATTGCTCATTGGAGGGAAGGATATGAGAGGCAAAGATGAAGTACTTTGGCCACATCATGTGAAGACAGGAAAGCCTAGAGAAGACAATGATGCTGGGGAAAATGGAAGGAAAAAGGAAGAGGGGCCGACCAAGGGCAAGGTGGGTGGATGTCATCCTTGAAGTGACTGGCTTGACCTTGAAGGAGCTGGGGGAGGTGACGGCCGACAGGGAGCTCTGGTGTTGGCTGGTCGAAGAGGTCATGAAGAGTCGGAAGTGACTGAACAACAACAACATACCTTTATCCTAGGATTTTGATAGTGTTCTAAGTCGTGTTGCAATTGCTATGCCAAGATAACAAATTATTGATATGTTTTTAATTCCACTGCTACACATTAAATTTTCTCCCAGAATCAAATGAGAGGGGGGAAAAAATAAAAACCCAACCCAGCATTTTGCAAAATACATAGAACCATTAGCAGAGCAAAATTCCCAACTAGCTTATTTACTGTGCCTTTTATAACACAGAAGGAGCAATAGAGCTGTTTGGCGTAGACATCTTAATTGCAAACGAAGTCTCCATGTTGGTGTATGTTCTAATCTCTCAAAGGCTTTAGAGATTTTCCACTCTCTTAGACAGCTGCTTATGTTTGTGGCAGTTTACAACTCCAATGATGTCTCGCGATCCAGCAAAAATTCCCCAAGGAGCCTGTGATACAGAACATTTTGGTGACAATCGATCTAGTGAGATATTCCGAAAACTTTTCACATGTCACATGCTGATGCGTGTGCATATACAATTATCCGCGTGACGTATTATTCTTAATCGTTCTGTTATTTCTGCCTTTCTTCAAAACCAAGTGATTATACTGGTCCCAACTAGATGCAAATGGTGTTTATTTTAACGAGAGTGGTTCAAATGCAGAGCGCACAAGCGTACACATCTAAGGAATAAGCATTGCTTAATGTGAGCAGTTTTTAAATTATTCAAATCCAGGGAAGTGAATTGCAGGAGAAGACATAATTCCTCCTGAATGCTGTTCTGTATTTCTCATTATCTAATAATGATAGCCTAATTCTACCACATGGAATCCTTAATAATAGAGTCATGTCTGGAAATGTAACAATCAATTTGGAAGGTGACATGATCCAGAATCTTAAGCAAAAGCACTAACTGAAGCTTGAATAATAAACAGCAATAGATGCCTCTGGAAAAATCGTATTTAAAAGTCTTTCTATACTTGCCCAGATCTCATTTCTTCCCTAACCTGTTTATCTGGAGGATATTTAGTAGCATCAGCACTGGGTGATTTTTTTTCATGTTAGGAATGACTTCAAAAACTGCAAGTCACTTCTGGTGTGAGAGAATTGGCCGTCTGCAAGGACGTTGCCCAGGAGATGCCTGGATGTTTTGATGTTTTACTATCTTCATGGGAGGCTTCTCTCAGGACCAGCTTGTGGCGCAGCTGGTTGGGAGTCAAGTGCATTAATATCACTCCTAACCAAAAGGTCATGAGTTCGAAGCCAGCCCAGATCAGAGTAAGCTCCCAACCATTTGTCTAGTTTGCTGTCAACCTTTGCAGCCTGAAAGACAGTTGCATCTGTCAAGTTTAGTTTATTGCATTAGCCGCAAGGCCATATCAAGCAGAACAAACCATGCAAAAGAAATACATGCGTCTGTCAAGTAGGAAGTTTAGGTACCGCTTATGCGGGGAAGCTAATCTAACTAATTTATGATGCCATAAAACTCTCCAGCATGCAAAAGAATGAGAAAGCATTCCATCGGTGTCACAAGTGGATGGTGAAGTAGCAGCTCCCCCGGTACCAGGAATTCAAAGCATACCCTCATGAAGCTGGAAAGTTAAATAGCCTCTCTATGTGTCTGTCTATATATGTTCTGTGTCTATGGCATTGAATGTTTGCCATGTCTATGTGCATTGTGATCCACCCTGAGTTCCCTGCAGGGTGAGAAGGGAAGAATATAAATACTGTAAATAAATAATAAATAAAATCATATCCCCACATGGAGAGCTGGAGCTGACAGAGGGAGCTCATCTGCGTTCTCCCCAGATTTGAACTTCCGACCTGTTGGTCTTAAGTCCTGCTGGCACAAGGGTTTAACCCATTGGGTGAAATGATGAAGAAGGGTTGAAGTAATGCAGACTCCCAATGACAAGTTACAGTAGTATGTCTGCAGTAAATAAATGCAATAAATAAAGCCTTAGCTGGGAAAAAGTGGGACTTTACTCAAGCCAACCATACTGTCGCTGTGTGTGCCCTGTCTGCAAGAGGGAGGTCAAACAACCATTACACCCATAACTTTTATTGAGATTGCTTTCAGTACAACAGGAAGAAAGGGGGAGAGCAGATATGCCTTCCTCCTGAGCTATTTGTAGCAAGTTAAAGAGTTTGGCTACCAAAGTGGAAATCATATGAAAAGTGGAAACTATTGAAAGAAAAAAAAGAAAAACTATCCGTGGATACATTTTGGAAAAAGCTTTCAAGAGTCTCAACAAGGTTCAAAATGTTTCCATAGTTATGAAAAACGTACCTGACCTAGTTGTTCCCTTTCACATGTGCATATTGATGGCTTTGGCTTTTAAAAAGGTGTTAAAACATCTGAACTGCTCTTTTTGTGTGTGTGGCGTAAGAACCAATCGCTATTCGCTCCCTGCTATTTCTAGCTCCAGTACCACATTTTCTGTCAAAGAAGTAAAACCCAGGAAGAAGGCTACTTTGTTAACTGAGGTACACCTTTACTGTAATCTTTTCCATGTATTATTTTTTTCATCCTTGGTTAGTTTTAGCGCCAGCAATTGTTGCTTTATGATGGAGACTGTTTAACTTAGGATGTAAACGTATCAGGCATTGAGGAAGTCATGGAGACCAAATGCGGTCTGTATGTTTCTTATTTAACAGATGTAACAATCTTCTCTGCATGCATGTCAAATGCACATATGAGTGCAACGTTAATGCTCGAAGAAATTGCCTGAGGACTAGAGTTGTGTGCTGATCCATTACCCTTTGTTACATTTTATTTATTTATTTATTATTTGAACTTGTATGCCACCACTCCCCGAGGGCTCGGAGTGGCTCACACTCACATAAAACATAATACAATCAAAACAGCATTTAAAATTGGCAAAATAGTTATACAGTTTAGCAGTCAAATGCTAACCGAAAGAGATGAGTCTTACAGGCCTTGCGGAATGAAGGTAGGTCTTGCAAGGCCCGGACTTCACTGGGAAGAGTATTCCAAATTGATGGCGCCACCGCAGAAAAGGCTCTATGCTGGGTGGATGCCAAGTAAATAGATTTAATGCTAGGTACCTCGAGGAGGTTCAGATGTTCGGAGCGGAGTGATCTCTGGGGTTGATAGGGGATAAGATGGTCCCTCAGATACAACGGCCCCAGACCATGTAAGGCCTTGAAAGTTAACACCATCACCTTGAAAGTGATCCGGTGCTCGACCGGAAGCCAATGGAGCTGCAAAAGGATGGGAGTTATGTGACCTCTCACCAGAATTGTCAGATTTAGCATGAGTAGCCTTATAGAGAAAAACTCTAGCCCCTATGACTCCCAGTGTGATTGCATAGCTCATAAAGAAAAAACACATGAGACTATAGCTTTAAGTAGAAGTACAAACGTCCAAAGTGTATTGACAGCATACAGCATAAGAAAAATACAAAACAGATGAATGGCTTTCTCAGCAACATAAACAGTTTCTTCATTCAGAGATAAGAAGGCAAAAACAAAATTCAGTCTCTCTTACACAGTCCATAGAGTGACCTTGTTTCTTCTTCCATAATCTTTCTCTTCTCCTCCGGCAACAAACTGAAAGCAAATTTTGACTCATACCGAGTCACACGTGGAGCACAGAACACAATCTTCAACGTTCCATCACGCTCAAGAATGCAAGCACACAGCAACTTACTTTATACACAAACTTTCAATTATCTCATTAATTAGTGAAGTCAGCTGCAGTAGAAACAGCCCTAATCCTTAACAAAACTTAGGAAAAAGTATAACATAAACTCATAGTAGCAACATGCCCCTTCACTTTTTCTAAGTGATTCTATTTTAACTCTACTAAACCCAACTTTCGTATTACTTCACAATGTTTTGCTGCTGTTAATGGCTTTGTAAAGATATCTGCCAAATTCTCTTCAGACCTACAATAAACAATTTTAATAAATCCTTCCTGAATCAAGCTTTTTACATTTTGATACTTTACTGCTATGTATTTTGTTTTATTCTTCAAGCTTTCACTTTCAGCCATAGCTATACAAGTTTGTGAATCATCATATACAGTAATAGGCAGTTTACATTCAAAACTTAAATCATGTAATAATTGTTTAATCCAAATTAACTCATTTGCGGCTTCAGATAACGCAGAAAATTCGGCCTCAGAAGTAGAAACTGCAACCGTAGTTTGTTTTCTTGATCTCCAACAGATTGGAGACTTCCCATACTGTATTATATATCCGCTTACAGATTTTCTGTCTTTTTCTTCAGCGAATGAACTGTCTGCATACATTATCAGTTCTTTATCAGCTTCTTTTGGGAAACATAAACAATAATTAATAGTACCTTTTAAATATCTGATTAACCTTTTCAGTGCTAACCAGTCACTCACTGTTGGTTTTGATACCTTTCTGCTAAGCAAACCTACTGCATATGCAATATCTGGTCGTGTCCAATTTGCAATATGTAAAAGACTTCCAACAAAAGAATGATATAACTTTACATCCTTCAATTCTTTCGTGTCTTCCAATCTTAGAAAATCTCCTGTTAAAGGAGTTTGCACAGCATTGGCATTTTGCAAACCTGCTTTAGCAATAAGATCTGAAATCTTTCTTGTTTGATTTAGGAACACTTCCCCTTCATGGCTGACTACTTCGATGCCTAAATAATGTTTTAAACATCCCAAATCTTTTAATCTAAAATGCTTTGCCAAATACGTATACACAGTTTGTATTTTAGAATCAGTTTGAGCGGCGATACAAAGATCATCAACATAAATCAAAACAATTATTCTATCTTCACCTTCACCTAGTGTATAAACACATGCATCTGCTACACTTTGCTTAAAACCCAATTTTACCAACACATCATGTATGCACTGGTTCCACCTTGTTTCAGCCCATATAATGCCTTTCGAAGTCTATAAACCTTTCCTGGTTGAATTTCATATCCAGGTGCCTGCCTCATATATATTTCTTCAGTAATGCTAGCGTTGAGATATGCTGTCTCAAAATCAAAATGTTTCAACTTAAATCCTTGTTGCTCAGCTAAAGCAACAATAATGCGCATAGACTCAGCTTTGGCTGTAGGCGCAAAAGTGTTGTCATAATTTACGAATTGCCTTTGTGCAAAACCTTGGGCTACAAGTCTGGCTTTGTATTTACAACTCCCATCAGGTAAGTCTTTCTTTCTAAAAACCCACCTGCACCCAATCACTGGTTTATCTTGTGGTACATCTACAACATCAAACACTTCTAAATTTAACAAAGAATTAAATTCTTCATCCATTGCCTTTTTCCATTTACATTGCTCCTCAGGATTACAGCTAGCTAAATCTTGAAAGTTTCAGGTTCCACTTCTGATTGAGAAGTCATTACACCCTGAACCACAAACCTATCAGGAGGTATACCTTTGGTTGTTCTTTGTGACCTTCTGGGAATTACAACCTGCTCTTCAGCATCAGTGTCCTGTAAATCTAACTCAGGTTCCTCTTTTACTACACCTCCATTTTGTACCTCAATGCTATTGTCAGGCTCAGATTTTACATTTACCTCTGTTGGTGCATGTTCTGTTAAATGAAAAAACACTTCACTATTCTGATGAATATGTTCCCAGCCTGCATTCTTTTCAAAATTTGCACTCCTTGAAATGACTATTTTACTGTTGTCCTTAATAAAACGATACCCCTGGGTATCTTCCTGATATCCAAGAAAACGTAGTCTCTGCCATTTTTCTGACCCTTTGTCCTGGTTTGTCTAGGTATCAGCACATTTGCATAACTGCCAAATATTCTAAGGTGTTTTAGAACTGGACTTTTCTTATGCAACAAATAATATGGCGTATTATTTACACATGAACTCCAACTCCTATTCAAAATATATGTCGCTGTTGAAATTGCTTCTGCCCAATACCTATTAGACATTTTTGCATCTTCTAACATGCAGTCCTTCATAGTTTTCAAAACACCTACTTTTCTTTCTGCTACCCCATTTTCGGCAGGCGAATATGAATTTGTTTTCTGATGTCTAATTCCTTTTATTTTTAACCAGTCTTGAAACTGTGTCCCCATAAACTCACCACCACGATCAGTCCTTAAACATGATACTTTGAAAGGAAACCTTCTCTCAATCATGGCTACCCATTCTTTGAACTTACTGAAAGCCTGAAATTTTGATTTCAAAATGATACAATAAGTAAACCGTGAAAAATCATCCACTAACACAAATATGAATCTTGCATTTCCAAATGAAAGAGGAAATGGCCCTGCTAAATCACCATGTATTAATTCAAAAGGTCTAGTGGTTGTGTTTAAACTTTTCTTAGCCATTGGATGTGCCTTCACTTTAGCTTTAGAACACACAGCACAATCCAAATATTTTTGGCATGGCTTTACTTCTAAATCAGTCACTTTTGATAACTTTTGCAGATAATTAAAATTCACATGACCAAAAACTCTATGCAGGTAATGAATACAATCACTATGTATTGGCTTGTTATTCACACAAGACACATTTGGTGAACTGTCCTTGTTACTCATCACATATACTTTGTTTTCCAATTTACCTTTTGCACATAGCTTATTTTCTTTCCATACAGTACATCCATTACTATTTAGTTTAATGTCATACCCATCCAGGCACAATGAAGATGCACTTAATAAACAAAAATCAAGCTTTTCAACTAACATAACTTTATCTAAATATCTTCCCAAACTAGGAACAAATGCTGAACCCATAAGACTGCACTCTGCTAATGATCCATCAGCTAAAACAACATGATTAATTTCTGGCTTCTTAGTGTCTTTTAACAATTCCAAATTATTAACTACATGCTCTGCACAACCAGAGTCAAGTAACCATGTGGCCTCATCATACTTAGCCTTTGGTAACACAGTCATTACATTTCTGTCCTGCCACCTGGGGTTCCTCTTCATTTCTTCTTTCTTCTTTTTCTTCTTGGGGCAATTCTTGATAAGATGATTAACATCTCCACAACTGTAACATCTCCTTATGTTACACACAGCTGGGCTTTTGCTGCATCCAACCCCTTCACAAGCTGAATTGTTTAACCCAGAGTTTGTTTCTTTAAGAAACTGCTTTCTTCTTTCTTCCTCAAGAAGCCTTGCAGAAACCAAATCCAAGGTTAATTGTGCTTCAGGCACACTCTGCATGCTAAACACAAAATTGTCCCAACTAGTGTCCAAAGAAGATAACAAAATGAAAGCTTTGTGGTTTTCTGTAAACACCATTTGTCTGTTTTCCAACTCCATCAACAGGTGTCTTAGCTTTTGTAAATGCTCAGCTATGTTGTCACCCCTCTTGAGCTTCAAATTATAAAGTTGCTGGGTCAAAATAATCTTTATCCCAGAAGTTTCAGTTTGATAAACTTCCTTTAACTTCTGCCAACAATCTGCTGCAGACTCAGTGTCTTTTATGTAAATTAATTGTGGGTCCTCGACAGCGAGAAAGATTGTAGCTCTGGCCCTCTGGTCTTGCCTCTTTACTTCTTCACTTGAAGCTGCTGTAGGAGGCGTCTCAACAACAGACCATAAATCTTCTCTGATAAGAAAACTCTTCAGCTTGATATTCCAAGCCATATAATTATCAGCATTCAAACGCTCAAATGGCAAACTTGATATATGCTGAGCCATGGCTGCAATACTGTCTCTACTTAAGCTCAAAAAATCACACCAAAAACAAAATTCCAGAGTTCTGGGCTTTAGAGTTCTTTTTCAACTATGCTAGGCATACTCTGCATATTAGCGTGTGCTGGGCCCATAACCCATGTCAGATTTAGCATGAGTAGCCTTATAGAGAAAAACTCTAGCCCCTATGACTCCCAGTGTGATTGCATAGCTCATAAAGAAAAACACATGAGACTATAGCTTTAAGTAGAAGTACAAACGTCCAAAGTGTATTGACAGCATACAGCATAAGAAAAATAGAAAACAGATGAATGGCTTTCTCAGCAACATAAACAGTTTCTTCATTCAGAGATAAGAAGGCAAAAACAAAATTCAGTCTCTCTTACACAGTCCATAGAGTGACCTTGTTTCTTCTTCCATAATCTTTCTCTTCTCCTCCGGCAACAAACTGAAAGCAAATTTCGACTCATACCGAGTCACACGTGGAGCACAGAACACAATCTTCAACGTTCCATCACGCTCAAGAATGCAAGCACACAGCAACTTACTTTATACACAAACTTTCAATTATCTCATTAATTAGTGAAGTCAGCTGCAGTAGAAACAGCCCTAATCCTTAACAAAACTTAGGAAAAAGTATAACATAAACTCATAGTAGCAACAAGAATTCCAGTAAGAAGTCACGCAGCGGCATTCGGGATGATCTTAAGTTTCTGGATCAGAGACAAGGGCAGGCCAATGTAAAGGGCGTTACAGTAGTCCAGTCTCGAGATTACCGTGGCTTGGATCACTGTGGCCAGATCATCTCTGGATAAGTAGGGAAGCAGCCGCCTAGCCTGCCGCAGATGGAAGAAAGCAGTTTTGCTGATGCTAGAAATTTGAGCTTCCATCGTCAGCAAAAGGGTCTAAAATAACCCCAAGGCTCTTTACAGAAGATGACGGGCATAGTGCCTCGCCATCCAGGGTAGGCAGCTGGACCGCCCCACCCACCGGACACCCCAGCCACAGTATCTTTGCTGGATTTACTCTCAATCTACTGGCATGCAGCCATCCAGTGACGGCCTCAAGGCACTGATGGAAACAAGAGGGTACGGAGTCTGGTTGTCCTTCCATCCTCAGAACAAGCTGGGTGTCATCAGCGTACTGATAACATTCCAGCCCGAAACTTCATACCAGACTAGCAAGTGGCCGCATATAGATGTTAAAGAACAACGGGGAGAGTATAGCCCCTTGAGGGACCCCACAGAGCAGAGGGGCCCTCTCGGAAGCTACACCTCCCCATTCCACTCACTGTCCCCAGTTATGGAGAAAGGACAACAGCCATTTCAAGGCTGTTCCCCTGACTCCAGCAACAGCAAGGCGGTGGGCCAAAAGATTGTAATTGACCATATCAAAAGCTGCTGTGAGGTCCAATAACACAAGCAGCGCTGATCCATCCTTGTCTAGTTGGCAACAAAGCTGATCTGAAGTGGCATCCAACACAGTCTCCATCCTGTGCCCAGAACGGAAGCCAGACTGGAAGGGATCTAGTCCGGCTGTGCTATCAAGGAACTGCTGCAGCTGCCCCGCTACTGCCCTCTCAATCACCTTGCCCAGGAACGGAAGGTTCAAAACTGGGCAGTACATCCATTATTTCATTATTTTCATTACCTTTGGGAGCATATAATGGGAAGCCCCCTTCCGGTACGAAAATCAGCTTAACACAAAAGGAAGTGGGAGCTCGGTTTTTGTGTGCACATTGCACTCCATGCCTCCTTTCCTTGGAAGGCCCATTGTGCACACCTGCCTGCAGCAGACCGCCTCCTCTACAGTAAGAAAGTCAGAACTTGTCTCCTTGCCTTGGAAAAAGTGTGTGTGTGTGTGTGTGTGTGTGTGTGTGTGTGTCGTGCAGGCACAGAAAGTGTGTGAGCCCGCCTGCAGCCAGATTCCTTTCCTCTAGAGTAGAACAGGTAAGAAGCCTCCTTAAAGCATGTGTCTCCTTGCAGATGAGCACCTATCTTCTAGAGTAAAACAGCTTAACCCCCCCCCCCACCGCCAATAATGGGCTGATATAAAATGGATCTTTCAGCACCCCAGAGTGAAAACAGATTTAGCACTCTTCAGGAGGCTCCCAAAAAATGGACTGGGGCACCCACCAAAAGTCCAGACACGAAATGGGTCAAGCATTATCCCGAATGCACAAGCCTATTGAGGACTTTATCACACGAGACTGGTAGAGTGATATTTCCATGGGTTAATGGTGCCTTTGGCATTTGATCATCACATGATGCATTCTATCATTCTTGGGGTGACCCTTTTAATGGACAGGTAAACACGCATTAATGTTTTCCAACTGTTCTGTTCTTTTGCAATGAGTTTACATGCAGAAACCTCCTCCCATTGCAGTTTTGCTTCTCAATTGGTCACACAATGTGAGTGGGCAAAATATTGTAAAAACATTGCCTGGCTCCTCCTTCTCTTCCCATTACTTACTTCCTCTTTCTCTTTGCCAAAGAAGGAATTCTATGCTTTGATTAAACTAGTGTTATTGCATCGGGCAACAGACATGTGTGGATAAGGTCCTAAGAAACTGGTGGACAAGCTGAGGTCTTTTAAATGTTGATCCAGCTTCCATAGTTATGTATAATAGGAAGTGTTGTAAAACAATATCTGAAGGTCCAAGTCCTGCTCCAAGAAGCCTCTGTACAGTTTGGTTTCAAGTCTTGGTTTTCTATCAGTCAAAGTGCCACTCAGATGTGCTACCTGCCTGCTGTTCAGCTCTCATTTTTAATTACAACTAGTATAGTGCCTTTGGATTAACTGGATTTATCTATGCTCACCATTCAGAGCATCATTTGGTGGGTCTACTCTAACTGGCACTTACCAATGTGACATCCTGACTACTTGGTTTGGATATAATTCTCACTGCAAGCATTGTTAATTGCAGCCAGAATTCCTTTTGCACCCTGGCATCTCCAAAGTACTGCTTTTCACCACCGTTTATAATGACTTTTACCATCACAGAAATGTTGTCCGTTTCCCTCAGGGACAGTGGCAACGTATGTTCAATGTGTGCCTCAGTGCAGCTACTTCTGTCATTTTCTGCAATGTACTGCAATGTCATGAATAGTAACAAATGAGGGTGGGGAGAAGCATTTCCCCTCTGGCTTCTTGTGCTCTGAGAAAATGGATAGAATAAACCCTGAGGGTGCTGCTTGTTCTGCTTATATGGAAACTAATTGTAGGTGGCAGAATCCTCAACAGAAAAAGTGGGGAAACATCTAACTGCAAAACTGGAACACTTACTCTCCCCTTTCCACAGTTTTGATCACATAAGAACTGAACACTCAACTCAAAGAGTGTATTTGTGGGTCAAGGTTATTTAAGACAATAATGGATTTACTTCCCATATTCACACATTGTTCCAAACAATGTGAAGAAAGACCCCTAAAAAGTCAAGGAAAGTGTCCTGCTGCTGACTGGTACAGCTCTAACACTATTGTCTATTCCTGAATTATCGGCCAAGAGCTTCTCCGGGCTCTTTCTCACAGTGTCAAATTGACACTAATTAAATTTAACCCAAATCTGCCACCAGCGATCCGCTCCTAATCATAGTTGTAAATTCTTCTCTTAAAGTATGGATTCTCAGTGGAGACATAATAGTACCTTTAGATCTGAAAGTAAGAGGAATGGGTGAAAATAGACTACTATGTAAGTATATGGAGGTCTGGATCACTCAACCACAAGAGGGGAAAATCCATGCAATGCAGGTAAGGAGATCATGAAAAGCAATTTGCTGACAGTTGCACAAGCATTATTTCATATGCTTAACAGATATAACATGTGTTATATATGCCTTTTTTTAAAGCATATATAAGAATGAAGATAAAGGAGTAAATAGGAATCATTTTGTTGACCTTAACATTTATTTATTTTATTTATTTGTTTACAGTATTTATATATTAAAGATGACAGAACGGATAATGGACTGAATATGACGACACAGTTTTTTAAATTTTTAATTTTTAATTGTTCATTGTTTTAATGTTTTGATGTTTTAGATATTGCTATGATATGTTTTTATTCGATTGATGTATGTCTTTTAAAATGTCATCGAGGTGTGACCGATTGTTCACCACCCTGAATTGCCCTTGGGCTGATATGGGCAGGGTATAAATGATATAAATAAATAAGTAAATAAATAAATATTCTGTGCTTCTCACCCCGCAGGGGACTCAGGGCTGATTACAATGCACATATATGTGGCAAACATTCAATGATAATTAGACGTACAACTTATATAGACAAACATATAGGCAATTTAACATTCCAGTTTTCAGGCTTCATGAGAGTATGCTTCATTCCGGCTGCAGGTGGAGCTGTCACTTCACTGTCCACTTGTGAAAGTGAGTCCTTGATGGAGTACTTCCTCATTCTTACACACACTGCTGGAAGGTTTTATGGTGTCATAAATTAGTTAAATTAGCTTCCCTGCATAAAGTGGTACCTAAATTTTCTACTTGACAGACACAATGGTCTTTCGGGCTGCATAGGTCAACAACAAGCTAGACTATTAATGGTCAGGAGCTCAATCCAGCCAGGGCTGGCTTCGAACTCTCAGTCAGTAGTGATTTAATGCAGTTGGCTACTAACCAGCTGCTGCAAATCTGAAGATATTTGGGTTGCTGTAAGTTTTTGGGGCTATATGGCTATGTTCCAGAAGCATTTTCTCCTGACATTTTGCCTGCATCTATGGCAGGCATCCTCAGAGGTTGTGAGGTCATCACAACCTCTGAGGATGCCTGCCATAGATGCAGGCAAAATGTCAGGAGAGAATGCTTCTGGAACATGGCCATACCGCTCTGAAAAACTTACAGCGACCTAGTGATTCCGGCCATGAAAGCCTTCGACAACACACTGGAGACATTTTCCCAACACTCTCTGGCTGAGATCTTACATCAAGGATCACAGAAGAATACAGTGGTTGTGCATTAACATCTCAAAGGTAGAAATTGGGCAAGGAGATCGATTCCAGAACCCACTTGCATATGCATATGCATGCTTGTATGTATGATGTGAAATGCACAATAATATTTCACATGCAACTTTGTTTCTGCAATTTTGAACTAACAGTATATAATCTTCATTGCACAAAATTGTCCAGACACCTCCATTGGGAAACTGGTGTAAGCTATGAACAGGATTCAAATACTTGATGGAATCAAATTTGGGCCGAGTTGTTGTAGGTTTTTCGGGCTATATGTTCTAGAAGCATTCTCTCCTGACATTTTGCCTGCATCTATGGCAGGCATCCTCGGAGGTTGTGAGGTCTGCTGGAAAATAGGAAAATGGGGTTCATATATCTGTAGAATGTCCAGGGTGGAAGAAAGAACTCTTGTCTGTTGGAGGTAGGTGTGAATGTTTCAATTGGCCACCTTTATTAGCATTTGATGGCCTGACAGTTTTTAAGTGTGGCTAGTTACTGCCTGGGGTAATCCTTTGTTGAGAGGTGATTAGCTGTCCCTGATTTTTCTTGTCTGGAGTTCCCCTGTATTTGAATTTTGCTCTTTATTTACTATTAGGCCCCCAGGCAGTAAGAAGCCACACCTTGAAACTGCTAGGCCATTAAATGCTAATCAAGGGGGCCAATTGAAACATTCACACACCCCAGACATTCCACATATATATATAAACCCCATTTTCCTAGTCTCCAACAGATCTCACAACCTTTGAGGATGCCTGCCAAAGATGCAGGCAAAACGTCAGGAGAGAATGCTTCTGGAACATGGCCATACAGCCCGAAAAACTCACAACAACCCAGTGATTCCAGCCATGAAAGCCTTCGACAATACACTGAACAAACGTAGATTGTATGATATTACTTTCACGCACATACAATACAGTACAATGGTGCATTGCCAGCTTGCGGCAGCTTAAGAACTGATGTTGCAAGTTTGAATATGATCCATATAGAGTGTTGTGTTCTAGAGCCAGTCAACTAAATATATTTTCCTCTTCTTCCTCCTCAACCTCATTCTCCCTCATTCTTGCTCCTATTTTGCAATCTATTACATGGTAAAATTCTACCTTTGCTTATGACAGACTCATTAATTACCGACTGAGAGCTCAACTGTTATGCCGTTTAGAAGTTTGCACAATTAAAAGTTTTATTCCTCAAGGAACTGGAAAACAAATGAAACACCACCAGCAAATTAAAGGCTTTATAGGTCAGCCATCCCATTAGGTCTCTTTAGGGATGTTGTTCTCACATAAAGCATGCCATAACCTATTTGCATAATGATTCTATCTTAACTGTGCCTTCTGCTCGTTTATGGTGTGTTGTTTATCCTTCTGTAGAGCTGATATTGTAGAAATGACGGGAATGTGGAAGTTGCTATTTATGGCAGGCAGAAGCACTGCCATGTTCAAACTCATTGAGTGCCAACAAAGAGGCACCAAGGCAACAACAGCAAATTAACACACGGCAATCAATTTGCATGATTATTATCATTTCACCATCACTTCCTCCTCCCTTCCGTAACACAGTCACTTTAGGAGCAACTCAATTTACCAAGCCAGCAACAGCCAAAGACACATAGTACTAGAATGAAGGGTGTGCGAAGCCTCATTTGGATCTATATCAATATTAGCCATAGAAATAATGAAAAAGAAGCCAAACCCGTCCCTCATCCCTGGGCAAGTGTCTTGCTTGTGATACCAGCTTGTGAAAAACTCTTCCAGATATCCAGAGTATTTACAGAACAGGCTGTTGCCAAGGTCTCAGGGCTGCTTGCAATGAGAAAGGAAACATTTCAAAATTGAGCAACAGGAAATAATAATAATAAAAGTACAAACACTGTAACAAAAAATAGCCACAGAGAATACGAACAACTACAACTATGATCTATTTTATTTTGAAGGCAAAGATTTTTAACAGGTCTTTGTCTGGTATCAAGAAAGCCCTCCAGATTTAGGATGACATTATTTTTTCCAACACCTTTTTCCTACAAATGAAATTTCCAACCAAGCTTTTCTCTCTCTCTCTCTTTTGACTACTTTTATTTGCTAGACAAATAGGTTTGCTCCTTTATTATGTGGTGAGAAACTCAGGATGCATTTCCATGGAAGAAAGAATGCAGTGCGATACCATTTTAACTGCTATGGCTTCATGCTTTGAAATTATTAGAGTTGTAGTTTTACAAAGGTGTTCAGTAAGGGGGGTTGATCCATTAAAAATGATTCTAAACTCGGTTGGGGGGCGAATTGCCTTTCTGATCCGCTATAGAAATTGTAACGAAAATTTTTGACATTTTTTCGTTATTGAAATGTAATTATAACGAAAAATCGTTTTTATTCATTATGCTGGGAGGCTAGAATGGAGGGCTTGCTCTCCCTTCTTCCCTCCTCCTCCCCCCCCCCGGCTCAGAAGTATCGCGATGCCTGTCAGCTGGGAGGGGCAGGGAGGATGCCTTGTCTCACATTATTCCCATCCAGGGGAGGAGGGCAGGCGACCCCCCTGCATGGGAATAATGCGCATTATTCCCATCCAGGGGAGGAGGAGGGCAGGTGAACCCCCCCCCTCCTCCCCTGCATGGGAATAACATGCATTATTCCCATCTAGGGGAGGAGGAGGGCAGGCAACCCCCCCTCCTCCCCTGCATGGGAATAACGCACATTATTCCCATCCAGGGGAGGAGGTGGGACGATTGTTGCCTCACCAAATTACAAATCTCAGGATTCCATATCATTGAGCCATTGTCATGAAAAAAATTAAGCATTAAAAATGTTATTTTATTCCATTTCCAGTGAGACAGAGTATATCAGGCCGGAGGTTTTGCACAGCTGGTAAATTATCAGCAATGATAAGATATATCAACCAAAATTTGCAAGTTCAAAACCCTGGGTTGTTGTTTACCTAAGTAATTCGAAAACAGCTTTAGCCATGATTAGAGAAATTAGGTACCGCTAAAAGTGGGGGAAGTGTTTTACAACACCATAAAGAAAGAAGATCAGAAAATGTTGGGCGACCAAAAGGAAGGAGGAAGTCCTGACGGCTCTTTGTCATAGAGGATGGAACAACAGCACCCCTTGAACTTGAGCACATGGCACCTTCTTCTGTTCTGTCTGTCTGTCTGTGTATTGTCTATACAAAAGCGGCATTGAATGTTTGCTGTGTATGTGTATTGTGATCCACCCTGAGTGCCCTTCAGGGTGAGAAAGGTGGAATATAAATAAAGTGTTGTTATTATTATTATTATTATTTACAGAAAAATAAGTTGGCAAACAGAATATATAATTAGATTGGTTACACATACATCATGCATACATTAGTGTCCCTTCTTCCTTCCCCTGGAGAAGAGAATCAAATTGCATCCCCTGCCAATCTGCCATTCTGTGATACACCATCTTCCTCCGTCCCTTGGAGAAAGTGGTGGTTGACAGACTCTGCATTCCACTGCAGTCTGCCACACTTTTGGAAAATAAGAAGGCTTCTTATATAGCATATTTCTTGCTGTTGTTCTTCCAAAAAGTTATAAATTACTGTTTTTCAGCTAAAACTTTCTGACTTCATCAGTTACGGACAGATGTTCCCTTTCCTTCTTTAACTGATATTGGTTTTCCTTCTTTAACTTAAAGACTCATTGTATTTGACTATGTAAACATGTTTTCAACCCAGGTTAATCATTGTCTCTGGTCATGTCAGCAGTTCTGCAGTTTAGCTGTTTTTCCTTCATCAGCCTTTTTATCAGTTCAGCGGTTTTCCAAGCTTCAATCTCCTTAGGATGGTGTCTTCCATCTTTGCCAGACCCAAATCATACATCAATCATACAATTTCATTCAATCCACTCAATATATTTATCACATCATGGCAGTTAAAGCAATGTCAAACAGCATTAATTCAACAATACAGATGTACCTTCAGGGCCCTTCCGATATTGCTTAAATCAGAGTTACCATTATTTAGCCAGCACAATCAGGGGTGAAGGGATGCTATAAATTGAAATAAAACAACAAGGCAATACAATACATTGTCCACCAATGCTTTACGTTGCACCACTTTGTCCTTTATTCCCAGTAAATGGATACTCATATAACAGATTCCTGCTTCTTACTATATAGTACGGTAGCTTCCTGCCATTCTCATATATCAAGAACTACTGGTTGAAAACCACTATTCAAGGATATTAGAGGAAAAAGCGGGTTGATAACAGATTATGTATTTCTCTTTTTTTTTCTCCCCTGAAAGCAATGCCTCATTTTAATCTGTCTCAATTACTCTGAAACTGTAATCTTTAAATTTGCTAAATTGTTTAATATGTTTTTTGCTTTTTGAAATAGTGTTTATTGGTTGGCACCCTGCTGAGCAGTTATGAATGTGTATTTGTAATTGCTTAGTATCCATGTTTACAATTTCGATGTTCTGAACACAATCACAAATTTACCTTAAGAGCCAGCAGCCACAACAAGTGAAGGAGGGGACATTTCCAGCCCTTTCCTACTAGCAAATTCTGGTGGAACAATCACATTGCAGCTACTAGGGGTGGATATCTCCAATTTAAATACTTTGAAACCCGTTAATATTTCATATTTGAAATTATTTTGACCTTATATCGACCCTCAGCGTACAACCTGGAAGTGAAGTTTCAAAACCGAACCCAGGATCGCCATTTTTTGTAAAGGTCACGTTATTAGGTCGTTTTTTCCCCTCCTCAGTTCTCAACTCGCGAGAGGAGACTGGAGGGCAGCACCACCCTCCTTTCTCCTCTTGCCAGCTGCGGCAGGCGCTTTGGAAGCAGCCTGGCCGAGCTTTCCTCCGTTTCCCCAGGCTCTGCCTCTCAAGCAGAGGGAGAGCCTGGATCTCGGAGTTAGTTCTCAGCAGGGAAGAAAGACGCAAGGGGATGCCCTCCGCACCTCTTTCCCTGCTAAGAACTGAACTACGTCAAAGCCAAGGTTTAGATCTTGGGGGGGGGGACGGACGGACCATCCACTCCTCCATTCCTCCCTCTGCAAGCTCAGAGGCATCCCAGGTTATATTTAACCCACGATGCTTCTGAGCTGGGGAGGGAGGGAGGAAAGAGGGGAGGGCTTGCTCTCCCTTATTTCCCCCCCCCTGCCCCTCCCAGCCGAGAGGCATCATGCATTAAATATAATGTGCGATGCTTCTGAGCTTGGGGGGGGGGGGAGAAGAGAGGAGAGCAAGCCCTCCATTCAAGCCTCACAGTGCAAATTTCTTAGTAATTACGTTTCAATTATGAAATTTATTTTAAACATTTTCGGAATAATTTCTATAACGACCCAGCAAGGGAAATTCCTCCCAACACGAGTTTAGAATCAATTTTTTTATGGATCAACCACCCCTAGCAGCCACATATCACTGGTGGAAGGAGATAGAAATAACATTCTGATGTATTCCAATAATCAACAGAGCAAACTTGATAAGATGAGGTTCTTTACTATTAAGGTAGGTTTGTGTGTGGTTGGATCAGAGATAATGCTTAGTTGTCTACTCATAACTCTTCAACAATCTTGGGCATCACCTTAAAATGGTCAAGATGATTTGATCGAATCATTTTTTTCAAAATCAGATGGTAAATAAATAAACACTTGTTCCCACTCCCACCTTCTTCTGTTTCTGCCATTTAATTTAATCCTATCATCTGTATTTCAGGATGCTGTTGAATGGTGTCTAGGAAGTCAACATCGAACATTCAGAGGCTTTTTTGTATGCAGCGGAAATGAAATAATAACAATAATAATCACGTTTCTGCAAAGTATGTGAGGAGTTTAAAGCGATTAACTGTTAAAACAGCAATTTGAAACAATGCCGTGATATGCATGCTGAAGAATGCCTCTTCCTTCTTTGAATTCCAGAATAATAACAAGTCTGTGCATCTATGTCTGTGTGTGTGTCTGTATCAAACACAGCTACAGGACTGTGAACCCAAAACACCCGAGAAGTCATGTGGATGCTAATGGAGGGTGTAGGATTCTGAGGATTATATTTTTTTGAAAGTCTGAAGTAGGCTTAGAACCAGACTATTGGCCTCTCCACTCCTGAACATCACAAATACACTTGTTTGCTTCTCCACAGTCACATGTTACAGACCTCACTATGCAGCCCCATTTCTTAAGGTTTGCTATGCATCTCGTGGTGCCAGAGTACAGCCTGTTCAGCACCTTCCAGGTCACCCAATCTTCTGTGTACCCAGGAGGGAGTCTCTCATCTGGTATTAGGCACTGATTAAGGTTGCAGGTTTTTGGCTGCCACTTTTGGACTCTTGCTTGCTGGGGTGTTCCTGCGAGTATCTCTGTAGATCTTAGGAAGCTATTTCTTGATCCCTGCCACATGCACAATGGAGGACCTTCTCACAGTGACACCAGAGGCGCTCCAAGTGGTCAGCTTCTGGACAAAGACATTTAGCATAATGCCAAGTTTTAAACTTTGTGTTTTTAAATATACTATAACTGTACCCTCAATCTGCTTCTGACATGATCAACAAAATACTGACTTATTTCGAAAGGTTGTATGTACTTGACTGTCAGTCTATCTATGTTAGGCAAGGAATTCTGTGGTCCAAAAACTAGCCTTGTAAGATTCTGATGTTTTTGCCTGTATTTATGACTTGTTTCCACATGATTTGATATGTCAGAAATATATAAAGAATATAATTGTTGAATAAAGTGCCAATTTGAGTCTTATAAGAATTACATCCTGGCCAAATCCTGCTTTCAGTTGACTGACTCTGATACAAACACAGAGACTATGGAGGAGTGCTCCTTTAGGACTTATGGCTGAGCTATCATCATCATCATTTTTTATTTATATCTTACTTTTTCTCTCCACAAAGGAGACTCATTTAGCTTAAAATAAATGGCATTTTATTTGGGTCATGGTGGAGCAGTGGGTTAAACCGCTGAGCTGTTGAACTTGCTTATCAGAAGGTTGCCGGTTCAAATCCATGGATGGAGTGAGCTCCCACTGTTAGGCCCAGCTTCTAGCAACCTAACAGTTTGAAAACATACAAATGTGAGTAGATCAATAGAATAGATACCATTTCTGTAAGAAGGTAACGGTGCTCCATGCAGTCATGCCAACCACATGACTTAGGAGGCGTCTATGGACAATGCCAGCTCTTTGGCTTAGAAACGGAGATGAGCACCACCCCCCAGAGTCAGACACAACCAGACTTAATGTCAGGGGAAACTTTCACCTTTACCTTAAAATGCATTTGCTTGTCAATTTGGCAATTCTTTCTTTTTTTTGCTCTCTCAATCTCAGTGTAAATTATTATCATTCTTAGTAAAGCTAACCCTATTGAATATTTGTACCTTCTTCAGCTTCTTAAAGACAACCTAGATCTGTGAAGGGAAAGGTGGTAAAGAAAATGACACATTAAAAAATCTGGGTTGCCGGTTGTGTACTTTGCATTATATGCAAAGCATTTTGCAAATACATCCTCTACCTCATGTACGAAGCAAGCTTAAAAGCCATACTGAGGCATGGGAAATGAGCCCTGTGTCTGCAATGATGGGCAATGTTTTCATGACCCACTGCACAGCTGCATAATTATCAACTAATTTGCATAATTTGGAAACATAGCTGCCTAGCTATGGGGAACAAGAATATGTCAACCCTGGGAAAGTGACATATCTTACCCTCCATCAGATGCTTTCTTTCTACATATACTTCTATGCATGTTTCAAGTCATACGGGTTGAAAAACAACCCATCTTGTATTATTTATGGAATTAAAATGCAACTAACACGGTTCCCCATGCTATGGTATATGTTTTCCTTGTGACGGTAAGCAGATCACCAATAGCCTGGAGCATCAACAACAGGTGAAACGCCTTCCTTTTTTTTTACAGTTTCCAGCAGGAACAGTTGGTCTGGCTGTGGGTTGAAGCATGGGAAAGAAACCTTCCAGCATATCATATCTGAGCCTGAAAACATGGAACTGAAAACACCGCAACACTTTGAAATGTTGACAATGCGTGGATAGCTTCATAGAGGGAAGAAGTGGTAAGGAAGCTGTTTGCACAGCTGAGTATTGCGCTGGCATTCTACCAGGAAGATGCCTGTGCTCCTCTTTTGCATAAAAAAACCTCAGAATATTACATCCTGTCTTCTTGTTAATGCAGGAATGATGCCAGCAGAGGCAGGAGAGTCCCAGACGTAATGCTCTAACTAGTTCCGAGCAGATGTTGTTCAGATCAAGATGGACTACCATTGAGTGTGCCATCCCTGCCAACCGTACGATTCTTTGTACCTTTGTACCGGAGAGGAATCTGCGTGTGGCTTGCATCACCGAGGTCTCAATGGGGCAGTTAGCAGAGCCTGCCTAATGTTAATATTCATGCTTAAATCAGGAGCTTGCCAAAGCTGCTCTAAGTATGAGGAAGACATAACTGCCTAGTCCTCCAGGCTATCTTGTTCTAATCATCTGGTGGATACTTTAGAGATGTTGGTAGAATCATTTAAATCGGCAGTCAAGAAACTTTCCATCTCCGGCTCTTTTGGTCTGAAACTCCCATCAGTCCCATCCAACGTAGCCAATGTTTAGGGACTGTGAGGCTTGTAGAACAAGACATCTGGAGGGCCAATGATTCCTCACTATGGATTTAAGCTAATGCTCTTCAACTGGTTAGGATGTGATCCAAAAGTGAGCTACATCTTAAAGGGAAAAACTACCACTTCCCTTCATTAAAATACAGTTTTTAAGTGCCTCTGCTTAAAACTATTCCAGATTGTATTAGAATTAGAACATATATGTTTGTTGGTTTAAATTATTATTATTATTATTATTTATACTCTGCCACCATCTCCCCGAAGGGGACTCGGGGCGGCTGACATGAGGCCAAGCCCAAAAATAACAATACAACAAAACAAAATTCAAAGAAACGAAATGGCATCAAAATAAACACAAGGAATGACAAAATGAAATTAACAGTTGCAAAATAACATAATAGAAAATGAAACACAGGGCGGGCCAAATGTTTTGAGAATAACATTGATAAAATTGGTTAAACCTTGGGTGAGATAAGAAGAATATGTATCTGAGGGAGAATGTGTTCCTGAGTGAGGAGCTCAGAAGGGACAAAGAACAAGGTAGGTCTTCATTAGGTAAAGGTTTCCCCTTGACATTAAGTCTAGTTGTGCCTGATTCTGGGGGTGGGGGTGCTCATCTCCATTTCTAAACCAAAGTGCCAGCTTTGCCTGTAGACACCTCCAAGGTCTTGTGGCCGGCATTACTGCATGGAACACTGTTACGTTCCCATCAAAGTGGTACCTATTACCTCATATATGAAGCAAGCTTAAAAGGCATACTGAGACATGGGAAATGACTGAAAGGTTGACAGTTCAAATCCGGGGAGCGGGGTGAGCTCCTGTTGTTAGCCCCAGCTTCTGCCAACCTAGCAATTTGAAAACATGCAAATGTGAGTAGATCAATAGGTACTGCTTCTATGGTAATGTAACAGCACAGCATGCAGTCATGCCGGCCACATGAACTTGGAGGTATCTACAGACAACAACGGCTCTTCAGCTTGAAAATGGAGATGAGCACCACCCTCCAGAGTTGGACACGACTAGACTTAATGACAAGGGGAATACTTTTCCCTTTACCTTTGTGTATTTTAATATGTATTTTGTGGAAATATGGTTTAATAAGTGTATTTTAAAGAATGTTTTTAAATGAATATGTGCTTTAGCAATGTTGTGATCTGCCTCAAGCCTTGAAGAGAGACAGGCAAAAATTAAAAATTGTTGTTGTTGTTGTTCTTGTTATTTGTCTGTCTGCATTCCATTTCAGAGGTATTTCCCAACTTCATATTGGACATATGCCAGTCTGAGTCCCTCTTTGGAGGTGAGAAGGCCGGGGTATAAAAGTTTTAAATAATAAATAAATATCAGCCAATAGAATTTTCAAAGAATGCATGCACCCTAGTATTGAACCATAGTCCCATTCCTGAGGACAGTTCACAAAGTTAAGGCGACCAACTAGCTTTTCAAATAATGTTAATTCAAGGCATAGATTTCAAGCAAAACAGAGTCCAGCTTTCAACTTGGGGGTCAATTTCACACTTTCAATGGTGTCTGAATGTGTGACGAGGTTTGACAGGGTGACATCAGTGTTGAGTGCTGTAGGTGCCTGTTAATTTCCGAGGCTTCCTCCAAGATGTTTTTTATTAGAAATGTGTTGCCATTAAGTCATATTAGGAAAGCTGTCAGCTATCTTTGCATCCATTGGAACATGGCCTGTAGGGCTTCCATGAACATAAAGGTGGACGTGTGAACAAACTTGAACGTTTGGCACTGAACTGGCAAGAACTGCTGTCCTTTTCTCTGACATATGTCAGTACATGTGAAAGAGCCTGATTTCTTGATGTGGGTCAGCACGGAAGGTGGAGCCCTAAGGCTTCCTTTTGTCCTGTCATCTAGGATCCAATTTTGTAAAGGCATTCGGCAGTTCTTTCCTGGTACACCATCCTTTTCCAAAGAGCCTTGTAATTGCTAAGCTACCATTGCTACAGGAACTATTCACATTTTGCACTTCATTCATTTTTTATTCATTTTGAGGACTGACAAAACCATGATATGTGTGTTCCCCACAGAGGAAAGTCTGAGTACAGTTTGCCTTATGTGTTACTTGTCTTGCTTCCAGTGCTGTCTTTCCTTTGAAATAATGGTGGAAATTATGCAGTCATCTCAACATTGAGTTGCTGTGAGTTTTTCAGACTGTATGGCCATGTTCCAGCAGCATTCTCTCCTAATGTTTCAACTGTATCTGTGGCTAATGGCATCTTCACACACACAGGGCAAATAAAGCAGGAGCAGAGAAATATATATTCAAATAACAGTGGTCTATATTTAGATACCGGACATACTAGTCCCTGTGTGATAATAGCAACAATACATCAATAACAAACAGTCATAATCGCATCAATACATTCCATTGGTAAATACCATATGATTCATATAATTCAATGTGAGTAAGCAATTACGGGCTGCTGGCTCACATGCAAGTGAGCAGAGACGCCGAGGATGGGTGGAGAGAGGTTCCTACGTCATCAAAGAAGGACATGGACCCGGACGCCGTCCCAAATAATGAAAATGTTCAAAATAATGTAAATGTTCTGGTCAATAAGACCGAATACTCAACATCCTGGTAATCTGCTTACTCACATTGAATTATATGAATCATATGGTATTTACCAATGGAATGTATTGATGCGATTATGACTGTTATTGATGTATTGTTGCTATTATTACACAGGGACTAGTATGTCCGGGATCTAAATATAGACCACTGTTATTTGAATATATATTTCTCTGCTTCTGCTTTATTTACCTTCTCTGTGGTACAGCCCAACCTTATTCTTATCTTCACACACACACACACCTGTGGAATAATGTCCAGCGTGGAAGAAAGAACCCTCGTCTGTTTAAAGCAAGTGTGAAGTCAGTAAATAATGAACACCACTCAGAAGCATATAGCAAGCAATCAAGGGCCAGTTAACAACTCCCAAACAGAGGGTGCCCCCAGGCAACAAAAGCCAGGCTACCACTATGCAGATCCCCTTACTGATTGACTTTGCAAAGCACATGGTTACTGAAATGCTAATTCAAGCTTGCTAACTGCAACATTCACACTTGCTTTAAACCAGTGGTTCCTGACCTTATTTTTGGATCAGGGGCCACTTGACTAGGGACCGCTTGGACCAGGGATGACTCTCCAATATTAGTACCAAAAGGGTTACGAACTAGTTTTTGACCAACTTTAGATTTGGCTTGGTTATTTGGGGTGCTGGTTCAGAAAACTGCATTGGATAGACCACATCAGCTCTAGTTTCCAATACAGAACATGTGCCATCCAGTAGTCACCATCTGCTCGTCCACAGAAACCCATATTTAATAAGCCTTGGAATTATAAGATGCTTTTGCGAGACCAATCACTGTCGTTGCAATGGTGTAGTAATGGTGAGGCCACAGACCATATATTAGTTCTTGTGGACTGCTGATAGTCTACAGAACACAGGCTGTGAACCACTACTTTAAACAGACATGGGTACTTCCTCCCATCCTGGACATTATTCCACAGGTATATGTACACTCGACTTGCTTCACTGCCAACAGAACCTCTGAAGATGCCAACCACAGATGCAGGCCAAATGTCAGGAAAGCAGGTTGCTGGTCATACAGTCCCCAAAACTCACAGGAACCCAGTGATTCTGGCCATGAAAGTCTTTTAACACAACCCAATACTGTTGGATTACAACTTCCTAGAGCCCTAGCCTTCCTTCTTGAATGCTGCAGTGCCATGACAACTCTAGGGCCACATTTTCTGTCCACTTCTTTCAAAGCTCTTCATGGAAAGGATACCCATCACCATCACCTTGACTACCATTTTTTGTAGGTAAATGTTATATTAAGCCCTAACGTGGTATTTGAGAGCTTAGTATTTAAAGTAACATTTTTTCCTTTTGTGGGGAGCAATGATGGATGTCCTTCTTTCTCCGCGCTAGGGTTGCACAGATCAATCTAGTTTTTCAAAGTCACTTCTGTATCATCCTCAATCCATTCAACTTCCTTTGCTTTAAAAAAAACTATGCAAAAATGGTGCTTATGTTTATTCACATATTTTTAATTGTGTTTCCTTTCAAACAGTTCTCTGTTCCGAACATTTTTATTAGGCCTGGGTAGGTCGGTTGGAATGCTCATAAAATCGAAATGAATTTGGATTAAATTCACTTTTGAAGCAGTTTTGAAGCGATTTAAGCAACCCGGAAGTGTATTTGCCAATTCGAAGCCGCCACCGCCATTTTCGAAAAGGGTTCGGCATCAGATTCCCGCCCGTTGCGAGGTGTTTTCTCCTCATTGGCTGTACGCAAGCAGTGCATACAATCAGCTGCTCGCCTCCAGCCAATGAGGAGAAACCACATCGGGAGGGGCGTGGTTAGGTTTTGGGATGGCGGCCATTGTGCTTTAAAGGGGCCCGCGCATGCCTCGTGTTCTCATTGCAAGCCGGACACGCGAACGGGAAAGAGGCTAGGAAGTAGGCAGCTGTTATTTGGGTGGGATAGCTGTAAGAGAAAGACTGGGTTGGAAATAATTTCTCCTTTGTTGTTAATTTAGTTTTTGAAGCAGGGAGTACAACTTTGTTTAAGGGGGGGGGGTTGCATCACTTTGCAAGAGAATTGCGGCTTGGGTGGGAAAAAAGCCAGCCAGACACTACTTTGCCAGTGGGTTTGGCTTGGGAAAAATGTCGCCTTTGCTTTTAATTCCCTTAGGCAGGGAATTAAATTCCCTGTTTGAAATAAATCAGACAATCCAACACAAAACACTTTGAAAACCCCCTTTCCTCTCTTTGGGGTTCCAAGTTGTACTTTGGCGTACTATAAATCAGACAATCCAACACAAAACACTTTGAAAACCCCCTTTCCTCTCTTTGGGGTTCCAAGTTGTACTTTGGCGTACTATAAATCAGATAATCCAATCTAATCAACACATCTAATCTGCCCCATTCAGCCCTTTGAAGACAGTAGTTTGTAATTCAAAATCCTAATAAAAATTATAACCATAAAGAGAGTCTTTATGTTTAATGTTTTAAATGTTTTGTATCACCGTGGCAAGTTTTGTCAGTAGCAGTCTAAAAATGAAGGAAAGGGAAATCCCCCAAGTTTTGCATGTCCCGTTTGCAGGTTTTCACGCATTGCGCAGTTGATGCCATTAATGAAGCCATTCCAAAATGTTGGCATTTATTCGGAAAATTCCAAAAAAAATTTCTGAAAAAATTCAGAAGTCAATCAGATTTGAAGCGCCAGTGCCCCCTACATCCAGAATGAGTTTTGAACCATTTTTTAATCAACCAGGCCTAATTTTATGTATTTGTGGAGTAAGAGCATTTGAGAAACATAGAAGTTGGATTGGGATGCAAAGAAGCCTTGCTGCTGCTGAAATGCTAGTTGAAAAGATGGCATTTAAAGACTTCTCCAAACCATTTGAGATTTCTATCCCTAGTGCAATACAGAAATGTGACTTCCCACCTGTATTATGATTGTACAATATGTACTTTGTATAAGGCTTTGCCCTGAACACAAAACTAGTCTCTTTTCCACTTTATGAATCCAAGCAAGGAGGGAGGGGAGGAGGGAGAGAAAGCATGAAAAGCTAGCTGATTAATCACGAGGACACAAACCACGCACCCAATTCTATTACTTTTACAAAGATACAATAATTGCACCTTGCAATTTTAAAAATCTTTCTTAGCCGGCCAAAGTTGTGAATCCCATTGTTAGTCCAAATTAGAATAGACTCACTGAATCAATGTGATCTACTTATGTGTTGACTCACCATTCAGCAATTGATTCAAGAGCTTTAATATAGTTCAAGCTAAGGAATTGGGGCAAAAAAATAATCTTACCATCTAATGATGAGGGGTACATGTGTAAGTGTGTGTGTGTGTTCTTTTCCAAGCACATTTATTTGTAGAAAAATACACAAAGATCACATTCTTTTTTCAGGTTTCCTGGGGGAGGAAATTCCTTGCAAACACATACTTCATATAACTACAATTGCGTGTGCAAGGGTGACACACCTCGTGCCAAGAAATAACACAGACACAAGTGGTTGGATGAAAATGGCCACAACTCATTTATTGAAAACAGGAACAAAGGGTTGGCAGCCACGCATGGGTCCTGGATCAGGGTCGGACAGCCCCCACAAATGTCCAAAGGCATTTGCAAGCCTGGGGTGCAAGCGGCCCATTGCCTGTCCATGGAAACTCGGCACCCCAGGGGGCCTGGGCGTTATCCCCCCCCCTTACAACCAAGGGAGCGATAAGCCAGCCTGATCCAGGGGCCATGCCACATGCCACACGCCAAACACGGAGTTGTGACAATGAACATAATAATGCATAACCATAAACAGTGCAACAAAGAAGTAAGTAAAAGACAAAAAGGAACCACAAGCAATGCAAAAGTAGGGAGGGTGGGAGGAAAAACTGGACTGGCCCCAGCGTGTGGCTTGAGCAGTCCCAGGCAGCCTTAAGTAAGCAGCATGGGCGGAAGTGCAGGCTGGCCGGCTGCAAGGAGGGGGCAGGGTGGGGCCAGCCCCATCATTGGCCGGCCGGCTTTGTAGCCGGGAAACCTTCCCCCACCCCAGGGGCTTCTGAAGAGAAGAAGCCCTTTCTCCATCACCAAGATGGCGCGAGGGCAACCCTGCCCCACAACCAGCTTGGCCGGTAAGTCGGCCAAGCCCCTTATTGGAATACCAAACTTCTCTCCCTCCCCAGCTGTGCCAGGTTGGGAAAGGTTTCTCCACTAACTCTATAATTCTATGATAACAGGAGCAATGAATCTGGAAGAATTATGTATGTTAGATCCCATTTTCCAGTAAACATTGGTCATGCACTCTCATCCATATTTTCCGCAGGTTTCCCATGCAGCAAACTCACAAATTAGTGAGCTAATTTATCTCACATCAGCCAATTTTATGCCTACATGCCAGATATAGGGACCACCTATGGCTTCTGATGCCAGGAGTGGAAATGTCAAGGGAGTTGAAGCAAGCCTTAGAAAATGTGATGCAGGCTTCATTGCAATTTGTCACAGCTTTGCACATCTTGTTAAGCCCAGTTTAGAAATCAACAAGAAGCATTCTTCCCCTCCCTACTTCTTTTTTAAAAAGAGGGTAAGAACAAAGTCCTCAGAACCTCCCTGGAGAAGCGCATGGCTCCATAGGAGAGCAAAGCCAGGAAAGATAAAATATGCATTGAAAGAGAAAGAGAAAGCAAGTGGAGAGAATGAAAATCAATACGAAGGTCTTAAAAATTCCATTAGCCCTGGAGGCATGAGTGACTCCTGGAACAAGCCAACAAATTAAGTGTTTTATTTGACAATTTACTCAATTATTTCATAAATAAGTATGTACTTACTTGGTGTAATAATTGACAGGGCAGCAGGCTGCCTCTAGAAACTTGGGGTTGCAAGATCGAGATCCTCATTAACTTGGGAAGTGGAGAGAGGAGACCTGATCAAGTAATAGGCTGGATGCATTATGTATGGGGCAAAGAGCTGGGTCAACTTTTTCAGCACCTTCTTTTTCATACAGTGATACATCAATAATATAAAGTTAAGGCTTTAGGGTAAAGAAGATTACAAAACAAGTTGCCCCAAATAAATGCTAGGAAGCGAAGCAATGTATTGTCGAAGGTTTTCATGGCCAGAAACAATGGGTTGTTGTAAGTTTTTCGGGCTGTAAAGCCCAATTTGGTGGTTCGGTTCATCTTCAAGGAGGTGGGGTACACAGATTATTTCTGCACTGTCTGCCAGGGCTTTAATGGTGTTTCTTTTTTGACTTGGGGAATGGTTTAAGTTTTTAATGTAGGGTTGAATGAAAAGTAATGCCTCCATCTTCGTTACTTAGGTTTGGATGGGAATATTTTAATAAATCAAATGCAGAAATAATCCTTAGAATGTGCTCTTTAACTGGCTTGAAATTTCTCTCTGAGTCATACAATGATCATCCTGAATCAATCTGTCAACCTTTTGCTTGTGAAACTCGGTGGTTGCTGTCACAGGACGTCCAATACTTTGTTTGTCACGCAACTCAGATGTTCCCACCACAACATCTTTCAACTTACTCGCCCAACAACGCACAGTACTCACATCCACACAAACACCATAAACAGCTTGCATTCTGTGATGAATCTCCTTTGGGGTGACACCTTCTGCTGTCAAGAATTCAATGACTGCACATTGCTTAAGTCGCATTGACCAATCGTCTGCACAGGGTTCCATACTTCGCACTTTAACAACACAACTGTTCAATGCTATGGCTTTCTGCCCAAATGGAACTATAGAGGAGAGTCTACTGAACAAGTCAGTACCTGCCGCATACCAGTACTGCCATCTGTTGAGGAGCTACGAAGTTGGAGGCATTACTTTTCATTCAAACCTTGTAGGTATCTA
This sequence comes from Anolis apletophallus, assembly GCA_030556195.1. NCBI lineage: Eukaryota > Metazoa > Chordata > Lepidosauria > Squamata > Anolidae > Anolis > Anolis apletophallus. The sequence goes on along the minus strand of JARBWK010000016.1, from coordinate 22,373,905 downwards.
TCCATGTGTGTAGGTTTTTGGTAAACTATGTGGCTCAATTTTTGGTTGGGTGTATAGATAAATAGGACATCTAGAAATTGCAGTTTTGCTTCATTTTCTTTTTCCATGGTGAATTGGATGTTTGGGTGGATACTATTGAGATGGTCCAGGAACTTGTTTAGCTCTTCTTCTCCACAGCTCCAAATGGTGAAGGTGTCATACACATATCTGAACTATATAGTGGGCTACATATAATGGAGTCGGACATCAGAAGAGCTGCAAGACTGAGAACAAGCCACGAGAGTCAAGACAAAGATCCACCCAGAGGAAAAGTGTTCTTGCCATACATCAAGGGAACCATTGACTGCATAGAGAAGCTGATGAGGAAACACAGCCTACATACTATCTACAGACCCATTGAGAAAATCCAACAAATGCTACCTTCAGCAAAGGACAGGAGGGATCCTCTCACCTCTGCAGGAGTCTACTGTATACTTTGCAGTTGTGGACATGTCTACACAGGGGCTACCAAACGCAGCAACAATGCCCAAGCACGAATCAAGGAACATGAAAAGCACTGCAGACTACTTCAACCAGAGAAGTCAGCTATAGCAGAGCACCGGATGAACCAACCTAGACACAGCATATTATTTGAGTACACAGAAATGCTGGGCCACTCTTACAACTACCATTGTCAGAGAAACCATTGAAATCCACAAGAAGCACATGTATATTTTCAACAGAAAGGAGGAAACCATGAAAATGAACAAAATCTGGTTACCAGTATTAAAAGAACTCTAAAGTTGTGACAATAAATAAAGAACAACAATCAAAGACAGAGGAACTCCAGACAAGAAACAATCAGAAACAGCTAATCATCACCTCTCAACAAAGGACTTTCCCCAGGCAGTAAGAAGCCAGACCTTGAAACTGCTAGGCCATCAAATGCTAATCAAGATGGCCAATTGAAAAATTCACACCTAACTCCAACAGACAAGAGTTCTTTCTCCCACCCTGGACATTTTTCCGCAGATATATAAACCCCATTTTCCTAGTTTCCAACAGACTTCACAAGTTCTGGCGATGCCTGCCATAGATGCAGACGAAACGTCATGAGAGAATGCTTCTGGAACATGGCCATACAGCCCAAAAAACTTACAACAACCCAGAAGCAAAGTAATCCTGAAACTTTCTTTAGAATCATCATAAACTAATGGGTTGGTCTTATTATAGTAATTTCTGTTGAACATTAACAACTCTGTGATTATGTTTCTCTTGAACGTTTAAAATTCCTCTGAAGCATTATATGAAGAATTCTACAGGCCAGAAAAACTTGCTCTCACTCTTCCCCAGAATAAATAATATATACATATGGTCCCATGGAAAACAATTTTATTTCACAAAGCAGCCAACAGCAAATATCAAAGCCAGTATCTAATTGCATCGATATTACAACTATTAGGGGATTTGTCGTGGGAGGAAAGCATTATTGCTCACCAGTAACAACCGTTAGGTCATTTAAAGAATCTAATTGGCCGCTTCACATTGGAATAGCCCTGAAATTTCACCCCATGTAAAATGTCAAGATGCACTTCGGAGTTCATAAATGAGTATGTATGGTAGTGGTGTAAAAATACTCATGCTTTTTTGGTTCTTGCTTAATGTATTTCAACACAGAAAGACATCTTATGAAGAAAATGGTCAAATGTCATAAAAATTGTAGTCTTCTATTATATCAGTTTTCAACCTGAGCAAGATGGAGTGGGAAATGCAACCCCAAATAGGTAAAGAAATAGTCCAGAAATACCTGGCCACTCTAAATGAATTGGAGTCTCCAAAGCCAGTTGAACTACATCCAAGAAGTATTGAAGAAACTAGCAGAAGTCATTTCAGAACCACTGGCAATAAGCTTTGAGAATTCTTGGAGGACAGGAAAAGTCCCGTAAGAAGACTGCAGGAGGGCAAATGTTGTTACTATCTTCAAGAAGGGGGAAAAAAGAGGAGCCAACCAATTACCATCCAGTAAACCATTTGCTTTATTTTTTGTTGCTTTTTTAGCTGCAGCATGACACTTGGGAGTTGTAGTTGCTGGTATTTCTAGTTCGCCTACAAACAAAGAACATTCTGAATCCTACCAATGATAGAATTGGACCAAACTTCCCACAAAGAATCCCCATGACCAACAGAAAATACTATTTTTTCTAATGGTCTTTGGTGACCACTCATGACCCCTCCAGGAATCCTGACCCCCAGATTGAGAAATGCTACCATAGACTCTTTCCACCTCTACGCTTAGTCCATTTGTTGTCCATTCTTATTCTCTGGGTTTTTAATATTTGTGCAGATAAATCCAAAGATCCAACCGTGGCATGTTTTCTTTCTTTGTTCTCTTCTTTTGGACTCGAGCTTTGCTCCAATTCACCTGGACACTCCCTTAGCTGTTGTCTTCATCTTGTTCTCATTAAGAATGGTTGTATCCCTTGCTTTTCAGTTACTGCACTTCCTTTGTCTGATCATCACCTTGTTTCTTTTGTGCTTATTCCTAGCCCACCTCCTTAGTATTCACTTGCTCTCTCCCTTCAAGAAATTCATTGGCCTTTTCACAAGCTTCACTCTCTTCTCCGTCTTCCTTTAATTCATTGGCTTCCTTGGATTTAGCTCCTTATTTACTCAACTCGACTTTATCTTTGATTCTTAATCGTTTTGCCCTTTTGTCAACATGTACCATCCCTTATACCTCAGCTTTGGCTTACCTTTTTTATTTAGTATCTTCATTCCTGCCCTTGTACAACTGAACGTCCGTGGAAGAAGGCTATGGAGTGGGCAGACTGCATTTATTATAACTTCTTTCTTGCTTCTTTCTCGTGTGCCATGACTTTGGCCAGACAGAAATAATATTCTTCATTGCATGGCTCCTGCAGCTTCTCTTTCATACTATTAATTCGCTTTTCCAGCATCTCCTCTACTTCTCCCATCACCATTCTTTCTTTCAACTTCCTGTTTCATATATATATATATATACACATACACACACACACACACATATATATATACATATATATGTATACATACATACACACACACATATACACACACCTACATTCACACTCACACACACACACACACACAATATTATTATTATTAATCTTTATTTGTACCCTGCCGCCATCTCCCCAACGGGGACTCGGCTTGGCTTACATGAGGCCAAACCCAACAACGCAACAACAAAATAAAATCAATCATAAAGAACAGCATAATCAATTGCATAGTTAGAACATTTATTTATTTATTTACATCATTTAAATTCCGCCCTTCTCACCCCACAGGGGACTCAGGGTGGATCACAATGCACATATACAGGCAAACATTCAATGCCCTTTGACATATAAACATGTAAGACAAGACACTGAGAGGCAATTTAACATTTCAGCTTCTGGCCACCAGGGGGAGCTGTCCTTCCCTCCTTTTACACAATTCCTGGAGATTTATGGCCTCATAAAATAGTTAAATTAGCCTCCCCACAACGTGGTACCTAAATTTCCTACTTGACAGATGCAATTGTCTTTTGGGTTGCAAAGGTCAACAATGAGCTACACAAATGGTCGAGCGCACACCCCAACCCGGGCAGGCCTCGAGCTCATGACCTTCTGGTCAATAGAGATCTTATGCAGCTGACTCCCAGCCAGCTGCGCCACATTCCCAGTGCTATATAAACTATAAGAATACTACAACCAATATAAAATTACAATAAAATAAAAACCATTCATGACACAGAACAGTGAGCGAGCCGCATATACAGATTAAACTAATAGGGATAAAAACGGGGTGACATAGCAGTGGGGCGAATTATTTGTGAGGGAGAAACTCTTCTGAGATGGGGTCGAGAAAAAGGACTTTCGTGTAAAGGGGGAGGAGGTGTGCACTAAAAGCAAATATTGAGGATGAATGGTAGTATGAGGTTACATGATTAATCTCCAAAAGCACAGTGGAAGAGCCAGGTTTTAAGCTTCTTCTTAAAACTTTCTAAAGTGGGGGCTCACCTAATCTCACCAGGCAGAGCATTCCATAGCCCGGGGGGGGGGCACTAAAGAAAAGGCTCTCTCCCTTGTTCCCACAAGGCAGGACTGAGATAATGGTAGGGGTAAAAGCAGAGCCTCCCCCAAAGATCGAAGGGATCGGGCAGGCTCATGGAGGGAGATAAATACATACATACATACATACATACATACATACATACTGTACATACTGTACTGTACATACCTCTCCATTGGCGCCCCCTTGCAGTGGGGGAGAGGCTTGCGTACCCTAGTGAAGTTGTGAGCTATGCTGGCGGTGGCATAATAGCCGGCAGTAGGGCCTCCCATACCAGACAGGTCACAACCGAAGGGTCTGACAAAGAGTGTCAATGGGCAGGATGGGCTCTCTAGCCTTTTGGCAACCATCCTAGAGAAGGAAAACTCTGATTTCAAACCCGGGCAGATGGTGCTCGTCTAACCCTGTAAGGTCAACCATCTAAGAGAAGGAAACTTCGACCAAACCTACGACCTGAGGACCTCGCTGCCACCGTCCAAGCTTGCTAGGCCCTGGCAGATGAACCTTTGGTTTAAAGGGTGAGGCCAGTTCTGTGCACGCTGCGCTCCACCAGAAAAATCCATTGCACAGGCTCGAAGGACACATCCAACTTCCGAAAAAGCCCTGTAGCGATAGGCGAGGGACGAAGCGGTAGGTGTAAAGATGCACTGGAAGCCGCAGACCCAACCCTGCATGCAGGCGGTTCAGGACTTTGGTCGCTCGAGACTGACCGGGAGATGACAGTCTTGTTCGGCAGCATCCTGAACGACCAAGCAGCCTTTTTAAGGAGAGCACTGCTTGCTCCGTATGGAGAGGGGCCTAGAAAAAGGTGGCCTAGCAGCTCATCCCCGTCTACCTGGCTGGCTAGCCGCGGCCAGCGGGCATCTTCGATGCGGTCGAACAAAGACAAAAGAAACAAAGGCCAACACCTGCCTGCAAAGGTGCAAATAGACTGACACTTGCATGCTGGAACATCAGAACCATGCAAGATTCTGCAGATAGTGGACGTCCTGAGCGTCGTTCTACTCTAATAGCCCATGAACTATCACGGCTTAACATTGACATCGCTGCTCTTAGTGAAGTTCGTCTCCATGAGGAAGGCAGCCTTAAAGAACACGGTGCCGGCTACACACTCTACTGGTCTGGCAAACCCAAAACTGAGAAACATCTTTCAGGAGTAGGCTTTATGATTAAAAACTCCATCGCCTCTAAACTCGAGACGTTGCCGACAGGTCACTCTGATCGCATTATCTCCTGTCGCCTCCCACATGCTGTTCTCTTCAGTATATATGCCCCAACTATGCAAGCTGACCCTGTGGAGAAAGACAAATTCTACTCAGACCTACGCCACCTCATACAAAAGGTCCCTGCAGAAGATAAAATCATTATCCTTGGTGATTTCAATGCCAGAGTAGGAAAAAACTTTGAAGCCTGGAAGGTGTATTAGGCAAGCACGGTGTTGGAAACTGTAATGATAATGGGCGCCTTCTGCTAGAGTTTTGTGCAGAACAGCAGCTGACTATTACAAACACCATCTTTCAGCAGAAAGATAGCTTGAAGACCACCTGGATGCATCCCCGATCCAAGCAGTGGCACCTCATTGACTATGTTTTAGTGCGCCAGAGAAACATTCGTGATGTCCGTCATACTCGAGTGATGCCCAGTGCAGAATGTCAAACAGACCATCGCCTTGTAAGATGTAAACTAAATCTACACCTTAGCTCAAACCTAAGAGGGTGGCATCTTAAAGAGGAGACTCCAAGTCAACAGTCTTCAACAGGCTGTTGTGAGAGACAACTTCAGGTAAATCTGCAAGCAAAACTTGAAGTCCACCCTACAGATTCTTCTCCTACAGCGCTCTGGCAACACATCAAAAACAGTATCCTGCAGTCTGCTGAAGAATCCTAGGATTCTCCCTTAAGAAAAACCAAGACTGGTTTGATGAAAACAACCAAGAGATCCAGGAGCTGTTGGCAAGAGAGAACCACTCACCAGGCATTCCTCGCCCAGCCATCTTGCCATGTAAGAAAAGCAGCCTTTCGTCTCGCATGTAGTAAACTCCAACAAAAACTCAGAGACATCCAGAACAAGTGGTGGATTGATTTATCAGAAAAGACACAACGCTGTGCAGATCTCGGTGATCACAGAGGTTTTTATGAAGCTCTCAAAGCAGTGTTTGGACCTACTTATCAGGTCCAAAGCCCCTTATACAGTACAGATGGTCAAACACTAATTACTGATAAAACCTCCATCCTGAACCGATGGGCTGAACATTTTCAGGGTCTCTTTAATGCCAGCCGAGTAGTCCAAGGTTCAGCTATCCAACACATGATACAACAACCAATGAAAAAATGAACTGGACACAGCTCCCACTCTGGAAGAGACCATTGAGGCCATACAGCAGTTGAAAAATGGCAAGGCAGCCGGGATCGATGGAATCCCACCTGAAGCTTGGAAACAGGGAGGTCATGTACTGCATGCTAAATTCCACGAGCTCCTTGTGAGTTGCTGGGAAAAAGGTGAACTGCCATCAGATCTCCGAGATGCAGTTATCATCACCCTGTATAAGAAAAAGGGAACAAAATCCGATTGCTCAAACTATCGAGGTATAACACTGCTCTCCATTGCTGGAAAAATCCTTGCAAGGATACTCCTGAACAGATTAGTTCCGGCTATTGCAGAAGAACTTCTCCCTGAAAGCCAATGCGGCTTCAGAGCAAATAGAGCACCACAGATATGGTTTTGCCCTTAGACAACTGCAAGAGAAATGTAGAGAGCAGAACAAAGGACTCTATGTAACATTTGTCGACCTCACCAAAGCCTTCGACACTGTGAGCAGGAAAGGTCTGTGGCAGATCCTGGAACGTCTAGGATGTCCCCCCAAGTTCCTCAAAATGATTGTCCTGTTACATGAGGGCCAGCACGGTCAAGTCAGATATGGCGATGCTCTCTCGGAGCCCTTTCTCATAACTAATGGAGTGAAACAAGGTTGTGTTCTTGCACCAACCCTATTTACAATCTTCTTCAGCATGATGCTCCAAAGGGCTATGGCAGACCTACAAGAAGAAGACGGCATATATATACGCTATCGTACTGATGGTAGCTTGTTCAACTTAAGCCGTCTGAGGGCTCGCACTAAGACTCTAAACTATCTAGTCCGTGAGCTACTTTTTGCTGACGATGCTGCCCTTGTCGCCCATTCAGAAGCAGCCCTGCAGCGCCTCACATCCTGCTTTGCAACAGCTGCAGAGCTGTTTGGGCTGGAAGTCAGCCTGAAGAAAACAGAAGTCCTCTACCAGCCCGCACCACAGGAAGAACACCACCATCCTCACGTCAGCATAGGCACATCTGTGCTTAAGTCCGTTCAGCAGTTCACCTACCTGGGAAGCATCATCTCTTCAGACGCCAAGATTGACAAAGAGATAGATCACAGATTATCAAAGGCATATAGTGCATTCGGAAGGCTTCACAAAAGAGTCTGGAGCAACAAGCACCTGAGACAAAGCACCAAAATCAGTGTGTACAGAGCTATCATACTGTCCATTCTCCTCTATGGGTCTGAAACATGGGTCACCTATCGCCAACACCTCGACTCCTCGGCGCTTTCATCAGCGCTGTCTTCGCACAATCCTAAATATACACTGGACCGACTATGTGACGAATGTTGCTGTCCTTGAGCAAGCAGGGATCACCAGCATTGAGGCCATGCTATTGAGAACACAGCTGCGCTGGGCAGGACACGTCTCTAGGATGGAGGACCACCGCCTCCAAAGATACTACTCTACGGTGAACTCGCCACGGGTCAGCGCAAGAGCGCCCCCAAAAAGAGATATAAGGACTCCCTGAAACAACATCTCAGGCTTGGCCAGATTGATCACCAACAATGGTCCACCCTGGCCTCACATCGGGAGGCATGGAGAAGCACTATCCACAATGCTGCGGCCTCTTTCGAGAAGACACGCCGAATGGGTCTCGAAGAGAAACGACAACGCAGAAAGAACCGCAACTTGGAAAAAACATCACCCAAGGAGACTTTCTGCTGCGCTTTCTGCAACCGAACTTGCCTATCTCAGATTGGCCTTTTTAGTCATCAACGCGCTTGTAAAAAGCGTGGGATGAGTCCTTCCTGAATCTTCGTTCGCGAAGTAATGCCGAGAGAGACATACTGTACATACATAACTTTCCCTTTTCTCTTGTTGGATGAACTATCCAAAATATTGAGGCTTCAAGTCTTTGCTGTTTTAATCCAGTTCCTTCTCACTTCCTCATTATATCTTAATTGGGTGGTTGTGAGTTTTCTGGGCTGTATGGCTATGTTCCAGAATCATTCTCTCCTGACGTTTTGCCTGCATCTATGGCAGGCACCCTCAGAGATTGTGCAGTCTATTGGAAACTAGGAAAATGGCAGTTCTTGCCATAAATCAAGGGAACCAGAATATTATTTGAGAACACAACAATGCTGGACCACTCTCACAATCACCGTGCCAGGCTACACATCGACGCCATTGAAATCCACAAACATGTGGACAATTTTGAGTGAAAGGAAGAAATCATGAAGATGAACAAAATCTGGCTACCAGTTAAAAAACTCGAAGTCTTCATGAAGAATGTTGATAGTTTAGAAATTCATTACTGGAAAATTGTCACTTTAGATATAATTATGATATAAAGAAAGGGAAGGCAATTCTGTCTTGCATGTGGTGGATGGGAATTTAGATTGCCTGAGAAAGAAATAAAGCATTATCTTCCCCTTTTCCAAAATCATCCTTATCGCTACATCATCACCTCAGAATATTTCTCAATTCAGATCATGTCCCTCCTGCATTCATGGATTTGGAAAAAAAATCCTACAGTGTTCCAGAAGCATTCTCTCCTGACGTTTCACCAACATCTATGGCAGGCATCGTCAGAGGTTCTGAGGTTTGTTGGAAACAAGGCAAGTGGGGTTTGGATATATCTGTGGAATATCCAAGGAATCTACCGTATACTGTTGACAAGTCTGTCAGGACTGGGAGACCTGAGCTTAGGAGAAGTTCAGGCTCCCGACCTGCCATGAGATTGCACCGACCTTTGCCCCAGTTCTTTGGTGACCTTGGCTCCAGTTGCATAGAGACTGTGCTGAGTCAAATGGGAGTGATGTAACTTCCAGGTGTGTGTGGGGCTGGGAGGGAAGTAAAGGGTAAACTCCTCCGAGCCTGGACATTGGACAATTGGACTCAATGCTGATTCATGGACCCATGAGGTCACATCCCTTCGGACTATAGGATATGCTGACTCACCGGATATGATGCAGCCCTGCTTGGACATTGCATGGGCAATGGGGAGGAGCTCAGGGTATATAAGGTGTGTTTGGGTGGCGGGCCGGTGCTTTGCTTCACATGTGTCGTGCCTGCAATAAAATCGTGTTGGACCGTGCTTCAATCTCGGCGTGATCCTTGCAGTGTTGGAGAGTCGTTACAGAAGCAAAAGCCCCTTTTCAACTATCCCAGCAATGGAGAGGTTGGCTTGGGAA